>CM037996.1:26047604-26744385 GCA_021234005.1 Nephelium lappaceum
GCTGACAGTATTATCGAATGCAGCATGACACGAGACTCTTCAATTGCTTTGATGGTTTCGGACTCATGCATGTGTGACACATAGCCTAGGGTTTGATGTTGAAATTAAAACTCTTGCTTATAAAATACAATATATATATATATATATACTACTTCTAAAATGAGACCTCTCTTACTTTAAAAGGTTAATCAACTAATTAAATTCATCTATGGTATTATCTCTTAAAACAATTTCTCTTTTCTATTTAATTCAAAATGCAATTAATGAATTTAATGATTGATTTTTATTTTTAAAGTAAAGAGTACTGATTTTAAAAGCACTATATATATAACTTAGGTTCACTACGTCTATATATATTTTGTCTTACTTGTGCTTATATACCTATGTGAAATGAAATGATCAAGTATTTCACAAACTGTTTTGAATAATCAGGTAAAGACTTTCATTTAATAAGCTTTTGAGCTATTTCATGGCTATTTAAACTTAGGTTCACTGTGTCAATATTTTGTCTTACTTGATGCTTATATGCCTATGTAAAATGAAATGACAATTATTTCAAAAACTGTTTTGAATAATCAGCAGGTAAATACTTTCATTAATAATGCTTTTGAGCGACTTTCATGGCTCATGCCCACGGCTCTACAGGTAAATTAATTTACCTGCCTGTTAGTGCCAGTCATGAGATAAGTAATGCAAAATAAAAAGAAGCCAAGAACACTTGCTAATTATGCGTTAAAATTAAATAATCTTGGGAAAGGAGAAGAAAGCATGTGCAGTTCTTCACTGCTCGACAAAAACCTAAAAAGATTATTAGAATAATAAGTTGATACAATTAAAACCGAAATTTTATGGACTCTAACCTTGCTTATTTCCCATTGACTTCAAAAATTATTAAAACACCAAACAAAGGATTCGGTGCTCTATCCAACAAAAATGCACAACCAAATAATAGATTCTTCTAATGATGATTAAACTCTACCAATGGAACACATATTAAATTATATTTATTTGTTCGAAATGTAATGGCGAAACATACCACATCTCCAAAACAATCATAATTTTGATCTACTATCTCTCCAAAATAGTTGTCATTCAATTGCATTGATCAACTTGAACGGAGTTAAAAAAAAAAAATTAGGATCCTCATGCTTGCACTTGAAATATTCAAGTAAGCTTTGAGCATCTCCACTTCCATTTCATTCTTCTTCATTGCAAGTAATTAGTGGCATCTTCATTGTGAACCCAATATTTGAACACCACCATTTGGTTAGTTAAATAAAATAATGATTTTGTTGCTCCTATACCAGCATCAATCATAGATTCATCATACCCTCATGAATATTAGAAATTTTCGACCGGATCTTAAAAATTGTCTTTCTTCATGTTTAGCCAAATCATGGTTATGATTGAAGTCGATGTGAGATAGAGTCCATATTCCATTACTCACAGTGAACTGAATTAAATCCTTATACCATGCATGCTCCTGTATAACCTATTTATCCTCTTTTGCTCATACAAGTCTGCATCTTGCTAGAATCCTTCCTTTGAACACAAAAATTCCTTTGTTTAATATTGTTTGATGCACCTCTTCGAATGTGCCTTTTACGAAACTAAATCCCTTTCTTAAAGCATATGCTTACATAACTTATAAGCTTCATTTTTAGAACTAACATATGTTTCAACTTTGAGTTATGCATCATCTTCTTCTACCAATACATATCCTATACACAAGTTCATAGGTGAACATAAAAAAATCAAGTACTGCTTACAAAAAGAAAAGGAAATTTATAAATTAAAGAATTTAATATAACATATTTATTGGAGGTACACGTACAAATTAAATTATTAGAAACTTACCATCTTAAATCTTTTAAGCATATATATGAGAAAGCAAAGAACTTGATTGAAGTTGAATTTTGAGGTTTTAGGACCTGATTGAAGTTGATTTTTTAGGTTTTGATTCTTGAAAAATGGCATCTGCCTGAGAAAACAAAGAGGAAGGGAGTTTATAAAGGTAAGAGAGAGCACAAAGGGTCAAATGTACCTTTAATATGAACTTTTTGGTTCTTGAAAAATGGCGCATGCGTGAGAAAGTAAAGAAGGGGATGAGAGTTTTATAAAGAAGAGAGAGAACAAAGGATAGCAGTAGGTTTTAATTTTAATTTAAAAATCATGTCATGTGTTACACTGATACTAGATGGTCACACGCCATCAACATGTCACACCACCTTAACGTCTTATGAAAGATTTTCTCGTTGTTGGACACAACTTGATCATTAATATATTAAAATTTTTTATTTTATTTATTAATTCTGGTAAATGGTAATATGGTAATTTTTATTTAAGGGTAAAATGGTCATTGTGTATTTTCATTAGTTTTGGCAGTTAAGATTCAGGTAAGAAGGATTGAAATGATTTTTATTCAAAATATGATGGACCAAGAGAATCATAAATGAATTCGTAGTTAAAAAGTGAAATTATTTTTAAATATAAGGATCAAAAAAAATTTATCCTTAAAAATGGATCCAAAATTCTATTAAAACGTCTCCATAATTTAAATAAAATAAAAAAAAATAAAAATAAAATTTAAAAAAAAAAAAAAAAAAAAACATAGTTTGTTTCTTACACATCCCATAACAACAAAGCAATAACTTGATAAAACATTAATGCATAATATCTAAAATTCGACATAATAAACTAATAGAAAATTAATATGTAAAAAAATTTAATAAAGCAATAGATAGTTAGATTGGGTATAGTTGAAAAGTGTTTATTTCAAAACTAATTCAAAAATTAAAGGAAAAATTTTAATTTAGTTCTAACGTTTAGCGAAATATTATATTTGTACTCATTTATACGTTATAATGTCCATCATCCCTAACGTTTTAACATTTTAGAAATTCATCAAATTGACATTTCGTCAGTTGACTTAGTTAAACTTAACAGTTTGAAGGGTATTTTAGTTTTTTTTCACTCCACTAACTATTTAAAATTAATAAAAAGAACAACTTTAGATCTCCACTATCCATCAAAGTGTGATGGATGGTGGAGATTTAATTGAAAAAAAAAATTAAATTAAAATTTAATTATAATGTAAATTTAATATAAACATAATATTAAACAAAAAATTAAATGTAAAATAAAAAAAAAATAAAAATTTTAAAAATAAAAACTTATACAATAAGAAATATAAAAAAGGGAATGGATCAAAAGTATTAAATTAAAACAAAATGAATTGAAAAAATAATAATAATAATAAATTGGAAACCAAGTGGGTTCGTTCATCATCGACCTGGGTTCATCCTCATCTTCCTCTAATCGAGCTCTACGCTCTCCTCCACCAAGAGCCATTCCTTCTTCCTCCAACTTCAATCAACATCCCCTCCACCAATGCTTCAACACCATCCTCTATGGCCTCGTTGTCTTCTCCCAGCCCTCCATTGCCATCTCTAGTCCACAACACACCCAGATTCAAACCCACCAAATCCAGTTTATCAAACCAACATAAAGTCTACCAAGACCCACCCATACCACAAACTGGCCAACTCCATCAATCAAAACCAATGAACTAAACCCTCCAACGGAGCTCCAAGCGCAAGATGATCACGCCCAAACACATGCACGTCACAAGCTAGGAGACTCCACTCTGCGACTTCGTCTCCTTCGATTTATTGTTAACCCAAAAAATTTTAATCAATTTTAACTATTTTCAATCTTTCGAAACACTTCACATATAATATTAAATTGAACAATTAAAACCATTAAAATTAATTTGAGGCTATAAGCAAATAGTTTAATTTTTGAGTTAAAACAAGGGAAATCCCTCCCCACCTCCTTAGTTTGACATAATGCTAGTAATTTTTAGAAATCATTAATATTTTTTTATCGATTTATAAATTGATCAATAGCCCCTATAGCATACAAAAATAATGGAAATGTTCAAAAAATCCTTTTGCCATTAAAATTAATATTGAAAATTAAATTTGACCATTAATATGGAAGTGAAAAACTATAAACACTTTAGTATTTCAGTCAGTTTAGTGACAATAATAATAGCATGAGGTTAAAATGAGATTCTTTAAAACTATAGGGGGTATTAACTATTACATCAAACTATAAGGAGGAAAAAAGGAATTACTCTAAAACACATATTTTTTGGGATATTATAAAAAATCCCGTTGGAAAGTAAAGTAATCATAACGGATTTGAATTTTTTTTTATTAGAGATCGACCTCTACTATTAACTTTCCATCCAAAAAATTAATATTTTCTATCCAAAACCATAAATAACCAAAATACTCATATCAAGATTGTGTAAAATGTCTTTTATACCCTTCAAAACTTATGTAGTGATTGAAATATCCTTTAAAATATTGATTAATAATAATATAAATAAAAAATTTGAAAATTAAATAAATTTACTTCAGATAACTGAACCTAGATTTCATCTTATAGCCTAATTCATCAACAAACAATCCATCTTCAAACAACCAGACCCGGTTCATCAACAAACAACCTAGCTTAATCAATAAACTATACAAGCAACCAATCAATCTCGACCAAAACCACTCACAAAACCATATAAAAAAAAAAACACATAAAAAAACCACAATCAATCAAGACAATCCGCCAAGTTCATCATCACCAATCATCAACTTAAAAAAAAAAAAAAAAAAGTCAATCTAAGCATGGAGTCTAACGACAATCTCTAATCGGCACCATACCTCCCCATTGATGACCTCTAATCGATGTCATAGCTCCACCATAGCGCTACTGGATCAGCGAAAGGTTGCAATCAATCTGGGTTTTTTTATCATAACAACCAGAAATGGAAAAAAAGGTAAAAAAAAAAACATTTAGAGACCAAAAGTCAAAGGGGACTCTTGATCTTCATGTCGGAGACCAAAAGACTCCAAAAAAGAAGAGTCTCCTTCATGGAGATTTGAACTGGTCTCCATCCACGATGAGATAGATAGTCTCTATCATGCACAGAGACCCTCGTCATATCCATCATGTGATGAAGATGACGGATGTGGGTCTCGATCGTCGACGATGGAGACCCACATCCGTCATCTTCATCACATGATGGAGATGACGGAGGGTCTCTGTGCATGATAGAGACCATATCTGATCTTCATCGTGGATGGAGACCAGTTCAAATCTCCATGAAGGAGACTCTTCTTGTTGGAGTCTTTTGGTCTCCGACAATGAAGAGTCAAGAGTCCCCTTTGACTTTTGGTCTCTAAATGTTTTTTTTTTTTACCTTTTTTTCCATTTCTGGTTGTTAGTGATAAAAGAAACCAAGATTGATTGCACCTTTCGCTGATCCAGTAGCGCTATGGTGGAGCTATGACATCGATTAGAGGTCATCAATGGAGGAGGTATGGTGCCGATTAGAGATTGTCTGTTAGACTCCATGCTTAGATGTGACTTTTTTTTTTTTTTTTTTAAGTTGATGATTGGTGATGATGAACTTGGCGGATTGTCTTGATTGATTGTGGTTTTTTTTATGTGTTTTTTTTTTATATGGTTTTGTGAGTGGTTTTGGTCGAGATTGATTGTTGCTTGTATAGTTTATTGATTAAGCTAGGTTGTTTGTTGATGAACCGGGTCTGGTTGTTTGAAGATGGATTGTTTGTTGATGAAGTTAGGCTATTTAAAGATGAAAATCTAGGTTCAGTTATCTGAAGTAAATTTATATTTAATTTTCAAAATTTTTTATTTAATATTATTATTAATCAATATTTTAAAGGATATTTCAATCACTACATAAGTTTGAAGGGTATAAAAGACATTTTACACAATCTTGATATGAGTATTTTGGTTATTTTATGGTTTTGGATAGAAAATATTAATTTTTTGGATGGAAAGTTAATAGTAGAGGTCGATTCATCTAATAAAAAAAATCAGAATCCGTTATTGATTACTTTACTTTCCACGGGATTTTTTATAATATCCCAATAAAAATATGTGTTTAGAGATAA
This sequence comes from Nephelium lappaceum, assembly GCA_021234005.1. Lineage (NCBI taxonomy): Eukaryota > Viridiplantae > Streptophyta > Magnoliopsida > Sapindales > Sapindaceae > Nephelium > Nephelium lappaceum. The sequence goes on from CM037996.1 coordinate 26,053,589, forward strand.
TTCCATTTTTCCTCTTATAGTTTGATGTAATAGTTAACTACCCCCTATAGTTTTAAAGAATCTCATTTTACCTCATGCTATTATTATTGTCACTAAACTGACTGAAATAACTAAAGTGTTTATAGTTTTTCACTTCCATATTAATGGTCAAATTTTAATTTTCAATATTAATTTTAATGGCAAAAGGATTTTTTGAACATTTCCATTATTTTGTATGCTATAGGGGCTATTTGATCAATTTTATAAATCGATAAAAAAATATTAATGATTTCTAAAAATTACTAGCATTATGTCAAACTAAGGAGGTGGGGAGGGGATTATCCCTTGTTTTTAACTCAAAAATTAAACTATTTGCTTATAGCCTCAAATTTAATTTTAATGGTTTTAATTTGTTCAATTTAATATTATATGTGAAGTGTTTCGAAAGATTGAAAATAGTTAAAATTGATTAAAATTTGTTTGGGATTAAATCAATTAAATCGAAGGAGACGAAGTCGCAGAGTGGAGTCTCCTAGCTTGTGACGTGCATGTGTTTGGCGTGATCATCTTGCGCTTGGAGCTCCGTTGGTGGAGGGTTTAGTTCATTTGGTTTTGATTGATGGAGTTGGCCAGTTTGTGGTATGGTGGTGGGTCTTGGTAGACTTTATGTTGGGTTTGATAAACTGGATTTTGGTGGGTTTGAATCTGGGTGGGTTGTGGACCTAAGAGATGGCAATGGAGGGCTGGGAGAAGACAACGAGGCCATAGAGGATGGTGTTGAAGTCATTGGTGGAGGGGATGTTGAGTTGGAGGAAGAAGGAATGGGCTCTTGGTGGAGGAGAGCGTAGAGCTCGATTAGAGGAAGATGATGAATGAACCCAGGTCGATGATGAACGAACCCACTTGGTTTCCAATTTATTATTATTATTATTATTTATTTCAATTCATTTTTGTTTTAATTTAATACTTTTGATCCATTATCCCTTTTTTATATTTCTTATTGTATAAGTTTTTATTTTTAAAATTTTTATTTTTTTTTATGTTTACATTTAATTTTTGTTTAATATTATGTTTATATTAAATTTACATTATATATTAAATTTTAATTTAATTTTTTTTTTCAATTAAATCTCCACCATCCATCACAACTTTGATGGATAGTGGAGATCTAAAGTTGTTCTTTTTATTAATTTTAAATAGTTAGTGGAGTGAAAAAAACTAAAATACCCTTCAAACTGTTAAGTTTAACTAATAGTCAACTGACGAAAATGTCAATTTGATGAATTTCTAAAATGTTAAAACGTTAGGGATGATGGACATTAGAAACGTATAAATGAGTACAAATATAATATTTCGCTAAACGTTAGAGACTAAATTAAAATTTTTCCTTTAATTTTTGAATTAGTTTTGAAATAAACACTTTTCAACTATACCCAATCTAACTATCTATTGCTTTATTAAATTTTTTTACATATTAATTTTCTATTAGTTTATTATAGTCGAATTTTAGATATTATGCATTAATGTTTTATCAAGTTATTGCTTTGTTGTTATGGGATGTGTAAGAAACAAACTATGTTTTTTTTTTTTTTTTTTTTTTTAAATTTTATTTTTATTTTTTTTTTTATTTTATTTAAATTATGGAGACGTTTTAATAGAATTTTGGATCCTATTTTTAAGGATAAATTTTATTTTGATCCTTATATTTAAAAATAATTTCACTTTTTAACTACGAATTCATTTATGATTCTCTTGGTCCATCATATTTTGAATAAAAATCATTTCAATCCTTCTTACCTGAATCTTAACTGCCAAAACTAATGAAAAATACACAATGACCATTTTACCCTTAAATAAAAATTACCATATTACCATTTACCAGAATTAATAAATAAAAATAAAAAATTTTAATATATTAATGATCAAGTTGTGTCCAACAACGAGAAAATCTTTCATAAGACGTTAAGGTGGTGTGACATGTTGATGGCGGTGTGACCATCTAGTATCAGTGTAACACATGACATGATTTTTAAATTAAAATTAAAACCTACTGCTATCCTTTGTGTTCTCTCTCTTCTTTATAAACTCTCATCCCCTTCTTTACTTTCTCACGCATGCGCCATTTTTCAAGAACCAAAAAGTTCATATTAAAGGTACATTTGACCCTTTGTGCTCTCTCTTACCTTTATAAACTCCCTTCCTCTTTGTTTTCTCAGGCAGATGCCATTTTTCAAGAATCAAAACCTAAAAATCAACTTCAATCAGGTCCTAAAACCTCAAAATTCAACTTCAATCAAGTTCTTTGCTTTCTCATATATATGCTTTAAAAGATTTAAGATGGTAAGTTTCTAATAATTTAATTTGTACGTGTACCTCCAATAAATATGTTATATTAAATTCTTTAATTTATAAATTTTCCTTTTCTTTTTGTAAGCAGTACTTGATTTTTTATTGTTCACCTATGAACTTGTATGTATAGGATAATGTATTGGTAGAAGAAGATGATGCATAACTCAAAGTTGAAACATATGTTAGTTCTAAAAATGAAGCTTATAAGTTATGTAATGCATATGCTTTAAGAAAGGGATTTAGTTTCGTAAAAGGCACATTCGAAGAGGTGCATCAAACAATATTAAACAAAGGAATTTTTGTGTTCAAAGGAAGGATTCTAGCAAGATGCAGACTTGTATGAGCAAAAGAGGATAAATAGGTTAGATACAGGAGCATGCATGGTATAAGGATTTAATTCAGTTCACTGTGAGTAATGGAATATGGACTCTATCTCACATCGACTTCAATCATAACCATGATTTGGCTAAACATGAAGAAAGACAATTTTTAAGATCCGGTCGAAAAATTTCTAATATTCATGAGGGTATGATGAAATCTATGATTGATGCTGGTATAGGAGCAACAAAATCATATTTTTATTTAACTAACCAAATGGGTGGTGTTCAAAATATTGGGTTCACAATGAAAGATGCAACTAATTACTTGCAATGGAAGAAGAATGAAATGGAAGTGGAGATGCTCAAAGCTTACTTGAATATTTCAAGTGCAAGCAAGATGAGGATCCTAATTTTTTTTTTTAACTCCGTTCAAGTTGATCAATGCAATTGAATGACAACTATTTTGGAGAGATAGTAGATCAAAATTATGATTGTTTTGGAGATGTGGTATGTTTCGCCATTACATTTCGAACAAATAAATATAATTTAATATGTGTTCCATTGGTAGAGTTTAATCATCATTAGAAGAATCTATTATTTGGTTGTGCATTTTTGTTGGATAAGAGCACCGAATCCTTTGTTTGGTTGTTTTAATAATTTTTGAAGTCAATGGGAAATAAGCAAGTGTTTAGAGTCCATAAAATTTCGGTTTTAATTGTATCAACTTATTATTCTAATAATCTTTTTAAGGTTTTTGTCGAGCAGTGAAGAACTGCACATGCTTTCTTCTCCTTTCCCAAGATTATTTAATTTTAACGCATATATTAGCAAGTGTTCTTGGCTTCTTTTTATTTTGCATTACTTATCTCATGACTGGCACTAACAGGCAGGTAAATTAATTTACCTGTAGAGCCGTGGGCATGAGCCATGAAAGTCGCTCAAAAGCATTATTAAATGAAAGTATTTACCTGCTGATTATTCAAAACAGTTTTTGAAATAATTGATCATTTCATTTTACATAGGCATATAAGCATCAAGTAAGACAAAATATTGACACAGTGAACCTAAGTTTAAAATAGCCATGAAATAGCTCAAAAGCATTATTAAATGAAAGTATTTACCTGATTATTCAAAACAGTTTGTGAAATACTTGATCATTTCATTTCACATAGGTATATAAGCATCAAGTAAGACAAAATATATATAGACGTAGTGAACCTAAGTTATATATATAGTGCTTTTAAAATCAGTACTCCTTTACTTTAAAAAGTAAAAATCAATCAATTAAATTCATTAATTGCATTTGAATTAAATAGAAAAGAGAAATTGTTTTAAGAGAGATAATACAATAGATGAATTTAATTAGTTGATTATAACCTTTTAAAGTAAGAGAGGTCTCATTTTAGAAGTATTATATATATATATATATATATATTGTATTTTATAAGCAAGAGTTTTAAATTTCAACATCAAACCCTAGGCTATGTGTCACACATGCATGAGTCCGAAACCATCAAAGCAATTGAAGAGTCTCGTGTCATGCTGCATTCGATAACTACTGTCCAGCAATTATTTAATCGCACTAACTCCTAGTGATAAAGGTTATTGACAAACGTGTTCCATATTCCAAGGAAACAGTTACTCAAGTCGCATGTCTGAACGACATTAAGAGAACCTTATATCTAGGTGCATGAAGTAGAGAATAGAAGTCAACCAAACGATGTCGGATGATGCGCTAGATATGTAGAGTTGTTATGATTGGAAGAACGGGCTTGATTATGATGTACTCCTCCAATCAACAATGTCGACTGAAAGAGTAGGAGACAAACTATAATTGTAAAAATCAGCCCAATACAAGCCTAGTTAACAAAAAAAATGGAAAGCCCTAGTGTAGCAGCCCAACTTTTGGGCCAATAATTGATCTAGCCTACGTGAAGTCCAGAACATAAGAGCCTACAACCTAATGCAACGTTCAGATAACTCAAGTCTTTTTAATGAAAGGATTGAATGCAATGAAGAGGAGATCTCAAACAAACAATGCCACTTCAAAAAGGGGGTTGATTGGATTAATAAGGAAGTTCTTCCATTAACGTAGAGGCGAGGATCAAGAGAACGGATCCCTTGATCCCATCTGCCATCACACCTCTACAATGGCTCTCTCTCATAAAATAGGAGCAAGCAAAGGCAAAGGAACTCTTTTTCGACACCTTGCTACTTTGCCAAAAGTCTCTTTAGACACTTATCCAACATAATAGACTAAACTATCGCATGACAGACACTATATCCTACTCAATTCTCAGCAATCTTTTTTGTTTGTCGTACGCCAACATTGTAGCAATTAGTCATATGCTTCCTTTTACTTTATTTTATCTTCCAACGTCTATTATTCTAAATTAAATATCGAAGTGTTTTTGGTTGACATCACCCCAGTTTAAAAGTAACCCGTCCTCGTCGTTCGATTTTTTGTAGGTTGTTAGATCCTAGAAAGTTGAATGTATAGTTGAACTTCCATGTCAGCAGCTGTAAGAAACCACCCATTACAATATATAATTAATGCATCACAATATTGGAACTGCTATTATTAAAATCAGCTTGTCATTCTGGTAGAAAAAATATATATATATATATTTATATAGTGCTTTTAAAATGCAGACTCTTTAACTTTAAAAAGTTAGGGAGAACCAATCAAATTTATATATTGTATTTGAATTAAATAGAAGAGAGAATTCGTTTTAAGAGAGAGAATGCAATAGATGAATTTGATTGATTTTTTCTAACTTTTTAAAGTTAAGAAGTCCTCATTTTAAAATAACTATGTATATATATGTATGTATATATAATGTTTGTCACCAACAACAGTCATGATTCCTAGCTGTCCTTGTTCAAATTCTAATCTGTTAACTTCATTATTAATTAATTTGTTAGAAGACTATATATTAATGATCAAGTTGTGTCCAACGGGAAAATGTTGGAGTGCATAAAGTTTCGTTTTTAATTGTATCAACTTGTTATTCTAATTATCTTTTTAAGGTTTTTACCGAGCAGTGTAGAAATGCACATGCTTTCTTCTCCTCTCCCGAGATTATTTAATTTTAACGCATATATGTATTTGCAAGTGTTCTTGGGTTTGCTTTTTAGATAGCATTACTTATATCTTGTGATTTGCACTAACAGGCAGGCCAATAATTTACTTGCAGAGCCATGGACAGGAGCCATGAAAGTAGCTCAAAAGCATTAGTAAATGAATACCAACAGGAACCTCAATTAACAGCTTGCAAATCAATGAACAACGGTCAAAGGAGCAGCTCATCAGAAGTAGAAACATTGAATGAATATCAGCAGGAAACCGAATCAACAAAAAGCCAAGAACGTTGTGCCTCAGGAGCAGAGGCATTGCAGGAAACTTCTGATTCGGAAGGCGAAAGTGATTCGGATGGCACGCCTCAGTTATACAAAGAAGGAAGTTTTGAGAAAGCTTTGAAGGAAATAGACCTGAATCGTTATCCTGACTTGTATCTCGCAGCACTTAAAGGAAACTGGGAAGCCGCTAAAATGATTATCGATAAAAATCCGGAAGCATTAACAGCGAAAATTTCCATGTTATCCATGACTGTGTTGCACATTGCAGCCTATTCATGCAACTACCAATTTGTGGAGAAGCTGGTGGAAAAGATGACTCCGGAGCAAGTTGCAGTGGTAGATGTGAATGGAAACACGGCCCTTCACTATGCAGCATTTACAGGAGTTGTAGAAGTGGCAAAGGCATTGCTGAGAAAAAACCCTGGTCTGACAGAGGTACAAGGCTCCCAAGGTTTCATTCCTCTACTTTCAGCTGTTGTTCATGGTGCTGCTAAAGGCAAGGAAATGGTCCGGTTCCTTGCATCCCAAACCAACAATCCCTTCCTTGAAGCCACTTCAGCTCATCTTCTCTTTGAGCTAACTCATGCAGGTTTCCATGGTACAGACTAATTACCTTTTTATTTATTATCTTAACCAAACCATGGATTAGCAATATATATATTCTGTCAGTCAACTTAGTCTCAGTTGAAGGATTAATATTTTTTAGTCTAATAGTTTTTAAACAATTCTCTTGTGAAACATCTCAATGCCTTTTTCCTCTGATCTTTTTATCCAGATTCTTTACTTTATATACCATTAGGGATGCAAATGATGGACGGGAATAGATCTAATTAAATAGTAATGTGGGAAATGTTGATATGAAAAATCATGCCTGCTGTGTACTTGCAAGAACATTTATTTTGTTTTTTGGTGCTAATTAAAAAACTCATTAATTTAAACTTTATTTTAAACCAAGAGTCTTATTTATAAAATCATTAATTTGGCTTTATCTTTGAACAGATATTACACTAGATCTACTTCATCGTTTCCCTAAAATGGCTACTGTGGATATAAATGGAAGTAATATACTTAGCGTATTGGCTGTTAGGCCTGTGGACTTCCTGAGCGGAACAAGGCTAAATTTCTGGGAAGCATGGATCTACCAATGTCAGTTCTCTCTTTCCTTTCTCTTATATATAATATAAGTGATGAATTTTCCTACATTGTTACTGAGTATTTCTTTTTCATTGCTTTATATTTTTTTCATTTTTTTGGGTTAAGTGGCACCTTGTAAGCCACTGAGTTGCGCAAAAGGCGATGTGGAGGATCCCCCAGTAAACTCTAAAGATCCTAAGGACCCATACCCTCAAGCATGGGAGATGCGAGGTTTTCCAATTCTGTATTTTGTTTTATAATTGATATATACATATTTAGTACTTATATATATATATATATATAGACATGCACATGCACACTCACGTGTAGGGTCTATGGTGTTGATGAAATTATCATCCCACCCATATTTTAATAAAATTACATAATTGAAAATTCAACTTTTCTTTCTATATCCATAATTAGTAAATTCAGTTTATCATAAACCTTGATAAGAACCCAAAAAAAAAAAAAAAAAAACAAAAAACAAAAAACAACAAAAACAAAAACAAAAGAACAAAAGTAGCACCTCAATAAGGATATGTAATTTTCATTAACGAACAAAAAACTAATTCAATGGATTCCATAAGTATATGTGTATATTTATTCAACTTTTATTATTGTTTTTTGTGTTTTAAGTGTAACTTTTATTATTGTTATATGATAGGAAAAAATTTTTTTTTTTAAAAGAACAAGAGCTGTACATGTTTTGTTTGTTTCATTAAGGAATGTTTGATACTTTTTACGTTTGTTCTAAGTTTTTTAATTATTTTTTATGACGAAAAAAATCATTTTCAGAAGAAAAAAAGTTGTTTTCTTTGTATATAATATATTGATAAAAAAAAAGTTGTTTTCTTTGTATATAATATATTGATACCTACATTTGTCTTTTATTATTGGTTTTTTTTTTTTTTTTTTGGACAAGTACTATTGTTTTTTCATTAAATAGAAAATCTTTCTTTTTAAGGTTTTTTTTTTTTTTTTTTTTTTTTTTTTTTTTTTTAAGTTGTGTCCGATTTTATACAAGTATGTTTGATACTTTTGTATGATTGTTTAAGTTTTATTATATTTCTTTTATTGAAAAAAAAATTGTTTTAAACAAAAAGATTCTGTTTTCTTTGAGACATTTCAATATCAAACAAGTATTTGTTTCAGAAAAAAAAAAAAAATATCAAACAAGTATTTAAAAAAGATGAAATCACAGGAACCCATGCTATTCATTTCTGCAAAAACTGAATATATAGTCTCATTATTTTGATCATCATCACAAAGAAACCATTCAAAACAAAAAAAAAAACTTGAATAAGGTATGAGAGACATAAAAGAAAGAAGAAGAAGACAATGAAAGTACGAGTTATTACAGAATGGGCTTTTTATCAGAAAAATATTAAGTTATCTATAGTATATACGAATGACTTTAGCATATTATAGGGTGCAAGAAGTAGGGAAAAAAAATGTAATTTTTAATTTTTAATATAGGTGTGCGTATAAAGTAAATAGGAGTAAGAACTTTTTTAGATAGTAATAGAGCTACCCATCTTATATTATGTTTCTTCAATGAGGAATCTGTTGTGTTAAGATTTGTAAGAACTCTTTGATCATATGCTAATGAATTTTACTGAATTGAGATGAGATTCTTTTATAGATAATAAGAACAATAATAGTATTTTTGAGAAGTTTAATAACTTTAAAATTTTTCTAAGTATGTGTACTTTAATATAATTTAATAAATTTCTTATAACTTTCATACTATTGATTATATGAATCATAATTACAATGGAAATGACTTGAAGAAAACTTTTGCATATATATATATACTTGACAAAAAGAAGAAGAAGTGTAATTACATTTTAAAATGTGTTGTTGTAATTTATTATATGTGATTACAATTAAACATGTATGATTATAATCAGTAAATGTGATCACATTGATCACAACCAGTAAATATGATTATATTTACTGATTATAATCACACATGTGTAGTTGTGATTATATATAATAAATTACAATAACATATTTTAGAATATAATTACATATTTTTTTTATCAAGTGTATAGATATTCAAGGTACATGTTATAATGTGTCAATATATATATCTATATATATTAGTACCCTCAGAACTTTTTTTTTTTTTTTTTTCAATTTTTTGTATTTTTTTCCTTTGTCAATATTATATATATAAAGTTTTAAAGAATTTAATTTTTTTTTTGTCAAGTATTCTTATCACAGTTAATTATTTATCTTCACAAACTTTCATACAAATTTACAATAATTAGAAAAAACCTTGCTAAAATCCTATAAAATGTTCACCAGCAAAAGCCTGAAAAAAATTCCAGTGGTATAGATATGGATACTGCATTGGGTATATCCAATAAACTTTCATATTAATTTATTCTCAATCTACTTTTATACATATTATGACTATTTTATTTAATATGGACCTATCTCACTATAGACTTTCCAAACTCTCTCTCTCTATATATATATACATATTATATTTGCCAACATCAATTAAATTTTAATCCATTTTAGTGATTAATACAGTTTGCTATTAATTGTGGCAGTGTGTAAATGGTTCAAACGACATATATGGAAGATAATCATAACCCTTGGTATGCAACATTACGATGCGTCAAAAATTAATTTTTTCAATATATATTAATCAGTTTCCAGATCCATTTATTTTCATTTGCAGCTCCAAGGACTTGCCAAAAATTCCTAGATGTAAAGTGCAGACACAAATATGCTTTGGAGTTGGTAACTTTTATATGTGAGAGAGCAAAAGAAATGCCAAATGAGGATATTTTTTCATATTTTGTGAAGGCAAGGATCCTAAATCTTGCAGGAATCTCAGGAATCGTTGAAATTATTAAAGTATGTCTTCACCATTTCCCGGATATAATTTGGATGTATAGTGGGTTTCCTTTGAATACAGTATTTGATGATGCTGTGGAACATCGGCGAGAATTGGTTTTCAATCTCTTATATGCAAGGAGTGAATTATGCACAATATTTGGTCCACTGGACGAAAATAATCTATCAGCCAAACAAGAATTGGCCTCCAGTTATAAAACACGCAAAGCCTGGAGTCTGCGTTTGGCAGCTAAGTTGGCACCTTCTCCTCGACTATCATCCATTTCTGGTACAGCTCTACAGATGCAAAGAGAGTTACAATGGTATAAGGTACCTATATATACTATTACTTCCATGACATTTAATTGCAAGTGGTTATTTGTCATTTGTTCAAAATATCTTCTTAAATTTCTCTTCCTATTAGCATAATCTATATGACAAATTTACCTGTCAATAAAATTTAGGCAATATGTTAGAATATGTTAACACTTTCGATTTATATTACCTAAGCAATGTTATTGTCTACCTTGTAGGAGGTGGAGAAACGAGCTCACCCTTCTGACAAGGAAAAGAAAGATCCTCAAGGATATACACCAAGGGAGCTATTCACCAAGGAGCACAAAGAGCTGGTCGAAAAGGCAGAGCAATGGATGAAAGACACGTCAAATTCTTGCATGGTTGTAACAACTCTTGTTGCAACTGTAGTGTTTGCTGCAGCATTTACAGTACCTGGAGGCAACAATAGTCAAGGCAGTCCAAATTTCTTAGAAAATAAACCATTTACAGTATTCATCATCTCAGATGCTCTTGCCCTTTTTTCAGCCTTAACTTCCGTTTTAATGTTCTTGTCTATCCTCACCTCACGCTATGCAGAAGAAGATTTCCTCAAGAAACTTCCCGTAAAACTACTGCTAGGTCTTGTTTCTCTCTTTTTGGCCATTGCCACCATGATGATAGCTTTTGTTGCTGCGCTCTGGATCGTACTTGGTGACAAATTTAAATGGGTTTCCATTCCAGTTACTATCCTTGCTTCTATCCCAGTGACCGTGTTTTTATCTCTACAACTTCCCTTGTGTTTCCAGATATACAAATCAACATTCATTGGAATCTTTCATCCAGAAAACATTTGGTGAGCTTGACCAAGAATGCTAGACTTGTAAACTGGTTCTAGGTGTTCAAACAGGATAACAAGTGGTGACTACCCAGCACATTGATGAACACTGTCATAGCATCTGCACCATTTCGGATTCAAATTGCTTCAATGAATTTCAGCAGCGTCTTATGTATTATGGATTCTTCATTTTGGTCTTAGGACTGATATACTTTAGTCATTTAAGTTGTTTTTCAGTTGTGGATTCTACGTTTTCGTCTTAGAACTGCTATGTTGTGCTTTGATTTTTTATTTTGTTTCTGGAACCATATTTCAGTGTAATACTAACTATTATGCATTTTCATTTGTTAAAGTGGTAATTATGGTAAATTTTTGTTATCAAATTGGCGAAGCACATGATCCATTGATAATTTATTGGAAATCTCAATAACATAAAGGATAACACTATGTTGGCTTTAAACAAATTGAATAGGTCATTAAACGGTTCAATTTCAACATGCTTGCATTTTGTATATATAATGACGTGATATGCACATCCCACCAATAAATTGTACTATGCAATTGAACTAAGGTTATCTTGTTCATCATGCCTCTTATAAGGGATAACAGACCGTTACCTAAGCCTTGATCATTCAACAACAAACAAGCTGAATGTACCAACTTTGTCAGACATCTCCCTTCCAAATTCTCTATCAAATCCAGGGAAATCTTCTGGTAGTTAATCTCCTCTATGTCACACTGCCTTCTGACACTTAAATTTAACATATTATGGCTATAGACTAAAGCAGCGAGTAGGTATCAGGTTCAGTACCATGAACTGACATCAGGGTTTTGGCATCCAACTTTTTCCTCCATATTGTTGATCTGTACTGCATTAAGCTTACATATACCATTGCCTGACAAGTGGTCTCAACATGGAATCAATACTGATAATGGATTAATCCTGATAGCACCAAGTATTTTTCTAGTTTGCAACCTCTGAAATTTAAATGTGTAAAGTTTCCTTGCCTTCGCCAGTATGGCTTACGTGTCCGTGCCAGATATAGAATAGGAAATAACATAACTCAACCTGGCAAAGCAAATCAAATTAAAGGTTAAATTTAATCAAACAGGTCACCCAATTATAGACATGAAGCACATGAAAACATGGAAATGTTAAATTATGGTTCCTTGTTTCACTTTCTCAACTCGGAAGCATAGTACATCACTTTGATTTGAACTTGGATTCCAGACCAAAAAACTTTGATCCTGATAGCACCAAGTCTGCTGTCTTCTTCTTCATATGTTCAATTACACTACCGTATAAGCTTCTGTTAGAAGTTTGTGCTCTCTCAAATTTGTGAAAACTTTCATTGCCTCTTCTATTGTTCCATACTTGCACATACCAGAGATTGTAGCAGAACATATAACTTCATCAGGAGGACAGCCTTCTTGCATCATCTCATTTGGCACTTCAATCACCTTTTCTGCATTACCTGATCTACAGACATGGAGAACAAGGGCGTATTTGAATTCCGCTGGCCCACTTGCAATGTTGCCTAAGCAATCAAGAACTAACATCATAGCTGCATCAATCTCTCTGATTTTGCATAGCCCTTTAGCCAGAAAACAATAAGCAGCAACAGAAGGAATATGAGACATCTCAATTATTTTATTATGACACACGCAAGCCTCCTGGACATCTCCATCTTCAACAAAACACTGAATTGCAATACTATAAGTTGATGAATCAAGTTCCAAATTCAGATCCTTCATTTCATCATAGAGTGATAATGCCTTTTGCACCTTCCCAATCTTGTGGAGAGCTCCCATTAGTATATTGTTTATTGCAACGCTGCTATAACCATTCCCTTTTAATACTTCAAACACTTCCAAAGCCATCATAATCCTTTCCTCCTTCCCAGCCACAAACTCGAAAAACTTCCCAAGATCATCAACCACACGAAATCTCAACTTCTCCATTTGCACAAGCAACTTACAAAAATCATCAATTTTCCCCATTTCCGCATAAAAAAACCAACATGGGGTTCACAGTAGCAAAGTCCGGCTCAAGACCATCTTGAACCGTAACTTCAAAAAGCTTATACGCCTTATCAACCTGCAACACACCACACAATCCTCCGATAATAGAGTTGTGTATCCCCAAATCAGCCCTGTACCCCTAATCCACCAAATCATTCAACAAATCACACGCCTTCCCAACCTTTCCCTCTCCCACAAAACCTTTGACCAAAACTCCATATTCAGTCAAAACACCCTTCTCTTTCATCTCCCTAAGCAACTCATACCCTCTCTCCACTCTCCCAACCCCATAACAAACATCACATATGCCATCACATCTGGCCCAACCAAATCATTCCTCATCTCCTCCCACACCCGCCAACAAGCATTCAAACTCCCCTCCGAAACTAACACATTAATCATCGCGGTGTACGCAAACACATCCGGCTTACACAAATTCTCTCTCATCCCCCCCAAAAGCTCGAACGTTTCCTCAAACGTCCCCGCCTTACACAACCCCTTGATCAAAATCATGTACATAACACTCTCCTCAACCAATCCATGTTCTCTAAAATAATCATAAACTGACAATGCCAAGTTCAAATAATTAGTCCTAACCAAGGCATCCATGATCCTATTACACAAAACAATACTAGGCACAACTCCAACTTTCTTCATTTTTGATACACATAATAAACTCTAAGTCCTCTACCACAATCCACATGCATTCTAATCAAAATCTCAAACTGCTTCTCAGAAGGCGGCCTACCTTGCGAATCCGTCAATTCAGGGACCTGGTCCGCAGCACGAAACATGCTGTTTCGATTCAAGCAATAGGCCAATGCATTGCGGGAAGCGAAATTGTGGCGACAACCCTTTTGCTTGCCGGCCCAATGGAAGAACCTGGAGGCCAAAACGGGATTGTTTTCGATCTTGAGTAACTCGGTCCGGCGTCACGCGGCGGAGCTTGTTGAGCTGGCTGACGATCTCGGGGCCTCAGCGGCTCTGTTGCTTGCAGAAGGCGCAGACGATGAAGCGGGCGATGGGGGAGAGGCGCTGCGAGTGGGAGAGGGATGGTGGTGGTGACGGTTGGGAAGAGAGGAAGTGGGGGTCCCATTTTTGGAGGTTGAAGATGGGGTCTGATTGGTTGGGATCTGGAGATGGTTGTTCGAGGGAGCGGCGGTTGGAGAAGAGGTCGCCGTAGACGGTGGGCCTGTTCTGGGAGAGCTTGCAGTGGCCGTAGAAGAAGGTAGGCTTTTGGTGGTGGTTGTGGAGGTTTTGGCGGCATTTTGCGGGTCGAATCAAGTGGAGTATGTGACTCTGTTACTTTTCTGTTGAACTCAACTACTTTTGTTTTGTTTTGTTTTGTTTTTTGTTTTTGTTTTTTTTCTTTCTTTCTTATTGTAAATTTTTTAGAAAAAAATTTACATAATAAAACCAATACGGGCATCTATGTATGAGAAATATAAAAATAACCCCCGAACTTTTGTCCACAACAAGAAAATATTTCTAGCAGAATTGTAATTAACATTTTTCCACCCTGCTGTTAGTGTTGCTGTTAGAAGATGCGACTCTAGTATATGCATAGTGTTAAATAACCTTATTATCCCTGATTTAAACTTAATTGAAATAAAATTAAAAAAATTAAAATTAAACAAATAAAATTAATAAAAAAATATTTATTATCCCATCTCTGAAATGGACAGTGGAAGATCAAAATAAATAAGAATTAAAAATAATAAATAATTTTTTCAAAACAGATCTCCACCATCCACACATAATCAACGATGAGAATTAATTTAAAAACAAATTTTAATATTTATATTTATTTAAAAAATTAATTTTTATTTTTTTAAAATAAAAACAATAGATCTTCACTGTCCATCTCTAAGATAGACGATGGAGATCGATTAATTAAAAAATATATGAAAAAATAAAAAAAAAATTGCTACAAAAAATAGAAATTAAAAAAAAATAATTCCAATTGAATATCTGAGTTATGAACCCAGATCATTAAGTTGAAGTTCAAGTTGAAGATGATCTTTAACTTGAAGATCTGGGTTAACCTAAATCTTCAAAAAGAAAAAAAAAAATTCTCAGCAAATTGTCTGGCCGATCAATCCACCTTTTTCAATCCAATCATAACCTTTCACAACCAATCAATACAACTAATCAATCTCAAATCACATTATACTCAAAACTTTAACATAACAAATTGTCTGGCTGATCAATCCGTCGTCCTTAATCACAACAATCAATGACAAAAAAAAAGAAGGAAAAAAAAAAAAGATGAAACCAAATTACAACCATGTCTTCTGCTCCAACCAAACCACAAACCCTTCATCCACTCAACCATGTCTTTATTGGACTAACTTGTCCAGCAATATCACAAAGGATAGTTGCTTTGATTTTCATAACTCACAAAAACAAAACCACAAATCAACCTTACCCACATAAATATACAAATCCAAACAAAATAATATCAAATGAACTGTAGATTTTACCTCATATGCAAAAGCAAACGTGAAAGCTGCAACTAGTAATTTCAAAACAAGTAGAAGTGGGTGTGTTAAAGCGATGGAGATTCAAAGTTCTGGTGGGTCTACAAGAGACCCAAATTTGGGTCTCCAAGCGATAAAGGCCCAAAACTAGGTCTCCATCGACAGAGACCTAGTTCTGGGTCTCCACTCATCGATGCTACTCGATCATGGTGGCGTAGGAGTTGGAAGTGTAAAGGAGGAGAGCGACAGTGATAGAGGAAAGAGAGTGAAGGTGAAGGAAGAGTAGGTAGAAGTAATGGTTGGTGGCAACAAATGTGAGTGACTTGTGGATGGGCCTAGACAATGGTGGTGGTGGTGGCGGCATTAGAGTTGGTAGAGAGAGAGCATAGCTTTGGATGACGAAGACAGCGAGAGATTTCTTTTTTTTTTTTTAATTCTTTCATATCAAATTAATTTTTAATTTGATTTCCACCATCCAGATGGATGATGGAGATCAATAATTCTTTTTAATTGGTTTTTTTTAAAAATAAATAAAATCTTAATATTTTTATTTATTATTATTATTTTATTAATTGATATTTACTTATCACCTTCATTTATAATTTTATCCTTCCACCACTAACAACAATGAACTGAATTGATAACGGTTGGATACTGTTTGCCTATTTAATTGAACTACAAGGGTGAAAATTATTGATTATGAAACTACAGGAGTATTTTCTTATTATGAGCAAAACTTGGGAGCTTTTTATAAATATCCCTTTATGCATGTATCAAGATAAATAATATTCGACTATTTAAAATTATGAATTTTCAAAATCGTGTTGAGATCAAGTACTGATAAAATAATGATAATGACGATTCTAATAATGGAGAAAAGAAACCATTCAACTTTTATGTAAGATACGAATAGAGATGTCACGTTTTGAAATTCGATTAGAATTATAAGGAGAGCAATGGTTATCACAATAGAGTAAAGGGCGTCTGCCAATTTATAAATAAAATGGAATTTTGGAGGTGGAGGTTCACAACTTGGTTGATGTGCTTATTTAGTTTATAATTAAATTTTGAGAGTTGATAGGGTACTGTCTCATCTACCTATGTGGTTCACCCATATTATGTACACATTTTCCAAGTGTTTGATTCAAAGGAAAGAACAACATACTAAATTATTGTCAGCAGAATTTTGTTCTTCAAAAGAGAGACAGAGATGTCTCCATTCTTCAGATGAATATATAAAACTTTTATTGAAGTCTAATGGAGTGGTTTGTATAATAGGGAAAAAGAAACATAACGCATAATTTCTACTGTGCACCAGCACTATCAAATGGCAATATATTTTAAGCATTCAAAACCAATCAAAGATTGAATCAATAGATTTTGGATTCAATAGCTGAACAAAATGGTCTGAAACCCCTAATTTTAGACAACCAGAAAGAAATTGACAAAATTTTTGGAAATCTTTTTTGCACATACTTTCCTCACTGTTTTTTGCACATGATGCAAAAAGAAGGCATAAGATACATTTTTGGAAATCTTTTTTGAAGGACCTCTCCAGCATTTAACTTTCTACTAGCTAGTGTCCAAGCGAAAAATAGAATCTTAGGAGGAACTCCTTGCCTCCCGAATTTCAACGAATTGATTGAACTTTTGATGAGAAGCATCATTACAAACCCATTTGAAATATAAGCTAAAAGTAAATATACCTGAGGAGTCAAGATTCCACCATCTTCTATCTTCTCTCAAATTATTGAAGGTAATATTATTTAGGGCTGCCATCAAAGAAGTTAGATCTTGACATTCCCTATCGTTTAGGATTCTCCTAAAATTGAGGTCCCACTTCCAATCCCTTAAAGAAGGTGGTCTTCTCTCCCTAGACTTGATAGTAGAATTATGAGAAAGAAATGCTCTATAAAGTCTAGGATATCGATCACAAAAGACTTCTTCTCCACATCATTTATCTTCCCAAAACTGAGTTCTTTCTCCATTTTTTACTTGTAAAGATATGCAAAGCTAAAGATTATGAAAGTTATGGGGTCAAAGAAGCTCCTTCAATTTCAGATTTTGCTATTATTCAATGTTAATATGCACTCTGCTAAAAAAATTGAATAGACATATACCGAATGCTGATTTTAATTATTCATATCATATATCTTTCGATTCTATATCCAAAGAATGAAATATTTAGTTTAATTTGCAATTTGTTTTAAATTTTCTCGAGTTGATTCTTCAAGGTGGATGGTCAAAAGAAAAATATATCAGAAGAATTCATCTCTAACCTCAAGGTAGTTGAAAGTGTTGAGAATGTGAAACTTTTTCTAGAAACTCTTTAGCTTAAGTTTGTTATTTTGTGTGTCTTCTTATGGTTTAAGCAACCTCATTTAAGTTAAGTTTGTTTTTGGTTGTTATAGTGGGGTTAGGTAATTCTAATGTCAGCTTTTGCAGAATAGGAATGGGTTGTGTACCTAAGGTTGGTAACAATGTATGGCTGAAATCAGTTTTTGTACTCATATATAAACTTTAATGAAAAAGCTACAGAATGAATGTTAGCAAAAAATTGTGTGCTTCGGTTCTGTTTTTTGCTATGCTCTGAGAGCATGTTTTCATGGGATGTTTGATAGTTAATGGTTGTATATGGTCTGATTTCTAACAGTGATATCAGAGCATTGTTCTTATGGGCTGTGAGGTTTAATATTGAGAGTTTTGTGAGTTAAACACTTGCTCTTGAGAGATCAAACACTTATAAGTGTCCAAATGGCAGCAGCAAGCAATTCTACCTTGGTTGTCCCTTAATTTTCTGGAGAAAATTATCAGATATGGGCAGTAAAAATGAAGTCTTATTTGAAGTCTTTTGGTCTATGGGAGCATGTAGAACAAGAGAAGCAAGACCCCCTACTCAGGGCAAATCCCACTATAGCTCAAATCAAGCAACATGAGGAGGAGAAGATGAAGAAAGACAAAGCTGTCACTTGTTTGCACTCAGCTTTGACAGATGTTGTGTTTACAAACATTATGCATCTTGAAACAGTCAAGCAAATATGGGATGAGCTAAAGGAAAGATATGAGGGCAGTGAAAGAGTAAGAAATGTCAAGTTGTTGACTCTCAAAAGAGAGTTTGAGATGTTGAAAATGAAAGAAGGTGAGTGTATTAAAGACTACTCTAGCAAGCTATCTGAGCTTGTCAATCAAATGAGACTTTATGGAGAGGTGGTGGAAGACTACAAAGTGGTGGAGAAGATGTTGATAAGTTTACTTGAAAAGTTTGAGGCTAAGGTTTCTGCCATTGAAGAGTCTTGTGACTTGAAGAAACTAACCATATCTGAAATGGTTAGTAAGCTGCAAGCTCAAGAGCAGAGAATGTCTATGAGAAAGGATGATGTTGTTGAGGATGCATTTCAAGCTAGACAAAAATGGAAGCATGCAGGTTAGAAGGACCAAAAGAAGTAGATTTTTAACCAAAAAAATGGAGATACCAAAGGCACAGTCAAGACAAATGGAATGACATCAGATTCTGCAGCAATGGGGAAGTTTCCAGCTTGCACAACCTGCAAGAGAACCAACCATCAATCCAAGGATTGTTGGTACAAGGGCAAGCCTCAAATTCAATGTCACCATTGCAAGAAATGGGGTCATAGGGAGAAGTTTTGCAGGCTTAAGCAAAACGATACACAAAAACAACCTATGCAGCAAGCAAATTACACAGATGAGCAAACTCAGGCTGAGGACCACCTTTTCATGGCAACACAAGCTTGTTTTTCTACCTCAAATGATGTTTGGTATGTTGACTCTGGATGTACAAGTCATATGGCTAGAGATTCCAGTTTATTTACCTCTCTTGATAGAAAGTGCAATGTCAAAGTAAGGCTTGGAAATGGTGAATTGGTGCAGTCAGCTGGGAGAGGTACTGTTACCATTCAAACTCCATATGGTACTAAGTCTATTTGTGATGTTTTGTTAATTCCAGACTTAGATCAAAACCTGCTTAGTGTTGCTCAATTATTAAAGAAAAGTTACACACTCACATTTAAAGAAAATAAATGCATTATACTTGATTCAAATGAAGCTGCAGTAGTCACGGTTGATATGTGCAATAATAGCTTTCCATTGCATTTGAATCAAGTAAATCATTCAGCCTTAGTGTCCAAGCAAGATGATTCAACTTTGTGGCACAAAAGACTTGGACATTTCAATTTAAATGCATTGAATTTTATGCAAACTCATAGTATGGTTATTGATATGCCTGAAATCAAATGCATTAATGATGTTTGTCATGCTTGCAACTTGGGGAAGCTACATAGAAAATCATTTGCATCAAATCATAGCATAAGAGCTCAAAACAAGCTAGAATTGGTTCATACAGATTTGTGTGGCCCCATGAGTGTGTCCTCTTTAAGTCAGAATTTATATTTCATTCTCTTTATAGATGACTTGAGTAGGATGACTTGGGTGTATTTTCTATCAACTAAGACTCAAACATTCAATGTTTTCAAAAATTCAAGTCTATGGCTGAAAATGAATGTGGTGGGAAACTAAAAGTTCTAAGGTCTGATAATGGCAAGGAGTATACCTCCAATAGGTTCAATGATTTTTGTGATGAAACGGGCATCAAGCATCAGCTTACTGTCAGCTACACACCTCAGCAAAATGGTGTATCCGAAAGGAAAAATAGGACCGTGATGGAGATGGCAAGGTGTCTATTGGCTGAAAAAAAACTACCAAAAAAATTCTGGGCAGAGGCAGTATATACTGCAATATACCTCTTGAACAGATTGCCCACCAAAGCTGTTCAAGGTATGACCCCCATTGAAGCTTGGTCTGAAAGAAAACCTTCTGTCAAGCACCTAAAAGTTTTTGGTTCCATTTGCTATTCACATATTCCAAATGTGAAGAGGTCTAAGTTAGATGACAAATCTGAAATGAGAATTTTTCTTGGCTATACAGCCCACTCAAAAGGCTACAGAATTTACAAGTTGCAGTCCAAGAAGATGACAATTAGCAGAGATGTTGAAGTAGATGAAGCTGCATACTGGGATTGGGATGAAAATCTAGTTAAAAGAAATGAAATGCAGGCTGATGTTAATGTTTCTTCTACTGCAAATGATGCTCAAAATCGTGATGAAGCTGTTTTTGAAGAGTCAATAGCAGAATCAGATTCTTCGGTGATCAAAACCAAGTCTTTGGCAGAGATTTATGAGAAGTGCAGCTATGCTGTCATGGAACCCTCTTGCTATAATGAAGCATCAATGTTTAAGGAGTGGAATGATGCAATGAAAGAGGAGTTAATGATGATTAACAAGAATGGAACTTGGGAGCTAACTACAAGACCTATTGACAGAAAAGTAATTGGAGTGAAATGGGTGTATAGAAGCAAGTTGAATCCGGATGGTTCAATTCACAAACATAAGGCTAGGCTTGTGGTGAAGGGATATGCACAAATGACAGGGATTGACTATGGAGACACATTTGCACCTGTAGCAAGACATGAAACCATAAGGCTTTTGGTTGCTTTGGCAGCTCAATATAGATGGAAGATTTTTCATCTTGATGTGAAGTCTGCGTTTTTAAATGGTACCTTGGAAGATGAGATTTTTATTGAGCAACCTATTGGCTTTGTGATTGCTGGCCATGAAGATAAAGTATACAAGCTACATAAGGCTTTATATGGATTAAAACAAGCTCCAAGAGCTTGGTATAGTAGGATTGATTCCCATTTTCTGCAAAATGCATTCAAGAGGAGTCCAAATGAGCCTACACTTTATGTTAAGGCATGTGATGGTGGGAAGAAGGTTATTGTATCTTTGTATGTTGATGACTTGCTTGTGACAGGTGATGATGTTATGGAAATCAAGAAGTTCATGGACAACATGCTTCAAGTTTTTGAAATGACAAACCTTGGAGCAATGAGTTATTTCTTGGGAATGGAAGTACATCAAAATAGTAATGGAATTTTTCTTTCACAAAGGAAATATGGTATGGATATACTTCGGAAGTTCAAATTGGAGAGTTGTAATCCAGTAACAACTCCATTGGCAGTAAATGAGAAGCTTACTAAAGCTGATGGTGATGAAAAAGCTGATGCATCTCAATATAGAAGTCTAGTTGGAAGCTTACTTTACTTGACAGCCACTAGACCTGATCTAATGTTTGCTGCCAGCTTGTTGTCTAGATTTATGCATTCACCAAGTCTAACACATTTTGGTGTAGGGAAAAGAGTGTTGAGGTATCTAAAAGGTACCATTGATTTTGGAATTTGGTATGGCAATGGTGATGCAAAGTTGGAAGGGTATGTGGATAGTGATTGGGCAGGCTCTGTAGATGATTCCAAGAGTACAACTGGCTATGTGTTCTCACTTGGGAGTGGAGTATTTTCATGGAACTCCAAAAAGCAAGATGTGGTGGCTCAGTCCTCAGCAGAAGCTGAATACATAGCTGCAGCAGCAGCTGCAAATCAAGCATTATGGATAAGAAAGGTCTTAACAGACCTTATGTTTGCACAAGAGGAGCCTACTGTGATCAAGTGTGACAACAACTCAGCCATTTTAATAGCAAAAAATTCAGTGCATCATGGAAGAACTAAGCATATTAATGTCAAGTTTCATGCTATTCGAGAAGCCGAAAGAAATGGTGATGTTAAATTGATTCATTGCAAGTCAGAAGAACAGGTGGCAGACATTCTCACCAAAGCTGTTCCATGTGCTCAGTTTATGATTCTTAGAAGCAAGCTTGGAGTGTCCAAGAAAAGTTTCAAAGAGGAGTGTTGAGAATGTGAAACTTTTTCTAGAAACTCTTTAGCTTAAGTTTGTTATTTTGTGTGTCTTCTTATGGTTTAAGCAACCTCATTTAAGTTAAGTTTGTTTTTGGTTGTTATAGTGGGGTTAGGTAATTCTAATGTCAGCTTTTGCAGAATAGGAATGGGTTGTGTACCTAAGGTTGGTAACAATGTATGGCTGAAATCAGTTTTTGTACTCATATATAAACTTTAATGAAAAAGCTACAGAATGAATGTTAGCAAAAAATTGTGTGCTTCGGTTCTGTTTTTTGCTCTGCTCTGAGAGCATGTTTTCATGGGATGTTTGATAGTTAATGGTTGTATATGGTCTGATTTCTAACAGAAAGCATTTCTAGTCCCAGAAGGATCTATTTAACAAACTGATGAAAAGAAATGGATATTCAATCATTAAGTTAGAGAAATGTTCAAAAAACAAATGCAGTCAACACCCCAATCACATATACAAAAGTACGTCTATAGGGATGTGCAATTGTGGATGCTGTAATATTGTCAAAGATGAAACATTCAACAGCTGCAAGACTAGCAAAAGAACTGAATGACATGATCCTGAGTACCACCAACTCAACTCTGCTTCCCTCTTTAAATAGTAATGGCAGATTTTCATCAGCAAACAGAGAACCTCTTTTTACTTCCAAAACACTCTATGTAGTTGTTACATACGATTGCTCAACAATCAATACACTGGACTGATAGACCCTTCATTTCTTGATCTAGCATGAGCACCCATGTCACTTTCGAGAATTTCTGTCTAAAACTTTCCAGGAAGTTGGTCCTTTTAAAGAATGAGTAAGCATCTAACTCCAGCGACTTATTCAAGAAGAAGCTAACTCAAACATGATCAGCAAGTCGAATAGAGTGACTGTTAAGCCTCCTAATTTGATCAATTAAATAGTGCTTGAACTAAAATTACATCATGACAACTCCCCTTGTGCATGCCTGATATTGATGGAAATGGCATCAAAGACATGAAAACAAAGGATGATAGGAACAACATTTTACGAATGTGAAACTGACCTCCACAATCAGCCACACCTACTTCACAACCAGCATTTAACATTGCACTGCATATTCCTCGATATTCCACTACAAACGGTATTTACAACACTTGCACAGTTTTCTAAAGCATATTCCAGAAGGAAACAAAGTATCTGCAATTTCACAAGATTGAATAACAAAACCTGTAGTGTCTGTACTGTATATTGGATCCTCGCAACCTAACAGATCACTGGAGATCTCCACTGTTATGAGCACACCTATGCTCATCTCATTGGATAAGCTTAAAATTGTTGGAAAAACACATTCAAATATCCCAAAACTTTGATGACAACTAGACTGTACATACAAGAAAACATTCAAGACGGGTCATAACAGCTAGAGCAGTAGAACAATTTGTATCAATGCCGGTGTAACACTATGTCCCCTGTTTGGTTGATCTCGTGGTTATCTAATTCAAGAATAGACAGGATCCATCCCATCCTGAAGCAACTGCAAGAATCAGTAAGTACTGTTTAATGTTTTACAAATTTATTAAATATTATCATTCACTTGAACTGGTAAAGTAGCTGTGAATCCGTTTTGTAATGGCTACAGCATCATTCAAGTAGAGAGATCAATTATGAAATTACATAGAACATAGATGTTCAGATGTAAGAAAATCTATCACGTTGTAAGTTGTGGCATTTATATATACAAGTAATCAAATGATGACATCAAACTAAAATTTAGAATACCAAATAAAGAAGCCAGAAAAGGCAACCAAGCACTTCTGATAGTTCAAGCAAAAATCAAATCTAATTCATGAATGACAAAAATGATCAAATATAGGAATGATAACTGTGTTTCTCCCCAGTGAATTTATCTGGACAAAATATAAGTTCCTTTTGAAAACCATGTGCAATATGTATATTTGCTCTAGAGTAAATTCTTCAAGATGAATATGAAAAATCTATTATATATGCAACTGCGACATTGTTTATAGATCCTAAAACCAGAGAAAATGACACATAAAATAAACAAGAAAAGAATAAAAGTTTGTGGTGGATATAAATATAGCTTGCATACCTGGGCTCTATGAAATCAATCAGAATCAATCATCTCCGAAAAAGTGCAGGAATGTGTTATCAGATAACTGTGGTATCATGGGCCTGTATCCTGGTTTACCCACTTCGCAACATTTTTTGAGCTGGGGACAATCTTTGATGTCTAATCGTTTAAGTGACCGAGGCAGGCCATCATCCAGGAGACATTTCAGCTTCGAACAGCTAAAGAGACCCATATATTCCAAGCAAGGTAAGTTTTGAGCAATGGAGGATAGTCTTTCCAGATTCTGAAATCCTTCAATACGCACTGCAATTAGAGAGGGAGGAAGAACAATTCCTGTCTCCCCCTGCGGAAAGGATATAACATCCTGACATCCGTCAATTCTGAGTAACTTAAGAGACGTAAGTCTGTGCAATCCCCACTCAAACAATGACTTACAGATGTACTGAGTATATGCAATTACAAGTGATGTAAGGCTTGTGGGAAAGCCACCCTCAGGAATGGATGCTACTGGACACCAACGTATTACCAAACTCTGAAGAGAGGTGAGACTGTTCATGCCGCTCGGTAGAGTCTTCAGTCTGTCACAACTAATCAACGTGAGTTCTTCCAAGCTCATGTTATTATGAAAACTTTTCGCTACTGAAACCAGCTTAGGACAGTATTCAATGTAAAGGGATTTCAAAGCCTTAGGTAGAGTGCCTCTTGATACTACGGAAGCATGATTTGAGCAACTTGAGAGCTTGATCTCTCTATCAGAGTCTCGTAAGTCGCTACTTTTTGACTGAGTGCCTGGAACTTCCTCCTCGTCCAACAGAGCCACCAAATTGAAGCAATCTCTGATCTCCAACCGCTTCAGATTTGGAGGTAGCTGGACTCTACCAATGGATGACAAACCATGAGAGTTAAACAGAATTAATGTTTGAAGAGATGTATTGCCGCTGTGCATCCATGCATTAGGTAACGACTGAATTGTATTCCATCCCATAATGAGGATGAATCTAAGCTGAGACGGCAGAGCAACCTCTGGAAGGAATTCAATAATTGCGAAAGCCCTGAATCTGATGATTATTCCTCTAAGGAAATTAAGGCTTTGCAATGCTTGCTCTAGCTTCACTGGGCATTTACAGTCTTGCAATAACAAATACTGACATCTGCCAGGAAACTCTTGCTGCTGTAGCTCTTCCATCTCCTCTTCCAACAGAAACGAAGCCCTGTATTCGGAATAAGATAACTGTATCCTTTGGAATTCTTGTAATGAATGAATTTCACTCTTCAGGAAATATGTAGGTTCGATGTACTCAACAATATCTAGTTTCCCTACTTTTGAGAACCCTTCTGCTAGAAACATCTCACTTGAAATACCAGAAAGAAGATGAACCATCGAGCTTAGTGGACTGCAGTCTCTGATACTTTCTAGCACAACCCCCTTGCATCTATCAATCTCTATGGTGCAGTGTTTCGGAAGCATGGGAACAGACACCATCCATCGCTCGCATTTCTCAATTGAAAGGCTTTCCAATGAAGGAAGACATTTGGGCAATCTTCCTTGCAATTTACGACATTTCCTAATTGAAAGCTGTCGCAGGCAAGGAAACGCTATTACATTGCTATCAGATTTATAAGGAATCCATTCTGTCCACTCTTGCATTTTCCCAATTTCGAATTGCTCCAGTGACTGGAAAGGCGTTGAGTAACCAAGTCCATAAAATTCTGAACCCAAGCTCTTTAGTTCAGACATATTCCAGATCGATAGCTTCTTGAGCGAAGATAGTTGCCCCACTGACGGCAATAAAGCACAGTTTCTGCACTTGTCAAATGTTAGGCTCACTAAGCTCGAGAAAGCAGCATCTTCTAACCATTTTGGAATTTCTATTCCCCTATAGCTACCAATCTGCAGACTTCTAAGCTTTTGGAACTGTTTCCCGTTTGATTCATCATTGCAACAAGTCCATTCCAGCCTTAGATCTCTAAAGCCTTCCTGTCCATCCAACTCCACGTTCTCAAAATGCTGCGGTGTTAGAAGAAGACTTGTAAATTGACCGATTCTTAAAGGCGTTTCTTCCAACTTGATTAGCTTTGCACGGGAGATACAGAGATAACGCAACTTGATTAGGTTCCCCATGTCTGAACACAATCTCTCCAGAGAAAAACAAAATTTTAAGATAAGTGCTTCTAAATTGTAAAGTTTATTAATTGAATTTGGTAAAAATTTTATTGGGGTGTGAGAAAGGTCAAGGTGGCGTAAAAGTTTCAAATTCCCAATTTCTTCTGGTACCATGGAAATAGGATATCCATTCAAAGACAACACCTTCAAACCTCGTAGTTGAAGCAAGGCTGGAGGAAAATCAGGAGCTTCATGCGGCAAAGCAGAAGGAAAATCACACAAAGAAGTTGGCGACAATGTTAAGAAGGTTCGTAAACTTTTCATCTCCAACTCTTGAATGCAACCAGAATTTGGGTAAGATAAATGGCGAAGATTTTTTGGAATTTTCCATTGCTTCTCACCTTCTTGTAGATTGTCCATCCTTAAGCATGTATCTTTAGAAGCCCATTGAGCAAGATCATTGATAAGGTCATGCATCACAAACCTAGATGTATCATCGCCTAATTGCTGGAAGAATGATCTTGAGTGCAGGTCATCAAAATACTCTTCCCCTAAGTCTTCTATTAGCTTTTCAGAACTTTGATTTTGCAAGAAACCTTCAGCCCTCCATAAAAAAATTAACTCCTCCTTGCAAAATACATAGTCCTTTGGGAATATAGAACAATATGCAAAACACCTTTTTAAATGTGAGGGAAGATAATAGTAACTTACACTAAGTGCTGGAATAATACCACTTTTCTCTTCTGATAAATTCCACATGTTGCTCTTTAACACTTCATTCCAATCCTTGGAGTTACTTTTACCACGTAAAAGTCCGCCAAGTGTTTTTGCCACCAAAGGCAGGCCTTTACAACGTCTCACTATCTGCTCACCAATTCCCTTTAAGCCTTGATGCTCATTGAAATTCGTTTTTCCCAAAGAGTGATAAGTAAAAATAGACAAACAATCATCATTTGGCAACTTTTTCAATTGATAGGCTGGACGAGCACCCACCATTGAAGAGACACCATTATGACGAGTTGTGACAATAATCTTACTTCCGGAAGAACCAGCTTCGAATGGAAGGCAAAGCTTGGTCCAATTATCATAACTCTCATCCCAAACATCATCCAAAACAACAAAAAATTTCTTTCCGGACAGTTTCTCCTTCAACTTGACTTGAAGCATATTTAGATCATTAATATCACCAGTCTCAGGATCAATGGACTGCAGAATTGTTTTTGTCAGATGTTTCACATTGAAATCATCGGAAACACAAGTCCAAGTGGTGATATCAAAATAATCTTTCGCTCGAGCATCATTGTAGACAAGCTGAGCTAAAGTTGTCTTACCTAGACCTCCCATGCCTTGTATAGAAATAACAGAGAAGTTGGCATCAGCACCTCCATCCTTCAACAAAACTTCAAGTATTGTCTCTTTATCATTATCTCTGCCGTAAATGTGAGGCTCGTTCAAAGAGGTTGTAGGCGGTCTTTGGTATCTGACTTGGTTGGACCTAGCTTTTGAATTTATATTGAAATCAAAAGCTTCTTTCTCCGCTACTATCTTTTGCAATCTATCATTGATCTCCTCTATTTGCGATGCCATGGTGGAGTTGAGCTTAAGAGATCGTGGATTCAAACCAGTACAACAAGTAGGAAGGAGCTTATATACCTTGCTTCTGCTGGCTTGAGTTTCTTTAAATAGCTTCCTCCGCAAGGCTTCGGTTGCAAACTCGTCAAGGATGTCTTCAACATCGTAAGCTAGATTCTTAAGCTCGCCAAGCCAGATCTTCACTGGCTCGTTCGTCAGCTGCCTCTCCTCTGCGTCATCAAGCACTGCTTGAATCTTCACCAATGTGTTCTTCCACTTCTCGAGGTCAGCATGGATTTGCCCTTGGCGTGCAAACTGCAGCAGATCACTCGAAGCCAACTTTTCGAAGAGGACATTGATGGAAGCAGATACAACGGCCTCCGCTATGAAAGTCATGGTTTTGCTGAAGTGACAAAGGACTCTTGGAAAATGAAGTACCGTAAATCTGAAGAAATGAATCTGTTCTGTGAAAGCTGACGATCTACAACAAAACAAATGAATGCTCTCAGATTACTTTTGAGAAATGAATTTTTTTTGCAAATGAGTAGTTTAATACCGAAGATGACCCCTTGTTTTTGTCAAACTCATCAGAACCGCCAAAATCCCACTTGTTTTTGTCAAACTCAAACATTATGTTAATTAAATTACTTATAAATAAATTACCTGAATAAAAAACCATTAATTTCTCTCTCTAATGTCTCTACTGTCCCCCTTTTGAGCAATGGTTCTCTCCTTTTTTTTTTTTTTTTTTGACTTTTTATAAGAGGGTTTAAGCTTGAGTGATTGATCATCCACTATTTTTTATATTAATATATCACTAGATTATTAAAAGTCTAAAAAAATAAAAAATAAAAAATAAAAACTAGAAAAGAATCCTAACTCTTTCCATGAACAGAGATGAGAGAATAATCTCTCTAGCTCTACTCTCCTCTCCAAATCTAAAAGAGTCTAAAAACACTTGCTTCTTCATCTTTCAATTATGGATGTTGATTCTCTATTGCATCATGCTACTCTTTTTGAACTTTTTAATTGTTCTCTACCTCTTCATCATCATCTTCCACACCACCAATGCTATCCATATGCAGAAGGGGAGGGGGGGAGGTGGTCTTTGAGATGAGGGGGAAAGAAAAAGGAAGAGAAAGAGGAATGAGATGAGGGTGGACAGGATGGAGAAGAAGTTGAACGACGAAGGTGTGACCTTTGAGAAGGAGGTAGGCGTTTGAGTATTCAAGTTAGAAAACATAAAGATCATCTATTTGCAGTTCTTTGTGTTTTCAATTTTTATTTTGTTAAAAGTGGAAAAATCGTTCTCCATGTTTCCATCGTTTTTTCCTCAAAACACTTATCGAATGTTTTTTATTTGATTTTTGAATTTGAAAAATAAAACCAAACTTTCAAAAATGGTGCCGAAAAACCCCTAATCTTCTACGAGATCTTTGATTTTTTATGTTAAGCATCATTAGGTTGATATTAATCATAAATCACATCATCTGAACCTGTGTTTTTCAAAGCTCACTCAACAATGGATTTGTTATCAATTGAATAAATATCCTAATTATAAAAAATAATATGGAATTGCTTGCTATTCAAGATTTTCTAAGTTTTCAACATTCGTTATTCGTTACTCCATCAGTGAGGTAGCGAGTAGCGAGTACTCAAATACTCGACAAATACTTGGTTCAAGCACTAGTCAACAGTCATTAGTCAAAATTGATCAAATCTATAATAATAGTAATAATAAATATCGGAAAAAAGGACTAGATTGAAATAATAAAAAGGTTTAAATTGATAATTTACAAATGCAAAAGGGTGAAAACAAATTTACATCCTCCACCATACGTCGTTGTTTCACAGCTAAAATAAAAACATTTAAAATTCACTAGTGCTAGTAGCTTCTAACATCTTCTCTACTAGAACAATTTCTCTCCTCAACAACCTTAACCTCCCAACCTCCTCCACCTCTAGAAATTCACGAATGTTGTGTCTAGTTATCGCTTCACCTTCCTCTCGAACTCCTCCACCTCCAAAAACCCTTTTACCCTCCAACTTGCCACCCAAACCCACCACTAGTGTCGATGGGGTGTGATAATGTTGGCCATCGTGGCAGGTGTTTGACTTCTTCGCTAACCTAGTAAAGACGATAGGTGTTCGACTTATTCTCCATCGATGGAGGGGGGATGCCCACAAAGGTCCAAGAGCCAGAATGAAGAACCTACAAGGCATGCCCAACCTACATGGTGACTCATTCTGCATCTCTATCAGTTCGTCTTTATACTTTAATCTCTCTATGTCATGGCCTCCACCTCTAACTTCCACAAAGCCACCGCCTTTTGGTACTTTTCTTTCTTCTTTACAATCATGAGTTTGGTCGAGTTGTCTGAGTTAGTACTCGACTCTAGCAAGTAAAACCCTCAATTTGGGGGTTATTGGATTGGCAAAATGCCGATCCGAGTCAACTCAGTGAGAACTCAATCAAGTTGGCTGAGTTTTGAAAATTTCCAAAGTTGGACTGGTCTAGGGAAAACTTTACCAAGTACCTCAATTCGTTTTTTCTAATGGCTGTCTTCAAGGTTAAATCTTCACAAATAAATTTTGTTTTCACTTACATGCGTTTATTAGAAATGAATATTAGGTAGTGTTAAAAGTAATTCGAATATAACTTCGTAGTTGTGTCACAAACTCAAGTAGTTAGAATATAACTTTGTATTTGATTTAGAAATTTGAAGAAATGTCTTCCTGCCCACCGCTTCAACCAGCTGTTGGTCAAATTCCTCCCGTGATTGAACCTGGACGCAGTCCGCACGAAAATACTACGCATAAGCGTTTAAGAAAAGGAGAGCAAGCTGTATAAAGGCAAAAGGATTAGTCTAATAAAATTGTAAATTAAAAAACAAAAAAAGAGGAAGGGGAAGAGGAAACCTTTTGAGAGTCGTGAACCAATGACGACATCAACGGTTCCCCCTCAAAAGTCTCATGATCTAAGCGGTGGACTGTCAAAGGAATACCTGACTGAATCAAGAAACCGGTTACCAAGGTCCTGGCAAACTAGATTAAGAGGAAGCCTTTAGAAGGCAGAGCCTGGCTTGGAGAAGTGATCACCTTCCCCTTGCCCTTAGAAGATGGGGCGGCAAAAAGAACAAGGCCCCGAAAAGGCTCAGAAAGACCAGTCAGAGCCTCCCTTTAAGGCCTAGGCCTCTTACTCGATCTCTTTTCTCCTTGCATGGTGCCACCAATGGGGGAAGGCAACTGAAGGAATGGCGGTGAAGGGGAATGAAAAATTTCCCCAGAACTGGAGGATCCCTCAGAATCATCTTTCTTGGGAGCCTTGAAAATATTCATAAGTTGGATCCTTCGTTTGCTTCTCCTTAATTGTATGTTGTAACAAACCCTCAG
Organism: Nephelium lappaceum; assembly: GCA_021234005.1. Classification (NCBI taxonomy): domain Eukaryota; kingdom Viridiplantae; phylum Streptophyta; class Magnoliopsida; order Sapindales; family Sapindaceae; genus Nephelium; species Nephelium lappaceum. Next base: position 26,085,096 of record CM037996.1, read on the forward strand.
CCATCCATAATACAATCAATTCCTCCTTTTGAAATTCATAATTCTTAGGAAATATTGAGCACATAGCATCCTTTCAAATGAGAAGGAAGATAATGGTAGCTCAATCTTAGTGCTAGCATATTGCCACTCTTCACTTTCGATAAATTTCATATTTCGCTATTCAATACACATGCCTAATCAGTACGGTTAACTTTCCCACATAAGATCTCACCGAGAGTTTTTGTTGCCAGAGACAAACGGTTGCATTGTTTCACTATTTTCTCACCAATTTCTCTAAGTCTTGATATTCACTGAAATCCCTTTTTCCCCAAAGAGTGTTTAGTGAATGTAGACAAACAATCTTTATTTGACAACTCTTTCAATGGATAGGCTGGAAGAGTACCCACCATTGATGAAATACTATAATTACGAGTGAGCCAGCTTCAAAGGGACGGCAAAGGATACTCCAATCATCAAAATTGTGGTTCCAAACATCATCTAAAACAATATAAAACTTCTTTCGAGATAGCTTTTCCTTCAATTCAACTTGAAGCCTATTTAAATCAGTAACACCACCCGTCTCAGGAGCAATGGTCTGCAGAATTGTCTTGGTTATTCGGACAACATCAAAATCTTCTGACACACAAGTCCATACTCTGTGTTTGAAATTATTTTGCACTCTACCATCATTGTAGACAAGTTGAGCAAGAGTAGTCTTGCCCAATCCTCCCATGTCTACCATGGGAATAACAAAGATTCCATCATCTGTTCCTGCATCCTTCAACAACAATTCAAGTATGGCTTCTTTATCTTTTTCCCTACCATAAACGTGTGCTTCACTCAAAGAAGTCGTAGGTAGTCTTTGACCTCTCAATTTCTCAGACCTCCTTCCTGAATTCTCTATCAAATCCAGGTCCTCCTTCTGTTCTACAATGTCTTGCAATCTGTCTGTTATCTCCTTTAATTTGGATTCAGACCAGTACAACAAGTAGGAATGAACTTACATTGTAGCATTAAACCTGATAGATTTTGGATTCAAACCAGTACAAGAAGTAGGATGAACTTACATACCTAACCTGTGCTAGCTTGAGGTTCATTCAGCAACTTTCTCCATAGAGCTTCAGTTGCAAACTCATCAAGTATGTCTTCTATGTCATAAGCCAAGCTCTTGCGCTCTGCAAGCCATATCTCTACCAACCTGTTTGTCATCTGCTTCTACTCTGCACAATCAAGGACTGCCTGAAGCTTCACCAATATCTTCTTTCAGTTGTCGAAATGAGTATGTATCTGCTCTTGTTCTGCAAAATGTAGTAGAGCAATTGATTAAGTGATGAAGTTGATGAATGTAATGATCTGAAATTGTGTTTCACAAGTAACTATATATTGGTTTTGTTAATAGTTGAATTTATGTAATATTATTCTTCAATTTAATGCTTCATCTTGATTGTCGACTTTGGATGAGTCTTTAATTTATTATTTCATGCTTCATTTATATTAATTAATGTGTTTTAGAGATTTAATTAAACATTATCATCAGGTGATCCACATGAACATTTACATGATCATGGAATTAATTGCTTTCAATAGGGTGTTGTCTGAGTCAAGTGCTAAATTATTTTAACATAAAAGAGACCAATTAGTTTTCTAAACAACTCGAATATTTCTTCCAAAAAAAGGGACTTCTAGTCAAATGCACCATTCAAAATTTTAATTGCTGTGCATTACCGTGGATACTTAACTTACACCATTTAAAATAATAATAATATAATACTCAGTTGTAATCTAAAAAAAAAAAAAATCCTTAAATTTTCCTGAGATGTTTAGATTGAGGTTCATTAAGTTTTTATTTTTGAAAGTTATATTGAATTGAACCAGATTGAGATTCATTAAGTTTTTAATTTTGAAAGTTATGTTGAATTGAACCTATTGTTAAACTGAATAAATACTCTCTATCATTGAGTCACATAGGATAATAGTTGAGATTCATTAAGTTAATAATGTTAAAAAACCACATAGCTTGTTTTTTCTCACAGGCAACTCAATTTTGGGTTTGAGAATGGAATCCATTACCAAATTTCATGATTCCACATGGTCTTTAGGAAATTCAGAATGGAAGAAAAGATAATTGTACAAGACATATCGCACTCTTAATTTTGAATGCTCTGTCAGTGCTCATATATTCTATTGAGAAATGAAATTACTCTGATTCGTCGAAGAAGAAACAAGACAACTACAAACTTCGTCTCAACCCCTTAAATTAGTCTTTTCTCTGTAATTGGTGTATTACGAACAAAAAATGCTGTCTTTTTTTAACATCAAGAATCATTTTTCCTACTCTCAGCTGATGAATGAAAATCACATTGCTGGAAGAAGGGACAAGAGAAACAGATACTATTGAGCATAGATGTTGTAGTGGTTGGAAGTTACAAGGAATTGGCCACTTGGAATTGTCAAGCTGACTATGTTTTTGCTTGCAATTGGCCTCTTATCAGCATCATCATATAAGTTTATATATATATATATATATATATATAGGGATAGGATCGGGAGACACTAGTTTTGAAACAAATTTTGACACAATTTGTTGACTATTGAATTATAATAATTTTAATAGCTTAGATTTACTCACACTTTTGTATTAAACTTAATTATATACTCTATATAAATATATTTATTATTCTCTCTCTTTATTATTACACCACCGCTTATCTCTCTAATTAATATTAAAAACTCATCAATTAATATTTTTCTCACCAGTTAAGTAGTTATTGCATCTTTATTTTTTTTATTCATTTTCAAATTATATAATTTTTACCTTTCTTTTTTCATGTTTGATTTATCTCATTTTTTATCTTATCTTTACAATTTCTTTATTAGCTAGATCTTATTTCTTCTTTTTAATGTTTAAAAAATAATAGCGAAAATTTATCGGTTAGAACCTTAAATGAGAAGGAGTATTTGGTATGAAATTAACGATTTCTTTAACTAAATTTTAAAATTTTAGAGTGGTTTGGACATACATATAATGAGAGAATATTTAATAAATTTGAAAATATAGAATTGTCTTGCAAAATAATTTAAATCTTGGAGGGGTTTTGTAAATCTCCTTTAAGAATAATTTAATTTGTGAAAATTTTAAAAGAAAATAAATTTACGTAAACTCACATTTATTTGAAGAATATAATTCTTTTATGTCTCAAAGGCCTATGTAAAAGATAATTTGTGTATTAAAAAAAAAAAAATTAGATGTAATAACTGTAATTATCAGAGAAAATAAATAAATAAATAATATATATAAACTGTAATTATTAGATAATTATTTGTTTCAAATGTTGCAATAAAAAAAAAAAACCATGCAAAAAAGCATGTTTAATAAATGTCATTTTAAAATCTTCAAATTAAAGCTGTTTTTTCAAGATATTTAATTATTTCATATAGTTTAAAATCTATTTTCCTTGGTAATTTTATTCCAAGTTACATATAAATTCGACCATAAAAAGTAATTTTTATATATATTAAAATTCAACTATAATAGTGTTTTATATTAATTGGTGAGTTTTTAATTTTAATTGGAGAGATAAGAGATGATATAATAATAAAGAGAGTAAACACATTTATGTAAAGTATATAATTAAGTTTAATGCAAATATATGAGTAAATCTAAGTCATTAAAATCATCATCATCCAATGGTCAACAAATAATGTTAAAATTTTTATCAAAATTTGTATTCTCCGATCCTACCTCATATATATATATATGGCGCATTCTAAGGTGCATCCGATGTATGCATACACTTGACAAAAAAAAAAAAAAAAGAAAGTGTAATTACATGCTAGAATGTGTGATTGTAATTTATAATATATAATTATAACTAAACAAGTGTGATTACAATTAGTAAAAGTGATAACATTTATTGATTGTAATCACATATATTTAGTTATACTCATATATAATAAATTATAATCATACATTTTAAAATGCAATCACGCATCTTTTTTTTTTTTAAGTATATGCATATATTTGGTGCACATAACGTGACCTATGTATATGTCATATATATGGCACATTCTAACATATACTTGGGTATATATATACTTGACAAAAAAAATTGCGTAATTACATTCTAAAATATATTATTATAATTTATTATATGTTATTATAACTAAACATGTAGAATTACAATCAGTAAATGTGATTGAATTTATTGATTATGATCACATTTACAGATTGTAATAAGATATGTTTAATTATAATCATATATAATAAATTACAATAATATATTTTAAAATACAATCATGCATTTTTTTTTTTTTTTTGGTTAAGTATATGCATACCCAAGTATATCCGAAAGGAGCCCTATATATATATATATATATATATAGGCACATTCTAAGGTACATTTGAGTTTCGATACACTTGACAACTATAAATGAGTGATTACGCTCTAAAATTACAGATTATATTGTATTATATCTTATTAAACTAAAAGAATAAGATCACATTTATAATAAGTGATCATGTTTAATTGTAATCAGATATATTTAATTGTAATTAGATATAATAAAATGCAATTAATTATTTTAGAATGTAATCAGTTTAAATATATTGATACCCAAGTGTATTGTAGACAACCCTTATATGTATATATATATACATATAAATAAATAAATATATAAATATATATATGGGGTCCTCTTGGGTACACTTGGGTATACATGCACTTGACAAAACAAATGTGTGTTTACATTCTAACATGTGCTATTTTAATTTATTATATGTGATTAATATTAAACATGTTTGATTATAATTAGTAAATGTGAACACAATCAGTAAATCAGTAAATTTGAACATATATACTTATTGTAATTCCACATGTTTAGTTGTAACCACATATAATATATTATAATAACACATTTTAAAATGCAATTACACATTTTTTTGTCAAGTATATGTATACCTCAGGTATATGCTAAAATGTAATAAGATATGTTTGGTTGTAATAAGATATAATAAATTAAAGTCAGTAATTTTAGAATGCAATCATTTTTTTTTATCAAGTATATCGATATCAAAGGTGTATTGTAGAATGTGTATATGTGTGTGCGCGTGTGTGCATGGTATGACACATCTAAAAACCACCCTTTGTTTGAACAATAACGTTTATCAAAAGGAGTTGATAAGCTATCATTGTCCTCCCTTTAGATTAAATCTTCCTTAATTCTTGTAAAATCAAAGTACATATTATGTGAAGTACTATAACTTGATTATTCAAAACAGTTTTTAAAATACTAGATCATTTCAATTTTTACATGGACATATAAGCATCAAGTAAGACAAACTATTGATATAGTCAACCTAAATATTAGAATTATACATATATATATATATATTTAGTTTGACACAAGTAAAACCTACCTATTATTTTACCACTGACGTTTATTAAAAGGGGTAAGTAGGTTATCATTGTTCTCACTTTAGGTTAAATCTTCCTTAAATCTTGAAAAATCAAACAACATATTATGTGAAGTACTGTAATTTACTTGATTATTCAAAAGTCAAAACGGTTTTTGAAATAGCTGATCATTTCAATTTTTACATAGTTATATAAGCATCAATAGTAAGATAAAATATTGACACCATCAACCTTAATTATATATATATATATATATATATATGAATGAGTATGACACATGTAACAACTACTCTTTGTTTTAACATTACCATTTATTAAAAGGAGTAGATAAGCTATCTTTGTCCTCTCTTTAGGTTTAATCTTTCTTAATTCTTGAAAAATCAAAGAACATATTATATGAAGCCCTATACTCACTACAACAAATTATGGTTTTAGTGACAAAATATTTGGTTACAAGTTTATATTTTGTCACTAAAAATATAAATATAGTGACGACTATTTACATTCCTCACTATTGATTTAAATTAGTTACTGAATTATATTTCGAAATTATATTTTTGTCATTAAATCCTTTATCTTCCTTTTAGTTATAAAATATTTAGTTACAAATTTATATTTCCTCACTAATAGTATAGATGTATAGTAACGATCATTTACATTCCTCACTATTGATTCAAATTAGTTACCGAGTTATATTTTGAAACTATTTTTTTTGTCACTAAATTCTTTCTCCTTCTTTTAGTTACAAAATATTTAGTTACAAATTCATATTTTCTCACTAATGGTTTAGATGTAGTAACAACAATATGTCATTCACTAAATCTACCAAAGTGATTCAAATTAGTTATAAAATTTATTTCATGACTATGTTTTTGTTACATTATCTTTTGTCGAATTATTAGTTACAAAATATCTAGTTACAAATTTACATTTCGGCACTAATATTATGGATATAGTAACATCAATTTAAGTCCCTCATTGATTCTACAAAAGTGATTCATCTTAGTTATCAAAATATATTTATAACTAAGTTTTTTCACTACTATGATTTTGGTTCTTGCTTCTAATTTTAGTGAAAAAACTCTTTATTTACAAATTTAGACTTTTTCACTAGCAATATGAATATAGTAACAACAATTTTAGTCTCTCACTAATCCGACAAAAGTGATTGATATTAGTTATAAAAATATATTTTATGAGTATATTTGTGTGATCACTAACATGGTTTGGGCTATGTTTATGATTCTTGCTTATGGTTTTAATAACAACAAAAAAATGTTACGAATTTACAATTTGTCACTGAAAATATAGCAATAGTGACGACCGTTCGTGCTCTTCACTAATTCTAGGAAACTGATACGAATCAGTTACAAAAGTCAATGTTGTAACTATATTTTTGTCACTAATTATTTTCCCTCCCTATCAGTCAGAAAATATTTATTTATAAGTTTAGAAAATTTCAATTAGAATTTATTTGTTTTGAAAGATTGATTAAGTTAAGTTGTAAAAGATATTGAACAAAATTAAAATCTTAGATTGCTAGTAAAATGAAATTAGAAAATTAGACTTCAATTTCTATTACTTTTTTTATATGTACAATTTACTCAACAGCTTTAATTATTAAAGAGTAGAAGTTCATAATTTATTTACATTTTAATGAAATGATAATTATAGTAAAATAAAAATTATCTACAACCAAAATAAATTATATATAATTTATGCACATTTAATTTTTCTTAACACTTATCATTTTAAAGATATTATGATACATAATTATATTACATTTATCAAAAAAGTGAAGCTTAAAATAAATTATGTAAGATAACGTCAAAATGCTGTGTATTTTGAGGGTTATTTATTTTATTAAAATTGTTAATTAAACAAAGAGCAACCATAACCAAATTAAGTATAATTTTTTATTGAGAAAATGGTCATTGATAAAAATTAGCTACAAATATATTGCAGTTGATACATTCTTATGAAAACCTATACATTATCTGTTATCACTGTTCTTATAAGAAAGAAATAGACTCTTCTCATCAATCACCGTTATCATTTGATGAAATGTATTAATTCTCGTTTCCCTTATTATTGAAAGGATCATCATTTAAAGCACTATCATCATCCACAAAGTTATCACCAACTTCATTTTGGTCTTCAACATTCATATCCACATCTATCATATCCATATCATTCATATGTAACATTTCGTCATCGTCTTCTTCATTAATATCAATAATATCTTTCGATTTTTATTGCTGAAAGGGATCATCAAAATCAAACTCATCTTCCTTTTCTACTTCCTGTTCCAATACATCATAATTTTGTTGTGATTTATCAACAATTCGCCAATCATTCTCCAACTTCATGTCACTTAAATAAAACACTTGCATTGTCTGACATGCTAAAACAAATGAATCATTCTTGTACCTTGCATTGCTTACATTAACACTGATGAGATTGTGTTCATCTATTTGAAATCCTTTGGTACCACTAAGGTCCCACCAATCACATTTGAAGATGACAACTCTATTTTGTCCAAAATATGAAACTTCGATGATTTCTTTTAACATTCCATAAAAATCAATACTCTTACCTCTATGTTCTCTTTTCACCAAAACTTCACAATTTTCTGTTCTTCAATTACAATCACAATCTTAGTTATGAAACCTAATCCCATTAATGACACATCCAATGTATCTTGTAACTAATTTATCTAGCTCATTGGATAAATTTTTCAAATCTTCAGTAACTTCAGTTGCTCTTTCATATTCCAATTGTTGCACCTATGTATATAATAAATCAATTAAACATAAAATCAATTTAATTATTTTATTAAAATTTTAAATTATATAGATGAATATTAAATGCTTATACGATTTGAAAATCATTAGTGGAACTCAATCTCTTGCTCCTTTCTACATTTCTGACATACAGATGCACATTAATAATAAAAATAATACAATCATTTATGAATTTTATAATAAGAAAATAAATATGAACATATCTTACATTATATACCGATTCACTTCATCATAATTATTCAACACATACCACCTAATCTTTGCCCAATCAGATAGATTTAACTCAGCATATATCGATGACCCTAAAAAGCGAATATTTGATCTAAATATTGATAAGCGCTCCATCTGATTTGCTTTATCTCCATCATAATTTTTCTCCAGTCAATTAAATCTTGTTTTAATACCATGGAAGTACATTGAACAGAAAGTTAAGCATTCATGGTTGGTATAACCTTCCACTATTAAGCCTTCTAGATGGGCTTTATTTCTAAATAGACCTTTAAATTATGCATTTTCCTATTAACACATAAACAAAATTTAATAACCTTAAGAAAATCGTAGGAGCATTTATTGACAAATAATAAGAATTTTTACAATAACTAGGTATCATTACCTTTCAAACAGATATATGTAGCGATATTGAGTGCCTAACAAGTAGTGCCTCATGAGCTAGATGAATGGGTAATTGGACCATAATATCAATAAAGAATGGTGGAAATATTTTTTCCAACTTGCATAATATCAAGACTATATCTCTATCAAGTTGTTCCAGCACGTCCACTTTCAAAGTCTTTGAAGTCAATTCCTTAAAGAACAAACATAACTTAATTATTATTTTACAAACATCCCTTCATAAGTATCCACATAATGCGACAAGAAGTAATCATTGCAGGATAATATGACAATCATGGTTTTTCAATCCATAAATCTTGCAATCCTTAATGCTTTCACAATGAGATATATTTGAACCCATGCCATATGAAAGTTTAATTGAATTCAAAAATTGACATAAGTCTTTTTTCTCAGAAGATGACAACAAGTAATAAGCTGAAGATAGCTTAATTCGGCCATTAATACATATAGAATGCAACTCACGTCTTATTCCCATATCCTTTAAATCAAGACGAGTCTTATAGGTGTCTTTTATTTTTCCCTCAATGTTCATTGATGTCCCTAAAAGACTATCACAAACATTCTTCTCTATATGCATTACATCAAGATTATTTCGTAATTTCAATGTTTTCCAATGTAGCAATTCAAAAAAAAAAAAAAAAGTTTATTTTAGTCCAATTAAAATAATTATCTGGACGTTTTCTCTTCCCCTTGAGAACAAATTTCTTTCCAAAACATGGTTGTTTTACATAAGACAATTGTTTTAGTAGCTCATCATTTGATAAAGACTTAGGGATTGGCCCATCTTTTACCTTGCCATAAAAAACTTTACTTTGATGTCAACTATGATTCAATGGGCAAAAATCTACGATCACATATGTACACAATTTTTTTTTTCCATACCTCAATGATTTATTGTGTGTGTCTTTGTTACATGAAGGACAAGCTAGCTTTCCTTTCGTACTCCAACCAAACAAATTTCCGTATCTTAGAAAATCATTCATTGTCCATAACATGGCTGTCGTAAAGAGAAATTTTGTTTAAATGCTACATCATATGTACTTACACCAACATCCCATAATTCTTTCAATTCATCAATTAATGGTTGTAGATATACATCAATATCATTCCCAAGAGCTTTCTTTTCGAGAATAAGTAATGACATCATGAAAAATGGATCTTTCAGGCGTTTCAAAGGCGGTAAGTTATATTGACAGGACTCAATCCAGATCTCTCTAAAATCTTATCCAAAAGGATATCGTCAGGTACCCCAACGGATCCCTCCTAAACTCGACTCGTCAAGCTAAGTGAAACTCGAGGAGCAAACCCTAACTTTGACTTTAACTCTCTAAACTCGTTGGATTGGTTTCGTTTTAAAAAACTAAAATTTAATTTCAACTTAAAATCAAAATCATTTTTCAAAACTAAAATTCGGCAGCATAACCGTTGCATTTTTTACATTTCCAAAATAACCTATAAAGAAAACAAAACACTTCAACAATTTTCTGAATTCCAACCCAAACTTCTTTTGCCATAAAGGCCTCAAACATACATATCAAATTCATTTCCAATCTCAAATCATTTTAATCAAAGATAAAAGTGTGAAACCATAATTCAAACCTTCCTCAAAAGCAAATAAAACTTTCAACTTTAAAAATGTGTTAATCACTCGTTACAATTCAAAATATGATTACAACCAACTCCTTTAAATTTCAAATTATGCAAAAGATAAATATGTCGAAGCTTCGTCGTATCAAGCCCACCTAAACTTCCGGAGGAGCTATCTCTTTTTCCCGGTCAGCCATGTCGACACCTGAGGAGGTTTTTAAATAAAAATGGAAAATTGTGAGTTTTAAAAGTTCAGTGAGTGCTTGTAATACTTTCTAATTAAAACTTTTATTTACTAAAAATACCTCCTCTAAAAAGCATTTGAAGGTATATATTTTCTATTTCATAAACTTTCTCAAATTTAAAGCTCATTTAATTGTAAAGCATAAATATACAGGTTATAAACTCATATACGCATCCAAATGCGTATAAAACTCATAATTTAAAAGCATACAAATGCTAAACAATTTCACAACATGCAATATAGCTCAAAAATGCTTTTATTCACTTTCAATATCTTAAATATTTAATATATTTTCTAAAAGCACCATTCGTACCCCTAAGTAATCTGACCACATGGTGACTAGCTACACCGCTCGTAGTGGCAATGTCACGTGGTGATTTTGAACTGACACCAACCGCGACGCTATCTGAGACATCTCACAATCACAACTATATGCAGAATGCTACATCGCTAACAATAGCGCAAGACAATATCCCATATAAATAGAGGCGACACTACAGACTCGATTCCCCTCAAGTTAGTGATGTATCTCTCCCAAGACTTTGCCACACTAATGTGGAATATATCAGCTAGGTCTAAAACTTAAAAATATAATCTGAGGGTATACTAATGGCCTTTGAAAATCTCTTTTACTTTATTTTATAGTGCAATAAGCACAAAATCTTATTTCTGGGTGCATAAAGCACCAAAAGTCTGATTTCTGAGTGTAATAAGCACTAAAACTCATTTTCTGAGTGCATCAAGCACTAAAATATCTTTGTTAAGTGTAAAAGTACAAAATAGCATCATTTCAAGTTATAAAATAACATGTAACAATTGCATAATGCTTAGACATTTCAAATAAGCATAACTTGAATAAAACTCATTTATGCACTCACCTGAATCTCTAACTCGGTTCAAGCTCTTCAACGATCTTGCCGCGCTCCACTTGCTGCCTCCTCACCTACATATCACATTCTAACTTAGTATAGGCTAAATTCAACCTCACAAAACTCTTTAAATAACTTCTAACTCAAATAACCCGAAAATAGGCACTTTTCACTAAAAGCTTTCGTACTTGATTCCTACTTAATCGATGCTCCGAAATTCCGATTTCTTTCAATGAACCTTATTTATATGCCCCTAGGGACATCCCCACATGTTCGAAATAGCTTTCTAGAGCCCAGAACAAAAAGTCACTATTTAAAGCCCATCCTAGAGCTACTCTTCGCTTCGATTTCACTCCATTCACCTCTCTAACTCGCACTTAGGTCACTCGCAAAACGGTTCTAAAAAATTCCAACTATAGGGTAGTGAAATATAGGAAAAACCTCACTTTTTTCACCACTTGTTCAAAATAATTTTTACACTTTTGGTTTCTAAACTTAATTCTCTTCACCACTAACTCAAATATGCTTAATAAAACTCATCTAGGTCATTAGAATGCATATAAAGAGTGGCATTTCATGAAAATCGAAAATGCCCTTCATTGGGTGAAAACTTTGGAAAGTTATCCAACTTAACTTCCAACACTTTTAATAGCTTTCCATAGGTTTCTCTATCATGGATTCAACATGGAATCATGTTTAAAACCATTAAATTTCAATGGCATCACATACCCTTCACTATGGCTTTTAATGGCCTAACACAAACCAAACTTATTTCATTCCATTTGCTTGTCAAAATTCACTCAAACATTTCATTAAACACATTGTCTACACACATTTAAATCAAACCAATCTTCATTCAAACTTTAAAGTTTCTCCAACACAATCCTAACATCTCAAACCTCAATGATTTCTACATAATATACTCTTGTTTTTGTCACTAATTACTCAACTCACACAACCCATAAAAACTCACATCAAATCTCAACAAAATCTCGAACAAAACATCAATATAAACAAATTTCAAAACTTGAACAACTTACCCCTTCACCTTGGTTTCTTTCTCTAATTCGTTCTCCTAGCTTGGGTGACTTTGAGGACTTGCTTGGAAGCTCAAAAATGGGTTGGGATTGCTTGATCTACCTCCCTTCCCCCTTGGCCGAACTCATCCCCCTTTGGTTTCTCTTCTCGTGACTTCTTCTTTGGTGCTGCGTTTGGTCACGGTTCTGCTCTTGTTTTGAGTGGAATAGCTTGAGTTTGAAGGTTGAAGATGGCTTGGAGGCTTGATCTTTATCTTTCTCACTCGGTTCTCTCTCGGCTCTCTTTACTTCTCCTTCTCATGTCTCTGTTTCAGGTCTGGTTTAGGCGTCTGTTTTGGTGAGTGTGGCGTGAGTTTGGCATTTGAAATGGCTGGGTTTGGCGGTTGGTAGCAGCTTGGTCTTCTTCCTCCTTCTTCTCCTTCACTCGGCTCTCTTTCTCTCGCTCAAATTTCTTCTTTCTGCATTTGGTTTCTGCTTTTAGTTTCTGGTGTCACGGTTGCACTGGTTTGAGTGGAGATGGCTGGTTTTCTTCTTGTTCTTCTTCTTGGCCGACTCTTCTCTTCCTCTCTCACTCTCTCCCTCTCGCTCACTCACATCTCTTAACCTCTCTCCTTTGCATTTCTGTCTTCTGTTTTGGTTCTGTTTTGTCTTCGATTCTAGTCTTTGTTTATGTAACTTGGGTTGAAATCTCATAGAATTTCCACAAACAAATCCTAAAATGACGGTCATGTCCCTGTAAAATTTCTTTTTCATTCCTCAGCATTAACTTAAATTTTGATTTGACCCCAAATATTTAAACTTATTTTCAATTTAGTCTCTAATCACACTTAATAATTACTTAATGTCATTTACCATTTTATCCTTCCATTTATTCTCCAGTTGGGTTTAAATCAATCTCTAAAGGTTCTCTACAACCTTAAGCACTTTCATTGATCATTTAGACTCTCAATTCATCACTTAGAGACTATTACTGGGAAAACTGTAAATATATAAATTGAGGGTTTACAATTTCTTTCATCCTTTTAAAAATTTCGTCCTCGAAATTTAAATTACATGCCTAATTCAAAAAGGTGCGGATGCTGTGCACTCATCTACTCCTCATACTCCCATGTAGCTTCCTCTGATCCATGGTTCCTCCACAACACCTTCACTAAGGGAATGACCTTACTATGCAACACTTGATCTCTGTGATCTGCAATCTCTACTGGTTGCTCTTCATAGGTCAAATTCTCTTTGAGTTGCACCGGCTGCTTTCTTAATATGTGTAAAGGATCAGCTATATACTTCCGAAGCATGGAAACATGAAAGACATCATAAATGTTGGCTAGCTCTGGTGGTAACCTCAAACGGTATGCCACCTCACCCACTCTCTCTACAATCTCGTACGACCCAATATATCGTAGACTCAATTTCCCTCGCTTTCCAAATCTCAATACTCCTTTCCATGGGGAAATCCGTAAGAATACTCTATCACCCACTTGAAACTCTAAATCTCTTCTTCAATTGTCCGTATAGCTTTTCTGTCTACTATTAGCTATCTTTAATCTATCTCTAATCACATTGATCTTGTCGGTCGTGACTTGGGCAATCTATGAGTCAATCAACTTTCTCTCACCCACCTCAACCCAACAAACTGAGGTTCTACACTTTTTGTCATACAACGCTTCATAAGACGCCATGCTAATACAAGACTGATAACTATTGTTGTAGGCAAACTTTATCAATAATAGGTGGGTATCCCAGCTCCCTCTAAATTTTATAACACAAGCTCTCAACATATCTTTAAGGGTTTGGATTGTTCTCTCTGATTGACCATCCGTCTGTGGGTGAAAAGTCGTACTGAAGTGCAATCTGTTGCCTAAAGCTACTTGTAACTTAGGCCACAATTTGGAGGTAAACTGTGGGTCTCTGTCTGTTATGATAGATACCGGTGCGCCATGCAGTCTTACTATCTCATCCACGTACAACTGGGCTAACCTCTCCAGGTAATAAGTATTCTTAATGGCTAGAAAGTGAGCAAACCTCGTCAACCTGTCAATTATCACCCAAATAGCATCGTGCCCACTCTGAGTCCGAGGAAGCCCTACCATAAATTCCATCGTAATTCTCTCTCATTTCCACTCAGGGATAGGTAGGAACTGTAGTAAACTTGTTGGTTTCTGATGCTCTGCTTTAATCTACTGGTAAGTAAGATATCTAGAAACAAACTCTGCTATCTCTTTCTTTATTCCTCTCCACCAATAATGATCTTTCAAAGTCTGATACATCTTAGTACTCTCTAGATGCATGGCATATGCTGATGAATGTGTCTTTTCCATGATCTTTTTATTTAAATCTCCCACATCTGGCACACATAATCTCTATCCTAGCATTAGTGTCCTATCATCTCTCACTGAGAAGTCACTTTATTTCCCAACTGTTATCTTATCTCTTATCTTGGTCAACTACGAATCCTGAGCCTGTAGTTCCCTCACCTGATCTACTAACACTGAACGGACGTGAAATGTTGTTAGTAAGGCTCCTGAGTTCATCGTCTCTAATCTAATACTCATGGATCTCAACTCTACTATATAGGCAAATACTTTGCCTTCAGCTAAGCTAAGGAACCTGTAGACTTTCGATTCAGTGCATCTGTTAGCACATTAGCTTTACCAAGGTGATACTCAATGGTGCAATCATAATCTTTAATGAGCTTTATCCATCTCCTCTGTCTTACATTGAGCTCCTTCTGTGTAAACAAGTACTGTAAACTCTTGTGATATGTGAAGATCCTGCAAGGTACTTCATAAAGATAGTGCCTCTATATCCTCAAAGCAAACACCACAGCTGCTAATTCCAGATCGTGGGTCGGGTAATTCTATTCATGTTTTCTTAACTATCGAGATGCATAAGCTATCACTCTATCAGTCTGCCTCAATACACACCCTAGACTCTGTCTGGAGGCATCACAATACACCATAAATCCATCATCCCCTGATGGAAGAGTAAGTACAGGTACCGAGGTCAATCTCTTCTTCAACTCATCAAAACTGCACTAGCACTTATCTGACCATACAAACTTTTCTTCTTTTCTGGTCAATCTCGTTAAATGAGCAGTTATCTTTGAAAATCCCTCCACAAACATCCTGTAATAACCTGCTAGTCCCAAGAAGCTCCTAACCTTTGTCACATTCATAGATGGTTGCTAATTCATTATAGCTTCTATTTTCTGAGAGTCTACTGATATTCTATCTGCTGACACCACATGACCTAGAAATGTTATCCTGTCCAGCCAGAATTGCCACTTATTAAACTTGGCATACAATTGGTGCTCCCGTAAAGTCTACAAAACAACTCTAAGGTGCGCAGCGTGATCCTCATGGCTACCTGAATACATTAAGATGTCATCAATGAAGAAAATCACTAACTTATCCAAATATGGCCTGAAAACTCTATTCATCAAATCCATAAATGTTGTTGGGGCATTTGTCAAACCAAATGACATCACTAAGAACTCGAAATGCCCATAGCAAGTCCTAAAGGCCGTTTTAGGGACATCTTCCCTGTAGATCCTCAACTGACGGTACCCTGATCTCAAGTCAATCTTTGAAAATATCCTGGCTCTCTGAAGCTGATCAAATAGGTCGTCCATCCGTGGTAACGGATACTAACTCCTTATGGTAACTCTGTTCAGCTATCTGTAATCTATACATAACATAAGGCTCTCATCTTTCTTTTTCACAAACAATACTGAGGCTCCCCAAGGCGAAGTACTCAGCTTTATGAATCCTTTACTCACTAACTCTTCCATCTAGACCTTTAACTCTTTTAACTCTGCTGGAGTCATCCGATATGGTGCTATAGACATAGGCTCTGTACCAGAAGCTAACTCAATCTCAAACTCTATCTTTTTGTCTGGAGGTAGCCTTGGAAGGTCCTTTGGGAAGACATCTGAATACTTTCTAACTACTGGAACCTCTTCTAACCTCAACTCATTATTCTCCGATTCCATTGCATAGGCCAAGTACCCCTAAGCATCTTATTTGCTTTCAACACACTCATCATACTCATGGGAAGCATCTTCCTCACACCACAAAAGATCACATTTGGATCCCCAGGTCTATTGAACTTTACTTCCTTACTGTAACAGTCTACTGTGGCTCGATGCTTAGACAGCTAATCCATACTTAGGATGACATCAAAATCATGTATATCCAACAGAATCAAGTTTGTCTCAAACTCTTGACCTGCTAGAGTCACCTTACTACCCACCCACATACACTTTATCTGCTACCAGTACATCACCCGTGGGCAATGATACTAAAATGCAACAATTGGAGGGTTCCTGACTTGATTTGACTCTAGCAACGAAACGCACTGACATAAAAGAGTGCGTAACCTCTGGGTCAATCAACACATGAGCAGTCAGATCAAATAAGGAAATGATACCTATGACCATATATGGGGCTACATCTGCATCTTGCTGGGTGACAGCAAAAACTCTGGCTGGGTACGGTGTCTACCAGACTGTTCTCTGGGTTGTACTCCCCTATTGGATCCACCACTAGTCTGCTCAGGACTTGCAGCTGCTTTAACCTGGGGGCCTCTCCTCTCTAGTCCATGACCCTCACTGGTTTGTTCGGGTGTGGTAGTCCTACCCTCTAGTCTATTTGATGCAGTTACACCGGCGTAGTCCTTCATAAAATGTCCCTACTGATAACACCTGTAACACCTAGTGCTACCAAAAAGTACTCGCCTGAATGATTTTTACCATATTTCGAGTAGGCAGGCCGTATCTTCCAGCTATTCCTGGTACTACCAAACCCAACTGATTGCTTTACTAAACTCTGACTACTCTGGGTCCCTTGACTATGCCTCCCGCTCCTTGACCAAAAAGATTTCTCTCTATTCTTTGCAAATTTACTGGATCCTCCCTGGTGGCTTCTTGTCCAACTGTGCTTCTGGCTGAATTTCCTTAACTAGGGAATGGTCACCATACTCTTCTCAACTCTAGTAACTGCCTCTACCAACTCCTTATACCCTGTATGCACAGAAGATATGCCACATATGTCTTGATGCTTAGATTGAGACCTGCCATGAATTTATTTATCTTCTGTTCTTCATCATCCAGGATAGACGGTACAAGACGACCTAACTCTGAAAATCTCTTCTCGTACTCTGCTACTGAAAGGTTGCTCTGTTCTAATTTGAAAAATTCTTCAATTTGGCTTGTCTTTAGCTGCTAGGTTAAAACTTCTTTAAAAACTCTTTCCTAAAAATGGTCCATGTTACCCAATCAGTATATCTTCTCTGAAGCGGCTTCCACCAATCTTTCGTCTTGTCCTTCACCAAAAAGGCTGAAAATGAGACCATCTGATCCTCTAAGCAACCCATAATCTGAAAAATCTCTTCATTTGACTCTAGCCATGACAATGCACGCTCTGGCTCTCTCATGCCATCATACGGTCTCGTGCCCAACTTTCGTGCGCGCTCTATGGATGCTCCCACCTCACGGGGCAAATGTAGAGCTGTGGCTAACACTTAGGCCATCTTCTTTAAGTTCACCTGTGCATCACCTGGCCCTACTGGTTATGGTTCTACTTGGGGCTGATTTTCTGGCACGTTAACAAACTCATCAACGTGCACCTCCTCATGAATCGGTGTCTCTGCAACTAGCCTCCTTATTCTTGGGCAACCACGACGACGCATTTTTCTAAAAAATTCAAATATGAATGAGTGGTTATAAAATGCAGAAAAAACAGCTTTGAAACTTTCAAAAATCTTTCTCAAAACTTTACAAAAACTTGGGCTTTGATACCAATTTGACAGGATCCAATCCGGATATCTCTAAACTCTTATCCGGAAGGGTCTTGCCGGGCACCCCAACGAATCCCTCCTAAACTTGACTCGTTGAGCTAAGTGAAACACGAAGAGCTAATCCTAACTTTGACTTTAACTTTCTAAACTTGTTGGGTTGATTTAGTTTTAAAAAACTAAACTTTAATTTCAACTTAAAATCAAAATCATTTTTCAAAACTAAAATCTGGCAACATAACGGCTGCATTTTTTACATTTCCAAAATAACCTGTAAAGAAAACAAAACATTTCGACTATTTTCTCAATTCTAACCCAAACGTATTTTGCCATAAAGGCCTCAAACATGCATGCATATCAATTTCATTTCCAATCTCAAATCAATTTTATCAAAGATAAAAGCATGAAACCATAAGTCAAACCTTCCTCAAAAGCAAATAAAACTTTCAACTTTTAAAATGTGTTAACCACTCATTAAAATTCAAAATATGATTACAACCAACTCCTTTAAATTTCAAATTATGCAAAAGATAAATATGTCGAAGTTTCGTCATGTCAAGCCCACCTAAACTGCCGAATGAGCTATCTGTTCTTCCCGGTCACCCACGTCGACACCTGAGGAGGTTTTTAAATAAAAATGGAAAATTGTGAGTTTAAAAGTTCAATGAGTGCTTGTAATACTTTCTAATTAAAACTTTTATTTACTAAAAATACCTCCTCTAAAAAGCATTTGAAGGTATATATTTTCTATTTCATAAACTTTCTCAAATTTAAAGTTTATTTAATTGTAAAGCATAAATATACAAGTTGTAAACTCATATACGCATCCAAATGCGTATAAAACTCATAATTTAAAAGCATACAAATGTTAAACAATTTCATAACATGCAATATAGCTAAAAAATGCTTTTATTCACTTTCAATATCTCAAATATTTAATATACTTTCTAAAAGCACCATTCGTACCCTTAAAGTAATCTGACCACACGGTGACTAGCTACGTCGCTCGTAGTGGCAATGCCACGTGGTGATTTTGAACTGACACCAACCTCGATGCTATCTGAGACATCTCACAATTATGTGTGGAATGCTACATCGCTAACCATAGCGTAAGACAATATCCCACACAAGTAGAGGTGACACGACAGACTCAATTTCTCCCCACGTTAGTGACGCATCCCCCCAGAACTTTGTTATATTAATGTGAGATACACCGATCGGGTCTAAAACTTAAAAGTGTAATATGAGGGTATACTAATGGATTTTGAAAATCTCTTTTACTTTATTTTATAATGCAATAAGCACAAAATCTCATTTCTGGGTGCATAAAGCACCAAAAGTCTGATTTCTGAGTGCAATAAGTACTAAAACTCATTTTCTGAGTGCATCAAGCACTAAAATATCTTTTTTAAGTGCAAAAACACAAAATAGCATCATTTCAAGTTCTAAAATAACATGTAACAATTGCATAATGCTTAGACATTTCAAATAAGCATAACTTGAATAAAACTCATATATGCACTCACCTGAATCTCTAACTCGGTTCAACCTCTTCAATGATCTTGCCGCTCTCTGCTTGCTTCCTCCTTACCTAACTTAGTATAGGATAAATTCAACCTCACAAAACTCTTTAAACAACTTCTAACTCAAATAACCCGAAAAGGGGTACTTTTCACTAAAAGCATCCGTACTTGATTTCTACTTAATCGATGCTCCAAAATTCCAATTTCTTTCAATGAACCTTATTTATATACCCCTAGGGACATCCCCACATGTCCGAAATAGCTTTCTGGGGCTCGGAACGAAATGTCACATTTTTAGCACGCCTTGGGTCGAATACTATTCACAACCCATCCTAGGATTGCACTTCACTATGGTTTCACTCCATTCACCTCCCTAACTCGGACTTAGGTCACCCGTAAAATGGTTCTGAAAAATTCCAACTATAGAGTGGTGAAATCTAGGAAAAACCTCACTTTTTCACCATTTTTTCAAGGTAATTTTTACATTTTTGGTTTCTAAACTTAATTCTCTTCACCACTAACTCAAATATGCTTAACAACACTCATCTAGGTCATTAGAATGCATATAAAGAGTGGCATTTCATGAAAATAGAAAATGCTCTTCATTGGGTGACAACTTTGGAAAGTTATCCAACTTAACTTCTAACACTTTTAATAGCTTTCCATAGGTTTCTCTAGCATGGATTCAACATGGAATCATACTTAAAACCATTAAATTTCAATGGCATCACATACCCTTCACTATGGCTTTAATGGCCTAACACAAACCAAACTTATTTCATTCCATTTTCTTGTCAAAATTCATTCAAACATTTCATCAAACACATTGTCTACACACATTTAAATCAAACCAATCTCCATTCAAACTTTAAAGTTTCTCTAACACAACTATAACATCTCAAACCTCAATGATTTCTACATAATGTACTCTTGTTTTTGTCACTAATTACTCAACTCACACAATCCATAAAAACCCACATCAAATCTCAACAAAATCTCCAACAAAACATCAACATAAACAAATTTCAAAACTTGAACAACTTACCCCTTCACCTTGGTTTCTTTCTCTAATTCATTCTCCTAGCATGGGTGAACTTGAGGACTTGTTTGGAAGCTCAAAATTGGGTTGGGATTGCTTGATCCACCTTCCTTCCCTCTTCGCCGAACTTATCCCCCTTTGGTTTCTCTTCTCGCAACTTCTTCTTTGATGCTGCATTTGGTCACAATTCTACTCTTGTTTGAGTGGAATAGCTTGAGTTTGAAGGTTGAAGATGGCTTGGAGGCTTGTTCTTTGTCTTCTTCACTCGGTTCTCTCTCTCGTCTCTCTTTTCTTCTCCCTCTCGTGTCTCCGTTTCGGGTCTAGTTTGGGTGTCTATTTTGGTGAGTGTGGCGTGAGTTAGGCATGTGACATGACTGGGTTTGGTGGTTAGGAGCAGCTTGGTCTTCTTCCTCCTTCTTCTCCCTCACTTGGCTCTTTTTCTCTCACTCAAATTTCTTCTTTCTGCATTTGGTTTCTGCTTTCGATTTCTAATGTCACAGCTTCACTGGTTTGAGCAAAAATGGTCGGCCTTCTTCTTCTTCTTCTTCTTCTTCTTGGCCGACTCCTCTCTTCCTCTCCAGCTCTTTCCCTCTCGCTCACTCACTTCTCTCGACCTCTCTCCTTTGCATTTCTATCTTCTGTTTTGGTTCTGTTTTATCTTTGTTTCTAATCTGTGTTTGTGTAACTTGGGTTGAAATCTCATAATTTTTCCACAAATAAATCCTAAATGACGGTCATGTCCCTGTAAAATTTCGTTTTCACCCTCAGCTTTAGCTTATATTATGATTTGACCCCAAATATTAAAACTTATTTTCAATTTAGTCCCTTATCACACTTAATAATTACTTAATGTCATTTACCATTTTATCATTCCATTTATTCTCCAATTGGGTTTAAATCAATCTCTAAAGGTTCTCTACAATCTTAGGCGCTTCCATTGATTTTTTAGGGTCTCAATTCATCATTTAGGGGTTATTACTGGGAAAACCATAAATATATAAATTGAGGGTTTACACATATGGGACAACAAAAACAGGCTACATACTATAGAATAGACTTATGTTCCCAAATGAATTAAATCCATCACTGATTATTCCTAGCCTAACATTATATCCAACCAAAGCAAATGAGTTGTGCTTAAGGTCAGAGTGTTTCCAAGCTTCTAAATCAGCTAAATGTCTTAATATTCCATCATGAACACGTTTATCCTTATGCCATCTTATATCTAAAGTTGTCTCTTTAGAGATGAACAACCTTTTTAACTTCGAAATCAAAGGGAAGTGTCTTAATACTTTTGTAAACACCCTTTTACTCTTGCCATCATCATTAACATATCTAAGAGTGTTGCATTTTGGACATTCATTTCTAAATGCATTTTTCTTCCAAAATAAAACACAATCATTTCTGCATGCATGGATCTACTTATAACCAAGACCTAAGTCACAAATAACCTTTGTTGCCTCATAGTAAATAGTTGGTAAAGTCTCACCTTTTGGGAATGTCTTTTTAAGCAAATCAAGCAACATCGTGAAAGACTTATTGCTCCAATGATTTAATATTTTTAAGTAAAGCAATTTCATAGTGAATGACAACTTAGAAAATTATCGACAACCCGAATACAATTCTTGCATTACATTGCTCATCAATCTACTAAATGCATTTGGTTCTAAAGTAGGATTACAATTTCAATTATCGCCAAAAGCATTATCTATATTTTCATCTTGCCAATCAGGTTATGGAATGGGACCACGAAGATCCTTAAGCATCTCATTAACATCATTTGTGTGATATGTTGAACTTATGTGATTTGGATGGTCATCATTATAATCTAGATCTATCAATTCTTTCCCATGACTTGTCTATCTAGTGTAAGATGTAATCATCCCAAAAGTACACAAATGTTCCTCCACAACATCTATAGATTTAGAACAATAATTGTTGCATCTCTTGCATGGACATCGAATCTTATTGGTTCCAGGTTGCATATGAGCAATGGCAAATCTAATAAAATCTTTCACTCATTAATATAGTTTGATTTTTGCCTAGCTTTAGATTGAATCCAACTCTGATCCATCATTAACCTAAATGAGATTTTTTTGGAGTTCATTAGATATATATTTGGGTTTTCCAAATTTCATTTTAAACCACCAAATCAGATTGTTTACTTGAGATTCTTGTGCTTGTGTTTGTACATTTATTTCAATTGGAGATTCAAGAAGATGAGAAAACTACCCATTCCCTAGTGGTGTGTAGAATCAAAACTGTGGAAGCTTTTTCGTGATAGAAAAGTTTAAGTGTGACAATAAGGAACTGAGTTTTAATAATTTCCAAAGTTTTAGTGTCTCTTTAACAAATTTCGTAATTGATTTCTTATAATTGGACATGCATGCTTACTAACAAAGTCATTGTTGGTGACTGACAAATTTAAGTATAGACAATAAGGTGATTGAGTTTTAATGAGCATCAAAGTTCTAGTGCCTACGTAACAATTGTTTTCACAATAGGTTGTTGTATTTTTTTTTTAAATGAAATGAAAATATTTAGATATGGTCTTGTGAAATTTCCTTATTGAGGTTCTTCCATGTAAAATGTTGTGTATGTTCTTTTATTTTAATGACACTTAAATTTTGTTTAGAGCATCTCCAATGCAACTATCTATTTGGGTTGAATTTTTTATCACATAAGATGAATAGATAATTATGCTAAAAAAACCCCTCTTTAATGCAATTATCTAACCTAAATATTAACCTAATGTAACAATTTTTTTTTTTTTAAAGATTATGGAAATGTATTTCTCAATTGAGAAACTTTCTTAGAAATGTTGACTATGATTTCTCGCTTTTTCCAACCAATTAAAAGATATAGAGATTTATCTCTCTCTCTCTCTCTTCTTAATTGTAAAATATAAAAGAAAAGAGAGAAAGACAGATTTTATTTTTATGTGTTAAATGTTGATGCATAGTTTGCTTTTATTAATTGCATTGCAGAAGAGAATATGTATTTCTATATAGAGATATATATATATATATATTTTGTCAAAGTGGATCCATATTCAAACAAATTATTGATGTATCACAAATAAAAACTCAAAAATGCATAATAGCATTGGAAATGATCTAATGTGTTTATTATTGCCAAATTAGCATATTCATCCCACCCGAAGCTAGATGATTGATAGATTTAACTTTTTTCTTTTTTGCAATATTAATTTGGAAAAGCGATTTACAATATTCCTTAACTTTAAGTGCTTGATCATCGACATCTGCCTACAGCCTCATTTGGTGGCCTAAACTTAACCAATACTATTCTAACCCTTATTCCGAATTCTCTGTTTGGATTTTTTTGTTTTCTAGTTCAACATTCACTCTTAATGAAATATATATGTGATAACATGATTCATGGTTCACATGTAGAGGACATGACTAATATAAACTAAGAGACACCGATAGATAGTTATGAATCTGAATGAATGGAAACCAAGTCATGTGATAGTGGCTATATCTTTGCTAGTGAACTAGGATTTCTCTTTTTTTTTTTTTTTTTTTCCCAACCAATTAAAAGATATAGAGATTTATCCCACTCTCTCTCCTTTTAGTTGTAAAATATAAAAGAAAACAGAAAAAGACATTTTTTTTTATTAATTAAATGTTGATGCATATTTTGCTTTTAGTAATTGCATTGGAGAAAAGAATATATATTTCTATTTTTTCTCTCCAAAGTGGATCCATATTCAAAAAATTGTTGATGTGTTAAAAATCAGAAGGGGTACCACAACACTTTTATCAACACCAATTATCAAGTAAGTTAAATTTGAGAGGAAAAATCTAACATATGTAACAGATGGAATGAAAATGCTCCATACTCCATAGCCATGAAATTAAAAGCACAATCTGTTACATGCGAGATCATGTTAAAGGTGTGTTTAAATTAATTTTTGATAATGATTAACTAAAATTAGACCCAAAATGGTTTGAAATCTTTGAATTAAATAATAATAATAAGTGTGGAAAAAAAAGGTACATGATAGTTTTCAGACATTGTTTTTAACTCATAAATCATATAAGATTTTATTAATTTACATTTTTTAAAATTAAATTGTCTTGTTTTAAACTTTAATAACAATTTTAAAGAAATCTTAATAGAGGTATTATATATTGTTTATGAATAAATTGATTAATCCCTGCTCTTTTCCTTCTCTCTAGTCATTTATTTCATCATATAAATAAATTAATTAACGTAATTTTAGAATTTAGTGATGATTCGCTATTTATATATAATCAAATATTATTATTAAGCATTATAACTATCAAAAGAGTATATTAAATATAAATTAAGCACATGGCTCGCATGTACCTAATCTAGTAATCTTGAAAAACTTATACCTAGTAAAGCTTGTGAGTTGATTATTTTAGTAGTATATAAATATTCAAAATTGCATAGTTAATAAATTCATCTATTTTTTAGGTGGAATAATGGTCGATTGTCTTTATTGTTTTAAAATATATATATATATATGTACAAATGATGGTAAGGTATGGGAATTGTAACAAATATATAATCTATTACATCATCTCGGGATTTAAATGGTAATTATAACTTATATTCGACATCATTTGAATAAGATTTTGCATAAAACATTTTAACATTAAATCATGATGACTATTTATGTTAAAAAAGTTTACTCATAAACTTTATTACTTAATAGTGAACTAATATTTTAATTTGTTAAAACATATATTACCTTTTTCATACATATAATAAGGAAAATACAACCAAATGTAAAGTGAAATCCTACAAAACCGAATGTGACCACAGTATACAAGAAATTTAAATACTCCTGATTTAGTAATGAAAGTTTTTTTTTTTTTTTTTTTTTCAACTATTATATAGTTATCACTTATCACACATTCTTTGACTAGAAGAAAATTAATCATACTAGCAACGCAATACTTTACGTTGTGAAAACTTTTGACAATGTATTTTATGCATTACCATGGGTGGACCCGGTATCGGGCCAGCAGAGGCAGGTGCCCTTGCTGGAATTCTATAACCATTTATCAAGATTTTGATGCAAGTTTACTCAGAAAATTTTGAAAAACATTAATGGTTGGAGCCTTCAAGGCATGTCCTGCTCTTAGTCTCCTACCAGCTCGATTGTTCAAATCCCTGTAAGAGCATTTGTTCTTTTCCATTTTTTTATAAACATTTGTTTTATAATTTATTTTATACACATTCTCTGTTCAACCCCCATTTGCACTTTTTTATACACATTTGCTTATTAACCCCTGGTTTGCACATTTACTCTTTTACATTTTTTACACATTTGTTGTTCAACCCCTCTTTTACACATTTACTTTTTTACATTTTTTTAGTATAGTTTACTTATCAACCAAGTAAACCTTCAAACTAAATATGTTTTGACTTCATAAACTTTTATATCCTATCATGAATTATGAAAAAAAAATCCTAAAATCTTAATATTTATTCATCGGTAAATTCTAAAATCTTAAACTTTAAATTATTGCATAAAAATTATCCATATATGGTCATGATTAAACTTTTCTTATATATTTTTCTTATTTTTTAATTTTACTTTATTTAGAATCAATAAAAATTAAAAGTTCAAAAAACTTTAGAACATAGTTTATAATTCGTTGTATAAATTTATTATTGTTCATTGTAAATACAGATTTTTTTAGTTGTAAAATTAGACTGAAATTGTTTTTTAATAAATACATATGATTTGTGTCGCTCTTACATCTCATTCATTACTTAATGAATATTATGGATTTATTTCAGTTCTTTAGTGCTAGTACATAAACTTACCGGTTTTTTAATATTATTTGATGGGATTTACTAATTAAATTAATAGAGATTATCATAACCAAATTTAAAATATATATATATTTAGCTATGTGTAAATTACACTTCCATTTACAGTTTAAATAGTTAGTTTTGAAATTTCATATTTATGATAGGAGTTTGAGTTTTACCGTATGCACTCTTTATTGTGGGAATAGATATTTCTCGGTATTATGAGAATAAAATATATCATGTTTTTTAATCGTAACAGATTTTGGTTTATTCATGATTATTGATTTGAATTATACTTTTGTTTTACATAAACCATTTTACATGATAAAATTCGTAAATAAAAAAAGTTATTTTAACTATAATTGTTTTTATCTTAAATTTTTATTTTGTTTTACTTTGTTATAAAGTGTCATTTCTAATATAAATGTCTAAGTCCGCCATATATATATATATATATATGTGTGTGTATAAAATTTCAGAAGGAAAGATGAGAGAAGAGGGGCTCAAGCAAGGAAGAGAAACATAAAATAAGAGAAATAGAACATGAAGGAGAAAAGAGAGTTTATTTTTTTAAATGAGTTGAATTTGTTTCCCGTAACTAGTGAATATACAATTTCAAATTCTGTATTCTAATAAGTTTATTATTATTATTTTTTTATAATAAAGTATATATATATATGTATGTATTATTTGAGTTAATATTGTGCTGTAGAATACGAACAAGAGGTCCTAAGATATGATATACTTTATAAGTGTTGTTGTTTTTTTATTTCTTTGTGCAACAAATAGTGGAATTGTTGAAAAACAACAGTTTTATTGAAATTTGATTAAATCACCTTAGGAATTAGAAGGTTTATCAAGACTTTTTTCAAAACAAAAGTGTAATATTTGACATAAATTTTCAGCATATATATTATAAGGTCTTTTTAGATTTAAGAGAGGGTTCACCGCTAAAATGAGTAGATAAGGTCATTTTAGTTTAAACCCTCTCTCCCACTTTTATTTTGAATTCTTATTATACATATTATAACAGTAGAAGACATTTAATTAACATGTGTTACAACTACTCTTTATCAAACATATATTGACAGACCCATTTCCCTACGAGTTCTCTATAACCTTAAACGTTTCCATAAACCATTTAGAGTCTTTAATCGTTCCTTATGGACTATTTCTGGGAAACCCGTAAAATAAAAATAGAGGATTTACAATTTCTCCCCTCCTTATAAAAATTTTGTCCTCGAAATTAAATTACATACCTTACTCAAAGAGGTGCGGATACTGCATGCGCATCTGCTCCTCATGCTCTCATGTAGCTTCCTCGGATCCGTGATTCTTCCACAAGACTTTAACCAATGGTATCGCTCTGTGGCGCAACACCTGCTCTCTACGATCCAAGATCTCTATAGGCTGCTCTTTATAGGTCAAATTCTCTTTCAGTTGCACCGGCTGCTCTCTAAGAATATATGAAGGATCTACTACATATTTTCGTAACATGGAAACGTGGAATACGTTATGGATATTTGCTAACTCTGGTGGCAGTTTTAGATGATACGCCACCTCTCCAATCCTTTCCATGATCTCATACGGCCCTAAGTACCGCAGACTCAGCTTGCCTCTCTTCCTGAATCTGAGCACTCCTTTCCATGGCGAGATCCGCAGGAACACTCTATCACCCACCTGAAATTCCAAATCTCTTCTTCGATTGTCCGCATAACTTTTCTACCTATCACTGGCTATCTTCAGCTTTTCTCTGATCACGTTTATCTTTTTTGTGGTGATCTGGACAATCTCTAGGCCAATTAATTTCCTATCACCTACCTCATCCCAACAAACTGGGGTTCTACACTTTCTACCATACAACGCTTCATATGGTGTCATCTCTGTATTGAACCGGTAACTGTTGTTGTAGGCAAACTCTATAAGTGGTAGGTGAGTATCCCAACTCCTCCTGAATTCCATATCATAAGCTCTCAACATATCTTCAAGGGTTTGGATAGTCCTCTCGGATTGGCCGTCCGTTTGTGGGTGAAATGCCGTACTAAAATGTAATCTGGTGCCTAAAGCTTTCTATAGCTTAGGCCAGAATCTCGATGTAAACCGAGGATCTCTATCTGATACAATAGACACTGGGGCGCCATGCAATCTTATGATCTCATCTACGTACAAATGTGCTAACCTATCCAGGGAGTAGGTATTCTTAATCGCTAAAAAGTGAGTAAACTTCGTTAATCGATCAACAATCACCCATATAGCATCATGTCCACTCTGTGTCCTCGGTAGCTCTACCACAAAATCCATAGTAATTCTCTTCCATTTCCACTTAGGGATCGGTAGGGGCTGCAGTAAACATGTCGGTTTCTGATGCTCTGCTTTAATCTATTGATAGGTTCAGCATCTGGAAACGAACTCTGCTATCTCTTTCTTTATTCCTCTCCACTAATAGTGATCTCTTAGAGTCCGATACATCTTCGTACTCCCTGGGTGCATGGCATATGTTGATGAGTGTGCTTCTTCCATAATTTCTTTCTTCAGATCTCCCACATCTAGCACACATAATCTCTGACTCAACACTAGTGTCTCATCTTCTTTCAGTGCAAATTTACCTCCTTGCCCAGCCTTAATTCTACACTTCAGTTTCATTAATTCTAGATCCTGCGATTGTAGCTCTCTGATACGATCCACTAAAACTGGACGGACATGAAATGCTGCTACTAATGCTTCTGAGTCTGTCGTCTCCAATCTGACACCCATGGATCTCAACTCCACTAGTAAGGGTAGATACTCCGCCTTCAGCTGAGCCAATGAATGGGTAGATTTGTGACTCAAGGCGTCTGCCACTACATTTGTCTTGCCTAGATGATACTCTATGGTGCAGTCATAATCTTTAATGAGTTCTATCCACCTCCTCTGTCTCATATTTAATTCATTATGGGTGAATAAATACTGTAAACTCTTGTGATCAGTGAAGATCCTGCATGATACATCATATAGATAATGCCTCCATATCCTCAAAGCGAACACTACTGCTACGAGTTCAAGGTCGTGTGTCGAATAGTTCTTCTCATGATTTTTCAACTATCGCGATGCATACGCTACTACCCTGCCATTCTGCATCAACACACACCCTAAACCATGATTGGAGGGGTCGTAGTACATAGTGAAGCCATCCTCCCCTGACGGAAGGGTAAGAACTGGTGCCGAGGTCAACCTATGCTTCAGCTCATCAAAGTTGTACTGTCACTCATCTGACCATACAAACTTTTCCTCTTTTCTCGTCAGTCGGGTAAGCGGGGCTGCTATCTTTGAAAACCCCTCTACAAACTTCCTGTAATAGCCTGCTAATCCCAAAAAGCTCCTAACCTCGATCACATTCGTGGGTGCTTTCCAATTTAAGATCGCTTCTATCTTCTGGGGATCCACACTCAACCCATCAGCTGATATCACATGGCCTAAGAAAGCAATCTGATCCAGCCAAAACTAACACTTACTAAACTTCGCGTATAGCTGGTGCTCTTTTAGGATCTACAGGACTATTCTAAGGTGTTCCGCATGCTCCTCTGGACTACCAGAATACACCAAGATGTCATCAATGAATACAATCGCAAATCTATCCAAATATGGCCGAAATACTCTATTAATCAAATCCATAAATGCGGCTGGAGCATTCGTCAACTCGAATGACATCACTAGAATCTCATAATGTCCATACCGGGTTCTGAAAGTAGTCTTAGGAATGTCCTCTGCACAAACTTTCAACTGATGATAACCTGATCTTAAGTCTATCTTAGAATACACTCTGGATCCCTACAGTTGATCAAACAAGTCATCAATCCTCGAGAGTGGGTACGGATTCCGTATCGTCACCTTATTCAACTGTTGGTAATCAATGCATAACCTCAAACTCCCATCCTTCTTCTTTACAAAAAGTACTGGAGCACCCCACGGAGATGTACTCGGCTTCACAAATCCTTTATCCAGTAACTCTTCCATCTGAACTTTCAACTCTCTTAACTCTACTGGAGCCATCCTGTATGGGGTAATGGAAATCGGTTCGGTTCCCGGAACCAGGTCTATCTCAAACTCTATCTCCCTATCTGGTGGCAATCTTGGGAGATCCTCTGGGAACACATCCGGGAACTCTCTGACCACTGAAATCTCTTTAGGGTGAACTTCACTCTTTTCCATCTCAACCATATAAGCTAAATACCCCTGGCAACCCTTACAAAGCATCCTACTGGCTGTCATCGCAGTGATCAAACTGGTAACAATCGCATTCCGTACCCCACAAAATACTATCTCTGGCTTCCCTGATCGTGCCAACTTAACTTCTTTCCTATAACAGTCCGCTGTAGTTCTATACTTGGATAACCAATCCATCCCTAGAATAACATCGAAATCCTATATGTCTAATACAATTAAATCTGTCGAAAACTCTCTCTCCTCAATCACAATCTTCCCGTCTCTAATCACTCTGTGTGCTATCAACAAGTTTTTGGTCGAGATGGATACCAGCATACTATCCAATAGTAGAACTAGTGCATTCACTTTCATCGAAAACGGCACGGATAAGAAAGAATGTGTAGCCCTTGGGTCAACCAAAACATAAGCATAATAGTCAAAAATCGAGATCATACCGGTGACAACCTCCAGAGCTACGTCGGCCTCCTGCTGGGTGACCGCAAAGACACGAGCCTGGGTGCGAGGTCTACTAGTCTGAGCTGCTGAAGTAGACGTCCCTCTGCCCATCCCACCCCTGGTAGAGACTAAGGTATCCCGTCCTCTCATCTGGAAGCTCCTGGCTCCTCGTCTCTAACTCGTGCTCACTTGTGAGTGGGTTATAGTTGAAGATCTAGCCTCTGAACTAGTAGTGATCAAATGTGGGCACTCTCGTATGAAATGTTCCTCCTGCCCACAATGGTAGCATGTGAGGCCTCTGGTCTTATATCTACACTCTACCCCATGTCTCTTCCCGTAGGTACTACACTCTGGGAAAACACCCCTGGTATTATAGGATCCTCCTGAAGGCGCTGGTGGTCTGAATGATCCCTGTCTGGAGGATGTCCCTCTGCTCATCCTCCTCCCACCTATCCATCTAGGCTTCTGGTCCTTCTTTGTCATCTTGCTCGACCCCTCATGTGGCTGACTAGAGCTACTACGCTTGCTTCCTGACCTTCTGCTTTGCTCATTTCTCTCTACCTCTAATGTCGCCTCTACCAATTTACCATACCTATCCTTCGGGGCCCACGAGAGGTGGACTTTCATATCTGAATGTAAGCCCGCGAAGAATCTCTTACTCTTCTGTTCTTCATTCTCTGCAATCAGAGAAACTACCCGGATCAGCTCAGAAAACCTCTTTTCATAATCTGTTACGGACATAGATCCCTACTGTAGGCTGAAAAACTCGTCCGTCCGTGCATCCTGGTATGTCTGAGGGTAAAAATGCTCTCTGTACTCCCTCTCAAATACCGCCTAGGAAATCCCCTCTGGGTATCGTCTCTCTAGGGCCTTCCACCAGTCTTGAGCCTTATCCTCCAGCAAAAATGAAGAGAATTGTACTCTCTACTCCTCTGAGCAATCCATCACCCTGTATATTTTCTTCATGAGATCTAACCACACCAGGGCACTCTCTGGATCACCCTTGCCGTCGAACAACTTTCCTCCCAATTTCTTTACTCTCTCTATATCATTCTTCCTATCACTGGGAGCCTCTCATGGCTGCTGCATCGCGGTTGCCATCATCTGGGCAAACTGCTGCGCATCAAAACCTCCCGCAGCCTAGCCACTCGATCCTCCCTACTCAAATGTAGGCTGCTCAGCTGGGGCATTCATAGACTTAGTACCACGCTCAGGCTCCTCGAAAAATGGTGCCTCAGTAGCTGGAGCTCCTGCGAGAGCTCTACCGAAACCCCATCTACCGCGTCGGCGTCCGCGTCGATCCATAGTGTTGTGATTTCGAAACATCAAACTTATGAAAAACTTGAAAATCATTTCAAAATAAGATTCATGACACTAAAATACATGTGGTTGCTTGTTTCACCATCAAAACAAAACATTCTATATTTTTCTTTTCAAAATTGCGCTTAAATCGCGCTTTGATACCACTCTGACAGACCCCTTTCCCCATGAGTTCTCTATAACCTTAAACGTTTCCATAAATCATTTAGGGTCTCTAATCGTTCCTTAGGGACAATTTCTGGGAAACCCGTAAAATAAAAATAGATGATTTACATATATTTATTTATTTATTGAATATGACACATGTAACAACTATCCTTTATTTTAACCGTTTATTAAAATGAGTAGATAAGTTATCATTGTCATCTCTTCCGGTTAATTCTTCCTTAATTCTTAAAAAATCAAAGAACATATTATATGAAGTACTATATTTTATCTAATTATCCAAAACAGTATTTGAAATACTTGATCTTTTAATTTTTAACTTGGGTATATAAGCATCAACTAAGACAAAATATTGACACAATGAACCTAAAGTGTGTGTGTGTATATATATACACATAGAGAGAGAGAGATTGTATTTTACAATGGCTGACCCAATATGGGTCCAGGGGAGGCAAGTACCTCCCCTCAAATTCTTTAAAAAAATATTTATTTAATTAAAATTTAATATTTCTCCTTATATATATTCTCTTTTTAAATTCTCTTTTATGGGTTCTTGACTTTGCAATATTTATTTTGTTTTGAATTTCGTTATCTTCTAGCAACCATCATTAAATTTTCTTTTTGCTAATCATCTTCAACTAACACTAATCATTTCTTTATGTTTTCAAAATTTTGGCAACAGATTTTATGTTCTAAATTAATAAATATAGTTTTATAAAAGTTTAAATTACTTCTTATTCTTTTTAATTTTGTTATATTTAATAATTTTAGTTTGACATATATTCAATCAATAAATCCTAAAATGTCAAATTTTAATTTACCACATTTAATCAATAAATCCTAAAATCTCAATTAAAAAAAAATGTATATTTAATTGTTTTAGTTTTGCTTACTTAATTGAATGGGAAATACATGGATGAACGCTAGTTTACTTATTTATGTAGAGACATATATTTTCAATAAAACTGATAAGGATTAATAAATGAATACCAACAAGAACCTTATTTAATAGCTTGCAAATCAATGAACAACAGTCCAAGAAGAGCAGTCATTAGAAGTAGAAAAAATGAATGAATACTAATAGGAAACCGTATTAACAAAAGCATTGTAGGAATTTTCTAATTGGGAAGGCGAAATTGATTCAGATGGCATGTCTCAGTTATACAACATCACATATTAAACTATCGCACAACAAACACTCTTATCTTACTCAAATCTCAGCAATCTTCTTTGCTTGTTGTAAGCTAGCATAGTAGCAGTTAGTCGTACGCTTCCTTCTACTTTATTTTATCTTCCAATGTCTATTATTCTAACTTGAGCGTTGAAGTGTTTTTGGTTAACGCCACCCGGTGTCAAGGTAACTCATCCTCATCATTCAACTTTTTGCAGGTTGCTATGTCCTAAAAAGCTAATTGTAGAGTCGAACTTTCATGTCAGCAACTGTGGGAAACCATCTACTACGGTATATAATCAATGCATCACAATGTTATAACTAATATTATTAAAATCATTGGTCATTATAGTATAAAGAGAATATATATATATATATATATCTTCTATTATCAATATCTTCTAACTTTAAAAAGTTAGGACGAACCAATTAAATTTATCATCTATTATATTTGAATTAAATAGGAGAAAGAATACAATGGATAAATTTGATTGATTCGTCCTAACTTTTTAAAGTTAGGAGACACTGACCCCATATATATATATATATATATATCACCAATAGTAGTCCTAATTCCTAGCTGTCTTTGTTCAAATTCTAAGGTATTAAAATCATTATTAATTAATTTGTTAGAAGACAATATATTAGTAATGATCAAGTTGTGTCCAATAGGAATATGTTAGAGTGCATAAAATTTCGTTTTTAATTGTATCAACTTGCTCTTCTAATGATCTTAAAACTATCCTATGGCTGATGTGATATGATAGACTAATGGGAAGAGTGATCAGAGAAAATAAAATGAAAGTCCCATGGAAGATTTTCCCCTTTTTAAGGTTTTTACCGAGCAATGAAGAAATGCACATGCTTTCTTGTCCTTTCCCGAGATTATTTACTTTAATATTTGCAAGTGGTCTTGGGTTAGTTAGCATTACTTATCACTTGTGATTGGCACTAACAGGCAGGCAAATACATTTACTTGCAGAGCCATGGACATAAGCCATGAAAGTAGCTCAAAAGCATTAGTAAATGAATACCAACAGGAGCCTCAATTACTAGCTTGCAAATCAATGAACAACAGTCAAAGAAGGAGCAGCTCATCAGAAGTAGGAACATTCAGCGAATACAATCAGGAAACTGAATTAACAGGAGCAGAAGCAGTGCAGGAAATTTCTGATTCGGAAGGCGAAAGCGATTTGGACAGCACGTCTCAGTTACGCAAGGATGGAACTTTTGCGAAAACTTTGAAGGAAGTAGACCTGAATCGTTATCATGACTTGTATCTTGTATCTGGCTGCACTTAAAGGAAACTGGGAAACCGCTAAAATGATTATCGATGATAATCCTGAAGCATTAACAGCGGAGATTTCCATGATATCCATGACTGTATTGCACGTTGCAGCCTATTCATGCAACTACAAATTTGTGGAGAAGCTGGTGGAAAAGATGACTCCAGAGCAAGTTGCAGTGCTAGATGTGAATGGAAATACGGCCCTTCACTATGCAGCATTTACGGGAGTTGTAGATGTGGCAAAGGCATTGCTGAGAAAAAACCCTAGTCTGACAGAGGTACAAGGCTCCCAGGGTTTCATTCCTCTACTTTCAGCTGTTGTTCATGGTGCTGCTAAAGGCAAGGAAATGGTCCGGTTCCTTGCATCCAAAACCAAGAATCCCTTCCTCGAGGCCACTTCAGCTCATCTTCTCTTGGAGCTAACTCATGCAGGTTTCCATGGTATAGACTAATTACCTTGTAAATATTAAACCAACAAAACCTGTCCATGTCCTACCGGTGGCCATCCATATATGCTACCATATTCAGGACTTTACTCTATATTACTTGTCAATTAAGGTTCTATAATGGAAGTTAAACATTACTTAATCCGAAGATCACTGAAATGTGGGTGTCAAAAGAGTAATAAACTTGTTTTGCGCCTTAAACCATATATAGAATCGGTTTTTTTTTTTTTTAATATTTACAATGAGGAAATTTAAAAAAATATGATGAAAATTATCCCAAGTTTTCAAACTCAAAAACTAAAATACATTATTTTAGTTTTTATGCTTGCAAACTATTGGTTTTCTTCATAAATGATAATTTGCAAACACTAGTGGTGCAAAAACCTTTTATTTTTTTTGGGTGCTAAATAAAAAATTCATATTAATTAATTTTAACTTTGTTCTAATCAAGGGTCTTATTTATAGAATTATTAATTTGGTTTTATCTTTGAACAGATATTACATTGGATCTACTTCATCGCTTCCCTGAAATTGCCACTGTGAATATATATAGATCGAAATAATGTACTTAGTGTATTGGCTGTAAGGCCTATGGACTTCCTGAGTGGAACAAGGCTTAATTTTTGGGAAACATGGATCTACCAACGTTAGTTCTCTCTTTCCCTGCTCTTATATATATATATATATATATATATATATATATCTGTGTGTGTGTGTGTGATGAATTTTCCTACATTGTTATTGAGTATTTCTTTTTCATTTTTTTCATTTTTTTTTTTTTTTGTGTTTAAGTGGCACCTTGTAATTCATTGAGTTGTGCAAAAGGTGACATGGAAGATCGTCTGGAAAACTTTGAAGATCCTAAGGACCCAAACCCTCAATCATGGGCGATGCGAGGTCTTCCAATTCTATATTTTGTTTTATATCTGATTTATGCATATTCTATGCTTTGTTTTATATATAGATCCACACGCTCACACGTAGGGTCTAGGGAGGAAATAGAATTCTCATCCCACCCATATTTTAATAAAACTACACAATTGAAAATTCAAATTTTCTCTCTAGATCCATAATTAGTATATCTAATTTATCATAAACCCTGTTAAAAAGAGGGAAAAAAAAAATCAAAACTAGCACCTCAATTAGGATATTTAATTTTCACTAATGAACAAAAAACTAGTTTAATGGATTCCATAAGTATATATGTATGTACATGTTTATTTGACTTTTACTATTGTAATATGATGAAAAAAAAAAATCATTTTTCCAAAAGAACAAGAGTTGTACATGTTTTGTTTGTTTTACTAGGGAACGTTTGATATTTATTATTTTTATTCTAAGTTTCATTATTAATTTCTCTGATGGCAAAAATCATTTTCAGAAGAAAAAAAATTTGTTTTATTTGTATATGATATTGATAACTACATTTGTCTTTTATTATTGTTTTTGCATTGAATAGAAAATCTTTTCTTTTAAGTCTGTTTTTTTTTTTTTTCTTAAGTTGTGTTTGATTGTATACAAGTATGTTTGATGCTTTTGTCTGATTGTTTAAGTTTTATTATTTTTTTATGAAAAAAAAAATGTTTTCTTTAAAGAAAAGGGTTTTGTTTTCTTTGAGACATTTCAATATCAAACAAATATTTGAAATGACAAAAGCCCATGCTATTCATACATTCAAAAACTGAATATATAGATTCATCATTTTGATCATCATCACAAAGAAACCATAAAAAGAAACCGAAGGAGCATGAAAAAAAAAAATTGAATAGGAGATCAGAAGATATAAAAGAAAGAAGAAGAAGACACAATAAAAACTACCGGCATTGTATTGCAGAATGGGTGCTTAATGAGAAAAATACTAAAGTTATTTATAGTATATAAGAACGATTTTAGTATATTATAGGGTGTAAGAAGTAGGAAAAAAAGAAAACAAAAACTAATTTTTACATTTTAATATAGGTATACAAAGTAAATTAAATATGAGTGAGAAGTTTTCGGATGGTAATAGAGCTACCCAAATTATATTATGGTTCTCCAATGAGAAGTATATTGTTTTTAAGATTTGTAAGAACTCTTTGATGAGATACAAATGAATTTTACTGAATTGAGATGGGAATTTTTTATGGATAATAAGAACAAAAAATAAGTATTTTTGAGAAGTTTTATAACTTTTAATAATTTTCTAAGTATGTCTACTTAAATAAAATTTAATAAATTTCAAATAATTTTCATACTATTGCTTTTATGAATCATAATTACAATGAAAATGACCTAAAAAAAACTTTTGCATATATATATATATATATATATATATTAGTAGTACTCGAAACTATTTTTCTTTCTTTATTTTTCCTTTCTCAATATTTTACATATAAAGTTTTAAAAAAATGAAACAAAGAGGTCTAAAATAAAAAAAAAAAATTAAAATTTTTTACCAAGTATTATTCATTATTCTTATCACAGTAAAGTATTTATCTTTACAAAATTTTGTCCAAAACTTATAATAATTAGAAAAACTCTCGCTAAAAACCTACAAAATGTTGACTAGCAAAAGGTCGAAAAAATTCCAGTGGTATAGATATGGATACTGCATTTTGTATATCCAATAAACTTTCATGTTAATTGATTCTCAATATACTTTTGTACATATCATGAAAATATTTTATTGAACATGAACCTGTCTCACTATTGACTTTTCAAAACTTTATATCTTTGTATTATATTATATTTACCTGCATCAATTAATTTTTAATGCATTTTAGTGATTAATACAGTTTTCTATAAATTGTGGCAGTGTGTTATGTGTAGATGGTTCAAACGACATATATGGAAGACAATCACAACCCTTGGTATGCAACATCAAAAATGTGTCAATAATTGATTTCCTTAATATATATTAATGAGTATCCAGATCCATTTATTTTCATTTGCAGCTCCGTTGACTTGCCAAAAATTCCTAGATGTAAAGTGGAGACACAAATATGCTTTGGAGTTGGTAACTTTTATATGTGAAAGAGCAAAAGAGATGCCAAATAGGGATATTCTATCGTATTTTGTGGACTCAAGGATCCTAAATCTTGTAGGAATCTCAGGAACTGTTGAAATTATTAAAGTATGTCTTCATCATTTCCCGGATTTAATTTGGATTTGGAGTGATGATGCTGAAACTTGGAATACGGTACTTGATGATGCTGTGGAACATCGGCGAGAATTGGTTTTCAATCTCTTATATGCAAGGAGTGAATTATGTACAATATATAGTGCAACAGACGAAAGTAATTCATTAGCCAAACGAGGCTTTGCCTCTAGTTATAAAACACTCAAACCCTGTAGAATGCACTTGGCAGCTAAGTTGGCACCTTCTCCTCAACTATCATCTATTTCTGGTACACAGCTCTACAGATGCAAAGAGAGTTACAATGGTATAAGGTACTATATACACAATTACTTCCATGACATTTAATTGCAAGTGGTCATTCATCATTGGTTCAAAATATCTTCTTAAATTTCTCTTCTTATTAGCATAATCTATATGACAAATTTACCTGTCAATAAAATTTAGGGAATATCAAGATGTTAACACTTTTGATACATAGCTTTAGATATTTTACTATAAGACATTCATTCGTAGGAGGTGGAGAAACTAGCTCACTCTTCTGAAAAGGAAAAGAAAGATCTTGAAGAACATACACCTAGGGATCGCTATTCACTAAGGAGCACAAAGAGCTGGTCGAAAAGGCAGAGAAATGGATGAAAGACACATCAAATTCTTGCATGGTTGTAACAACTCTTGTTGCGACTGTAGTGTTTGCTGCAGCATTTACAGTACCTGGAGGCAGCAATAGTGAAGGCATCCCAATTTTCTTAGAACATAAATCATTTACGGTGTTCATTATCTCGGATGCGCTAGCCCTTTTTTCAGCTTTAACTTCCGTTCCAATGTTTTTGTCTATCCTAACGTCACGCTATGCAGAAGAAGATTTCCTCATGAAACTTCCCATAAAACTACTGATAGGTCTTGTTTCTCTCTTTTTTGCCATAGCCACTATGATGATAGCTTTTGTTGCTGCTCTCTGGATCGTACTTGATGACAAATTTAAATGGGTTTCCATTCCAGTTAATATCCTTGCTTCTATCCCAGTAACGGTGTTCCTATCTCTACAACTTCCTCTGTGTTTCCAGATATACAAATCAACATTTATTGGGATCTTTCATCCAGAAAACATTTGGTGAGCTTGACCAAGTATGCTAGACTTGTAAATTGCTTCTAGGTGTTCAAACAGCATAGCAAGTGGTGGTGACTACCCAGCACATTGAACACTGTCATAGCATCTGCACCATTCTGATTCATATTGCTACAATGAATTTCAGCAGCGTCTTATGTATTGTGGATTCTGCATCTTGATCTTAGGACTGTTATGCTTTAGTCATTTCAGTTGTTTTTCTTTTCTCTTTTCTTTTTAGTTTTTTCAGTTGTGGATTCTACATTTTGGTCTTCAGATTGCTGTGCTATGCTTTGTGTTTTTTTATTTTGTTTTTGGAACCATATTTTAGTGCAATACTAACTACTATGTTTTCATTTGTTA
This sequence comes from Nephelium lappaceum, assembly GCA_021234005.1. NCBI lineage: Eukaryota > Viridiplantae > Streptophyta > Magnoliopsida > Sapindales > Sapindaceae > Nephelium > Nephelium lappaceum. Next base: position 26,125,446 of record CM037996.1, read on the forward strand.
CAGTGGTGATTATGGTATTTTTGTGGTATTTTTGTTATCAAATTGGAAAAGCACATGATGCATTGTGAATTTATTGGAAATCTCAATAACATGAAGGATAACGCTATGCTGGTTTTAGAAACAATTGAATAGATCATTAGGACTGTTTAATTCGAACATGATTGCATTTTGTATATACCAGTATTTTTTGGGTTTTGATACATTTTAGTTGGTTGACTGGGTTACTAATTATTTGTACATATATATTTTTTAATATAAAACTGTGATCAATATATGAAAATTAAGAGAGATTATATATGGGTTTTGCATAAAAATCTCAAAACAACTTTTCTTTCAATTTGAACAGCAAGCCTTTTCAGATTTTTCAATCTCAAAACAAAACTCAACTGAAAGTCCATAGCAAATGCTATAACAAACCTAAAGGGGTTGTAAATTAAATTATTGTATCTTTTTAAATTGTGCAGTGGAAAAATAATGCAAACAAAAATAAAAGAAATGTAGAGAAAGAGAGAAGCTCTGTAAACGATTTTTATGTGGAAACTCGATCGGAAAACACCATAGGACTAAAACCCTCTTAAGCTACTTTCGAACAAAACTATTAAAGAATAGATTATAAGTCTCAACCACAACCCCAGCTATTTAATATTTCTAATGTTAAATAAGCAATGCCTCTGCTTCTTTTGTCTCCAGACTTGAATTGATTTGGGGTGTAAATGCAATTTTGGAGGGGTACAAATATTGCCACTCATGACATTATAAATACAGTGGAAAGAATGTTAATGCGAATTACAACTACGGTAAAAATTATATTCCCACGGAAAATTTTATTGGGCCTAAGACTGATTGGGCGAGTCCATGGCTTGTCCATTGGAACTCTTGGGCTTGTTAGGCCGATCATAAATTCACAGGCCCAACAGATCTAGGCCAGGTTCTTGCGGTTCTTGTTTGGATCCGTTCTTTTGAAAAAAAACTCCTGCTTTGAAGTACTTTCGCCATTTTGTGGGATGATTCTACTTTCTCATTGTAATTTGATATAATAGTCAAAAAAACCCATGATTTCAAAAATTGCTAAATATCCTCTTTAGTTTATAAAAATAGAAAAACAAAATCCTATAGTTTGACATAATCGTTAAAAATCCCTCTTACGACAAAGATTTTTTTGGCTAGTTTTATAAACAGCAGGGGTTTTTTTTCAACTATTTTTGTAAACTACAGGGGGATTTTTAACGATTTTTGAAGTCAGAATGTCTTTTTACTATTATGTCAAACTACATTAGGAAAATTAGAATTATCCTCCATGTTTTTTCTTGTTTAAAACACGATGGTTTCTTCAATAATTTGATAAACTTATAGGATATATTCAAACTAAAGCTAGTATGAATTTTTATGTTTTAAAAATTTGAATATATTCAATTTAGACTTTTAAAGGGTTTGTAAATGTTTGGTTGTATTCAATTTAAATTTATACAGATTCCATTGAAAATCTAAATGTGTTCAATTTTGATATTTTTTAAAAAAAAAATAAATAAATAAACAAATTTGAGTGTATAAAAGAAAAAAAAAATCATTGCTTTTATAGTTTTTGCTTAAGTGATGGAATTCGCTGAAGTGTGAAGTAAGATTTATGAATAAAAAATCCCATAACAAATGTTACTCTACGCCTACAGATTTTACATAGAATTGTGACAAAATTTATATGGAAGCTTTGGAATTCATGGATTCCATCAAAATCTATCACTAAAAAAACTATTATCAAACTAAAAAAACAAAAAACAAAAAACTTTGAATTGAATATGTCCCCATTAATATATTAGGACTTATATGTGCGAATTTGTATATATATATATATAAACAATTGTACAGCTCATGATAATATATATTAATTTACAATTATTTTATTATATTTTTTCTTTCTAACTTCGAATTGTGGCTCATGGTTCCAAGGAATCTCTAGTGGGATATGAACACAATTTTTCATGATGGCTAACCTAAGAAGGAGGAGTTAATTCTGAAAGAGCTTGCTTTATATATTTCTAATTATCAGAAGTTGAATGGAATTAATAGAGTAATCCCAATTGTATATTCTCCTGTTTCGCATGTTAAGTGACAACCTCTTGATAAGAGTTCTTTTAAACTAAATGTGAATGTTGCAATAGGGTAATGCTACTGGTTTTGTAGGAATTGGAGCTTTGAATCGTGATTACCGTGGGAATGTTATATATGTTCTGTCTATGAAGATTACCAGTTATTTCAATCCTTTTTTGGTTGAATATGTGGTAGTTCGAGATGGTTTGAAATTTGTTTTGGCTCATGACTATAAGCCTCAAGTTGTTGAAACAAATGCTCAGTTGGTTTCCTTGGCAATTCAGGTTAAGATTTTCTCCACTGTTGAAGACTCATTTATCATGGATATTTCCCCCATGTTGATTGCATTGGACAATATTCAATGCCAATTTACTCTAAGAAGGAGTAATGAGATAGTCCATAGGCTTGCAACTCTGGTTTTTAGAAGCAGTCGTAGTCAATTTTGGTTTCATTCGGTTCCAGATTGTATTTTAAATATTGTTCTTGCAGATGTTTCTCGAATAAAATTGCTAAAAAGGATGGCTACTGCAGTGGATATTCCATTGCTTTATATCTCATTTTCCTTGGATATTTGAAAAGAATTTTAGTTGTTTGTCTCTGTTATCTTTGTCCAGTCCAAGAGGGAATCATAAAAGATGAAGTACTATTGCTAAATTTCATTGACCATATTTGTTTAAATAAGAATAGATACTTTCCATATTAGTTAAACATATCTATTTAAAATACAACAGATATGTCTCTTCAAAGAGAGCTATAGTCATAACTCTTCTTTATGAAAAATGAAGGTATAGGCAAAACTCTTTGAGTTGACTTGATTGTTGGTCTATAATCATGCTCGTGATATAAGGCATTCATGCTTAATTAGTCATAAAGCTTGAGAGAGGTTGCTGGAAAAGAATGAGTAACCCAAACGGCTAAACCACTTAAAAGTTTAAACTATATATGGCATATATATGCAGAATGTATTAATATGTGTAAACGCTCTTTACAAGATTCCGATCCCCCTGCTTAATTGACTTCAACTTTCAGTAGCCACATTTGGTGGCTCTAAGCCTGATCAATCCATTTATTCTTCTGACTCTAGTTTCAATATTGTTTTCGAATCCATGCACTTGTCCCCTCTCCTATGGAATTTTATTAACTGTCACAAGTCACTGTATTAATTTAATTAAGGCTTTATTCCAAATTCCCACTTATGATTTCTCCTTCTTTGTGAAATATTCGCTCCTGGCTTCGGGACCAATTTTCCCAATGCATTTTGCCATACATGCGGTGATGCCTTATTCTTGTCACACACCAACTTATAACAAAGAAAGATAATTAATCATTGTTTGATGATAATTAAAACAAAAGATAAATTATTATATAAACAATGTCTTTTGTCTGTTTAAAAACATAAAACATGTCTTGCTAGTGGTGCCTTTTGAGAATAAATGATAAGCTATAAATATATATATATATATATAATTCTACCATCAATATCTCCAAACTTTAAAAAGTTAGGACAAACCAATCAAATTCATCTATTACATTTGAATTAAATATGAGAGAGAATATATTTTAGGAGAAAAAATATAATAGATAAATTTGACTAATTAGTCCTAACTTAAAGTTTAGAAATATTGATGATAGAATCATTTTATTCATATATATATATAGATATATATTTGATATGAAGATATGGACTTATATTTTGTTAGAATATATGGGCTTATCATCACTTCTGATTTAAAAATATTCTTTACCTTATTATTATCTATTTTGTTAGTGTTCCATTATGAAAAAAACCAAATTTGTTGTTATTTTATTATAAAAATAATTTTTCCAATTTTATTATATATAGGGTTGTTTTGTAATTTTTCGGTGTATCTATTATTTGAATTACTTTCTCTTTTTCTCTCATACTTTCTCTTGTCCTCTCTTATTTGGTTAGAATTTTATATTCATCCAAAAAGAGCTCTTATATGCTCGTCGGCATATCTTATCCTTGCAGAATTTTTTTTTTTTTTGTGATAATTTATAAATAAGAGTATTTCTATCTAAAATACATAATAAGTATTATTAAAAATCAAAGTAATGATCTGATGATAGGACCAAAATTTACCAATTAAAAGTGCTACTTATAAAACCAATTTTTTTTCTATTTTCATGGTGATGAGTTCTTAATAGTATGTTATTACTGTCCAATATAATTTAATAGTAAAAAGCTTTCGTTTAATTTCACAATTACATAAATTTGAGTAGCTTGATATTTCAACAAAATACCACATTAACTAATCACATGCATAGTCAAAAACACTTTATTATCTTTTATAGTCATATGAAACATGGAGGAGTGTTCAGATTCAAGTGCTGCTCCCTTTAATTTATGCCGGTCAAAGTCTTTCTTTTTTGCTCAATAAATTAACAGGTCAATATCACTTTCCAATGTCTTCTTTCTTTGGTTCCCATCGTCTTTCTGTGGTTGTGTGGCTATGACTGTCAATCGAGGATAGTGGATAGTATAGTGGAAAGCTACAACCCCACTTGTTTCTTAATTTTAAGGTTAAATCTTCTTTCAATGTAACAATTTTTTCATCTGTGTATAGATAGTCTTTTTCTGATTTTGAGAATAAATTTTGGGACCGCTCAATAAGTAGATTCTATCAATAATTCTTAATACATATTTGATCTAATATCAAAAAATGTGATATAAAAACGAAAAATAATAATAATAATAATTATCGATAAAAAAAGTCCACACAATCACGTGTATACATATATACATGTATATATATGTGTATATAAAAAAAATTTTATTGTGGAGTTTAAAGCGAATTTGTATGTCTTAATCAACATCAAACATTTAAGAATTTATAGGATTTTTGAATTATTAAAAAAATAAAAAATAAATATTTTAAGACTAGAAAAAGGAAAAACAGAGTATTTTTTAGTATTCTCCTTTATTCACGATTTAAGTGCTAGTTGGTTTGCGCTGCGAACATTTTTTTTTCTTTTTTCATGAATTATTTTGTTCTTTGATCGTGAACTAACTAGTTCTAAAAAAACCTTATCAATTACGTTCCTTTTTAATCACACTAGGTAATAACTATTAACTAGTGACTGAAATCCTTCCTAGCATATGATGAAAATAATTAAATAATTAATAATTTTTTTCTGTCTGTTTTTGGTTATATAAAAGTCCTTTGAGACAGTTAAATTATTTTTGAGAAATAATATATTACTCTCTTTCTCTTTGATACGCACTGATAGTCTGATATAATAAATTCAGGTTTACAATTATCAGTCGTTAGATTCACTTACTTTCATTTACTTTGACTTAATCAACACTAATTTAGGTGCAATAATGACCCACAAACCTTGCATTGATTTTATTAATTCAGTACATATTGAGGAGACAATTTCTCTCTCTATATATATACACACTCTTAATTTATAAGGTGCATAGTTCTATTTTTTTTTTTTTTTTTCATATTGGATATCAAATTATCACCAGTGCAAATTTGATTTATGTGTACCTAGCTAACTTTTTAGGTGCATACTTTTGCATAGATTTTCATGGGAGAGGCTTATTTATCATTGGTGTAAATTCGATTCATTTCGGTTAATATTGATGTTAATTGAAATATAAGTCAAATTTGCACTAGTGATAATTGAGCGTCCCACACAAACACTTTGCATGATTCATGCTGTTCCTGATCATTACTCTCTCTCTGTACATACATAGACAAAAAGAAAATGCATTTATATGATATTCTGAAAAAGTAATTCAATCAAACATTTTAAAAAAATAGAAAATAAATTTATGGGAATAGAACATGACTCAATGCAAGCCCACGATCTCATGAATGTGAATTATCATTGGGCAACCTTAGATTTGTTAAAATATATATAAATTTTATTTTTGCATAAAATCATGTTATTATAAAAATTAATACTTTCCTAAAAACAGTCTCATATACGCTATTGCAATAACCATATATATACATATATATATATATATATCAACTTGATCTATTTGCGCTAGGGTGTAAAAGGAATGACAAGAAATTAAAAAGAGGAAAAGTAAAAGATGACAAGAAATTAAAAAGGGAAAAAGTAAAAGTTGCTATATGTCCTTCATTGAAACATTCCCACCAACACTCTTACACCTGCCGACGTAAATTAGTCAACCCCAGCCCCCCAGTCACTATAAATCTGATTCTTTGCCATCACTTGGAAGTTGGAACTCATCACAAGTGGTTATATTGTTATACTTTGTAGTTGGAGTTGCAGAGTGTTTTAGGAAGAAATTAAGATAGTACTGATCAATATGGCTCTCTTGGGTGGCTTCATGCCAAAAACCATGATCCCGCAGCTTCCTGATTGCAGGCCATACAAGAAAAGAACTGGCATGGTCATAATGTACGTTTTAACTGTTCCTTTATTTTTGTTCAGTTTCTTTATTATTACTGGTCCTTTAATTATGTGTCAAAATAAAGTTTCAAATATATATCTTAGGCACGTTAAAATTTTTATAAATGTTTTCTTTAAACAAAAAAAAAAAAAAAAAGAAATCGATAAACACTACTACGAATATGTTGATGGTGATGGGTTTTTTTTTTTTTTTTTTTTCAATAATCAAATAGTTCTCTATACTAAATTTATCAAAATTTGTTAAACCCTCCTAAAACCCTTTAATTTTCTTGATGATGACTAAAAACCATTTACAAATGAACTTTTTTCTCATATATATGAGATGGCAACAATTAAAATATTTCACAAATTTCATTTATCATAACTGACGAAATTAAAGTTGGCTAATTTGTAGTTTTTGAGATTCTATCTATTAATTGATTACAATTTTTCAGCATAATTATGTATGCCTTATATATATCAATATTAATTATTACAGATTAATTATTAACATAACAGGCATATAAACTAATTAAGCCTTTTTTTCCTGCTTTCTTATGCACCAGAAATAGTGGTAAACCTAATAGACCACCGAAGAGTTCCGGGAAACCTCCACAGATAAATAGGGATAGTAGTACTTCTCTTGGCAGCTTAAAGAGTGAGAAACAACTTGACAACAACAACAAAGTTATAATACCAGATGATGGTTATTCGAAAAAAGCCAAGTCCTCAGGTTAATTGAGGGGTGTTTGAGAGCTAGCGGGTAACTGTAACTCGCTAATGAAGAAATAGCGTTGGGTAGGGGTAATTTTTTTTTTTTTTTTTTTTTCACTAGAAAATCTAAAAAAATGAAGGGTATTGCACTAGAAATTAAGGCCATTTGTGCCTCTTATATATACGTACGTTTTTAATTACTAGCTTGTTGGTGTTTGTTTGTGAGACATGATATAGACGTACGTTTTTAATTACTAGCTTGTTGGTGTTTATTTGTGAGACATGAGATCGAAATATATATATATATATTGTAATTGTTGGATCAATTAATACAATTTCAAGGGAATGAGATTGCAACTTAGATGTAAATTGTGTTGAAATTTGTTAAAAGGCCTTGTCATATGTGTACCTCTTCTTCAATGAGTTCATGGGAAATCTTTCTTATATGGAGGAAAAAAAAAAAAAAACTTGAACAATATTCAGTCAAGACACCGTTAAATAGAAAAAACCCTTGTCATATGTTGGATCGATTAACCCATGAACTTTTAGATACCGTCTGATACAGAGGACAAAGGCCTGGAACCGTTTGAGTTTCCCATCCAGTGTTCTGTTTGTTAGTGGACTGCATCGGATAAATCCAATCCTGTCAAGCCAGTTGCGGAACCATGTGAGCCCACCAACTTTGGTGGGTTAACACTTAACACAGTCCTGAATTGCGGGACCATATATTGTATATAATTTTTTATTATTTATTCTTTTACTATTGATATTATAAAATTCAAAAATAATATAATTTATTTGAGTGTATATAAAAATAGTATAATATCATGATATTATTTAAAAATTACTTCATATATATTATTAGTTTATAGTTGATATAGTTATTTCATAAAACTATTATTAAAAAAACATGTGATAAAATAGTATTTTTAATATTAATTTACAAATCAATAATGTTTTCTTCAACCTTAATTGTAAATCATTTTAATTAATTTTAAAAAAAAATTAATTATTTTTAAATATAAATTAATTTATAATATTATAATATTTAATCTCAAAGCATTGAATAAAAAAAAAATTATTGTTTTTGTCAAATCTCAAGTCATACCAAACGAAAGACGTACTATTTTTACTAATTCTCACTGCACTGACCAACTTACAGTATTAATTTAGTCCAATCCAATCCATTTTATTCATATCCAGTCCGATCCCATCAAAATAGTTCAATCCAATGTCACACGTCAAACACACTATGAGACCATGTTTGTTTACTAGTATTAGACTCCCAGTCCAATCTTTTATTTGGTAAGACACTAGACTAAATAAAATTCAATCCAGTGTTTCCTTCTTTCCCACTCAAGCGTAATTTGTCACTTCGTTTTTCAAACATTTAAAAAAAAAAATCCCATTATATTATTAATTTTTTATGTTTAAAAATTAATTTAATAGATATTATTCAAATAATTTAAATGATAATATGTTTAATATTAATTCAAAATAAATATTATTTTATTTAAAATTAATTGCACATATTTTTTAATTTTAAGAAATAAATTTATATACTTTATTTTATCCAAAAGCATATTTTAAAAAAAAAATCATCCAAGTTAATTTATAATTTTTCAATAAAAAATTGACATACAGAAGTTAATTTAATTTAATGTGATAGTGACTATCTTATATAATATATAATATATAATATTTTTGGTCCAATTTCATGTAATATCAAACAAAAGACAATATTATTTTTAATCCAATCCAAAGTGTATGGAACACAGTATGGTATTTATTTAATCCAATTCTATTTATTTAATCAAATTCCATCTTTTAAAAATAGTTCAATCATATTTCGTGCACCACATGCACCCTTAGTTTAATGTTCAAACATATGACTATTCATGCTAAAGCATCAACATTTTAAATTGAAATTTTATTGAAGGCTAGGTTGGTTTTATTATATATTTTAAATGATAATTTTACGAGTGTCTAGAGCTTACGTTTTGATAAAACAACAAAGTTTTAATAAATTTTTTCAAAAACAGTCTTGAGTCTTGACAGTTGTTTATGGATTTTTTAAGCTTTCAAGTTATTCTTTAAGGTAAGTTTGCAAGCTCAATGCTACATCAAATCTTTTCATGATTTAAATCATCTAGCATTGCATAGAGAACGATAAAGTATGAAAGATCAGTTTTTTTTTTTTTTTTAAGTTACCAAGTTTTTCATAACGACTAATAATTCTATGTTGTAACAATTAAAGAAAATTGTAAAAAAAAAAAAAAAAAAGACAGTAACATTTTGTCCTTTAAACTTTTAGATTTGTAATAATTAAATAATGAATGATCATTAAATGGTATCAAAACTAACGAGTTGTAAGAGGGATAACCACAACACTTTTAGTAACACCAATTATTGAATAAGTTAAATTTGAGAGGACAAATCTAACATACGTAAGAGATGGAATGAAAATGTTCCATGCTCCATAGCCATGAAATAAGCACAATCTATTGCATGTGAGATCATGTTAAAGGTGTGATTAAATTAATTTTTTATAATGATTAATTAAAATTAGACCGAGAATGGTTCGAAATCTTTGAATTAAAGAATAATAATAATAAGTGTGGAAAAATGGTACACGTTAGTTTTCAGAACCTGTTTTTAACTAGTAAATCATATAAGATTTTAGTAATTTACATTTTTTTTAAAATTAAAATATCATGTTTTAAACTTTAATAACAATTTTAGATAAATTTTAATAGAGGTATTATATATTGTTCATAAATAAACTGATTAATCCCTGATCTTTTACTTCACTCTAGTCATCTATATTTCATCTTATAAATAAACTGATCAACGCAGTTTTTTTTTTTTTTTTGAACCGAAGCTATATTAAACGCAAACAAATAAAATACAATCTTCGGTGATTCCTTGCCACTTACGGAACTCATTCGAGGACAAGGTAATTGAGGCGAGTTTATGAGTCAAACGGTTTCCTAACCTAGGGACCGCTTGGCACAACACAATACCCACCTCAACACACAAAACTTTAATATCACCAATTATAAAACCACTATCACTCCACAGCTCACAGTCAGAGTTTATCTCCCCTACTACATTAGTAGCATCTACCTTAGCTGTGTGGATTCGCAGCCCCAAACTATATGCCAAAGCCAAACCTGCTCTCAAGGCCAGCAGCTCTCCAACCGCAGGCGAGACTCGCCCTATCAACATCCTGGATTTAGCGATCACAACCAAGCCCTCATGGTTTCGAATAGCCAGGCCCACCCCACACCAATTCTTGCTAGGGTGCACCGCCACATCAGAATTCAGCTTCAGGCACCCAAGAGGATGAGGGCACCATACAGGTTGCAGGCTGTGCCTTAAAGGACCGAAGGGGGGAGGGGGGGATGGGGAGGAAAAAACTTCTGCGCTGGACTGGAACTCCCTGAGGGCACCTACTACCCAGTCTGTAATATCAGCCGATTGCCTCACTCTGAGGCCCTGGATAACAGCATTTCTATTATTCCACAGGCACTACACGATCATACACGCCAGTTCAGTCGCCTCCCTACTACCTGCCTTCCTAACAGCAACCAAGACATCTAAGAAAGACCACTGCTTAAGCACACTGCCTCCCAGAGCATTCTAAAGAGCACCCTAGGCAGGTTGAATCGAGCTGCAGCTAAGAAGGGCGTGCTCAACTGACTCAAACTCCTTCTCACAGAGCTGGCAGTAACTTTCAGAGATGATCCCCCTTCTTAACAGGTTCACCTTAACAAGCAAAGCATTATTACAAGCACGCCAAATAAGGATCTTAACCTTTGGGTGAATATTAAGGTTTCATAGAAATTTCCATCACTCTCCACCCTCCTTGCTATTTGAAGAGTTGCTTATCTCGGAGCAGTTTCGGGCTAGTTGATATCCACTCTTGACCGAATAGAAACCTTTCTTGTCATAGTGTCATCTTAACCTGTCACTGACTTGCCTCGCACTGAGGGGGATCCCTAGAATCACCTCCACATCCACCGGCATGAAACATTGGTGTAGCATCTGCAGGTTCCAACAATGATTTAAGTTATCCATCAATTCAGACACTCTGATATTAAGGTCTACACACCTAGAGACCGGTAAAAAAGTATATGGTCTCGGTAGCCAAGGGTCCTTGAAGGCCTTGATTAATCTACCATCGCTTACCTACCACCTCAGCCCTTTACACAATAGCTCCTTACCTCATAATATGCTATTCCAAACATGTGAGCCACCTCTCCTTTGAACCGCTTGTAGGAAGGCACTGTTGGGAAAATATTCGGCTTTCAGAAGGCTCGCCATCATGGAATTCGGCTCTCTTAAGATCCCCTAAGCCTGTTTTGCAAGCAACACCTGATTGAAGGACACTAGATCTTTGAAGCCCAACTCTCCCTTTGCCTTAGGTAAACACATCTTATCCCTCCCCCCTCCCCATCCAACTTATCTTCATCTTCCATCTATCACCCTCAACCCCTCACCAAAATTTCAAAGTTAATGATCCAAGATCTTTATAGAGGCCAACGGGAAGGCGAAACATACTCATCACGTACGTGGGAATCGCTTGAGCCACCACTTTGATCAAAATCTCCTTGCCCCCGAAAGAGAAGAGGCAGCCCTTCCACCCCCGAAACTTGCCCCAAACCCTTTCTTTGATCGAATTAAAGGTTCGCCTTTTATGTTTACCAACTAACGTAAGTAAGCCTATATATTTATCATGTACGTTGCTGTTCCCCACCTTTAGCCTCAGTTGTAATTCTTTACTTACTCGCAAATCCACATTTGGGCTCATAACTAGAAAGGACTTCTCCAAGTTGACACACTGCCCAGAGCCTTTTCCATAGGTTCGAATCACATCTTCAATTAAGGCACAATTATTCCCCGAAGCCTTGCAGAAAAGAACACTGTCATCTGCAAAAAATAGGTAACTAACGAGCAGGCTATTCCTAGCACACTTGATACCCAGGCCCCTGCCATGAAGCTCAGCCTTTCGAAGCCCACTCGAAAACGCCTTAGCGCATAGAAAAAACAGGTAGGACGATAAGAGGTAGCCTTGTCTAATGCCCCTGGATGGCTTTAACTCTGCAACTGGATCCCCATTGAGGAAAAAGGCCAGCTTGGAGGTAGTGACACAGCTTAGGACCAGTTTAATCAACCTTTGTGGAAATCCCATCCTTAAGAGCACGGCCTCTAGAAAATCCCACTCCACTTGATCGTACGCTTTGGACATATCCAACTTCAGGGTTATCCATCTTTTAGGTCTCTTTTTCAGGCTAATAGACTGGAGCAGCTCAAAGGAGATTAGGACATTATCAAAAAATCTACCTACCTGGGATGAATGCGGACTGGTTAGGCGAGATCAGCTTCGGAAGCACCTTCTTGATTCTACGGGCGATAACTTTAGTTACAATCTTGTACACTACGCTACTAAGGCTTATTGGCATGAAATCCTTCAAATAGACAGCATTCTTCTTCTTTGGGATAAGGACTATATTCATGTGGTTAAAGTCTTGGACGGAGCACCCACCACCCAGTATCTTCAGACAGACTTGTGTTAGTTCCTGGCCCACCACGTCCCAAAATTTCTGGAAAAAGACGGCACGGAAGCCATCTGGGCCAAGAGCTTTCGAGGGACCTAGATCAAACACTGCAGTCTTGACTTCCTCCTTCTTATAAGGGTCTAGTAGTTCGGAAATGTCTTCCGAGGACAACTATGATTGGATCGATTCACACGCCTTTGAGATTTTCTCCTTCGACAGCTTTGACGATCGGAACATGTTATAGAAGAAAATATTAACCATTCTCGCCATTCCTTCCTTAGAGTCCTTTGCCTTCGCATCTGAATCCACTAACCACACTATCTCATTCTTCTTTTTGCGTGCAGTAGCTCGCGCATGGAAAAATTTTGTGTTACGGTCACCTGCTGCCAATCAATCCGTACGAGCCATTTGCTTCCAGTACATCTCTTCTTTAGTCAGAAGATCCTCAAGATCAGACTCAGCTTCCTTAATTTTCTCCATCACTCCCCTCCAACGACATACCCCGTACAATATTTCAATCATTTGTTTCTTTTTGTCAATCATCCTCCACAGAGAACCAAAACGAACCTTGCTCCACCCTGCTAGCCTCTCCGCACATTTGGCTAGTTTGAGCTGTAAATCCCTCGAGTCTTGCGTTGTACCCAAACTCTCCCACACCTCCGAAACCACTTCTTTACACCCATCTTCCTTTAGCCAAAAAGGATCGAACATAAACCTCTTTTGTTGTGGATGACCTTGCCAACTTCTACTTCTCATGGTCAATAAGATCGATCTGTAATTTGATCCATTAAACCCCAAGTGGTCCACCTTCGCATTAGGGAAGGCATCTCGCCACTGTTGGTCTCCTACGAATCGGTCCAATCATTCCTGCACATTTGCTCCACCATCCCTTCTATTGTTCCATATAAACCTTGGTTCATTGTAACCTAAGTCCCACAAGTCACAATCACACAAAGCTTGTTTAAAACTAACCATACCACTCACCTCCTTTTCCGAGCCCCCATATTTCTCAAACACTTTCAGTATCTCATTGAAGTCCCCTCCGACCAGCCAGGGCATATTATCAATATCCCTCAGTCTCCTCAGTAGTTCCCAAGATCCATGTCTGTTCCCTGACTTAAGATTCCCATAGAACCCAGTGAATCTCCACCTGCGCCCCTCTTCCATACTAATCCGCACATCAATGTGCCCTCTAGAATAAGATAGCAAACTGACCATCTCTTTTTCCTTCCAGAGCAGAGCTAAGCCCCCACTCTTGCCCTCACTTTCAACCATTAGAGCCCCTTGGAACCCAACAACTCCTTAAATCTAGATATCTTTTCTCCGTAGAGTTTAGTTTCACTTAGGAAAACTAAACTAGGGGAAAGTTGTCTAATCACCCGTTTTATGCCCGTAAACGTACGAAGGTTTCCCATCCCTCGCACGTTCCAACATATGATACTCATGGCTCCCGGCGGGCTTGAAACTCAGGCTCCGCCAATGAAACAGACATTTCCACATCACCCAAAACCACATTTTTAGCTTTCTTTTTAACCTCACACCGCTCATCTTTGAAAACCGGTTTCTTCCTTTTAAGGCCATTCCTCGCCTCTACCTCGCCCTCCGTTGTCTTGATAACAGCTATGGGAGATCGAATCACAGACTTACCTTTGGTTTTTGATCACTGTCATGGGGAAACACTATAGCTCCTACTCAATACCAGCATCCCTTCCCTAAAGTTGCTCATGCCCTAGCAGCCATCTTCCATTTACGCTTTTGTATTATGCATGGGCTCCCCTTTAAACTATCTATTCTCATATTATTTGGTGACCCCACTACCGCGCTTGCCTTGACTAAAACACTTGCCGAGTTTTGTACCATAGATTCTTTTACCTGTCTGTCTAGGCACTGCTTTGCACAAGCACTATTATTGGACACAAAAGCCCTTTCCATTAGCTTAGCAAGCATAATCTCACCCTGTACCCTGTTATGGGTACCATTAGTTATAAGGGACGGGACCACTTCCACATTCCATAACAAAGATATTCCTTCCACCCCTTTCAGCTTGGAAGTCAAGTCTTTTTCACTCCTCTGCCTATAAAGGACTGGATCCACTCTAATTTTTGCCTTCAGGTGTCTGCCGAGATCCCTCAATCTCTCCTCTTCCCTCATCTCATTGTCCACATCCGTCCCGTTTTCATTCCTTCTTCCTCCTATGTCCGCCATCGGGTCAGGTCTCTCACTCTTTTTCCTTCCCCAAACACTCTAACTAGCCCGTAGCCAAGAGCCATACTCTCTTTTAGCCTTCCGTCAGACCTCTTCCATCGCCACTACATCCCTGCAATCACTCCCACCATGTCCTAATCTCCCACATGTATAACAGAACTTAGGTAGGTTTTCATAGGTGATCACCACCACTTTCGTTTCCTCGTTCCCACCTAGGTTCAGCTACAATACCCTCTTCAACGACTTACTTATATCTATACACACTTCACCCTCAGAAACTTCCCTCTACACTCTCTAGATTCCTCAGGGACCCAAACAATTTCGCCAATCTATTCAACCAACACTCTGGCCACCTTGGGATTCATACACATCAACGGAAGCTTATGGATTTAAACCTATATTAGAAGCCTATCGAAGCCCAGTTTGGACACATCACCCACTCCTTCCGGTTTCTCTAAAATTATAAGGTTATTCTCTAAATGTCATGGACCACGATTCCAAATCAATTCCCTAGTCTCCATTTAGCCAAAGTAGAACATAAAGGTGTTGTTATCGATAGATTCCACCTCCAATTCGCCATAGATCCCCTAGATCTGTTCAATCACAGTTCTAAAACCATCTTGGTTAACCCTCTTAGCACCTAAGACCTTACCCACCAAGCAATGCTTGACTTCTTCAAAGCCTTCTTCGAACATCGTTCCTTCAATTTTGCAAATCAACCCTTCCTCCTCTAAGAGATTTAGGGATTTACATAACCTGGCTATCTCTTCATCCTTCATGCCTCTACTCCCCCGAGAGAAAAGACACGAGCCTAAGTTTGGACCATTAAGGAAAACGACGCAAGTCTATTATTAGACCGCTGAAGAAGATGCAAGAAGAGCGCACAACTCCTCTTACAAGAACGGCTGCCTCTTGGACGACTACCTCTATCTTAATCGCTCACTTGGAGAGAGCAAAAAGAGGACCAGCAAAGTTCACTCCTTTGATCAACATAGTTTTAAAGTTTAGAAACACTTATAGTTTGACAATTTGCTATTTATATATAATCAAATATTATTCTTAAACATTATAACTATCAAAAGAGTATATTAAATATAAATTAAGCACACGTCTCACATGTGCCACCAACTCTAGTAATCTTGAAAAACTTATACCTAGTAAATGCTTGTAAGTTGACTGTTTTAGTACTATATAAATACTCAAAGTTGCATAGTTAAATGAATTCACATATATTTTAGGTGGAGTGTCTTTTTTTTTTTTTTTTGAGAAAAGGTGGAGCAATGGTTGATTATCTTTATTGTTTTTAGAAAAATATATGTTCAAATGATGGTAACTTATGAGAGCTGTAATAAATATATTATCTATTACATTATCTCATGATTTAAATGATAGTTATAAGTTATATCTGATAGCATTTGAATAAGAATTATGATAAAACATTTTAACATTAAATCATTATGACTATTTATGTTAAGAAAGTTACTCATAAACTTTGTTACTTAATGGTAAATTAATATTTTATTTTTTAAAAACATATATTACCTTTCTCATATATATATATATATATAAAGTAAGGAAAATGCAGCCAAAGGTAAAGTGAAATCCTACAAAACCTAGTGTGATCACAGTACACAAAAAATTTAAATCACTCCTGATTTAGTAATAAAAGGTTTTTTATAACTATTATATAGTTATCACTTATCACATATTCTTGAACTAAATGAAATTAATCATACTAGCAACGCAATACTTTACGTCGCGAAAACTTTTAACAATATATTTTATACGATGCAAAAGGTCAAATTTGGTGTAATATGGTCACTCACGAGTTAATATTGCTTGAATCAAAATGAGGTATTTAGAGTAGATGTTTCATGTATAGTTCGCAATTTATTCCATACATGGAATTCTATCTCTATGTGTTGCTTGATTAACAATACTAAAAAAAAAAATCAATCTTTTCTTTTCTGGGAGCACAAAAAAATCATGCACAATTGCTGCTTGATATATCTTATGGTGTACACTCCTGTGAATTGTGATAATGAGGTGGCTAATTAACATTCACAATTTTTTTTCCTCCTTGAAATGAAGTCGAAAAGAGAGACGGGCTAACATCAGAGTCCAATTTCTAACTTTCAAAGTCTTTCTTTTTGCTCAGCAAAATTGATACAAGTCACCTTCCAAAAGTCTTCGTTCAATTCCAACTTTTTTGGGTCTTCGTTTTATGTGGTCTTTTACATATTATAGATTAAAGGGCAAATTGCACAAACCTCCCCTGAGTTTTGACGAAATTGCACAAAAATGACGAAGTTTGGGTAACTCGCACGAACACTACCTGAGGTTTTAAAAACTCTACACAAACCTCCCTTACCGTCAGTCAACTATGGTTAAATCCTGACGGTCAATGGTCAAAAGTATGAAAAGACAAAATACTCTTTAAGTCAAACTTCAAGTCAATATTTTATTTTTTTTAAATTTAAAATTAATAAAAAATCTTTTTAATTTGATTAAAAAAAAAAAAGAAAGTTAGAAAAAATATATATTTTTTTAGAAGGAGATCCTTGTCTCCGGCGATGGAGACCAATTTCATGGTCTCCATCGCCGGAGACGAGTCTGGTCTCCAGCTGGAGACGGTGGTCTCCAGCACGAGACCACCCATTTTTTCTGGTCTCCAGCTGGAGACCAGAAA
The DNA here is from genome assembly GCA_021234005.1 of Nephelium lappaceum. Lineage (NCBI taxonomy): Eukaryota > Viridiplantae > Streptophyta > Magnoliopsida > Sapindales > Sapindaceae > Nephelium > Nephelium lappaceum. The sequence continues at coordinate 26,143,095 of CM037996.1, forward strand.
AAATGGGTGGTCTCCAGTGCAGGAGACCACCGTCTCCAGCGTTGGAGACCATTTTATCTGGTCTCCAGCACGCTGGAGACCTGATGAAATGGTCTCCAGCCAGAGACCAAACTGGTCTCCATGGGAGAGGAGACCAGTGGTCTCCGGTGATGGAGACCACTGGTCTCCTGGCCTCCATGGCGATAGAGGCCGACGGAGACCACTAGTCTCCAGGTCTCCCTCGAGGAGACCAGATTGCCGAAGACCAGATCTGGTCTCCCGCGAGGGAGACCTGGAGACCAGTGGTCTCCGTCGGCCTCCATCGCCATGGAGGCCAGGAGACCAGTGGTCTCCATCGCCGGAGACCACTGGTCTCCTCTCCCATGGAGACCAGTTGTCTGGTCTCCGCCGGAGACCAGTTTGGCCTCTGGCTGGAGACCAGATCTGGTCTCCAGCGCTCTAGAGACCATTTGTCTCTAGCAGCCAAAGACCAAATTTGGTCTCCAGCACGCTGGAGACCTGATGATTTGGTCTCCAGCACTCTAGAGACCATTTGTCTCCAGCAGCCAGAGACCAGATCTGGTCTCCAGCAAGCTGGAGACCTGATGATTTGGTCTCCAGCGCTCTGGAGACCATTTGTCTCCAGTAGCCAGAGACCAGACTGGTCTCCGGCGATGGAGACCATGAAATTGGTCTCCATCGCCGGAGACAAGGATCTCCTTCTAAAAAATATATTTTTTTTTTTAACTTTCTTTTTTTTTTTTAATCAAATTAAAAAGATTTTTTATTAATTTTAAATTTAAAAAAAATAAAATATTGACTTTAAGTTTGACCTAAAGGGTATTTTTGTCTTTTCATGCTTTTGACCGTTGACCGTCAGGATTTAACCATAGTTGACTGACAGTAAGGGAGGTTTGTGTAAAGTTTTTAAAACCTCATGTAGTGTTCGTGCGAGTTACTCAAACTTCATCATTTTTGTGCAATTTCGTCAAACCTCAGGGGAGGTTTGTGCAATTTACCCTAGTTTAAATATATTTCCACAAGCATGCATTGGGAAAGTTGGAGGATACTGACTTGATATGATTGGCATATACTACATAGAGATAATTGCAAAAGTACCCCTGACTTTTGATCTAATTACAGGCACGTGCGAGTTTTGACCATAGTTATAGAAACTTCAACCCAGATTTCATTAGTGTTACAATAACACCCTTTATCATTAGGTGACTAGTAGTTGACTGAAGCAAATGAGAGGGGCCCTGACTTTTTTTCTGTCTTTTTAAAAACCAGAGAAACAGGTTCCTTCCCTGTGGTTGTGTATCTCTCTGTTCATAAGATGATGGGATCCAATTATTATAAAGTATATTTTACAATTTTATGTGGATAATTTTTACTTTTTATTGTGGAGGCAATTATCCTCCTATTACAAGAGTAGACATTTGGATTTTGTAAGTTTTGTTGGATCTTGACAATACCTAATAAACCTTTAACCAGTTTACAGTTAGTTTTCTAAAAAGAAAATAAAAAAAGACACTCACAAATATTTTGAAATAGCAATCAATGAAATATGATTTTGTGTAAACAACATTAAGAAAATAATCTAATAAAATTGAAATCTTTAATTTCATAATCCCAAACTCAAATAAGAAGACCAATTTAATTAAACTGACAGATATAGAGCAATGAAGCAAATAAGGATAATTATAGTAATTGATTTAATTTAAATTTAAAGGTTTATTCTTATGTTGTGCTTAAAAGTGTTTTGATGCTGCCGAATTGATTCTTAAGTAAACTTTTTGTAAATGTTTTTATTTCATAACGTACAATTAAATATAGAAAGGCTAAAATAATTAGAGATTAAAAAAGTAGTCTCATAAAAATACTTTTATAAAATAAAATAAAATAAAAACCCGCTATTTAAGGTCCTTATTTATAGAAGAGATAATCCCATTATGCCCTTGTCATTTAACATAATAGCCAAAACACCCTAATAGTTTCGGAAATCACTAATAATCCGTCTACCGTTTGATTGAATAGGGAAAAACCCAGTGGTCATATAAATTGAAGTCGAAGAAAAATTGAACCAAAAAAAGAAAAATTGAAAAAAAAAATTTCAATCTAGATCTTTAAGTTGAAGTTGAAGATTTGGAAATCTTTAACTATTGAAGTTGAAGATTTGGAAATCTTTAACTATCTTTAAAAATAATAATAATAAATAAATAAAAAGGACATTAACTTTTACAAAAGAGGAAAGAATTTTTTTAAAAAAAAAATTAATAAAAAAAAAACATTGCAAAACTTCAAAAAGGATTTGAATCGCTTGAAACCTATCATTTTCTGGGTTTCCAATGATTGGAAGCATAGGAAATAATGGGTTTCCAACGATCTAGATCTTCTTTGAAGTTTTGGACTTTTTCTTTTTTAAATTTTTCATTCCATTTTTGCAATATATATATATATATATATATATTTAAAAATTAATCCCTTTTATTTTATTTTATTTTTGAAGATAACTAAAGATTTCCATATCTTCAACTTCAACTTGAAAGTTTGGATTGATTTTTTTTTTTTTAGTTTTCTTTTTTTTTTTGGTTCATTTTTTCTTCAACTTCAATTTAAAAGTAATATCCTTTTTATTTTTTATATTTTTATATTATTTATTTTGATTTTTTTATATTTTTATATTTAAAAGTTTTATTTTTATTTTTTGATTTTTAAATTTTTATGTTATTAAATTATTTTAACAAAGGATAAATTTGACATTTTAACTTTTCTAACATTTTATTAAAAAATTGATGGTTTTGGAGATTTTAGATAAAATGAAATTATATATGGTAAAAATGACATTTTTGCAAACTGCAATAAATTTTTTAGAATTATCCCTAAATTTTTTATCGCATTTCCCATTTTACACCTAGAGTCAAATGGTCAACCAAGTCAACCTAAAAGAATCTATGACCGTGAGGGGTATTGTTGTCTTTTCACATGCTTCCAGGGGTAGTTTAAGTGTTTTTAATAACGTTGATATTTCAGATAAAATAAAACCATAGGTGACAAAAATGATATATAAACAAACTACAATAGGTATTTTGAAATTATTCTAATAATCTATTACTATATATATATATATATATATTTTTTTTTTTTTGGTGAAAATGAGGTGAAAATAACACCCCTTTCCTCCCTCTTCTTTTTATCCTAACACTCAATGGATAATTTGAGTCTAAAATGATGAAATTTCCGGTTTGTCCTTACTAAAGGATGACAAAAGCTTCTCTCTTTCTTCTCCTTCTCCCTTTTTTTTTCCTCATTTTTACAATCTTCCATCATATGCAGAGATTAGAAAATTGTTGAGAGTTTTGAAATTTTTGTTTGAAGAAATTATGAGTTTCTTGGATTTTGAAACTATTAAATGATGTGGATTTGTGTTTGAGAAGTTTGAGTTTTAAAATGGAATAAAATTAGGGGCAAGGAAGTCATTGAAGTGAAGAAATCCTGTTTTGCATATAAAATTGTGATTTTTTGTGATTTATTTATAGTTCGTTCAAGATCTTTTTTCTTGTAATGTTGAAGATTTATAATATACCATTGGAATCGCCTTGACTGGGTGAACTTTTACCACATTAATTTCCAAATGTTTTAACCTCCATTTTAGCTCTTTTTTTTTTTTCCCCCATTTTGAGCTTCTTTTTCTCTTTAATTGAAGGCTGTCAAAGCTGCTAACAAATGGACTAGTGTTTTGCGGTTAAATTTATTGTGGAAGTTGCCTTTCTCTCTCATCAATCTCGTCGTCAATTATGGTCTCTCTCTTATATTCTTTGTGAAATGTAGGATGCTATCTTTTTCTTTTTAATTAAGTTATAAATAAGGGTATTTCTGTCCAGAATCCATAATAAATACTATTAAAAATCAAAGTAATGATTTGATGGTTGGACCAAAATTTACCAATTAAAAATGCTACTTATATAACTTTTTCTTTTATTCTTTCATGGTAATGAGATTTTAATATTATATTAACATTGTCTAACATAGTTTGAACCTTCATTTAATCTCACAATAACGTAAATTTAAGTGGTTTGATATTTCAACAAAATACCATAGTAACTAATCACATGCATAGTTAAAAACACTTAATTATCTTTTATAGTCATGTGAAAAACCGAAGAGTGTTCAGATTCAAGTGCTGCTCCATTTAATTTATGCCGGTCAAAGTCTTTCTTGTTTACTTAAGAAATAATCAAAGTTTTCTTTGTTGCTCAATAAATTAACAGGTCAATATGACTTTCCAAAGTCTGCTTTAAAAAAAATAACAATAAAAAAATAACTTTCCAAAGTCTTCTATTTTCGGTTCCCATCGTCTTTCTGTGGTTGTATGACCATGACCATCAATCACAAACGTCCCCACACGCACGCACGCTACACACGCGTATATATATAAATAATTTTATTATTGATACTTCTTAATTTTAAAAAATTTAAACGAGCTAATCAAAATTATTTATTATATTTGAATTAAATAAAAAAAATTATTTTAGGAGAGAGAATTTTGATTAATTTATTATAACATTTAAAGTTAGAAAATATTAATAGTAAAATCATTTATATATGTGCACATTATTGTAAAGTTTTACGTCTTAATCAACGTCAAGCGGTTAAGAATTTATAGGATTTTTGTTTTTTTTTCAAGAAAGATTTCTGGACTTTTGTTAATAATTCAAGTAAATAGCAAAAAAAAAAAAAATATATATATATATATATATACTTTAAGACTAGGGAAAAAGAAAAAAAAAAAAAAAATACAACAACGAAGTATCTTCTAGTATTTTCCCTTATTCACAATTGAAGCGTTAGTGCGCTTGCGAACTCTTTTTTTTTTTTTTTGAACTATTTTATTCTTTGATCGTGAACTAATTAGTTCTTAAACACCTCACCAATTACTTCCCTTTTTAATCACGCAAGGCAATAAATAATGACTGAAATCCTTCCTAGTATATGGATGTAAATAATGACTGAAATCCTTCCTTTTTTATATCTCTATTTTATATTTGAAAGTCTTTTTCGTTACTTAAAAGTCCTATTGGATGGTTAAATTATTTTGAAAAATAATAGAAAAATAATATAGTACCTCTCTTTCTCTTCAATATGTGTTGATATAATAAATTCAGTTTTACAATTAGTAATTAGATTCACTTCCTTTTATTTATTTTGACTTAATTAACACTCATTTACGTGTAATAATGACAAATACACCTTGCACTGACTTTATTAATTCAATACGTACTGCAGAGAAATTGCTCTCTATATGTATATAAACACACACTTAATTTATATGGTGCATAGTACTTAATTTATATGGTGCATAGTTCTACGTTTTTTTTTTTTTTTTTTTCATGTTAGATATCAAATTATCACCGGTGCAAAATTGATTTATGTGTACCTAACTTATTAGGCGCATAATTTTGCATAGATTTTCATGCGAGAGGCTTAATTATCATTTGTGTAAATTGGATTCATTTCGGTTAATATTGATGTTAATTGAAATAAGTCAAATTTGTAATGGTGATAACTGAGCGTCCCACACAAACACCTTGCTTATTCATGCAGTATACCTGATCATTACTCTCTCTTTATATACGTAACAAAAAGAAATTGCATTTATATGATATTCTAAAAAAATAATTTAATCAAACTTTAAAAATCAAAATAAAAATTTATGGGAATAAAACATGACTCAATGCAAGCCCACAATCTCATGATCAATGTGAATATAGGATTGCAAGAGTCTTACCATTGGGGCAACCTTAGATTTGTTCTAAAAAAATTGTTAATTATTTTTGGATATAATTAAAATCATGTTATTATAAAAAATTAACATTTTCCTAAAAACAGTCTCATATACGCTATTGCCACAACCTTATTATATATCAACTTGATCTATTTGAGCTATTATATAATTAATGTCCAAAAAGAATAACAGGACATTAAAAAGAGGAAAAGTAGAAGTGTTGCAAAAGGTCAAATTTGGTGTATTATGGTCACTCACCAGTTAATATTGCTTGAATCAAAATGAGGAATTTAGAGTAGATGTTTCATGTATAGTTCACAATTTATTTCATATATGGAATTCTGTCTCTATGTGTTGATTGATTAACAGTACCCAAAAAAAAAAAAGAAAATCAATCTTTTCTTTCCTTGGAGCACCAAAAATCATGCACAATTGCTGCTTGATATATTTATGGTGTACACTCCCGTGAATCGTGATATTGAGGTGGCTAATTAACATTCACATTTTTTTTTCCTCCTTGAAATGAAGTCGAAAAGAGAGACAGGCTAACATCAAAGTCCAATCTCTAACTTTCAAAGTCTTTCTTTTAGCGCGGCAAAATTGGTCCAAGTGTCCTTTCAAAAGTCTTCTTTCAATTGTTACTTTTTTGGCTCTTCGTTTTATGTGGTCTAATACATATTATAGTTTAAATATATTTCGACAAGAATGCATTGGGAAAGTTGGCGGCTACTGACTTGATAAGATTGACGTATAGTACATAGAGATAATTGCAAAATGATCCCCAGATTTTGACCTAATTACAGGCGCGTACGAGTTTTGACCATTGTTATAGAAACTTCACCCCAAGTTTCGTAATTATTACAACAACCCTCTACATTAGTTGACTAACAATTGGCCGAAACAAATGAGGGGTAATTTGGTCTTTACAATTGTAATAAGTAAAGAAATAATTAATATATTAAAATAAATAAAATAAATTTAAAAAATATAACTTGAAAAATGATAGATCTCCATCAATAGTGATGGATGGTGGAAATAAAAGTTTAAAAATATAAAAATAATTAATGTTAAAAATAATATCTAAAGAATAAAAAAAAAACTACAAAATTAAAAAAAAAAATAGAGACTAGAGGCCTCCACCATTGGAGACATTAGTCTCGATTGACTCGATTTCTTTTAAAGGAGAAAGAGACCCTCTTTGATCTTTTGAGATGTAGAACTAGGTCTTCATTAAAGGAGGGTCTCTTTTGAGGGAGGCCTAACCATCCATTGAAGATCTTCGATGGAATTTTTTTATTTTTTTGAATTTTTTCTTGTGGTCTTGTTTTTATTAATATGTTTTTTTTTAGACAAAGTTATTTATAATGTACAAATGCTTAAAAAAAAAGAGGATGAAAGTGGAGGAAAATTGATGAAATGTTGAGATGGAGATTTGATGAAGAATGATGGTTCAAGGTGAAGAGGTTGAAGATGATTGATTTTTTATTTTTTAATTATTATTTTTTTCTTTTTAAGTTTTATTTTATTTTTTAAATTTTATCATCAATTAGGGGTATTTTAATCTTTTTATATGTTTGGCTAATTATAAATGGATCATAATTGATAGAAACCGGTGTGCTTGCAACATTTATGAAACTTGGGATAGAGTTTCTGTAATTATGGTCAAAACAAAGACACGTCTGTAATTAAATCAAAGGTCAGGAGTGCTTTTGCAATTATCTGTCTCTATTATATATAATTTTGTGAACGCTAATTTTTTTTTTTTTTTTTAAAATCCAACCAAACACATTCCTTACCTATGGTTATGCGTCTCTGTATTCATGAAATTTGTGGGGTTCAATTATTACCAAGCATATTTGTAATTTTGTATGGATAATTTTCACTTCTTATTGTAGAGGTTATTATCCTTTGATTACAAAAGTAAATATTTGGATTTCGTAAGTAATGTTCTATCTCAACGGTACCTGATAAACCTTTAATCGATTTAGTGTTAGTTTTCTAAAAAGAAAATGAAAAAAGACACTCACTATTATTTTAAAACAACAATCAATGGAATATGATTTTGTGTAAACAACACTAAAGAGTCGTTTGTTTTTTTTGTTTAAAAACTGAATAATACTGTTAAAGGTCAGAGACCAGGATCTCCTTTTAAATTTTTTTTTTTTTTTTTTTAACTTTCTTTTTTTTTTTTAATCAAATTAAAAAGATTTTTTATTAATTTTAAATTTTAAAAAAATAAAATATTGACTTTAAGTTTGACCTAAAGGGTATTTTTGTCTTTTCATACTTTTAACCGTTGACCGTCAAGATTTAACCATAGTTGACTGACGGTAAGGGAGGTTTGTGTAGAGTTTTTAAAACCTTAGGTAGTGCCCGTGCGAGTTACCCAAACTTCGTCATTTTTGTGCAATTTCATCAAACCTCAGGGGAGGTTTGTGCAATTTGCCCTTAATTAACTAACGGTTGACCAAAACAATAAGGGGTAATTTGGTTTTTTGCTATTATAATAAGTAAAGAAATAATTAATATATTAAAATAAAATAAAATAAATTTAAAAATATAACTTGAAAAATGATAGATTTCCACCAATAGTGATGGACGGCGGAGATAAAATTCTAAAAATATAAAAATAAATAATATTAAAAAATAATATCTAAAAAACTAAAAGATTACAAAATTTAAAATTTAAAAGAGAGAGAGAGAGAAACCAGAGGTCCCCACCATTGGAGACCTCTAGTCTTGATCGACTGGGTCTCTTTTGAAGGAGAAGGAGACCCTGTTTGGTCTTTTGAGACCTAGAACTGGGTCTCCGTCGAATTAGGGTCTCTTTTGAGGGAGGCCTAATAGTCCATTGGAGATCTTCGATGGATTTTTTTTTTTTTAATTCTTTCTTGTGATTTATTTTTGTTAATATATATATTTTTAGATGAAGTGATTTATAATGTTGAAATGATGAAAAATGAGAACAAAAGTGGAGAAAAATTGATGAAATGTTGAGATAGAGATGTGATGAAGATTGATGGTTGGACGTGAAGAAGTTGAAGATGTTGATGTGATGAAGAAAACCAAAAAGTGGGTTTCCAACAGTTAGAAACCCAACAGTTGGAAACCCAAATAAGTGCTGAAAACTGACATATGGTTTCCAGCTACTAGAAACCTAGAAAATGGTTTTTCGATCACTAGAACTTTGGGTTTCTAGCGATTGGATATTTTCTTTTTCATTTTAAGTATTATTTTAAAAAATTATTTTTAAATTTAATTTCTGTCGTTCATCATAAAGATAGATAGTGGAGATTTAATTTTTTTTATTTTTATTTTTATTTTTTTATTTTATCATATTTTAATATTTTTTTAAATATCATTATACTAAATATTTTAAGGGTAAATTGGTTTTTTTTACTTTCTGTTAACATTTTCTCGTAAAATCTAATGAAAAGGGGGATTTTAGATTTATGATAAAATGGCGGGGGTAATAAGTGATTACATCAAATGATGGGAAGGAAAATAGATTATCCCTTTATAGCAAACAACTTAAATCGGCGTAATTCTATAGTTATAGATGCAAACAATGATGATGAAGAGATACCAAACTTGAATGAATTAATTTGGGTGACTAATTCTAAGCCCATTTATAGGTATTATAAAGTTCCGGAGGTATTATAAGTTGTAACCCATCATAAAATAACTATAAAATGACCACCTTGATTACTTCTCTTATTCAAACCCAATCTTCTTCAATTGTGTCTCTTGGCAAACCTCATCACACCTTATCCTTTACATGCAAACCATGAATCCTGTGATTACAAAAAACTAGTGCACCACAAAAAAAAAAAAAAAGAAAAATGCATTAGCCACCTTCAAGATAAAGATACAATGCAATATTGCTCAATAATTCATTTGGGACATACATCTGTTACAGACAAATTTAATAATACAGCCACCTTATCACAGTCTAATTTAACAGTACAGCCACCTGATCACGGTCTTACACAAGCACGTCCAATAAACAGACATAGTAGAAAAGTTAAATAAAAAAAAGAGAAACCACTAACACTATTAGACCTACCAACATAAAGTTGTCATGCCCACTTGAATTATTATCCGACACTGCACTGATTGAGTCCTTTCTGCTTATATAAATTATCTTCTTTGCCATCCCTTCCAACTCACAAAGTAGTCATTACTACCAAGTAAGTTGTAGAGAGTCTTAGGAAGAAAAAGGCATTTACAAAATGGCTCTTCTGGTGGGTGGCTTCGTCATGCCAAAAACCATGCTCCAGCTTCCCAATTTCAAGCCATACAAGCAAAGAAGTGGCAATATGATGTACGTTTAAACTTCCTTCCTTTAGTTTTGTGTGGTTTGTATGTTTTTGGAGACGCTATTGAAAAGAAAAATATCAAGAATAGCCTCTTAATTTTATGTTTTCCTATTAGCATATCATAATTTCAAATATTAAATTTCATAATTGAACCCTGTACTATTAGTTTAAGCCTTAGGGTTTGAGGATAATTAATACAGTATCAGAGTTGAAGGTTTTTTATTCAAATTCTCTCTTCTTCCTTTATCTAGTATTTGGTTGCATATATTAACACAGTATGAGAGGCGCTTAACATGTGTCTGTTGTCTGTTATTTGTATACATTGCACGTGAGAGGACGTGTTAACATATAATAATTTCAATTCTTAAACATCATAGTTGGACATTTTCTTATTAACTTTAGTTTTTAGGTTTAATAGTAACAACTTCTAGATTATCTATTTAGTTTTGATCGCTTCACGAATTTATACTAATTAACTATATTTATTTTCTGCTCTCTCGCACGCCAGAATCTGCGCGAAACCTGAACGACCAAAAGAGAGCTCGGGCAAGCCTCCACAAATCAATACCGGGGATTTGGCATCATCAAAGAATGAGAAACAGCTCGACAAGAGCAAAACAATGAAAGGGAATGACAGTTCTACAAAAAAATCTGATGAGTCTTCAGGTTAATTAATGGATGCATGCGTTAGAGAGCTAGCTAGCTAGGGTTGGGATGCTGTGGCTGATAATTAAACTAATCGTATAATATTTAGTCACGTATCTAGTTAGAGATCGATCTAGATTAAGGTTTGATTTTAGAACTAGCTATATAGTTTAGTAGTGTATTGTGGTGTGGTTGATTATGCCGTAAGATAAATAAAGCCTTTGCGTGTATGTATACGTACATTTGTACTTTAGTGTTTGGTTTTGAAGGCAAGTGATCCGAAAAACTGGTTTGCAATCAATTAGATACTGTAATACTACTATTGATAGTTTGCTTCATTTTTCGTCCTCCTTTTGGAAAGTACTACTATTTGTAGTTGACTAAGTTGCGAAGGACAAAATATTCTTTCCTCCAATGATATAACGAGCATCAGTACAACTACAAGGGAACCATTAAGGATGGTTCTTAATTTTTTTCCTAGACTTCTTACAATCAAGTGATATATTAAGAGCATCTCCGATGCTAATAGGTATTTTTTAATCTTTATTAGTGATACATTGACGTAAATATATATATATATATATTTTAATATGGATCTACTTTGGTAAAAAAAGTATAAAAATGCATATTTTCATCTTTAATTCAATCATATAAAACAAAAAATGCATCCATTTTAATTTTACAAGTCATTATAAAACATGTGTTACACTCCTTTGTTTTTTATATTTTATAATTAATAAGAAAGAGAATGAGACAAATCTCCGTATTATTAATTGATAGAAAAATTTGAGAAATTGTAGTCAACATTTTTATAAAAGTTCTTCAATTGAGAAATTAATTTTCATGTTGTCTAAAAAATTTTTTATCACATCAACTACATATTTAGATTGGATAATTACATTGGAGAATTATTATTATTATTATTTTTTACCTCTTTATCTATTTGTTCAATGTGGCAAGAAATTCAATTCGATTAAATAATTACATTCAAGATATTCCAACACTAACATAAAAAAATAATGGGTTGTCAAGATTGTGAGAAAATATTTTACGGGATGCTTAGTTAGCTTGTCATGATGATGTCAGTGTGACATTTCAATAATAACGTAACACATGACGTTTTTCTTTCATAAAAAATTAATGCTGATGTCTAATTAATGTTCGTGTTTTTTCTCATTTACGAGAACATTTTTGTTAAATAGTTATGTCACTTGCCACTAGGAGTGACAATCCGGGTTGGTGGGTCGAGTTAGATACGACACGAATACGACGTGATTATTTTTGACATGACACGAACATGGTATGATTAATAAACGGGTTGGACCTCTTCAACACGAACATGATACGATTATATACGGGTTAATACAGATACGACACGGTTAATCCGTTTACTTTATTGGTGCTATAATGTGACATAAATAAGATAAGGTGATCTACTACGAAATTAAGAGAAATAAAGAGATGTAATCAAGTTCAATTATTATAAAATGAAACTAAAAATAAAGCTTGATATGGAAACTAAACATTCAATCTAATATTGATTATCATAACTAAAATTAGATAAACCAACCATGGAAAAAAGTTTTTGGGAGACAATAAAGATATTGCTACCAAAGATCAACAAAAGCAAGATTGCAGAGATGGGGTTCTTTAACAACTCAAATATGGGTTGGGAAATGGTGTAGAGCACTAGTACTCACTGTTAGAGCATATAGTGCATATCTCTTAATATTTTCCTAAAACTCTTCCACCAATGGTCTCTCAGGACCCAAAGCCATAGCCTTTTGGTCATCCAACCCCATCAAAAACAAAACTAGTCCTACTGAAATAGCTTTAAAAACCACAAACCTTGCACATTCATTTGGAGCAACTTGGAAGATGTTCCTCTTGGATTCCAAGACATTAAGTGGACTGGTGAGATCTCTAGTAATTGTTGTAGTGCTATGTGACCTATTGATTGAAATTTTTGTTGATTGTGATGGCAAGTGTTTTAGATATGATGTGGGTTTGGTAGGGATGATAAGAAATGAAGGGTTGGTGATGATTCTTGTGAGGTGGAATTGGGGTCTTATGAGTGAAGAAATGACCAAAACCATGGGTGAGGAGAAGTAACGACTACAACCAGGACGACAAGAGCAACAAATGAACGATTAAGTTAAGGTGCGAAGGTGAGAGATGGTCGACGAGGAGAGGTGTTAGACGAAGAGGAGATAGGGAGGGGTAGAAGATGGAAAGGGTTCGTGAGAGTGAATGGGTGTGGTATGGCAGTTGAAAGAAAAAAATGAGTTAGGGTTTTCAATCTCCATTATATAGACCTTAAGCGCAAATTACATAAGTACCCTCTAATATAAAATTACATTTTTACTCTATTAAACGAGTCAACCTATGACATGATTAAAAAAACATGAACATGACACAATTTTAAACAGTTTAGGCGAGTTGATTCATTTATTTATCCAATCTGTTTATGCTAAATCCTAACTCATAATAATCATGTCGAATCCGTGTCGATCCGTCGTGTTGGGTTCCAAATTACCACCCCTACTTATCATATTGTTATTAGAATGTCAGACAAATATTAATTTTTTTATGCAAGAGAAATGCTACGTGTCACATTATTATTAGAATGTCATACCAAATCAGTATGACATACCAACTAACTATTGCATATTTTCTCTTTTATACATCGTTTAAACTTAAACTTTTCTTACAAAAAATAAAGAAAAAGAAAAGGCTAAAAGAGAATTCCAACTCCTTAATCTAAGTCGTATGGGCTTGGACTTCTAAGGATTAACTATATGTCACATTTAATAAAGTTGGGGTTTTCTATTTTTTAGGACTAAAAAACTGGTTGCATGTTTTACTGGCACCAACGAATTGACCTTATGTTTTCTAACACTTTTTTACTATTCAATTTTTTAAATAACAAAACTACCCTTATTTTAAAATTTTAGAAAACCTATGCAAATTTTTAATTTTCGACACCAAAAATAGAACTCGGGTCACATTCTGACCCGCTTCATATGGAGTGGGACTCGTCGATAAGGTGTGGATAACACCTTAATAGGGCGCGAATGACACCTTAATAAGGCGCGAATGACACCCATCAAAGTGGGTCAAACGACTTGCGCCTTAAAAGGCACTGGTCAAACGACCTGCACAATAGTATTAGGGTGCGTTTGGCCTGTGCACTAATTTTAAAGCGCTCCACGCACTAATATTTGGGTGTGTTTGGCTCGTGCCTTAATAGAAGACGTAATTCGTGTCCTCTTTCTTTCAATTTTGTTTTATTTTATTTTATTTTATTTAAATTTTCATCCATTTGCGTTCTCTTTCATTCATCCAAATTTTTTTTTTTAAATTATTTTCATTCATGTTTCTCTGAAAAAAGAAAAATATGTTTGCCACACTCAACCATCATCTTCAACAACATCATCACCCATTCATTTCTTTCATCCATTCTCCCACAACAACAACAACATCAACAATAACAACTACATCCATAAAAAATTAAAATAAAATCAGAAAAGGAAATAAAAAAATAACCCCAAACCTTCTTCCATCAACATCCCAAAAATAACATATATCATCACCCAAAAACAATATCCCCAAAACCCTTCCATTAGCATCATCACTCATCCATTTCATCTATTCTCCCACAACAACTCCACCAACAACATCAATAACTACATCTACAAAAAAATAAAATAAAATAAAATCATAACAAGGGATGCAATAAAATCAAATCAAAAAATAAGTTAGAAGAGAGTTTTTGAGTTTCGACCTAGAACCAGTGGTTTTAGGTTTCGACCTAGAACCAGATAAAAAAAAAAAAGAAAAAGAAAAAGATGAAGAAAGGCGATCATGGAGGAGGCTATTGGTCGATGGCGATGGAGGAGGAAATGATGATGTAGAATTGGTAGAGAGAGGGAGATGATAGAGAGGGAGGGAGGGAGGTGATGCAGTGAGAGGGAGAAAAAACCTAAAACATAAATATTGTGTTTTTTTTTTTTTTCAAATAAAGGTATTATGACTTTTTTATTTAGGGAGGTATTAGGAATGTTGATTCTAGTTCTATGATGCTAGTTAAACATGAGATTAGTTATTTGGTGCTATTAAACGTCGTTTACTCTTTAATAAATTATATGTAAAGGATCTCAATATTTTATTTTTTTTTTCATTTATTTACTTCAAAGGACAACATGTCAAAAGCAAGTTAATTTTCAAATCCAAAAAATTATTTTAAATTTCATAGAAGTCGATCGTAATTTTGGTGATTTAAGTTTGAAACCCTAATAATTCTATAATTGATGTAGTAAAAAGTGTATGCTTATAACAATATAATAAAATAATATTAAAGAAAGGATTTTTTTTGACATTAAATGGGATTTCTATTCAAAAAGGATTTTTTTGACATTAAATGGGATTTATATTCAAACTAAAATTTTAAAATATATAGTGTAGTTAAATTAAAGATCTTTAAAAATTTCAAGTGAAATAACTTTTCAAAGGGCATATTTCATATTAGTTCCTATTTTTGGAAAGTTATCAAATTTTTAACTCTGTATTACCAACCGATCTGAACATTCCTAATGTTTCATAAATAAATTAATTTAGTCCATTAGACCATGAATTTAACTGTCAATGCTATCGAAAACTATGAAAAGTCTATTTTACCTCTATCATTAACAAATCTTTAAAATTATTATTTTGTCCTAACTTACCAATAAATAAAAATTCAACACCTATCAAAAAGAAATCTAAGATTAAAAAAATTTACTATACAATCTTTCACATTACCATGAATGTGGATTATCCTTGATATGTGGGTCAGTTTCTTGAATTATTTTTTGTGTAAATAATCCCTGCAAAGCTCAAAGAAATAATCAAATCCCAAATAAAAGGAAAAGAATCGCTTTCAATGATTATTTTGTGTGGTTATTTGGGCGATGCATATATGATTAATCTAGACAGCTCATGATGACAAAGTTATAATCCACTCAATTTTAGCTTTAAAATTAGTTGCAATTTGATACTTATTAAAAGGATTGTATCTAAAGCTTGTTTGACATGCATGATTGGATTCCATAAATTAATATTAACATATGATTTATATAATATGAAATTTGATAAAAATAATATTATCTTTTGTTTGGTGTAGTTTGAGATTGCGAGAAAAAAAAATCGAATGTTAAATAATTTTAATAAAATAAAGCTATTTTAAATTCATTATAAAAGAGGTAAAATTATTTTAAATATTTTAAATCAAATTAAATTTGGTTAAAAATATTTAAATGAATTTTTAAAAAATAAAGCTAATGATTTAATATTAACTTTTTAATAATAACATTTATTTTATAATTATGATCATCATCGGCAAAACAACGATTAGTACAAAAAGATTTGGAAGAGGCTTGACCACAAATCTGCTTCTTATATCGACCCGGTCTACACGAACCGACCGGTCCAGTGACCGATGCATTAACTTGTCAGACACTGAACTTTGGAGTTTCGAATTCTTAAAAACGCGGGTGCTACTCTCAGAACCCCCAATTTTTCAACAACAATGGATTTGGATCCCGATGATGTTTTCAGAGACGACGAAGACGACCCCGATAACGACTTCTACCAGGTCTTCTTCTTTTGCTTCTCTCTTCAATTCAACGCTACTTAGCTTGGCATCCTCTTTCTTGTTTTCAAAATTGTCATTTTGCAGGAACGAGAGTCTACCAAAGAATTTGTTGTGTACCTGGTTGATGCTTCTCCCAGAATGTTTATTACCACCTCTCCAGGCGTGAGTTTTCTTTGTTTTGTTTTGTTTTTGTATAATGTTGAATCTCTTAGTACTTGAATAGTAATGGTTTCTGTTGTTAATTTCAATTGGTGTTGTTTGGGTGAGATGGGCTAGACATATGTAGAGACCTCAATTTTTTTGAAGTGTATATGTGGAGAAATATGATTTACTTGAATTGGCATTTTTGTGGAGTTTGTGTGGGAGTAGAAGCGTGTATGTATCATCAAGAATAGTTGTGATTCATGTCGTGTAGATGAATTATGAAACAGGTAATTTAGTATGTCTTAAGATAAGCATTATGGTTTGTATTAGTGGGGTTTATATCTTGACTGTTTAGTTAGGTTGTTTGCCTGGTGATTTATGTGTGTTTCGCTGGTTGGAATTCTGTATCGACTACTTAATAATTGTGAAGCTCATGATAGAGCTGTTGTCAGTATTGGAAATTGGGGTTGCCATCTTTTGGATGCTTAGACATGGCCTTGTAGTTTATTCGACCTCAAAATTGTGATATGTTCAGGAAATGATTCTTGGTAATAGAACCCAACCACATCTATTTTCTGCTTGAGCTGCATCACAATGTGTACTTCAGTGGAATGTGGTTCATTAGATGAGAAAAAAATGATGAATGATGCAGTATATGATGTGACTGTGTGTTTGGTACAGTTGTAAAGCACACAAGGAAACTGAAAATTTTAATGCATTAAATCACAACGTTTGATGTTTGGTTTCATGTTTGGTCTTTTTGCATGCTACTCACTATTGACAAGTTCATGCGGTATTGATGTTTCTTTACATGCAGCTTTTTAAACTTAAATGCATAAGTGCTTTTTGGAACTTATTGTATTTGCATTTTTTATTTATCCATATTGGCAGGAAGATCAAGTGGATGAAACTCATTTCCACGTTGTTGTTAGCAGTATTGCGCAATCACTGAAGACTCAAATCATTAATAGGTCATATGATGAAGTTGCTATATGCTTCTTTAACACTGTAAGATGTTTTATAGAGTGAAAGATGCCTCCTCTTGATAATTACAAATAATTAATTGCTCCATCTGCTATTCCTAGTAGTCTTCATTTTTAGATTTTCAGTTTCTTCTTGGCTGATGTTAGTGATGTTATAATTGTTATTTCGTTTCTGAAAAATGTTGTCTTGGTTATGGTAAGACAGAATCTTTAGGTTTTCTGTTTTGATATAGAATAGAGCTGGTTTTTCATTTGAAGTAGAAACTGCACAATATATAGATGTTGCTTTGCTGACACTGTAACAGTGGATGTAACTAAACTGAAAAGCTAGAGAGGGAAAAGGAACTAAATTGGAAAGGCTACAACTTGTATTTTGTTTTCTACATTTATTTTACGTTCCATTTGTAAGAAAAAGTTCTAGAAGTGGATGAAACCGTATTATCTATGCTTCCAATTAAAATATTTAATGATGTTGAATGATAAATAATTACATCATTGTTAGACTAGTAGTTGACCTTTAATCATAAGCTAACTATATGTAGCCTATAAGAGACCCTTGGTTTGGGACACGTGGTTCATTAACTCTTAATAATTATGAACTACACCACCCTTAATTCTGGGAATATGATTTAAGGGTCAGTTGTTGATACTTGATACTTTATCCCAGCGTAATTATAAGAGTCTTTAGTTAGAAACCAGATCTAACTCAATAAAATTTACCAAGCGTACTCTGGAATATTATAATGGATCTCATAAAAGATAAAAAAATTTAGAAAGTTGAACCATTTCAGTAAAGATAAAACAAAAGTAACCTCTAATAATTTTAAGCTAAAGACATTTCAATTTTTAACATATTTTCTGTACATGACTGTTGTTCTTTACTGTTAAATTTCCACCGTATCCAATGTTCTTATGATCTCTATTTTTTTTCTTTCTTAACTTATAGTAAGAGTCTAAGACATAGTGTATATGCTAAAGATAGACTTCTGTCATTGCTGCATTCTGTGGTTACTCTTCTACTGATGTTACAGACATGTTTTCTTTGTTTATTTTATTTTATTTTATTTTTTCATAAAGCGGGTTGGTATGTCTAGTTTACTGTAGAGGTGATTTGATGTTTATTTTTGCTTCTTTAGGGTTAGGATTATATGTTAGCAATAATATATGATTTATTTTTATATTGGGCTTTTCTTTATTTTTCAAATCATTTGCAGAGAGAAAAGAAGAATTTGCAGGATTTAAATGGTGTTTTTGTGTTTAATGTTGCTGAAAGGGAGAACCTAGATAGGCCAACTGCTAGGTTCATTAAAGAATTTGACCAAATAGAAGGTAAGTATTGGTGCATTAGTTTTGCATTTTATGTTGATACATGATTAACTATTAGTTCTAAGCTTCAGCTGTTCTTGATTCCTAGTTTTACATAATTCTTGACTAATCTGTATTCATTCTCTTCTTTCCAGATAAGTAACTCATAACAAGTAGAAATTATCTAACAATGACCTCCTAACTAAATTGAATGGAAACAAAAAATGGAATAACTTGGAATTCAATAGAAACCTTAGCCTATCAATTGTCGACTAGTGAGCCTTATTCAAAGAACTTCACTGTTTTCCTGCTTAGCATCTGTGAATTTCTTCTATTCCTAAACTAAATTACCCAAAATATAGCAAACACACTGCAAATCCAGATTACCACTTCTTTCTTTTCCTACCCCAAGTGCTCAGAAACTTTTAGTTAGAAAAGAAACATATGATGAAAATGCCTACTTCAGGCCTGCAACCAGAATTCTCTTGTTCCATAATTTTCTGACAACTGGATGTGTGGAAGTTCCATTATTTCCATCATGATCTAATAAATTGTTTCAAAACTTGGTTCACTATCTAATCAATGTTGGAAGTTTTAAACTATTTTTGTTGATTTTCGTTTAATCTATTTATTTATTCTTTTGGTTTTATGATAGCTTCCACATATATGTGGTTTATTATTTGTTGAATTTCTGTGTGAAAATTGCTGTTCATATTATCTTCGATGATTAGCTTTTAGAGTAACACTTATTAGCATGGTTCCCCGCAATATAATTGCATTTATTTTGTTCTAATCAGTCCAAACTATAATTTGAGTGTCTGGTTGCTGACATTATCAACAGTTAACACTAAGCTATTTTTTCCTCAAATAATTTTCTGTTAGTGTAAGCTAGCTTGTCAAATACCATGAAATTGAAAGATCAAGAACTTGCTTGAAATGGAAAATGCACAGAAGTCTGACAGAAGTAGTTGTTACTTTTGTAGATTAATTGTATTTTTCTTCTTGTTTCATCACTTGGTATGTTTGAGGATGGTCTTACCTGCATAGTTCCTTTTAGGTCACTTAATTAAACTTGTTCTTTGTGGAATTAGTATGTTCTGCGTGTTTTGGTTTGTGTCAGTTCCTCTTCTGTTAGATATGAAAGCTTCATTACTTTGTTAAACAAGACAGTGTGTTTGAGGTATTATTTATTATCTATAATGAGTCTGAAAGTTGCCAAAATTTCAACCAGTGTAGTTCAGTTTTTTATTTCAACTAATTTAATGTTTGGGCATATAAAATGGTAAAAAATGGATAAGGGGGAAAACGTCTTTCATTGTTTTCACTAATCTCAGCCTATCCTCATTCTTTTATAACGGTATGTGTGCTTTATTGTGTGCACAAGTTGCCGTTTCTCCTATGAACTGATCATGGTTATAAGCATAATGTTATCAGGATACATATATGTTTTATTTTGACAGCATGATATGGTGGACCAATTGCGTCTTTGAGATGGATTGCTGTGGAAGTTAGAATAAATCCTGATTTTCAAAATATTTTTTTTGCAGAATCATTTCAGAGAGAAATTGGGAGTCAGTATGGTATTCTGTCTGGGTCTTGTGAGAATTCCCTTTACAATGCTCTCTGGGTAGCTCAAGGGCTGTTGCGTAAAGGGTAATGCTACATAGATGTCGGTTTGGTGCAGTCTGTTGAAGTTTCATGTCTAAGTTGGAAGTTCTTTTTTCTGTTTCCTTGTGTATTTTTTGGTAATGTTTAGTGATCTATCTCAGATCTGCTAAGACTGCTGACAAGCGGATATTGCTATTCACAAATGAAGATGATCCTTTTGGCAGCATCAAGGGTGCACTGAAATCCGATATGACGAGAACCACATTGCAGCGGGCTAAAGTATTGATTTTAATGCACTTAAAATGTTCTTTCTAAGTTTGCAGTATTGCATTATAAGGATCAGTCACTGATGCATTTTTTTTTCCAGGATGCTCAAGATCTTGGTATCTCAATTGAACTTCTACCCTTGAGTCGACCTGATGAGGAGTTCAATATTTCTCTTTTCTATGCTGTATGCCCATAACTCGCCGTTTGATTCCTTCAATAATTTTCTTGGCTGAACAGATTACCAATTATCATCTGTCTTATATCTCAGGATTTGATTGGAGTAGAGGGTGAGGATCTTGCTCTGGTCTTGTCATCAGCAGGACAGAAGTATGCATCTTTGTTTTGTCTTTCTCTTTCTTCCTTTAACAGTTTGTTGTGCATAGCAAGGATTATCACAAATTGTGTTGTTACTGGAGCAACTAACAATTGGCTTACATCTGCAACTGCTTAAATATCTCTTCTGTTTCATACTCAAAAGCAAGAAGTGCAAAAAACTTAAGATTTATGTTATTAGAATTAGTTAAGATAGGTTTAGAAGAGTTGAATGCAAATCAACTTGAAAAAGTAATTTAGGTTTTGATGATATTAAGTCTATGATTTACTGTCTTACCTTATAGTTATCAGCAAAATTTGTTAACTTGGATTAGTATGGAGCACCTTATTTTTGTGTGTGAAATCAGTAAATGAACATTTTTTTTTGCTAGCAAGTAATACTGATTACCAACGTATGTCTGCAATGCAATTAATAGTAGCAAATTGCTGCAATGTAGTTTATGGTTAGGTGCTTCTTTCTTCAGAGAGGGCGATGATATTCTCCAATTGCTAATTAGCCTAATCTGCTAGTTGTTGTAAATCATGTCCCAGGGAACCTGTAGTAGAGCCATCAACTTATAACTTGTTAAGCACTTTGTTAGCTACAAATCCATGTCATTATATTATAACTATCAGAAACCTTAAAACACATGCACGGTCATTTGCGCAACCCTTTTCATATATTTTCATGAACAAACTTTTGTCTTGTCAAGAGTTAAAAACATGCTTCATTAGTGCAGTATAATTTGAGATTGACTATTTCTGTATCTTTTTGAATATAATGTTTTGTTTGTAAGATGATTTAAGAAATGATTCTGATGATAGTGGCACTTCACTTGCATATCGTGAGCTATATTATCCTATACTCAATAATGCTGATTTCCTATAAATGTTTCTAAATTTAGATTGGAAGATTTGAAAGATCAGCTGAGAAAGCGCATGTTCACGAAGCGTATAGTTAGAAGAATATCATTTGTAATTGCCAACGGGCTGTCAATTGAATTGAATACTTATGCTTTGATTCGTCCAACTGTGCCAGGTAGACATGGGCCAATATTTTCTATTAACATTTTAGATTTTAAGTTGCATGTAGTCCTGTAATGCATCATATCATTTATGCTTTTGGTTTGTAGGCTCAATTACATGGCTTGATTCTGTCACAAATCGTCCTTTAAAGGTATATTCTCACCATGACTTTAAGTTGCTCTAATTTATTTGTAGTTATGTTTAAATTGTATAGTATAATAAGAACCATCTATTTTATATTAGGTTTGTATATGTTCGCAAAATATCAATCAATGCCATTGATATCCTTGGCAATTCTTGGAAATTGTGAATGTCCAATTTAATGGCCTGTGGGACATCCATATTGAAATTTTGAAGCTATTGCAAAATACATTGTTTTTCTTGATGGTCTTGCAACTTGTCATGTATTATAATCTCACAAGTTCTTTCAAATAGCATAACTGTTATGTTGTAAATTCCCTACTCTACGTCTTGATCCGATCATGCACTTTGTTTTCCGATTCATTGACTAATCTTTGTGCATATTTTAGATTTTAATTACTGAAACCCTATGCTATCCCAGGGATTGTAGTTAAGGTATATCAGACTTTTGCTTGCAGTGGGTTTTCTTATTTATAAATTCATTGATTTAAGTTCAAAGAAACAAGTTCCTGCAAACTTGAAAGCATCCCAGTAGAGTTCCTCCCCATTTTATCATTTCTAACTTAGTTGATGCTGGAATAAAGTATGACAGAAAGCTTTATAAAGAAATAAAGTGCATTGTGAACTCAGAAAAGAATTACATAATGATAGCTGTGATGTGAAAATCCATTAAATGAAGAGAAAGAAGCCATAAAGGTCCCCCGTGTGTTTTCTCTGTTAGATAAATTCAGCTGGTAAATGATCCGTTCTGTGAAAATGCATAGTATAAAGCTCCATCTCTCTCCATGGGTCAACTTGCTCAATAGTTGGGGAAGTCTCTTCATCACGGTATACCAGCGATGATTTCATTTTATGTAGAGATCTATTCCGTTGAAACAGAAATGTCTGTTGAAATAGACAAAGCTCTTCATATTTGTTACTACAAATTTCATCTTGTCAGATTTTATTGTCAAAGAAGATGGCCACAAAACAACAATCATTGCCCCAAACTTACTAATCTGATATCCTGAAGGACCACATGATATGTGTTGTTGTTCTTTTTTTTTTTTATTTCCTGCAAGAAAAATCATCTGGAGTGCTATGTTATTGCGCAAGATGTTGTATACTTGTCATTATGTCTGTACAATCTAATCCAACAAAAACTAGTAAATAAGCTTCTTGGCCCAATGTTGTGATTGTTTAAACCTGGATGTAGAAGACTTATAAACAGAGTTAAGGGAGGTCTTCAGAAAAGGAGCAATAGTGCTGAGGATGCTCTTAAGTACATATAAACTAAGAAACAGAATTGTGGGGATTAAGATAAAAATGCTAAAGGGTTGTAACTCTTTAAAATCATGATGTTACCAGACCATTCATGTTCATAATGTATGTCAATTATAGCCATGGAGGTTGGGGAATGTCTTCCTGAGTCAATTTACTAGTATTTGCTCAATGAACATGAATAAGTTTCCTGGTTCAGGTTCAAGAGATAGGCACTTGAGGTTTTAAAGGTTTGTGTGTTTTAGGACTTACGTTGGGACACAATATTCTATCGAAAATTGTCTGGTTGTGTGAACATTCAGTCCTAAGAAAAAAACAGTTTCTTAATTGGTCTTACAACTTTAACAGAAGAGAAGTTATTCAAGCACAGTAAATAGACCTACTTAACTACTGAAGTAATCTAGATCTAGCCGTGATGCCAAAGATCACATACCTAACTAAATATTTTACCAGTGATAAAATTGTGAGGCTTGCTAATAACTAATTTATGTGTTATAGACCACCTTAGGTCCTTAATATAGAGATGGAAGCCCTTTTATCTATGCCAACATTTTTGTTACTCTTACCTTTCTGATAAAGCTTCGACCAAGTTCCTTTCCTTGCTAAACTATATAGTTCCAGTTAGTAGGTTAGTATGGGGTTCACTTGTTTGTTAAGGCAATTGTACTTGCAATTCTGCAGACTGAAAGATCTTTAATCTGTGCGGATACTGGTGCATTGATAAGAGAACCTCCAAAACGTTTTCAACCTTATAAAAAGTAAGTGTTCTTTATTGTTTCTTTGTACGTTATTATTTGTCACATAGGATCCCTACTTTTTTCAATTTTATGCCTCCTAGTTCCATGTATTTTGGGTTCAAAAGTTTCTTTTATTTTGAGTATTCTTTCTATTATCTTTTACTGTCTATTGGTTAGTTGGGACCAGATTTTCCTTCTATTAGTACTCTATACTGCCAACCTTCTTTCTTTTCTTGTTTTGTAGTTAAATAAAAGCATTGGTTGGCTAGGATGTTAACTTTTATAGCAAACAAATTATAAGTTGGCTCATAGTTTTGTCATATATTTTGTTAATCCAGCTGTTGATGTTATTATTTTAGTTTTCTACTTATGATTTCAGCTCAAATTTTCTGTGTATTCTTCAGTGAGAACATCAAGTTTTCTACTCAGGAGCTATCTGAGATAAAAAGAGTTTCAAATGGAGAGTTGCGTCTCCTTGGATTCAAGCCATTAAGTTGCTTAAAAGATTATCACAACTTGAGGCCATCAACATTTGTTTTCCCCAGTGACAAGGTTATTTTCTTGTCCTTAATAGTACAGCAAATACTGTTTTGCCAAAGTTCTTGCCCGTCTCATTTGTTTACATTGTTTACTTTCATTTCTTGATGGTTCATTGTGCTTTTTCAAGTTTTTGACATATGGTCAAAAAAATTAAAAACTTGGGAAACTAAATTATTAATCAATAGTTTTAAAAATTATAAAACAGAGAATATTTTAAAATTTGAAAGAAAATCTTATATATTAACAAAAGTATAAAAAATAATATATCAATTGGTGTGGCATATAATATATTGTCTGTTATCCCGATGATCCTAGGGATCCATTGTATAACCTATCCCTGCTGATTCTCTCTATATCTCATGCAGGAAGTGATTGGTAGCACTCGCATTTTTATTGCCCTTCTTAGATCCATGTTACGGCTTGCACGGTTAGTATGTTACTGTCTGTTCCAATATAGTTGATGATAATGTATTCATCAAATTTGAATCTGAAATGCCATTTGCATCTGTTAATATTGCAATGACATGGCATTATGGCTTTTAATCCCATCTTATTATACGTGCTGTTCTCAAATTAACATTTTAATTTGAAAAACATCCAAAATTTGGATCTCTGTACAATGAATGATGCTCCACCATTGCCTGGAATGGTTCTAATTAAATGATTTTTGGGTTGGGTGATTCTCTAAGTATTGATTTTGAGTTAGAACTTAACATCTACTTATAGCATACATTTAATATCATTTATCAGCAGGCATGGAGATTAAAACCACTAAGTGATAATTAAGAATCATTTATTAAGTTGTGGGTAAACTCAGGATGAAAACTGAAGGCCTTGTTTCTTCTATCTCATGTATAATCCATGAGCATATGTTTTGCTTTTCTGTACTTCTCTTAATTTCTTTAATGGAAATGCCTTCCTAAAATTACATTCTTTGGTCTTCAAAATGTTAGGACTTTGGATTAGCACGTTTGTTTATGACAGCACAGGTTTTTAGCAGTTCGTTCATATTCTTCTTGATTACCTGGATTTTTTTTTATATTTAATTATAACAACGTTGTATTACTTCCTTATAGAGTAAATGGTGATTGTCATTCAATGTAAAGCTTAAGCAGTTACTGCATGCAATAGAACTACTTTTGAGCTTTTGTTTCTTTTGCAGTTTTGCTGTTGCATTCTACGGGAATCCATCTCATCCTCAGTTAGTTGCCCTTGTTGCTCAAGTAAGATGTCTTTTGCATATTTGCATAAGTTATGCCATTGCTGCATATTTGAGTAGATAACTTTGTGATTCTCATCAACAAGCCTACCTCTAGCTTACTACTTGATTATAGTTCCCTGACTATTAACTTGAAATTGAGTGTCTTTAATTTCTTACAAGTATTGGGATTGTAGATGATAAATAAGAGTCTTAAATCAGGAATTTATTTTCCAAAAACAAAATCTTTACCTAATTAGATTACTGCTTTTTTTTTTTTTTCTACATATTTTGTGTCTGTGCTGGTCAAAAGTTATGTATGATCTGTTTTGAACAAAGCTTTAATATGCTTTGAGCATTGTAATGGAGAGCAAGCAGATGACATATCTGTGCTTAATCACACTGTTATCATATTGAAAAGTAAATGTTTTCTAAGATGAAAGTTTCAATGCACCAACAATAAATTTATTAATTCCAAAGATGAATGTTGCATTGGAATTTAAATATGGCTTGTTTCTGGCTGCTCTTGTAATTATTTTATTGAACTTAACATTTATGATTAAGTTTACCGATTCATTATTTTGAAACTTCACAGGATGAGATTCTTAATGCTGGTGATCAGGCTGAGCCACCTGGAATGCACATGATATATCTCCCATACTGTGATGACAT
Organism: Nephelium lappaceum; assembly: GCA_021234005.1. Taxonomy (NCBI): domain Eukaryota; kingdom Viridiplantae; phylum Streptophyta; class Magnoliopsida; order Sapindales; family Sapindaceae; genus Nephelium; species Nephelium lappaceum. The sequence continues at coordinate 26,169,648 of CM037996.1, forward strand.
CAGAAATATTGAAGAGGCAAGAGAAATATCTGAGCTAGTATGAATAGATTTTCTAATTTTATTTTCACTGAGGAAATTGTTAATATTTGCAGCATTATTCAGATGAAAATGCTGTACCTCGAGCAACTGATGATCAAATCAAAATGGCCATGGCATTGATGAAGCGTATTGACTTGAGAAATTTTTCAGTATACCAATTTGCTAACCCTTGTAAGTTGCAACATGACATGCTGTAATCTAGTAGTTTAAAATATATTTTATTAACATATAGATAGGAGTATATCTTCAAATAGCAGTTTATCATGTAATGGTTTCTACTCGTGAGCTTATACATCATGTGAAACGTTCATTTTGTTTCCAGTTTATGAAAAATTGTTATGCTCCTAATAACTCTGTTTCAAGGTAAAGCATAATAAACTAGTAGGCATGACTGATAGATTCCTACTAGGTAACATAAATGTCAATTTTCTTTGAAGCTAAACAAGTGAATAAATCTTAAGAACATTTTTAAGTCCATATTTCTATTTGTTGTTAATGCATGTGTGTGTGTGATGTCATCTCACTATCATGTTTTGCAAGCAATACCAATTCCACAGAGTAACAGGTTCTTTAATGTTATACTCCTGATGTAATCACATAATTCAACCACATATACTATATGTTGCCAGCACAATTATCATAAAGCATTAAGTTCTCCATAATGAAAAACTATGCACCAGGTACATAATAGTGCCATTTTTAGTTTCTCACTTCCAGTATATTCCTTCAGTATGTCTCAACAAGTTTTTGCAGCCTTGCAGAGACACTATGCGGTATTACAGGCCCTAGCTCTAGAAGAAGATGAGATTCCAGAAATCAAAGATGAAACAGCCCCTGATGAAGAAGGTTTGGCTAGGTAAGGAAAAAATCATAGGTTGTGGTCTTTTATTTATTTTGATCTTGGGAATTGATAATTGTTTGTTGATATGGCCTGCAGACCTGGAGTTGTTAAAGCAATAGAAGAATTCAAGCTTTCTGTTTATGGGGACAGTTATGAAGAGGACAATAATGATGCTGGAAATGGAAAAGTGAGTGAAGCCTCCAAAAAACGTAAAGTAGTTGCTGAAAATGCTGTTAAGGAGAGTGCAAATTATGACTGGGCTGATCTTGCAGACAATGGAAAGGTCAGAGCTAATGTTATTTCTCATGTTCTAATCTTTCACTGTTTCTGTTTTATGCTTTGCTATTGCAATTTTGATAAATCAAGACCAGAACATTATATAGATAAACCAAATTGACAGCTCATATTGTGCTTTTTCTTCTGCAATTAAGTTTTACTAAGAACTTAGGCTCCATTTCTTTGCAGTTATTCCAGGAATATAATTTTTTCTTATAACGATGCTCTTTGCAAGACTATTTTGAGAGACATTTTAACTTCCTCCAAGCAGCATGATAAATTATCTGCCAAAAGCTTCAAAAATAAATAAATTATCTGCCAAGATACATGAGACTTGTATAAAACTTGCTGAAGTGTTATGAATTATATTTCATAGAGGCGGAATGATACGAGCATTCTTCCTTTTTATTCGTTTATTATTATTTTTTGATTGATAGTAAGATAGGGTGGAAGTTTGGTGGCATTTTTGGTAAAACTGAAGAGTGGAATGAAATGGGATGCAGATTCATTTATTCATAAAATTCGAGGAGAATTTGGTTTGGTATTAGCTTTGTTATTCAAATGACAATCTTAATTTGGTTTCGATTTATTTTTGCAGTTGAAGGATTTGACAGTGGCGGAGTTGAAGTATTACTTGACAGCACACAACCTTCCTGTTACCGGAAAGAAGGAAGCCTTGATCAGCAGGATTTTAACTCACATGGGGAAGTGAACAATCTGCTATGGTTTTGCAAGGGTTATCGAAGCATCCATTGTAATGCTTCTATCTATGTATCACTTTGAAGCATTGTATACGGTTTAATTGTAAGAAATTCTTGACTTTAATCACCTTTTGTAAAGTGTTCTTGCCAAAAAAAAAGTTAAAAAAAAGTCATAATCAGAACTTGTTTTGACCTAGTTTAGGATGGGAATCAAGCTTCAAAGCATTATGTTGTGAAAAACAACAAAATTCTATTCTCATCTTAAAACTCAATCATAAAATTTTATTTTCTTTTTTGAAAAATCAATCATATCCACGCCTCCAAGTTTACATTTTTTATAATATCTAACAAGATACATGATTTTGTAGATAAACCAATAAGATCTAACGTTGTCAAGAAATTAATTTTCTTGTCTTAAATTATTGCAACATTTGTTTCATGTATAGCTGTGTTTGATTTATGTTTTTTGTTATCTTATTTAATCATTAACATTATCTAAAAATTGTAGTTCTTGAATTGGTTTTAAAAAAAATCCTTACGATTAATCTAAAAGAGGTTATAATTTATGAGTAATGTTACTGGTTGGATAAAGTAGTTAAATTTTATTTTATTTTATATTTATGAATGTTTATGTTAAAAATTGTTTAATTTATATTCAAGAAAATAAACAGTATAAATATAATTTATATCAAGATGCACATTTTAGCTGTCACGATGTGCTTTTGTGTTATTGGGATTTATTCTATGCCATCAAGTCTTATTTTGTACCTTCAAAAATTAGTGTTAGGGTACTTTATTTGATTTTTTTTTGTTTTTTAAAGATTTGTGGTATGCGTTTAAGACTTATTTGGGGCACAATATTATTGGTTTGATGGTGAGTGATGATATGAAATGAGGTTGTTTTTGTCAAAAACACTAAAACAACAACATTAGTTCGCACATATCTAAAATTAGGATAAAAATAATTGCCATTCATCTCCCAGATTTGGATTTCTCATCTCTTTCACTCTTCCTTGCCTTTTAATAATTTTATGATATATATAAGCATTTCAGTAAATAGACGGTTGGCATATAATTTACCTGCGATTGTTTTTTTTCGTTATACCAATTGTTTGCCGAAAGAAGTGGAAAGATTATTATTTTGTTTCCTAAATTATAGTGACACCTTATCCTTTTTACCCAAAAAAGCAATTTTGCCATGCATGGTCCCTAACGTTTCAAAATCTCATTAATTTGATCCTTTCATTAACTGACCGTCGGTCAAACTTAAGAGTTTTAAGGGTATTTTGTTTTTAGACATGAAATAGACATCGTGTCAACGCCAAATAAAACTTTTATACCTTTAATTAATTAATGCAAACAAAGAAAAATTAAATTTTTATCATCCATTTGATTGTAAAAGTTTTTAAAAATATTACGTATTTAAAATAAATAAAAAAACATTCTAGAAAATAAAAATTTAAAAAGAAAATAAGGAGAACGAATTGAAGTACTAAGATAATTTAATTTTTTTATTCCGAAGAGAAAGTCCATTTCTTTACAATCATGATATTAGGAAATTATGATATTTGATGATTCCCTTAGAGTTAGATGTTATGTAATTTGGAGTTGTTGTTAGAGACACATTAACAATATATATATATATATATTAATATGGACACTTTGGTAATATATATATATATATTTAATGCATATTTTGATCTCCAATGCAATTATTTAAAACAAAATATACATCCACTTTTGACCAACGATTTTAAACATATATGATCACATTCTCTTTCCTTTTATATTTCACAATTAAGATTAAAGAGAGTAAGACAACTCTCAATATTTTTAATTGATTGAAAAAATGAGACATTCTAATCAACATTTTCAGAAAAGTTTCTCAATTGAGAAACTTATCTTCATATTCTCTATTTTTTTTTTTAATTACATCAGCTCTATATTTGGGTTTGATAATTACATTGGAGAAGATTTATTTGCCTCATTATTTATCTATCCTATTCAACAATAAATTTAACTCAAATAGATAATTGTATTAGAGATGCTCTTATTGATGTGGTAGCTGGTGAGACAATGATTGATTGCAACTTGAACTAGGTTTGCACATTGTTCCTAGGTAAAATAAGAAGATCCCATAGGCTAAATATTTTAGCTAGGGATGACAAAGGTAGATATTGTACCCGAAAAAATAGTACATGGATCACCAATCCAAATGAGGCCCAAAAGACTGACAAGCCCGAAGGCTCAAATTGGGAAAATGAAGCATTATGAAACCCACCAATCTAAGACACGTCATCACACGACATGTTAATAGAAGCATGCAAGAATCTAATTTTGCTAAGGCAACAAAGTAGCTCGAGTTGACTAGCTTGCGTATGCAGTAGCTCGAATATATCAGCTCGCATTTTCCTTAATAGTATAGAATTCCGAAAATAGGAAAATTCCCATATCAAAAAGATCATTGTAAATTTGAAATTGCTAGAATTATACTTTGATTTGAATATGAATATATTAAATACAAATTTATGCAAAATGGGAAATAAATCTTAGACTTTCTTATATTCAGGTGACCAAATTTGATGTAAACAAGGAACTCTAGTAATAAAGGATCCTTACATGTACAAAACACACGACAACACTAGGCAGAAATTTTAGTAGAAACTCTACTGAATTGCAACCTCCTACTTCAGAAATAAAATAGTTGTTGACATAGACATTATTCAAAGAGTTGAACCATGTTCAAAATTCTCTTGTTTCCTTGTTTATTTTCTTGCATCATTATTGTCTTGTTAGTCCACCATAATTACAACCATTGATTCACCTTAAGTATTCAATTCACATCAATTCGGTGTTCATTGATTATTGACGTCAATAGTCGGACTGGGGCCAGATTGGCCCTCATCAAATCCGAAACCTTTTTGAGCAAGGTGTCCAAACCCAACCCATGACCTAATATGATTTTATCCAAAACTTGAACCCATTTGGGGTGAAGTGCCCTATACCCATCCCATTTTGATTTGATTTGTTAAAATAAAAATATATTTTAACGTACACTTCAATATAAATTTAAACTTTTACTTAAATAAAAAAAGTTAAATAAAAAATTCTCTATAATTTAAAAATATACAAGCTCAAACATACATTTATAGTTTAATATCTAGTTAGACTCATACATAAACTTGAAATTGATTGAACATCACAAAAAAACAATATATATCTTAAATTTTATAATCAGTATGAACATTAAAATAACTTAAAGAACATTAAATTCATTAAGATTAATACAATAGTGGCAATTAAGGATGGAAAAAATCCCTAATAACCCAAATTAGTAGGGCCCTAATCTATTTAGGGTGGGTTTGGGGCATGAAAGTCAAGTTTTTGAAGGTTTGGTTAAACGGTTTTTACCCAATTTTTTATCGGATCAGGTTTAGGTCAAACACTTTTGACTTGACCCAGTTAACCCGTTTTATCATACACACACACACACACTATTATTATTATTATTATTATTATTTTTATTATTATTATTATTTTTATTATAGTTTATTCCTAAGTATTGTGTATTATTATTTTGTTATGAAACTTCGTTATGTCGTAGTTATTGCTTTGGTATTTGTACTTAATGAATTTATGTTTTTCATGAATTTTATATTGATAATTATTTAGATGTGATGTTAAAGTTGAAGAAAATATTGAATTAATTTAAGTTTTAATGTTTATTTATTATTTGTATATTTATCTTTTAATGTAGTTTTATATTTGTTAAAAATTGAATTGGTTCAAAACGGAGTCGGGTTTGAGGCATACCATCCTAAACGGATCTGAGTTTGGGATGAAAAATGATAATTTGTTTAGGCTATAGGTCAGGTTTGGGGTACCTTTCCAAAATATCAGAAAGGGTTTGGAGCGAATTGATCTGGCTCTGATATGATCTATTGTCATCACTAGAACTGGTAATTTATTAAAATAATTATTCAAAATTCTATTCAAGCATCAACACAATAGTTCGCTTTACATAAAATTTTATAAAAATAACATAAAATGAACGTTTTAAAAAAGTAATAAAATGAACAAAATAATAATGCTAAACACTTAAAAATAAACTATCATAATAAAAATAATGCTAATATAAATAGTATTACTCTATAATAAAATAAATAAATAAATAAAACAAGTAATTAAAGGGTTTGTGATTGTAAAAGTATTTGATCCAAACCTGATCCAATCATAAATTGAGTCAAAACTTTTCATCCAAACCCTACCAGAAACTTGAGTTCAGTTTCAAACCCTCCCTAAACAAATTAAGACTCATTGGTTTGGTTTAGATCGAGGATTTTTGTGATCGTTAAGCATAACAAACATAAAGTGTGGGCCTCCTCCTTATCTCTAACATTGCTCACAATTAATATAATGATTGATGGGTAGCTAAAAGACTATCTACCCAAGGAGACTTTTAGTGCACCGGGAATACCAAAGCTACTCCGCTGCGTTATTGTATGTCTTCATAGAAAATATAATTTTCAATAAAAAGTAACATGTGTAATATATTTTGTTTGAATTCATTGTACAGAGAATTCAATTGTCTACATAAAAGGCACATGTCAAGAGAATTTATAGAGGAAGTATGGCACTGTATGGGTTCGTTTCCTCCAAATTTATGTCATACCTCAATTTCGTGATCCTATAGTTTTCTCTATTTATTGACATACCAATACATATCAAACATATATATATATATATATGTGTGTGTGTGTGTGTGTGTGTCCTCTTGGGTACATCTGAGGTATGTACACACTTGATAAAAAAAAGTAACTATATTTTAAAATTATTGATTATAATTTATTTTATCTAATTGCAATTAAATGTTTGTGATTACAATTATTAAATGTGATACTGTTGATCACATTTGCTGATTGTAATTACATATATTTAAATGTAATAAGATATAATAAAGAGAGAATAAAATATAATCAATAATTATATTATGTAATCACTCATTTTTTTTTTTCTCTAAGTGTATACATATCACAGGTATATACTAGAATGTGTTATAAATATATATATATATATATATATATAAATAATGCTAGACTCCAAAAAAATTTGATCCAAATCTATGCCTAAATGATGTGACATGTAAGTTGTTAAGATTTTATTAATTATCACATTATCTTATGATTTACAAGATTTTGATAACTCATATATCACATCATTTGGACAAAATTTTTGGGAAGTCTAGCATTACTCTCTCTGTCTCTCTCTGTATATATATATATGTATGTATGAGGTCATTTGTAATACACTTGGGTGTCGATACATTTGAATTGTTTATATTCTAAAATTACTAATTATATTTTATTATATCTGATTACAACTAAATATGCCTGATTATAACTAAACATGGTCGATTTTTATAAATATGATCTGACTCATTTAGTTGTAATAAGATATAATAAATAAATAATCGGATATAATAAAATACAATTAGTAATTTTATAATGCAATAATTCATTTGTAGTTGTCAAATATATCCATACCGAAGTGTAATGTAGAATATGCTTATATACCGAAGTGTAATGTAGAATATGCCTAGATATATATACATATATACATACATATATATATATATATAAAAGTTAATCATACCAAAAGTTTGTTAAAACCAACTAAGCTTAAACACAGTATATATGACTAAAAAATTTACACATAAAGCACTATGAGACTCCCACGATAACTGAAGAAAACTTCTCACACATGCTTGTAAGTATACGTGATGAGATTTAAATTTCTATCATAGATGTGAATAGGAAGTGCATTAATCATTTGAGTTATAAGTGGATGTCAATTTAAAATGAATTAATAAATTACATCACTATTGAGTTCCATAGTATTACTATTTACTACAAAAATAATATTAAAAGACTAATATCATAGCATAATATATGATTTTATAAGAAAATTATTGAATGAGAAATTTTATATCAAATCAAAATAACACACCTAATAAATGAACTTGCATAAAACCATACTTATATTGTAATTAAAATATTTTTAAGAAACAAATCACTAAATAATAACATTAACACTATCTTACAACAAAAGAAATGAAAGATAAAAATAACTGAAACATCCTAATATATTGACAATTTTGATCCTACAATTTAGATAAGGAAAATTCACAAATTAGAAGTTGGTTAAGTTAAAAAGTATTACAATTTATAAAAAAGAAAAATTCAAAAAAAAATATAATAATAAAGTATAATAATTTAATAAAGAAATTAAGAATTTACTAATTTGTAAACCAACGGCTTTTTTCATATTAACATGTCTCAATTTTGGCAAATCAACGACTTTTTTCATATTTATGCATTGCCTCAGTTTGGTAAACCAATGGGTTTTTGGTAAAACATCTACTTTTTCCATATTTCCATATTGCCTTGGTTTGGTAAACCAGTGGCTTTTTCCATATTTATGCATTGCATCAGTTTTGTAAACCAACGGCTTTTTAGTAAACCGGTGGCCTTTTTCATATTTACACGTTGTCTCGGTTTGGTAAACCAGCGGCTTTTTCCATATTTATGCATTGCATCAATTTTGTAAACCAACGGCTTTTTAGGAAACCAGTGACCTTTTTCATATTTACACGTTGCCTCGGTTTGATAAACCAGTGGCTTTTTCCATGTGTTACCTTAGTTTGATAAGCCCATAGTTTTCACTAGATTCATACATATCTTGGTTTGGTAGGTGAAATTTTCTATAAATTAGATGTTATTCAGCTTGCGAAAACCACAAAACTCATAATGAATTCAAAGATACTTTAGAGGGTTCAAGAGTTGTGATTTAAAATTTGAAGTAAAATCAAATTCATTTATCGAAGCTCATTGATGTGTAGAATGGATGGCATGGGGAAACTAAGGGCATTAATGGTGATCTGGGTGCATTTGGAATCGTAATTGATTTCATATTTCGTGGATCAATGGTATTATTCTAGACTCATTTATGTTTTCGTCAATTTTTTTGTTGATTTACATAAGCAAGTTTTCTATTATTTATGTGTTGATTAGCATGCGATGAAGTTAATCAAATAACTCGATATAATTTGCGGTGTAACTTAGTGAAGAGATGTCAAAGTCTTGAAGAAAGCTCTGCGAATCATTCATGGCTAAAGGGAGAAAGCAAAGCAATGGAAAGGTAGGTGTAAATTTATGTATTTCTTAGAATACAGATTGAATTCTTTGATGGACATTTGGAAGAAAAAAAGAAAAATATCATGTTGTAACCAATGTTCAAAAACTCGCTACTCACTACTTGATCGATGACCTAGTGAATAATGAGTAATCAGTTACTCGGCGAGTAATCGACGAGTACTTGGAAAGCATTATTTAGGGGGGAAATTGTAATTTTTGAAGTCTGAAAACGTAAACTGACATTTTTATAAACATCAGAGGCCATGGTGAAATTATCCTCACCATATTTAAGGCTCATTACATGATCAACATCTCTTAAACCCTCTCTCTCTCTCTCTCTCTCTCTCTCTCATCTCACCATTCTCTTCCTTCTCTTTTCTCCTCTCTCATCCCTCTTCTCTCTCTAACACGCCGTCGACGTTCAAGTGCACCATCACTGTTACTGTTTTGAGATTATGAATAGCCGCCATCGTTGAAGCCAAAGCCAATCCCTCTTCATCGTTGCCAACCATTTCAAATCTCTTTCTTTCTTCTCTCTATCAGCCATTCAAGTCTCCTTCTCTCTTCCTCCGTGTCATCTACGTCTTCCTTCAAGTTGTCACCATTATCTTTTTTCCTTCAAGTCATCACCGGTGGCAAACTGTGAGTGATTGTTTCTCTAATTTTTCTTTTCGTGTGTTGTTTGTTTAGCTGGGAATATCGGATTTTGAGTCTTTGATTGATTTTTGGGTGGTGTTTGAGATGATTTCTGATCGGTTTTGTGATGGTTGGATTCGCCGAGTAGGCTGAGTTGGATTGAGTATCCACCTCCGGCAAGTAGGACCTCCGATCTAGGAGTTCTCTGATCGGCGGAGTGCCAATCAATAAGAACCTAGCAAGAACTCAGCGAAACTCGCCGAGTTTTTAATCAGTGGTTGTAAGAAGAGATTTTAAAAAATCATGACATTTTGCCGTTGCTAATTCCAATTTAGGATTTCATCTGACAAAATGTTATTACATGAAATAAACACAAGTTATTGTTGTTGTAAGTAATTTTCTTTTTCATTGACGTGGCTTTCACAATCCGAGACTATATATTATCGATTACATAAGAGGTGTTCCTATTTTTCTGTTATAACATCAAGAAAAGACATTCTTCCAAAGTATCTAGAAGTGGTAGAAGTTGGAAAGAAACCGCAGTTTTTGTTTTACTTTGAGGTTAGCAATATATAAAACTTTTGTTTTATTTTTTAGAGATAAACTTGATTTAAAATACATTATTCGATAACATTAAAAGGCTATTTAATAAATTTGATTGGTTTTTGTTTTCAATTTGATTGACTATTCCTAGATTTATTCATTGTTTGTCACATTGATTTCTTGTGCAACTGCATCGATGGAAGGAGTAACCAGCTCCCAACAACTCTATTTGTGACACTTAAGGAATTACATGTGATAATGTAAGGTGCAAGGCTTATCAATGCTTATGACGTAGCTTGTTTTATTAGGAACTGTCATAACTAGAAAACCTTTTCATTGATGTAAGAGTACTCAATACTTACTTTAATGATAAGTTTTTCTAATTATGGACAATGTTTGATAAAACAAGTTATATCACAAATATTGATAAGCCTTACCATTTGCATTATCATCGACCATTCCTTATGCAAGTGCTGCAAATATAGTTGTTGGGAACATATTGCTCATGTGGGATCAAAAGGAAGGAGCAACATGCTATCAACAACTATATTTGCGGCACTTCAATGAATTGCAGGTGAAAATGCAAGGTGCAAGGCTTATTAATACTTATGATATAGCTTGTTTTATCAGTAATTGTCCACAATTAAAAAAAACAAGTTATATCATAAGTATTGATAATATCACCTTTCATTATCACCTTCAATTCCTTCAAGTGCTGCTTGTATGGTCATTGGGAGCATGTTGCTCTTTTATTGTGATCGCACATTAATTCCATGTGAAAATAAGGAATAAACTCAAAAATAGTCAATCAAAAAGAAAAGAAAAACTAATCTTGTTTCTTAATTAGCCACTTTATGTTATCCAATAATGTATTAATTAAAGTAAATTATATTTATCTTTAAAATATGGATAATGGATGCAGAAGGGTAGAAGTTGGAGCAGAAAACCCCAGCTTCTAAAGTATATGGTGTTTGATAACTCTTGAACTAGTTGTATATATCTATATTGTTCCTGCATCAGTTAGGGCTTTTGATTATTTTTTTCAATATCTTGATTGTCCTGCATATTTTATATAAATATATATGTTTATCTAGCCCATTTGGAGATGTAACAAATGTAAACTATCTCTATACAATGAAATTAGTTATAACTTTCAATTAAGTCTAATTTGTAGTTCTTAATTTGCAATGGAAATTGGGTAAATAAATATTATTAAGGGATATTTATAATTTATCCCCAACTTTTGATCATAATGTGAAAATGATCCTAGCAGTTTCGTAATTAGCTACTTGTTGGGAAAACTTCACCTCCCAAAACCTCTTTTTAAAAAAAAAACCTGCCTCCTGTAAGAATATCAGAAATAATAGAGAAATAAAATAGAAAACAATAACAATCACCACAACACAAAAATTTACGTGGAAAACTCCAAACCAAGAGAAAAAAACCACGGCCCTCAGAAAGAAATTCACTATGTGAAAAATTATTACAATCACTTAGACTATTCTCTCACATTCCACGACCCCAATACACCCACACTCTTCAAAGCATACATCAACTCACACCTTCCTACACTCTAAAATAATAAGAACAAGAAAGGAATTTAAGAAGAGTAAAAAACAATGCTTAAAGTGTCTTTGACTGGGGCGATTTGAAACCAAAACATTGAGCTCCTTTTATAGCCTTCAGAACCCATTCTCCCTTGTTTTGTTTCAGATGTGGGATTCACTCCACTTTTATTTTTGCCTTTGTTTCCGATGTGGGATTGGCTCCACTTTTATTTTTTGCCAATTTCCTAACAAACTCCACCTTGGCAAAATAAAAGAAACATCCTCTGCAGCTACTGTGCAATCATTGTCTATACCGACAATCATAATTCTCAACCCAGAGAACTATTATACTCCATCATAAAAGAGTATACTCACTTAGAATTACTGCATTCTAAAAATTTTATTTCGGCACATGTCGAAAAACCTGCTGAAATTTTATGGTGCAACTTCCACGTTTGGCTTTACCGGAAGTTCATCAGCCATCGACATACATTCCACCACACACCTTGCATCAATGCCAAACCCATGCCCGTGTGCAATTGTGGATCCGCTAACAACACATCCTCTTTCATGGTAACGCGGACATACCATGAGGATATATTTCTCATTTCTCAAAGGAAATCTCATTCTCCCATGAGGGAGATACTGTTAGCTTCTGCCTCGGAGCTTTTTGCCGAACCCGCTCCACCTTGACAATTTTTCTTGACGTGCCCAGATTGTCCACACCCCCAGCAAATTAGATTCTTACCGGAGTTTTTCTTCTTCTGGTTGCTCCCATTTCTAGTTACCAACATTGAATCTGCTGATGAAGTGCGATCCCCACTTTTTAGCCTTCTCTCCTCAGAAAGGAGTTTACCGGTAACTTCTATAAATTTCAGAGTCTCCTTCCCATACATCAGAATAAGTTTCATGTGCTTATAGGAAAGTGGAAGAGACAAGATGAGCCTTAATGCTTTATCCTCATCTTCAATTTTAACTCCAATAGCCTCCAGTTCAGAAACAATACCATGGAGAATACTCAGGTGATTTGAGATTTTCATACCTTCATCCATACGTAGAGTATGAAACTGTTCCTTTAGGTATAACCGATTTGAGATGCCCTTTGCCTGATATAACTCTTCAAGTTTCTCCCAGAGTTTCTTGGCTGTTGATATTCCATACACGTTTGCAAGAACATTCTTGGCCAAACACAGGCGAATTGCACTTGCAGCTCTCAAATCTAGATCTTCCCAATCTTCATTGCTCATACTAGGCTTCACAGAATCTTTGTCTTCGTTGGAATCTTCGTTGAGTACAGGGCTTGGTTTCTTCTCTAACGCCTTGTGTAATCCGAATTGTATCAACACATCTTTGACTTGCATTTGCCACAAGCCGAAATTGATCTTTCCATCAAATTTCTCCACATCAAACCTCATAGGGCTTGAAAACTTTGACATAACTGTATACTGGAATAGTGCACTTGTAGTCCGTGAACAATACACCAGGTTAGTTCCCAAGAAAGAGAGGTCGGTCACAATGGACACAGTTAAATACCAAGTCTTTCCTAGCCAGAACCTTCCCTAGACATGCACTTTCACACCACCACACTTATTCCAGCAACCAAGAACAATTCTTTTCTGATGTGGAAGATCAGACAATGCTGCAACCACAGAGCATACTAAGAATTTTCTAAAACATCTGACACCTTACCAACCAGGCAACCTGACAATCAGCAACCAGGCTCTGATACCACTTGTTGGGAAAACTTCACCTCCCAAAACCTCTTCTTAAAAAAAAATCTGCCTCCTGTAAGAATATCAGAAATAATAGAGAAATAAAATAGAAAACAATAACAATCACCACAACACAAGAATTTACGTGGAAAACTCCAAACCAGGAGAAAAAAACCACGGCCTTCAGAAAGAAATTCACTATGTGAAAAATTATTACAATCATATAGACTATTCTCTCATATCCCACGACCCCAATACACCCACACTCTTCAAAGCACACATCAACTCACACCTTCCTACACTCTAAAATAATAAGAACAAGAAAAGAATTTAAGAAGAGTCAAAAACAATGCTTAAAGTGTCTTTGACTGGGGCGATTTGAAACCAAAACATTGAGCTCATTTTATAGCCTTTAGAACCCATTCTCCCTTGTTTTGTTTCAGATGTGAGATTCACTCCACTTTTATTTTTGCCTTTGTTTCTGATGTGGGATTGACTCCACTTTTATTTTTTGCCAGTTTCCTAACACTACTTTCCCCCTGCTGTTTGTTTTTCAATTAAAAAGTTAACATTGACACATACAAAGTAGTAAATGACTTCTTTACTCCGAATTTAAACTTAATTAAAATAAAATTGAAAAATCAAAATAAATTTAATTAAAATAAAACTAAAAAAGTCAAAATTAAAAAATAAAATTATAAAAGAAGATCTCCATCGTCCATCTCTGAAATAGATGGTAGGAGATCAGAATTAATTTAATAAGAATAAAAAATAATAAATAATTTAAAAATAAAATTTAATAGTTAAATTTTGTTTAAAAAATTAATTTTTAAATTTTATTAAATATAAAGGCAATAGATCTCCACCATTCATCTCTAAGACAAATGGTGGCGATCAAAGAATTAAAAAAAAATCTGAAAAAAATTATTGCATAAAAGAATATTTAAAAAAAAAAATTGAAGGTCTAGGTTATGAACCTAGATTTCCAAGTTGAAGATGATCTTCAACTTTAAGATTTAGGCTCATAACCTAGATCTTCAAAAAAAAAAAAAAAAAAAAAATTTATAAAACAAATTGTTGAAAAAGGAAAAAGAAGTAGAAAAATTCAATTGAAAAATTGGAATCCAGATCTTCAGTGAAAAATCAAATTCTTTAAAAAATGAAACAAAAACAACTAGAAAAAAAAAAAAAAAAAAACAAAACTAGAACTTCAACACTAAATCAACAACCCAAAATTTCAACACTCAATCACAACCCCTCACAGCCAATCTTCAATCCAATAAAACCAATCAACACAACAACATTATAAATAAATAAATAAATAAATATATATATATATAAATTATTTCCATCATTAGGGTATTGGAACCCAAATGAAGAACTTTCATTTGGGTTGACGCAAACCCAGATAATAGAAATGAAAAAATAGAGAGAAAGAATGAGAGACAAAGGGAGGAGTGATGGAGATGGTTTGGAAAGGGAGACGAAGGCAATGGCTTCTTGTCCATGAGACAATGCGAATCAACGCCAACCTTGCCATGTCATCGCTAGTGGAGGTGGCTACAACGGCTACATCACAGCAGCCATAGGTGTGGTTGATTATCAATGACGTCAAGTTTGGGAGCCTAGTGTGGTAAGTGTGGTCGATTGTTGACGACATGGAGCCTAGACAAAGTAGCTGTAAGTACGGTCGGTAGTCAATGACGACGACTTTACAATTGACATGGAGCCTGGACAGAGTTGGACAGAGTAGCCGCAAGTACGATCGATAGTCAATGACGACGACTTTGGAAGAAGCTTTAAAAAGATATCAATCTTGGTAGAGAGAGAAAGAGAGAGAGAGAGAGAGAGCAAATTTTGAGAGAGATTTTTTTTTTTTTAAATCATATAAAATAAATTTTTATTTTGATAATGGACGGTAGAGATCAAACATTCATTTTAATAGGTTTTAATTTTTCAATCAATAAAGAAAATTTACCGTTTTATTTATTTTTTGGTTTTTTATTTTTTAATTGATATTTATTTATTAGCTTCATTTACCAATTTACCCTTCCAACCCTAACAGTAATGGATGGAATTGGTAACGACAGGGAGTTGATTTCTTATTTAATTAAATTGTTGGGAGGAAAATCCTAATTACCAAATTGTGCACGGGGAGCATTTTCATATTAGGAGCAAAAGTTAGGGGTAAATTATAAATATCCCGTATTATTAATAATATTTAAAATTTAGTGATAAATTTATCTTAATTGGATGATATAATCTAATTATACCAGTTTCATAATTTATTTCAATGTCATCTTCACATGGAGATGCATCATTTGTTTTCAAATGTCTTAGTATATTAAAAAAGGTTATATGCTTCTAGGATTTTGACATGTTTGCACTACACTTTATTCTTTTATAAATGTGCAACTCCTTACTAAAAACTTTTACTATTTTGTGTTTAGTAACTCAATAATTTTCTCTAGATTTGTTACCTTGGTTTCATTACCGAATAATCTTATTTAAATTTATGTCTTACCTCATTAGATTGGCTTAATAGTATTTTTATAAATATACATGTTACTAGAGATGGCAATGGGTGAGATTGGGATTGGCTCAACTTGCTACAAGCCTAAAACCCGTTTGTAATAAGGTGCCCCACACTCAATCCAAGACTAAATGAGTTTTTGATTTTTGCCATAAACCTGAACTCATCTAGGGTGAGGTAATCATCCTCGAACCATTTGGACCTAGTTTGTCCAAAAAATATATTTTAATATAGTACTACAAATTTTAATATACAATTGGGTTAATTACACAAAATACACTAATAGTTATCAAAACACCAAGCATAATGCCAATTTATCACTTATTACATGTAAGTACCCTTGATCAGGTTTGACCAAACCTCAACTTAACAGAAAACATAACATTTCAAGGATTTAAAATTACTTGGTCCAATTAGAAAATGCCATGTTGTACACTTACATTTAAAAATAAATTTAAATAGTTAATAATATTATGATTTAAATTAAAAAATTATAAAAAATTCAAGAAAAGGAAACATAGCCACCAGAGGTGATGATCAACAAGAAACTCGCCAAATCTTCATTTATGGTCACCCTTGTGGTGGAGGAGACCATCGATCTCCTTTGTCACTAGAAGGTGATATGGTGATCTCCTCCCACGTGGAGTCATTTAGATCTCTTGCAAAGGGCATATTGCAATCTTATTTGCATAGGAGATCACCAAATCTCTTCCTAGTAGTAGAGGAGGTCAATGATCTCCACCACATTTGGGAGGAGCATGAAAAGAGACCTAGGTCTCTTCCTACCTTGGGGAAACTCGCTGAAGAAGATCTGGCAAGGCCACCTCTTAATTTTGGTGGTTTCGTTTTCTTTTTTATTTTTTATTTTTTATTCATTTTAATTATATATATATTTTTTTGTATAAGGTTGTTGGTCAAAACCAATTTATTATTAAAAACAAGAAAAAGAATACAAAAAGAGAGAAAAGCGAACTAATTATTTATTTATTTTTAAATGTAAGTGTGATGATTTGGCAACTTATCATTCTACCAAATAATTTTGACATGAAAAAGATCATTTTATCCTTTAAATGTTAATTTTTCTGTTAAGTTGGCATTGGTCAAACCAGGGTAAGGGTAATTATGTGTAATAAACACTAAACTCGCATTATGATTGATGTTTTAGCAAATGTTAGGGTACTTCTATATAGTTAACCGATATACAATTATACTTTAAGATTGTGATTACTTAAATGTAATACACATTCAAATTCAAAAATATTCTTGCATTTGAACATATACTTAAGTTCAAATATACACCTAAAGTTTAATACATCCTTATAAAAAAAAAAATTCACACATAAACTTAAATTTAATTGAACATCATATAAAACTAGTAGATCTTAAATTTAACAAAAATATGAATACTATAACTACTTAAATAAAATAAAAATTCATTAAACTTCTTTTATGACAATGTCATTCTATTAAAAATATTATCTATAATTCTATTAAAACATCTTAATAATTTATACTTACAGTTTATTTCGAACACATCTTATAACAAATAAATTAAATTAATAAATCAGTGATGCATAATACTTCAAAATGAACTATAATAAAAATATTAATGAAAATAATAAAAATAGTAATTGGTAATAAAAATTAACAAAGCAGTAATCGTGTCAGGATGAGTTAAAGTGTTTAAATTAAACTTTTAATCAAACTCGTCCCAGCTTCCGACTTCAATGCTCCAAATCCACTCCAAATGGATCAGAGCCGATTTTGGAAAGGTAAAGGACTTTTGCCATATCCTTAATTTTAACTACAAGAATGCATGTGTCCTTCAAAACCTTATAAATTACCCTTACTCAATTTCATGATAGCATAAAATTCTAGAATCATAGACGAAAAAAATACCAGTTGCAACATCTTGAGTTCAAAATGTTGCTACTTTTAAAATTATCAGATCAAAATTATGGAAATAGAAAAAGAAAGTTATTAAGTGAGACATAAATCAAATACCAGGTTTAATGTTAAGGATTAAATCTACTAAGGTATTATATTTACTAGTACTGATAATACTTAAAAAGGACTTATTTTAGTAATTTCGTACTATATTCTAAACTCACACAAATTTTAGTATTATAAAATGAATCTTCAAATATTGTAAATATCTTATCAAGATTATTTTGATTTAATAGTAATAGAGTAGATAAGTTAAAATTGTACTTCCTAGTAGGTCAAATCTTCTTGAAAAATCAAATCACATATTACATGAACTATTATATTTTGAGTATAGATGTTATCATTCGTACATATTCTTAAAACACTGAATGTAAATTGATACGTCAGTGAATTTTGAAATTTCAATCGTTACTATAAGAATCTATTCAAAATCCAGTAGCAATATTCTTAAAATAAATTTATTTGTTTTTATTTATTGTATTGATAACGCAAATAAATTATTCACACACCCAAATTTCAACACCTAATTAAGTCCAAAGAAAAGTTTTGGGTTGAAAAGACAACATTGAAGGTGCAGGTAGTGTAAATGAGGGGCTATGATGGTGTGACAACAAAATTAAATAGGAAATCAGGGAGTGTTCTTGTTCAAGACCATTTTGGATGATCTGTGTTTGTATTTGCTGGAGGTAAATGTGAATTCTTCAAGTTTCAACATGATCAACACTTTTGAGTGAATGCGATGGACGGGGTATTTTTTTTTTCAGGGCTGTTGAGCCTGTCTCTCAATTTGAACTCGGCCTTGTACATTATTGATTAATGTGTTTCGTCTCTGTAACCTAATAATAAAAAATTAATTTAATTTAAAAAAATACATCATTTTTAACTAAAATTCTCCAATTAACATAAATGTTTCTTTTTTCCATTAGTTTGATAATCATAATAAAATTAGTGTTTAACATTTAATTAATGAAAGTAGATAATATTTTGATTAATTTTAATTGGATTAATTCATCTTTGCTGATCATTTCATTCAAGAATGCTTTTATAATAATTTTTTGATAAAATAGAGATGTATAAAATCATATAGTTGGATGACAAATCAATTACTGAAAAACATGATTATCTTAATTCTTACATGGGTATATCTGGAAGCATCAAGTAAGAGTAAGACAAAAAATTGACACAATCAACCTAAATTATTTGAGAGTAAAATAAAATTAAAATAATTAAGTCAAATTTTCAAGATGCAACACAGAACATTGAACCATTCCAAGTCCAACACATGCTCTTACTTACAACGTATCCACACGATCTGAAGTGTGAACAAGAAAATGCAACGTTGGAATCATTTAAAATATTTTAAGTACCCTAGCTCTACCGGTTTTGAAGTCTGAACAAGAAAATGCAAAGTTGGAAACATTTAAAATATTAAGTTTCAAGCTTGACTTAGTCAGTTAGGCTCAAGTTTTTGCTATATAAATCCTGGCTTTGAGTTCAACTGGAACCGGAAAGTGCTCGTTTTACACACAGTTGTCGAGCAAATCAGATCAATTTCAGTTTCTTCATCGTTTGCTCTCATGGCTCTGATTGGTAGCGGTTTTGTGCCAATTAGAAACAAGCTTGCTTTGCTCATACCCATCTTCAAGCCATACCACCAAAAATCTGTGATAATGTAAGTTTAAATTATGATTTTGTTAGTTTTTGAAGAACAATCATGTAGGTAGGATATGATGGCGTCTCTTGCATCTGTTACTAAAAACACTATTCGTAATCTAAAATAATGTATGATTAATAAAATGATAACTTTCAAATATGTCGCATATTATATATCTTTTGAGTGGAAATAGGGTGCATTTGTCTCACCCAAGTTTTTCTTTTAACTTATCATTTTAATTTGATTATTTGTTTATAAACTTATTGTCTGAGGTTCTCTTACATTAATCCAAAATTTTTTCATATGCATCATCTTTTGAGGCTGTCCTCCCACTTCAAGTAGAAATATTTTCTCTGACTTTTTATATTAAGTTCACATGTTTGATGAATTTTGATGTTTCAATTATTAGTGGTACAAGGTTCTACAGAAATTTGTATTAGTTAAAAAAAGAATTAGTATTGTTAAATGAGAAATCTAAATCACAAACTAATAGTACCATAGTACTAAGTGTACGTGTATCACAAGATCCTTTACAATAATTCAGATAGATCAATAAAATATCCTTTTCTCATTCGTCTTGGGAAACTTGTGCTGACCAAATTTAATTTCATGTGATCAGGAGATATGCTAATAAGCCATCGAGACCACCACCTAGTGAGGGAAAGCCTCCACAAATCAATTCAGTTGCAGAGAAAAGTGAGACTCTGGACACTACCAATGATGCTTCAGCTATTAGTAGTTTGAAAAACGTAGAAGATAATAACAGCACTATTAGCCAAGATGACCACTCTACTAATACCAATGTACAATCCCGGGCTTCTAGTTAATCTGTTTATGTACAACTGGCGGCAATAAAGTACTATAACATGGGTTGGATCTAAATATGAATCTTTAGATACATTGTTTCCCATTTGTCTATATTACTTCCCTACGTATAATGAAAATTTTATAGTTTATAAAATTGTCATAGCTAGATAACCATTATAATAATTTCTTACAGCTGATCTGAAAATAACAGATAAGGGTGTCTCTAAATGTGTTTGCTATTATTTCAACAAAAAAATAATGCGATTTAATAGTTAAAAAAAAAGGAAGAGAAAGAATTTCACCATCTACTCATGATAAGAACTTAATTAGATCAAGAGATGGAATACTTTCAAATTAAGTGCTCCCATAACCTTATCTAATTGCTTACATATATAGCTTTCTATAGCTTTCCGAATTCCATTCTCTATTGATATATGAAATTTCTAGTTAGATTCAAGAAATCAACTTTGTATAGTAGTTAATATAAGTAAAGGCCATATATATCTTAATTGCATATCAATTTAATAAAAAAAAAAAAAAAGCACAAGAAGATCTTTTGAACTTAAATGAGTTTAAAAGGAGGTTTCAAATTTTTAAGCATCAATTGTAGCTAGCATGTTAGGATATGTTGAAGGTGATATATATATATATATATTATGACTATTGGAAATGTTCAGTGTTCAAAAACTCAATCGAGTAAGCTGAGTTCTCGACAAAGAATCGCTGACCAACACCTTACTGATCCGATAACACCCCCCCCCCTCGATCAGGATTCTATTTTGGCAGGGTAAGTACCTTGTGAGTTGACCGAGTACTTGAATTATTTTATTTTTTTAAAAGAGAAATTAATAGAAAAAATGAAAAAAAAAACAAGAAAAAAGAGACTCACACTCCACCAACGATGCCGTTGACGACAGGAGACTTCTCGATAGTGAGAAGTGCATGGCTCGGCACCTTGACTCCTTCGTTGGCCAGCTTGGCTTCCTTCTCAAGATTCACAATCGTTGAAACAACAGTAATTGACAAAGGATATATCCACATCTACTGCGTATGCAACATTGCAATAACAAAAAAAACACATTAACAAATAAATTTAATTAAAAAATAATGTATAAATCTACCTATCGTGATTAATATTAATTTTTTAAATGAAAACATTAGTTAAATGGGGTAAATAATTAAGTTATCATTTTACTCTCCTAGGTGAAATTTTCCCTTTTGAAAAATCAAAGGTCATGTCATTTTTTTAAAGAAATAAAAAATAAAAAACTAAAGATCATGTCGTATTAAGTTTTATATTTTATGTGATTATTAAAAATCGGTTGGCATCTGGTGACACTGAAAAATTGACACAGTCAACCTGTTTGAATATAAGAAAAATGGTCATTTCTTCGGTAAGCAATGCACTAAAAATTAAACCATTCCACGTCTACTATGGTGTAAACTACATACACGAACTAGATCTATTTGAGAGGTAAAGTCTTCCTTTTGCAAATATAAATGGGGAAGCAAGTCTTTATGGTGTGAACTACGTATGTGGAGCAGCAACAATCCGTGACAAAATTGGGAGTTTGGAACAATAAATCATGTATGCATGCTAACCAGAGTTTCTTTGCTTGTTTATATAATTAAATTTTAATGCACATTAAAACTCGTTCTTTATGTGCAAAATATGTTATTAGTTATAGAGAAGTTATTTGTTCTCTGCAATTATATTAAAGAATTTGTTTATTTTTTAAAAGTATAAATATGTTGCTGTTTGGTTTGTTCTATTCTGTTTTTCCTTTTATCTCACAGCATGTTTTGCGTGCGAGCGATCATAAACTTATTTAGCTTTTAAATGTGACTGTGGTTAAGGGGTTGTTTGATGTTTTTTTATGTTTGTTATTTTTTTAAAAACTAATTAGTCTTTAATTTAAGGAAAAATCCCAAAAAACCACCTGACATTTGAAATAATATCCTTTTACCATCCAATGTTTCATTTTTATCCAAAATACAACAAAAGTTACAATCTAATAGAAAAGCTTGATTAAAGTTAAAAGACATTTTTACCCCTGACATTTTTATTAAAAAATATAATAATTAAAAAATAATATTTAAAAATAAAAAATTATATATTAATAAAACCCAATCTCCACTGTCCATCTCATACACGGATAGTGGAGATCAACAAACAAATTAAAAAAATAAAAAAATAATTAAAAAAAAAAAGAGCTTCCAAATTGGATCCAGGGCATGAACTCCATCATCATCAACGACCTTTAACCCCCTCTCATATGCCATAACTCTAAACATCAATCCAGATTTCTCATCCTTAATTTCTCACAATCATCAATCTCCCATAATTATCAGCTAACACCATTAAAAAAAAAACCAATCAACAAAAATCAATAACAAAAAAAACCTAATCAACAGGAAAAAAAAAAAAATTGTAGGTGGCAGTGGACCGTCTCCACCATGGGAGACCCATCGGAGACCCACCTGGGTCTTGTGCTATCGTCAATAAGAGGAAGCAACTATCGTTGATGAATTATGATGGTGTGATAAAGTTGTTTGCACCGTTGAACCTACCATGTCACTGTTGTGACCCACCTGCAAATTTGAACCCAAGATGCCATCGAACCCAATTATCAACCAAAACCCACTACGCCGTTGCCACCATCATCATCGATAAGAAAAAAAAAGTGATCGGAGGAAAGAAGGGGAGAAAGAGGGTGCAAGAGAGAGAGTGGAGACAGTGAGATTGTGAAAGATCGAAAGAGAGCAAGAGAGAGGGATAGGGAATGGTCTGGCTTCATTTTTTTTTTTTTAAACATAAAAATATCTCATTTTTTTAAATTTATATTTAATATTATATATTTTGACTTTTTATATTTTAATTAATATTATTTTAATTAATTTTTTCATAATTTTTCCTTGTTTACCCCCAAAGTCCAATGGTCAACCATATTAATATAACGGATTTTGTGACCGTTAGAAGCATTGTTATTTTTTTGTACACCTCCAGGGGAGATTTCGAATATTTATGTTAATGTCAAATTGTATTTTGGATAAATATGAGACAATAGATTATTAAATAGACATATTCTTATACGTCAGGTTATTTTTTGGGATTTTCTCTTAATTTTATTAAAGAATCGAAAGCACTAGAATGTGAAAAACACAATTGTTATTAGTTTAACAAATTCTAAACTAATTTTATTTAAATATTGAGGATATCTGTTTTTTATGATTAAAATATGATACATAATGATAGTTTTTAACTTTATCTACAAGACAATAAAAAACAAATGAATTCGATAATGGTGTTGAAAGTGTTAAGCAACAACATTCACATAATATGAACTTTTTTTAGAACTTCTTTATCACAAATAATAGGTTAAAAAAAAATTGTACCATATAAAATTAGTGTAAAAATAATTTGTGAAATACGTTACTTTTGGGATGATAATCTTGGAAGAATATATTTTGTATATAATTCAGTGATTTAGAATTAAATGAAAAGTCATGATTTTTTAATATATTTTTTCTTTATATTTTTGTTGTTAAAAAAATCCTATCTATTTAAACTAATTAATAAAGAATATTATCATACATTATTAAGTTTGTTTTAACTAATATTCTAGCAAATAAGTTTATTATATCAAGTGTACGTATATGATTAAAGTTTTTTTTTTTTTTTTGTTATAAAAAAGTTAATATGTGTCCTAAAGACACATATTAAGATTTAATAAATAAATAAATAGTTTATATTTATTTTTTCAAACACAAAATTTAAAGTGTATATTAATATATTTAAAGAATAAATTTAAATTATTTATTGAAGTTTGAACAGGACACATGTAACAACTACCCTTTGTTTTAACAGTAACATTTATTAAAATTTAAAAGGGAGTAGATAAGCTATCATTGTCCTCCTTGCAGGTCAAATCTTCCTCAATAATCAAAGAACATATAATATGAAGTACTATACCAAATTATTCAAAATAGTCTCTGAAATTCTGAAATATTTAATCATTTCAATTTTTACATGGGTAGTATATGAGCATCAAGTTAGAGAAAAGATTGACGTAGTCAACCTAAATTATTTATCAAGTAAACCTAAAAAGTCTATTTAATTTATATGCAGAAGACTAAATTGAACAATTCGAAGTCCATCGCATGTTTTCAATCACTAATGACGAATGCATATCCACACGAACTTTGAAGTCTGGAGAAGAAGAAAAATGAAACGTTGGATACATTTAAAATATCAAGTTATGAGCACGATTCAGGCTCAAGTTTTTGCTTTGAATTCATCTGGAACCCAGAAAGTGTTCATTTAGACACCGTTGTGGAGCAAATCGGAGAAATCAAGTGTGGTAGCATGCATGATGCCCTATACACCTACCACTAAAACGACGAAATGTGCTGTGAGATAATATACTATATGAAATGGAAGCTTTTGTAACCAAATTACTCTTGACTTTTGTTATAGTCACTCAATTAATAAATACTAACGAGTAAATCAAGTGTTTGTTGTTTGTATAGTATGCCCATCACACCCCAATTTTTCATTAGCTTTAGATTTTAATTGATATAGTTATTTATTTGTGTGAAGGAAAGTCAGCAAAGTCAGCAACATCAGAGCAAATGAGCTCATAGCAGTCACAGCTCATCTAGTGGTGATCAAAGATGAATGGACTCCAGGAATGATCAGTGGATAAGCTGCAACTGATGATTAGTTGGTGATGCGGCAGCTTGTTACTTTTGGAGGGAAAAACTGTTAGTTGATGGACAGGTGTCAAGTTGAGAACTTATCTAATTGGTTAAGCTAGCTGAGTTTTGAGCTACGTTGATTGTAATATATACATAGGATTGTTTTTTTCAGATTGTAACAAACCTTTTACATTCAATAAAGAAAGCTTAAAAGTTCTTCAATGGTTGCCAATTCAATCTTTGTTTCATAAACTTTCCTTAAATTTTACAATTTGTAAACTTATAGTTAAATTATGAGATTTCATCTAGTAGGAGGATGAGGGTCCTTCGCATGTGTCATCTTTTGAGTAGCAGACAAATGATAACATGTCCTCCAACCCAAAATTTTTCTCCGGTTTCTGATATTAACTTGATATATATATTTATTTGTTTAAAGATTTGCTGAATTTTGAGGTTTTAACTATTAATGGGACTAGAATCTTCTACAAAAAATTTTAGTATAGTTAAAAGATAAATCTAAATCATGTATTAATAGCGATGGTTAAGTATCACAAGATTCTTTAACTCAATCTGCTTGTGCGTGCAAAACTGGTGGCAATAATTTGCCATATTATAGGTCGGATCTAAATATTTATCTTTATGTGCAGTTCATCGTTTCCCATGTTCTATATGTTATTTCCCTATTTAATGACAATTTTATAAAGTTAATAAAACGAGCTCAGCTAGCTGAGTGGATTTTAGTTTTGTCATCAAATCATACTTTGAGTTTGAATACCACAAGAGTTTTGGACAAAAGTTCCAATATATATGAATTGATTTTTTTTTTTTTTTTTTTTTTGTTTAAAGGAAAAAGTTTAGTTAGTTTGATAGGAATAGATGCAGCATGAGAAAAATGGAAAAATAAAGGTCAAAATGTATATGATAAGTAAGAACTTTATTCTACTCGTCAAGATGATTCCAATGAAGTATTGAGTTCAAACTTTTTGATATGCTTTTCAAAAGTGTTTAATATCAGTCCTCTAAAAATAGATCCCCTAAAAATTGAGGAAACATGTTCCTAACAAAGGACCATAGGTCCCAAATAAATGAGCATGTAAGTCTTGGAAAATCGTAATTTTACCATCTATCTTTATTGCATTGGCACTCACGACATCCCGATTATGTGAGATATCACCTTGAAAACATGGTAGATATCATGTACTAGTGCATTAAAGCAAGTTGCATTAGGACCATTTATTAATTAATTGACAATTATATGGTATGGAGAGCAGAAAACGACTCGATTTTGGGACATCTCTATAATGCGTTGAAATTAATGGTGGATTCCACTGCTTGAAGACTAGAAAGCAATTTTCGAAAAGACACATTGATGAGGAGGGCGAGGCTGATAGAGGTAACTTGTAATGGTGAGTGTGAGTTCGATCAGATTTATGGTTTTTGAGTGAGAATGTGGAGAAAGAAAGGAGTGCGAGTGTGGAGAGAGGAGGAAGATGAGAGAGTGAGAATGAGAAGCAAAACTCTTTCTTACGTTTTTTTTTTTTACTCTCTATTTCTATGTTTTAAGTCTTATTAGTGCCTTGAAGGGTTTTTCCTTTCTTTTTAAATTTTTTTTTTCGGTTTGTGTGTTTTTTTTATAACTTTCTGTGGTTTTTAAATAGATGAGAAAGATTCGAGTTTTTTTTTTACACTTTTCTTATATATAAGGGTAATTTTGTCCAAAATCTTATATAGATTTTATAGGAACTCAAATTATTCTTACGATGATAATGCCAAACCTAATTGAATTAAGAGTGTTAAAATTTTTTAGCTAAAAAAGTATGTATATGCTCTCTAAGCAAGTTAAAAGTCAAGAAAAAAAAAAAAAACCATAATATAGTTGGTGACTACATCTCTCAACAAAGTTGAGACAAATTAGAAAAAAAAAAATGATTAAAGCAAATCCTAAGACCTAAATTCAGAATCCACAATTTCCACTTCTTAGCAAAGATGAACTCTCAAGTTCAAATCTGTCTCTCCCAAATCGAAAAAAATTAAAAAACAACTAAAATCCAAAATCCACAATATCCACTTTTAGGAAAGTTAAACTCTCATGTTCAAATCCTTCTCTCTCAAATAATATAAAACAACAATAACAACTAAAATGACTAAAGTGTAGGGAATCCTGAAGACTTCAAAATCCACAATATCAATTTCTTTGCAAAGCTGAGCTCTCAAGTTGGCAACCGCCTCTCTTCTAAAATAAAAAAATAAAAAAATAAAGGAAAAACAACTGAAATGGCCAAAGCATAGCAGTTCTAATTAGGACCACAATGTAGAATTAATCCACAATATACGACACACTGTTGAAATTCATTGGTGCAATTTGAATCCGAAATGGTACAGGTGCTATGACTATGTTCAATGTGCTGGCCAGTCACCACTTGCTATACTGTTTGAACACCTAGAAGCAATTTACAACTCTAGCATACTTGGTCAAGCTCACCAAATGTTTTCTGGATGAAAGATTCCAATGAATGTTGATTTAAATATCTGAAAACACAAGGGAAGTTGTAGAGATAAGAAGACGGTTACTGGGATAGAGGCAAGGATAGTAACTGGAATGGAAACCCATTTAAATTTGTCATAAAGTACGATCCAGAGCGCAGCAATAAAAGCTATCATCATGGTGACAACGGCAAAAAAGAGAGAAACAAGACCTATCAGTACTTTTATGGGAAGTTTCTTGAGGAAATCTTCTTCTGCATAGCGTGAGGTGAGGATAGAAAAGAACATTAAAACGGAAGTTAAGGCTGAAAAAAGGGCTAGAGCATCTGAGATAATGAACACTGTAAATGGTTTATGTTCTAAGAAAATTGAAACTCCTTCGCTATTGTTGCCTCCAGTTACTGTAAATGCTGCAGCAAACACTACAGTTGCAACAAGAGTTGTTACAACCATGCAAGAATTTGATGTGTCTTTCATCCATTGCTCTGCCTTTTCGACCAGCTCTTTGTGCTCCTTAGTGAATAGCTCCCTATGTGTATCTCCTTGAAGATCTTTCTTTTCCTTGTCAGAAGGGTGAGCTAGTTTCTCCACCTCCTACGAGGAGACAATAACATTGCTTAGATAATAAATAGTATTACTCTATAATAAAAAATAAATAAATAAAGCAAGTAATTAAATGGTTGTGATCGTAAAAGTATTTGATCCAAACCCGATCCAATTAAAATTGAGTCAAAACTTTTCATCCAAACCCTACCAGAAACTTGAGTTCAATGTTTCAAACCCTCCCCAAACAAATTAAGACTTGTTGGTTTGGTTCAGATCGGGGATTTTTGTGATCGTTAAGCACAACAAACATAAAGTCTGGGCCTCCTCCTTATCTCTAACATTGCTCACAATTAATATAATGATTGATCGGTAGCTAAAAGACTATCTCCCCAGGGAGAAAACTTTTAGTGCACCGGGAATACCAAAGCTACTCCGCTGCGTTATTGTATGTCTTCATAGAAAATATAATTTTCAATAAAACGTAACATGTGTAATATATTTTGTTTGAATTCATTGTACAGAGAATTCAATTGTCTACATAAAAGGCACATGTCAACAGAATTTATAGAGGAAGTATGGCACTGTATGGGTTCGATTAGTATATACTATGAAATGATAGAATTTGTATAGGCACCCAGAGATACTAACCCGAGATTAAACATATAGTAATTTTAATATTCTAATAGTTTCCTCCAAATTTTTGTCATACCTCAATTTTGTGATCTTACAGTTTTCTCTATTTATTGACATACCAATACATATCAAACATATATATATATATATGTGTGTGTGTGTGTGTGTCGTCTTGGTATATCTGGGGTATGCACATACTTGATAAAAAAAAAAAATAATTACATTTTAAAATTATTGATTATAATTTATTTTATCTGATTACAACTAAATGTATGTGATCACAATTAGTAAAAGTGATACTGTTGATCACATTTACTGATTGTAATTACACATGTTTAATTATAATCAGATATAATAAAGAGAGAATAAAATATAATCAACAATTATAGAATGTAATCACTCTTTTTCTTTTTTTTTTTTTCTCTAAGTATATGCATATCCTAGGTGTATGCTAGAATGTACTATATATATATATATATATATAGATAAGTAATGCTAGACTCCCAAAAAATTTGATCCAAATCCATGCCCAAATGATGTGGTATATGAGTTGTCAAGATTTTATTAATTATCACATTATTTTATGATTCACAAGATTTTGAGAATGTATATGTCAAATATGCTTGATTATAACTAAACATGGTCGATTTTTGTAAATAGGATCTGACTTATTTAGTTGTAATAAGATATAATAGATACATAATTGGATATAATAAAATATAATTAGTAATTTTATAATACAATCATTCATTTGTAGTTGTCAAGTATATTTATACCGAAGTGTAATGTAGAATGTGCCTACATACCGAAGTGTAACGTAGAATGTGCCTAGATATATATATATATACATATATACATACATACATACATATATATATAAGTTAATCATACCAAAAGTTTGTTAAAACCAACTAAGTTTAAACACAGTATATATGATTGAAAAATTTACACATAAAGCATTATGAGACTCCTACGATAAATGAAAAAAACTTCTCACATATGCTTATAAGTATGTGTGATGAGACTTAAACTTCTATCATAGATGTGAATGAGAAGTGTATTAATCATCTGAGCTATAAGTGAATGTGAATTGAAAATGAATTAATAAATTACATCACTATTGAGTTCCATCGTATTACTATTTACTGCAAAAATAATATTAAAAGACTAATATCATAGCATAATATATGATTTTATAAGAAAATTATTGAATGAGAAATTTTATATCAAATCCAAATAACACACCTAATAAATGAACTTGCATAAAACCATACTTATATTGTAATTAAATATTTTTAAGAAACAAATCACTAAATAATAATATTAACACTATCTTACAACAAAAGAAATGAAAGATAAAAAGTAACTGAAACATCCTAATATATCGACAATTTTGAATCCTAAAATTTAGACAAGGAAAATTCACAAATTAGAAGTTGGTTAAGTTAAAATATATTACAAATTATAAAAACGAAAAATTCAAAAGAAAATATAATAATAGAGTATAATAATTTAATAAAGAAATTAAGAATTCACTCATTTGTAAACCAACGACTTTTTTCATATTAACATGTCTCGATTTTGGTAAATCAATGACTTTTTTCATATTTATGCATTGCCTCGGTTTGGTAAACCATTTACTTTTTCCATATTTCCATATTGCCTTGGTTTGGTAAACCAGTGGCTTTTTCCATGTTTATGCATTGCATCAGTTTTGTAAACCAACGACTTTTTAGTAAACCAGTGACCTTTTTCATATTGACACGTTGTCTCGCTTTGGTAAACTAGTGGCTTTTTCCATGTTTATGCATTGCATCAGTTTTGTAAACCAACGGCTTTTTAGGAAACTAGTGAACTTTTTCATATTTACACGTTGCCTTGGTTTGATAAACCAGTGGCTTTTTCCATGTGTTGCCTTAGTTTGATAAACCCACAGTTTTCACTAGATTCATACATATCTTGGTTTGGTTGGTGAAATTTTCTATAAATTAGATGTTATTCAACTTTCGAAAACCACAAAACTTATAATGAATTCAAAGATACTTTAGAGGGTTCAAGAGTTGTGATTTGAAATTTGAAGTAAAATCAAATTCATTCATTGAAGCCCATTGATGCATATAATGGATGGCATGGGGAAACTAAGGGCATTAATGGTGATTTGGGTGCATTTGGAATCACAATTGATTTCATATTCCGTGGATCAATGGTATTCTAGACTCATTTATGTTTTTGTCAATTTTTTTGTTGATTTACATAAGCAAGTTTTCTATTGTTTATGTGTTGATTAGCATGCAATTTAGTTAATCAAATAACTAAAATTTGTGGTGCAACTTAGTGAAGAGATGTCAAAGCCCTGAAGAAAGCTCTGCGAATCATTCATGGCTAAAGGGAGAAAGCAAAGCAATGGAAAGGTAGGTGTAAATTTATGTATTTCTTAGAATACAGATTCAATTCTTTGATGGATATTTTGGGGGAAAAAAAAATCATGTTGTAATCAATGTTCCAAAACTAGCTATTCACTATTCGACCGGTGACCTAGTGAGTAGCAAGCAAATCTGTTATTCGGTGAGTAACTGACGAGTACTTGGAAAGCACTATTTAGGGGGAAAATTGTAATTTTTGAAGTCTAAAAGCGTAAACTGACATTTTTATAAATATCAGAACCCATGGTGAAATTATCCTTACCATATTTAACTCTCATTACATGATCAACATCTCTTAAACCCTTTCTCTCTCTCTCTCTGTCTCTCTCTCTCTGTCTCTCTCTCGTCCCACTCTTCTCTTCTCTCATCCCTCTTCTCTCTTTAACATGTCGTCACCGTTCAAGTGTGTCGTTGTTGTTGCTGTTTTGAGATTATGAATAGCCGCCATCGTTGAAACCGAAGCTAATCCCTTTTCATCATTGCCAACCATTTCAAATCTCCTTCTCTCTCCTCTCTGTTGGCCGTTCAAGTCTCCTTCTCTCTCCCTTCGTGTCATCTACATCTTCCTTCAAGTTGTCGCCATTATCTTTTTCCCTTCAAGTCGTTGCCGGTGGCAAACTGTGAGTGATTGTTTCTCTAATTTTTCTTTTTGTGTGTTGTTTGTTTTGCTGGGAATATTGGATTTTGAGTCTTTGATTGATTTTTGAGTGGTGTTTGGGATGATTTCCAGCCGATTTTGTGATGGTTGGATTCACCGAGTCGACTGAGTGAGACCGAGTATTCACCTCCAGCGAGTAGGACCACCGATCTGGGAGTTCTCTGATCGGCGGAGTGCCAATCAATGAGAACATAGCAAGAACTCAGTGAAACTCGTTGAGTTTTAATCAGTGGTTGTAACAAGAGATTTTAAAAAAATCATGACATTTTGACGTTGCTAATTCCAATTTAGGATTTCATCTAACAAAATGTTATTACATGAAATAAACACAAGTTATTGTTGTTGTAAGTAATTTTCTTTTTCATTGACGTGGCTTTCACAATCCGGGACTATATATTATCGGTTACATAAGAGGTGTACCTATTTTGCTGTTATAACATCAAGAAAAGACATTCTTCCAAAGTATCTCGAAGTGGTACAACTTGGAAAGAAACCGCAGTTTCTGTTTTATTCTGAGGTTAGCAACGTATACAACTTTTGTTTTACTTTTTAGAGATAAACTTGATTTAAAATACATTATTCGATAACATCAAAAGGCTATTTAATAAATTTGATTGGTTTTTCTTTTCAATTTGATTGACTATTTCTAGATTTATTCATTGTTTGTCGCATTGATTTCTTGTGCAACTGCATTGATGGAAGGAGTAACCAGCTCCCAACAACTCTATTTGTGACACTTCAGGAATTACATGTGATAATGTAAGGTGCAAGGCTTATCAATACTTGCGATGTAGCTTGTTTTATTAGGAACTGTCCATAACAAGAAAACCTTTTCATTGATGTAAGTATATTCAATAGCTACTTTAATGATAAGTTTTTCTAATTATGGACAATTTTTGATAAAACAAGTTATATCACAAATATTGATAAGCCTTACCATTTGCATTATCACTGACGATTCCTTACGCAAGTGCTGCAAATATAGTTGTTGGGAACATATTGCTCATGTGGGATCGAAAGGAAGGAGCAACATGCTATCAACAACTATATTTGCGGCACTTAAAGGAATTGCAGGTGAAAATGCAAGGTGCAAGGCTTATTAATACTTATGATATAACTTGTTTTATCAGTAATTGTCCACAATAAAAAAAACAAGTTATATCATAAGTATTGATGATATCCGCTTGCATTATCACCTTCAATTCCTTCAAGTGCTGCTTGTATGGTCATTGGGAGCATGTTGCTCCTTCATTGTGATCGCACATTAATTCCATGTGAAAATAAGGAATAAACTCAGAAATAGTCAATCAAAAAGAAAAGAAAAACTAATCTTGTTTCTTAATTAGCCACTTTATGTTATCGAATAATGTGTTAATTAAAGTAAAGTATATTTATCTTTAAAATATCGAATAATGGATGCAGAAGGGGTAGAAGTTGGAGCAGAAAACCCCAGCTTCTAAAGGATATGGAGTTTGATAACTCTTGAACTAGTTGTATATATCTACATTGTTCTTGCATCAGTTAGAGCTTTTGATTGTTTTTTCAATATCATGATTTTCTTGCATATTTTATATAAATATATATGTTTATAAAGCCCATTTGGAGATGTAACAAATGTAAACTATCTCTACACAATGAGATTAGTTATAAGTTTCAATTAATTCTAATTTGTAGTCCTTAATTTGCAATGGAAATTGGGTAAATAAATATTATTAAGGATATTATAATTTACCCCCAACTTTTGATCATAAAGTGAAAATGATCCTAGCAGTTTTGTAATTAGCCACTTTCCTCTTGCTGTTTGTTTTTCAATTAAAAAGTTAACACTGGCACATACAGAGTAATAAATGACTTCTTTACTCCTGTTGTAAACTTAATTAAAATAAAATTAAAAAATCAAAATTAAAAAACAAAATTATAAAAGAAGATCTCCACCGTCAATTCTGAAATAGACGGTAGGAGATCAAAATTAATTTAATAAGAATAAAAAATAAATATGAATAAAAAATAATAAATAATTTAAAATAAATTTAATATTTATATTTTGTTTAAAAAATTAATTTTTAAATTTTATTAAATATAAAGACAATAGATCTCCATCATCCATCTCTAAGACAAATGGTGTCGATCAAAGAATGAAAAAAAATCTAAAAAAAAATTATTGCATAAAAAGAAAAAAAAAAAAATTGAAGGTCTAGGTTATGAACGTAGATTTTCAAGTTGAAGATGATCTTCAACTTCAAGATCTAGGCTCATAACCTAGATCTTACAAAAAAAAAAAAAAAATTATAAAACAGATTGTTGAAAAAGGAAAAAGAAGAAGAAAAATTCAATTGAAGATTTGGAATCCAGATCTTCAATGAAAAATCAAATTCTTTAAAAAATTAAACAAAAACAATAGAAAAAAAAAAACAAACAAAAAAAAAAACTAGAACTTCAACACCAAATCAACCCAAAATTTCAACACTCAATCATATCCCCTTACAACCAGTCTTCAATCCAATAAAACCAATCAACACAACAACATTATAAATAAATAAATATACATATATATAGAAATTATTTCCATCATTAGGGTATTGGAACCCAAATGAAGAACTTTCATTTGGGTTGACGCAAACCCAGATGATAGAAATAAAAAAAAAAAAAAAAAAAGAGAGAGAGAGGGAATGAGAGACAAAGGGAGGAGTGATGGAGATGGTCTGGAAAGGGAGACGGAGGCAATGGCTTCTTGTCCATGAGACAATACGAATCAATGTCGACCTTGCCATGTCATCGCTAATGGAGGTGGTGACAACGGCTACATCACAGCAGCCATAGGTGCGATCGATTAACAATGACATCAAGTTTGGGAGCCTAGTGCGATAGGTGTGGTCGATTGTTAACGATATGGAGCCTGGACGAAGTTGGACACAATAGCCATAAGTACAGTTGATAGTCAATGACGACGACTTTGGAAGAAGCTTTAAGAAGATATCAATCTTGGTAGAGAGAGAGTTGGACACAATAGCCATAAGTACAGTTGATAGTCAATGACGACGACTTTGGAAGAAGCTTTAAGAAGATATCAATCTTGGTAGAGAGAGAGAGAGAGAGAGGAGAGAGAGAGAGAGAGAGAGAGAGAGAGAGAGAGAGAACTTTGAGAGAGATTTTTTTTTTTTTTTAAATCATATAACATTAATTTTTATTTTGATGATGGACAGTGGAGATCAAACATTCATTTTAATGGGTTTTGATTTTTCAATCAATAAAGAAAATTTACAGTTTTATTTTTTATTTTTTGGTTTCTTATTTTTTAATTGATATTTATTTATTAGCTTCATTTATCAATTTACTTTTCCAACCCTAACAGCAATAGATGGAATTGGTAACAATAGGGAGTTGATTTCTTATTTAATTAAATTGTGGGGAGGAAAATGCTAATTACCAAATTGCGCGCGGGGAGCATTTTCATATTAGGAGCAAAAGCTGGGGGCAAATTATACATATCCCATATTATTAATAATATTTAAAATTTAGTGATAAATTTATCTTAATTGGATGATATAATCTAATTATACCAGTTTCATAATTTATTTCAATGTCATCTTCACATGGAGATGCATCATTTGTTTTCAAATGTCTTAGTATTTTGAAAAAGGTTATATGTTTTTAGGATTTTGACATGTTTGCATTACACTTTATTCTCTTATAAATGTGCAACTCCTCACTAAAAACTTTTACTATTTTGTGTTTAGTAACTCAATAATTTTCTCTAGATTTGTTACCTTGATTTCATTGCCGAATAGTCTTATTTAAATTTATGTCTTACCTCATTAGATTGGCTTAATAGTATTTTTATAAATATACATGTTACTAGAGATGACAATGGGTGAGATTGGGATTGGATCAACTTGCTGCAAGCCTAAAACCCGTTTGTAATAAGGTGCCCCACACTCAATCCAAGACCGAATGAGTTTTTGATTTTTGCCATAAACCTAAACTCATCTAGGGTGAGGTAATCATACTCGAACCATTTGGACCTAGTTGTCAAAAAAATAAATTTTGATACGTTACTACAAATTTTAATATACAATTGGGTTAATTACACAAAAATACACTAACAGTTATCGAAACACCAACCATAATGCCAATTTAGCACTTATTACATGTAAGTACCCTTGATCAGGTTTGACCAAACATCAACTTAACAGAAAACATAACATTTCAAGGATTTAAAATTACTTGGTCCAATTAGAAAATGCCATGTCGTACCCTTACATTTAAAAATAAATTTAAATAGTTAATAATATTACGATTTAACTTAAAACATTATAAAAATTTCAAGAAAAGGAAACGTAGCCACCAAAGGTGAAGATCAATGAGGAGCTCGCCAAATCTTCATTTACGGTCACCCTTGTGGTAGAGGAGACCATCGATCTCCTTTGTCACTAGGAGGTGATATGGTGATCTCCTCCCATGTGGAGTCATTTAGATCTCTCACAAAGGGGATATTACAATCTTCTTCGCATAGGAGATCACCAAATCTATTCCTAGTAGTAAAGGAGATCAATGATCTCCACCGCATTTGGGAGGAGCATGAAAGGAGACCTAGGTCTCTTCCTACCTTGGGGAAACTCGTTGGTGAAGATCCGGCGACGCCACCTGTTAATTTTGGTGGTTTCATTTTCCTTTTTATATTTTATTGTTTATTTTTTATTTATTGTTATTCATTTTAATTATTATTTTTTGTATAAGGTTGTTAGTCAAAACCAATTTATTATTAAAAACAAGAAAAATAATACAAAAACAGAGAAAGGTGAACTAATTATTTAATTTTTTTAAATGTAAGTGTGATGATATGGCAACTTATCATTCTACCAAATAATTTTGACATGAAAAAAGACCATTCTATCCTTTAAATGTTAATTTTTTCCGTTAAGTTGGCATTGGTCAAACCTGGTTAAGGGTAATTGTGTGTAATAAACACTAAACTCGCATTATGGTTGATGTTTTAGCAAATGTTAGGGTACTTCTATATAGTTAACCGATAAACAATTATACTTTAAGATTGTGATTACTTAAATGTAAATACACATTCAAACTCAAAAATATTCTTGCATTTGAACATATACTTAAGTTCAAATATACACCTAAAGTTTAATATATACTTATAAAAAAAAATTCACACATAAATTTGATTGAACATCATATAAAACTAGTAGATCTTAAATTTAAACAAAAATATGAATACTATAACTACTTAAATAAAATAAAAATTCATTAAACTTCTTTTATGACTATGTCATTCTATTAAAAATATTATCTATAATTCTATTAAAACATCTTGATAATTTATACTTACAGTTTATTTCGAACACATCTTATAACAAATAAATTAAATTAATAAATCAGTTATGCATAATACTTCAAAATGAACTATAATAAAAATATTAATGAAAATAATAAAAATATTAATGGGTGATAAAAATTAACAAAACGGGTAATCGTGTTAGGGTGAGTTAAAAGTGTTTAAATCAAACTTTTAATCAAGCTCGTCCCAGCTTCTGACTTAACTGCGCCAAAGCCACTCCAAATGGATCAGAGCCGATTTGGGACAGGTAAAGGACTTTTGCCATATCCTTAATTTTAACTACAAGAATGCATGTGTCCTTCAAAACCTTAAAAATTACCATTATTCAATTTCATGATAGCATAAAATTCTAGAATCATGGACGAAAAAAATACCAGTTGCAACAATCTTGAGTTCAAAATGTTGCTACTTTTAAAATTATCAGATCAAAATTATGGAAATAGAAAAAGAAAGTTATTAAGTGAGACATAAATCAAATACCAGGTTTAATATTAAGGATTACATCTACTAAGGTATTATATTTACTAGTATTGATAATACTTAAAAAGGACCTATTTTAGTAATTTCGTACTATTTTCTAAACTCATACTAATTTTAGTATTATAAAATGAATCTTCAAATATTGTAAATATCTTATCAAGATTATTTTGATTTAATAGTAATAGAATAGATAAGTTAACATTGTCCTTCCTAGTAGGTCAAATCTTTTTGAAAAATCAAATCGCATATTACATGAACTATTATATTTTGAGTATAGATATTATCATTCTCACATATTATTAAAACACTGAATGTAAATTGATAAGTCGGTGAATTTTGAAATTTCAGTCGTTACTATAAGAATCTATTCAAAATCCAGCAGCAATATTCTTAAAATAAATTTATTTATTTTTATTTATTGTATTGATAACGCAAATAAATTATTCACACACCTAAATTTCAACACCTAATTAAGTCCAAAGAAAAGTTTTGGGTTGAAAAGACAACATTGAAGGTGTAGGTAGTGTAAATGAGGGGCTATGATTGTGTGACAACAAAATTAAATAGGAAATCAGGGAGTGGTCTTGTTCAAGACCATTTTGGATGATCTGTGTTTGTATTTGGTGGAGGTAAACGTGAATTCTTCAAGTTTCAACATGATCAACACTTTTGAGTGAATGCGATGGACGGGGTATTGTTTTCAGGGCTGTTGAGCCTGTCTCTCAATTTGAACTTGGCCTTGTACATTATTGATTGATGTGTTTCGTCTCTGTAACCTAATAATAAAAAATTAATTTAATTTAAAAAAATACATCATTTTTAACTAAAATTCTCCAATTAACATAAATGTAGATAATCATAAATTAGTTTGATAATCATTCAAACTAAAATTCTCCAATACATCATTCTCCAATTAACTAAAATTCTCCAATACATCATTCATTATTTCTTTTTTCCATTAGTTGGATAATCATAATAAAATTAGTGTTTAACATTTAATTAATGAATGTAGATAATATTTTGATTAATTTTAATTGGATTAATTCATCTTTGCTGATCATTTCATTCAAGAATACTTTTATAATAATTTTTTGATAAAATATAAATGTATAAAATCATATAGTTGGATGACAAATCAATTACTGAAAAACATGATTATTTTAATTCTTACATGGGTATATCTGGAAGCATCGAGTAAGAGTAAGACAAAAAATTGACACAATCAACCTAAATTATTTTAGAGTAAAATAAAATTAAAATAATTAAGTCAAATTTTCAAGATGCAACACAAAACATTGAACCATTCCAAGTCCAACACATGCTCTTAATTACAACGTATCCACACGATTTGAAGTCTGAACAAGAAAATGCAACGTTGGAACCATTTGAAATATTTTAAGTACCCTAGCTCTACCGGTTTTGAAGTCTGAACAAGAAAATGCAACGTTGGTACCATTTAAAATATTAAGTTTCGAGCTTGACTTGGGCAGTTAGGCTCAAGTTTTTGCTATATAAATCCTGGCTTTGAGTTCAACTGGAACCAGAAAGAGCAAATCAGATAAATTTAAGTTTCTTCATCGTTTGCTCTCATGGCTCTGATTGGTAGCGGTTTTGTGTCAATTAGAAACAAGCTTGCTTTGCTCATACCCATCTTCAAGCCATACCACCAAAAATCTGCGATAATGTAAGTTTAAATTATGATTTTGTTAGTTTTTGAAGAACAATCATGTAGGTAGGATATGATGGCGTCTCATGCATCTGTTGCTAAAAACACTATTTGTGATATAAAATAATGTATGATTAATTAAATGAATACTTTCAAATATATCGCATATTATATATCTTTTGAGTGGAAATAAAGAGCATTGGTCTCGCCCAAGTTTTTCTTTTAACTTATGAATTTAATTTGATTATTTGTTTATAAACTTATTGTTTGAGGTTCTCTTACATTAATCCAAAATTTTTTCATATGCATCATCTTTTGAGGCTGTCCTCCCACTTCAAGTAGAAATATTTTCTCTGACTTTTTATATTAAGTTCACATGTTTGATGAATTTTGATGGTTCAATTATTAGTGGTACAAGGTTCTACAAAAATTTGTATTAGTTAAAAAAAGAATTAGTATTGTTAAATGAGAAATCTAAATCACAAACTAATAGTACCATAGTACTAAGTGTACGTGTATCACAAGATCCCTTACAATAATTCAGATAGATCAATAAAATATCCTTTTTCTCATTCGTCTTGGGAAACTTGTGCTGACCAAATTTAATTTCATGTGATCAGGAGATATGCTAATAAGCCATCGAGACCATCACGTAGTGAGGGAAAGCCTCCACAAATCAATTCAGTTGCAGAGAAAAGTGAGACTCTGGACACTACCAATGATGCTGCAGCTATTAGTAGTTTGAAAAAAGTAGAAGATAATAACAGCACTATTAGCCAAGATGACCACTCTACTAATACCAATGTACAATCCCGGGCTTCTAGCTAATCTGTTTATGTACAACTGGTGGCAATAACGTACTATAACATGGGTTGGATCTAAATATGAATCTTTATATACATTGTTTCCCATTTGTCTATATTACTTCCCTATGTAATGAAAATTTTATAGTTTATAAAATTGTCATAGCTAGATAAACCATTATAATAATTTCTTACAGCTGATCTGAAAATAACAGATAAGGGTGTCTCTTAATGTGTTCGCTATTATTTCAACAAAAAAATAATGCGATTTAATAGTTAAAAAAAAAAGGAAGAGAAAGAATTTCACCATCTACTCATGATAAGAACTTAATTAGATCAAGAGATGGAATACTTTCAAATTAAGTGCTTCCATAACCTTATCTAATTGCTTACATGTATAGCTTTCTATAGCTTTCCGAATTTCCATTCTCTAATGATATATGAAATTTCTAGTTAGATTTAAGAAATTAACTTAGGATAGTAGTTAATATAACTAAAGGCCATATATATCTTAATTGCATATCAATTTAATAAAAAAAACATAAGAAGACTTTTTTGAACTTAAATGAGTTTAAAAGGAGGTTTCAAATTTTTAAGCATCAATTGTAGCTAGCATGTTAGGATATGTTGAAGGTGATATATATATATATATATATATATATTATGACCATTGGAAATCTTTAGTGTTCAAAAACTCAATCAAGTAAGTCGAGGAATCATTGACCAGCACCTTACCGATCCAATAACCCCCCGATCGGGATTCTATTTGGGCAGGGCGAGTACCTTGTGAGTTGACCGAGTACTTGGATTATTTTATTTGTTTTAAAAAAGAAATTAATAGAAAAATTGAAAAACAAAAACGAGAAAAAAGAGACTCACTCCACCAATGATGCCGCTGACGACAAGAGACTTCTCGATGGTGAGAAGTGCATGGCTCAGCACCTTGACTCCTTCGCTAGCTAGCTTGGCTTCCTTCGCAAGATTCACAATCGTTGAAACAACAGTAATTGACAAAGGATACATCCACATCTATTGCGTATGTAATATTGCAATAACAAAAAATACACATTAACAAACAAATTTAATTAAAAAATAATGTATACTTCTATTTTTCGTGATTAATATTAATTTTTTAAATGAAAACATTAGTTAAATGGTGTAAATGATTAAGTTATCATTTTCCTCTCCTAGGTCAAATTTTCCTTTTTGAAAAATCAAAGGTCATGTCATTTATAAAAAAAATAAAAAATAAAAAACTAAAGATCATGTCATATAAAGTTTTATATTTTATGTGATTATTAAAAATCGGTTGGCATCTGGTGACACTGAAAAATTTACAAAGTCAACCTGTTTGAATATAAGAAAAATGGTCAATTCTTCAGTAAGCAATGCACTGAAAATTAAACCATTCCATGGCATTAAGTGACACTGAAAAATTGACACAGTCAACCTGTTTGAATATAAGAAAAATGGTCAATTCTTCGGTATGCAATGCACTAAAAATTAAACCATTCCACGTCTACTATGGTGTAAACTACATACACGAACTAGATCTATTTGAGAGGTAAAGTCTTCCTTTTGCGAATATAAATGGGGAAGCAAGTCTTTATGGTGTGAACTACGTATGTGGAGCAGCAACAATCCGTGACAAAATTGGGAGTTTGGAACAATAAATCATATATGCATGCTAACCAGAGTTTCTTTGCTTGTTTATATAATTAAATATTAATGCACATTAAAACTCGTTCTTTATGTGCAAAATATGTTATTAGTTATAGAGAAGTTATTTGTTCTCTGCAATTATATTAAAGAATTTGTTTATTTTTTAAAAGTATAAATATGTTGCTGTTTGGTTTGTTCTATTCTGTTTTTCCTTTTATCTCACAGCATGTTTTGAGTGTGAGCAATCATAAACTTATTTAGCTTTTAAATGTGACTGTGGTTAAGGGGTTGTTTGATGTTTTTTATGTTTGTTATTTTTTAAAAAATTAATTAGTCTTTAATTTTAAGGAACATCTCAAAAATCACCTGACATTTGAAATGATGTCCTTTTAAAACCTAGTACTATTTCATTTTTATCTAAAATATAACAAAAGTTACAATCTAATAGAAAAATTTGATTAAAGTTAACAGACATTTTTACCCCTAACATTTTTATTAAAAAATATAATAATTAAAAATAATATTTAAAAATAAAAAAATTATATATTAATAAAAACCAATCTCCACCATCCATCTCATACATGGACAATGGAGATCAATGGACAAATTAAAAAAAAATAATTAAAAAAGGGGCTTCCAAATTGGTTCCTGGGCATGAACTCCATCATCATCAACCACCTTCAACCCCCTCTCATCTGCTATGATTCTAAACATCAATTTGGATTTCTCATCCTCAATTTCTCACAATCGTCAATCTCCAACAATAATCAACAAACACCATTAAAAAAAAAACTAATCTATAAAAATCAATAAAAATAAAAACCTAATCAACAAGGAAAAAAAAAATTGCAAGTGGCGATGGAGCGTCTCCACCATGGGAGACCTATCGGAGACCCACCTCGGTCGTGTGCTATCGTCGATAAGAGGAAGCAGCTGTTGTCCACGAATTAAGACAATGTGATGAAGTCATTCGCACTGTTGAACCTACCATGTTATTGCCATGACCTACCTTCAAACCATTGCCATGACCCACTTGCAAATTTGAACCCAGGACGCCATCAAACCCAATCATCAACCAAAACCCACTACATTGTTGTCACCTTTATCATTGATTGGAGAAAAAAGCGACCGGAGGAAAAAAAGGGGAGAGATAGGGAGCAAGAGAGAACGAGATCGATGAGACTGTGAGAGATCGAGAGAGAGAAAGAGAGAGGCGTAGGGAATGGTTTGGCTTCATTTTTTTAAAACAAAATAAAAATATCTCTTTTTTTTAATAATTTTATATTTAATATTATATATTTTGATTTTTTATATTTTAATTAATATTATTTTAATTAATTTTTCATATTTTTTTCCTTTTTACCCCTAGAGTCAAATGGTCAACCATATCAACATAACGGATTCTGTGACTGTCAGAAGTATTGTCATTTTTTCGTATGCCTCCAGAGGGGATTTTGGATATTCATATTAATGTTAAGTTGTATTTCGGATAAATATAAAACAACGGGTTACCAAATAGACATATTCTTATAT
Source organism: Nephelium lappaceum (assembly GCA_021234005.1). Taxonomy (NCBI): domain Eukaryota; kingdom Viridiplantae; phylum Streptophyta; class Magnoliopsida; order Sapindales; family Sapindaceae; genus Nephelium; species Nephelium lappaceum. The sequence goes on from CM037996.1 coordinate 26,213,016, forward strand.
GTTAGGTTGTTTTTTTGGAAATTTTCCTTAATTTTATTGAAGAATCGAAAGTGCTAGAACATGAAAAACACAATTGTTTTTCTACCTATAAACATACTATCGACCTATTATTTAAAAAATAAATAAATAAATTGCTTAATAAGTAATTTGATATTTATATTCTTATTAGTACTATTAATTGCTGTGTACTTTTATTTATATGATTCAAATAATCCATAGAAAAAAAAACCTTAAAAAATTCTAAAATAATTTTATTTAAATATTGAGGATACATGTTTTTTTTTTTTTTTTTTTTTTATGATTAAAATATGATACATAATGATAGTTTTTTAACTTTATCTACAAGAAAATAAAAGCAATTGAATTCGATAATGGTGTTGAAAGTGTTGAGCAACAATATTCACACAATATGAACTTTTTTTAGAACTTCTTCATCACAAATAATAGGTTAAAGAAAAAAAATTGTTCAATATGAAATTAGGGTAAAACCAATTTGTGAAATATGTTACTTTTGGGATGATAGTCTTGGAAGAATATATTTTATATATAATTCAGTGATTTAGATTTCACTGAAAAGTCATGATTTTTTAATATATATTTTTTATTTATATTTTTGGTATTAAAAAGATCCTATCTATTTGAACCACTTAATAAAAAATATTATCATACATTATTAAGTTTGTTTTAACTAATATTCTAGCAAATAAGCTTATTATATCAAGTGTATGTATAATATGATTAAAATATATATATTTTTTGTTATAAAAAAGTTAATATGTGTCCTAAAGACACATATTAAGATTTTAAAAATAAATAAATAAATAGCTTATGTTTATTTTTTCAAACACAAAATTTAAAGTGTATATTAATATATTTAAAGAATAAATTTAAATTATTTATTGAAATTTGAATAGGACATGTAACAACTACCCTTTGTTTTAACAGTAACATTTATTAAAAGAAGGAATTGCACAACACCTCCCTGAGGTTTGCCTAAAAACAGATGAAAACATATTTATCCTTTTATTACACGAAACCCCCATACCGTTAGTTGACTTCCGTCAACTTTAACGGTTGATAAAAAATTTTGATTAAAAGTCTAAAATGCCCTCAAAAACCAGTCGCCGAACCAGAAAGAAGAAGAAGAGGAGCTGTTCCGGTCACCTGAATCCGTCGCCGACCAGCTCATCTAGTCGTAACGTCACTAAGATCGAGCGGAAAACCCAGTTCATCTCCGACCATCATCAACCCCAACCCACTTCATCTCCGACCATCATCAACCTCTAACCAGAGCTCATAAAAAATAGTACCAAATGTCCATAATCTTCGCCATTTTCAACACATTCAACAATTCAATAATATCCTCTACAATCATCATCACCACAAACTGTTCATCTTCAACCCAGAAATTTTTGATGATTTGTATAAACAACAAAAACAAAACAAAAAAAAAAAATGAAGAACAACTAGAAGCACAACAATAATCCCAATAATGGCAGCTGACCGCAACCCACCAACAGACCTGTAAATGGCCCCAGTACCAAGACCACCAGGCCTCGAGTCGAAGCCGCCGCGACTTCAGCTCCGTCAAGCTCCTCCTTGGTTAAGTCGCCTTCCGCATAGTCTGCCACTTCTCCGTCGTCGGTGGTCTCATCGGGAAGGCCGGCTCCATCATCTCCAGCATCTCAGTCGAAACCGAATGCAAAATCCACTACTAGGAGGTCGTCCCCAAGTCGAACCATCGAGTTATACTGGTGGTCGGATTAGGGTTAGTCGGCCGTAAGATATTATAGTCGGAGGTGCCGCACCTCGCACGTAAAAAACCGAGCAGAAACAAAGACGACCCAGACGCGATCGACGGCAGAACTGCAGCAGATCGAGAAGGAGAGGGTGAGAGAGAATAAGAAGAAGAAGAGCTGCTTCGGGTAGAACCACAGTAGATCAAGAAAGAGCAGAACCGCAATAGATCGAGAAGGAGCAGAACTACAGTAGATTGAGAAGGAGAGGGTAAGAGAGAAGAAGAAGAGCTACTTCAGGCAAAACCGTAGCAGATCGAGAAGGAGCAGAACCGCAACAAATCGAGAAGGAGAGGGTGAGAGAGAAGAAGAAGAAGAAGAAGAGCTGCTCCGGGCAGAATCGCAGCAGATCGAGAAGGAGCAGAACCGCAGCAGATCGAGAAGGGGAGGGTGAGAGAGAAGAAGAAGAAGAAGAAGAAGAGATGCTCTGGGCAGAACCGCAGCAGATCGAGAAGGAGAGGGTGAGAGAGAAGAAGAAGAAGAGCTGCTCCGAGCAAAACCGTAGTAGATCGAGAAGGAGAGGGTGAGAGAGGAGAAAAGGATGAAAATGCCCTTCACTTAGTTAACATTGACAAAAGTCAACTGACGGCATAGGGGTTTCGTGTAATAAAATGGTAACTATGTTTCCGTCTGTTTTTAGGTAAACCTCAGGGGGGTGTTGTGCAATTCATTCTTATTAAAATTTAAAAAGGAGTAGATAGGCTATCATTGTCCTCCTTGCAGGTCAAATCTACCTCAATAAACAAAGAACACAGAATATGAAGTACTATACCTAATTATTCAAAATAGTTTTTGAAATTATGAAATATTTAGGAGAAACTTCATTTTAGTTTTTAAGGTTTCAAAAAATATCAAATTTTTAAAATTCTTTTGGAAATAACTCTTTTTATTCCTAACTTTTTAAAAACTCTTTAAAAAAGTTCAAACCGTTAGTCAACTGATGGTCAATGGTGACTTTAGACTATTTTTAACAACTTAAATTTAGAGACATTTTAAATAATTTAATGTATAAATTTATTGTTTTATTAGAATAATCTGTTAATTTACATGAAATTAACAATTATCAAAGGTAAAAATATTTTTTTACACATTCTATTAATGTTGATTGTTAGTTGACTGACGGTTTTGGATTTTTTTTAGAGTTTTTGAAAAGTTAGAGATGAAAAAAAGTATTTTTAAAAGAGTTTTAAAAACCTGATATTTTTTGAAACCTCAAGGTTTCAAATGAAGTTCCTCCAAATATTTAATAATTTCAATTTTTACATCGGGTAGTATATGAGCATCAAGTTAGAGAAAAGATTGACGTAGTCAACCTAAATTATTTATCAAGTAAAAATAAAAAGTCTATTTAATTTATATGTAAAAGACTAAAATTGAACAATTCGAAGTCCATAGCATGTTTTCAATTACTAATGACGAATGTATATTCATATTCACACGAACTTTGAAGTCTGAAGAACAAGAAAAATGCAACGTTGGGTACATTTAAGATATCAAGTTATGAGCAAGATTTAGGCTCAAGTTTTTGCTTTGAATTCATCTGGAACCCAGAAAGTGTTCATTTATACAGAGTTGTGGAGCAAATCAGAGAAATCTCATTTTCTTCATCATTTGCTCTCATGACTTGGTTAGCTAGCTTTGTGTGCGAAAGAAGCGGGGTAGCATGCATGATGCTAAATACTAACGAGTAAATCAAGTACTTGTTGTTTGTATAGTGTGCCCGTCACACCCCAATTTTTTATTAGCTTTAGATTTTAATTGATATGTATAGTTATTTATTTGTGTGAAGGAAAGTCAGCAAAGTCAGTAACATCAGAGCAAATCAGCTTATAGCAGTCGCAGCTCATCTAGTGATGATCAACACCACTTGATCATGATCGAAGATGAATGGACTCCAGGAATGATCAGTGGAAAAGCTGCAACTGAGGATTAGTCGGTGATGCGCAGCTTGTTACTTTTGGAGGTAAAAACTGTTAGTTGATGGACAGGTGTCAAGTCGATTAGGCGGAACTTATCTAAGACTAAGTCGATCAGGTGTCAACTCTATGTTTGTTGATTGTAATATATATATAGGATTGCTTTTTTCAGATTGTAATAAACCTTTTACATTCAATGAAGAAAGCTTAAAAGTTCTTCAATGGCTGCCAATTCAATCTTTGTTTCATAAACTTTCCTTAAATTTTATAATTTGTAAACTTATAGTTAAATTATGAGATTTCATCTAGTAGGAGCATGTGTCATCTTTTGAGTAGCAGACAAATGATAACATGCCCTCCAACCCAAAATTTTTCTCCGGTTTCTGATATTAGGTTGATATATATATTTATTTGTTTAAAGATTTGATGAATTTTGAGGTTTTAACTTCTAATGGGACTAGAATCTTATACAAAAAATTTTAGTATAGTTAAAAGATAAATCTAAATCATGTATTAATAGCGGTGGTTAAGTATCACAAGATTCTTTAACTCAATCTGCTTGTGCGTGCAAAACTGGTGGCAATAATTTACCATATTATAGGTTGGATCTAAATATTTATCTTTATGTGCAGTTCATCGTTTCCCATGTTCTATATGTTATTTCCCTATTTAATGACAGTTTTATATAGTTAATAAAATGAGTTCTTTTTTTAAATAGAAATTTTAATTGAGTGGATTTTAGTTTTGTCATCAAATCATACTTTGACTTTGAATACCACAAGAGTTTTGGACAAAAGTTCCAATATATATGAATTGATTTTTTTTTTTTTTTTTTTTTAAAAAGGAAAAGTTTTAGTTAGTTTAAAAGGAATAGATGCAGCATGAGAAAAATGGAAAAATAAAGGTCAAAATGCATATGATAAGTAAGAACTTTATTCTACTAGTCAAGATGATTCCAATGAAGTATTGGGTTCAAACTTTTTGATATGCTTTTCAAAAGTGTTTACTATCAGTCCCCTAAAAATAGAACCCCTAAAAATTGAGGAAACACGTTCCTAACAAAGGACCATAGGTCCCAAATAAATGAGCATGTAAGTCTTGAAAAATCGTAATTTTACCATCTATCTTTATTGCACTGGCACTCACAACATCCCGATTATGTGAGATATCACCTTGAAAACATGGTAGATATCATGTACTAGTGCATTAAAGCAAGTTGCATTAAGACCATATATTAATTAATTGACAATTTTATGGTATCGAGAGCAGAAAACGACTCGATTTCCGGACATCTCTGTAATGCGTTGAAATTAATGGTGGATTCCATTGCTTGAAGACTAGAAAGCAATTTTCGAGAAGACACATTGATGAGGAGAGTGAGGCTGATATAGGTAACTTGTAGTGGTGAGTGTGAGTTCAATCAGATTTTAGGTTCAGTTTTATGGTTTTTGAGTGAGAAAGTGGAGAAAGAAAGGAGTGCGAGTGTGGAGAGAGGAGAAAGATGAGAGAGTAAGAATGAGAAGCAAAACTCTTAGTTTTTTTTTTCCTCCCTATTTCTGTGTTTTAAGTCTTATTAGTGCCTTGAAGGTTATTTTTATTTTTATTTTTTTATTTTATTTTTCAGTTTGTGTGTTTTTTTATAACTCTTTGTGGGTTTTAAATAGGTGAGAAAGATCCGAGTTTTTTTTTTTTTTTTTACTTATATATAAAGGTAATTTTGTCCAAAATCTTATATAGATTATATGAACTCAAATTATTCTTACGATGGTAATGCCAAACCTAATAAAATTAAGAGTGTTAAAAATTTTTAGCTAAAAAAGTATGTATATACTTTCTAAGTAGGTTAAGAGTATGTATATACTTTCTAAGCAAGTTAAAAGTCAGAAAAAAAAAAAAACATAATATAGTTGGTATAGCTACATCTCTCAACAAAGTTGAGACAAATTAGAAAAAAAAAAAAGATTAAAGCAAATCCGAAGACCTAAATTCAAAATCCACAATTTCCACTTCTTAGCAAAGATGAACTCTCAAGTTCAAATCTGTCTCTCCCAAATCGAAAAAAATAAAAAACAACTAAAATCCAAAATCCACAATATCCACTTTTAGGAAAGTTGAACTCTCAAGTTCAAATCCTTCTCCCTCAAATAATATAAAACAACAATAACAACTAAAATGACTAAAGTGTAGGGAATCCTTAAGACTTCAAAATCCACAATATCCATTTCTTTGCAAAGCTGAGCTCTCAAGTTGGCAACCGCCTCTCTTCAAAAATAAAAAAATAAAAAAAAGGAAAAGCAACTGAAATGACTAAAGCATAGCAGTTCTAATTAAGACCACAACGTAGAATTAATCCACAATATACAACACACCGTTGAAATTCATTGGAGCAATTTGAAGCCGAAATGGTACAGATGCTATGACTGTGTTCAATATGCTGGGCAGTCACCACTTGCTATATTGTTTGAACACCTAGAAGCAATTTACAAGTCTAGCATACTTGGTCAAGCTCACCAAATGTTTTCTGGATGAAAGATTCCAATGAATGTTGATTTGTATATCTGAAAACACAAGGGAAGTTGTAGAGATAAGAAGACGGTTACTGGGATAGAGGCAAGGATAGTAACTGGAATGGAAACCCATTTAAATTTGTCATGAAGTACGATCCAGAGCGCAGCAACAAAAGCTATCATCATGGTGGCAATGGCAAAAAAGAGAGAAACAAGACCTAGCAGTAGTTTTATGGGAAGTTTCTTGAAGAAATCTTCTTCTGCATAGCGTGAGGTGAGGATAGACAAGAACATTAAAACGGATGTTAAGGCCGAAAAAAGGGCAAGAGCATCTGAGATAATGAACACTGTAAATGGTTTATGTTCTAAGAAAATTGGAACTCCTTCGCTATTGTTACCTCCAGGTACTGTAAATGCTGCAGCAAACACTACAGTCGCAACAAGAGTTGTTACAACCATGCAAGAATTTGATGTGTCTTTCATCCATTTCTCTGCCTTTTTGACCAGCTCTTTGTGCTCCTTAGTGAATAGCTCCCTAGGTGTATCTCCTTGAAGATCTTTCTTTTCCTTGTCAGAAGGGTGAGCTAGTTTCTCCACCTCCTACGAGGAGACAATAACATTGCTTAGATAATATATCTATTGAATGTCTTATAGTAAAATATCTAAAGCTATAAAACAAAAGTGTTAACATAGATCTAGAAATTTATGTGAGACGAGGCACTAATGCTAAAATCCAAGTATGATGCAAATATTATTAATTGGTATACCAATATATATATATATATATATAGTATCATCTACAATACACTTGGATATCGATACATCTGAACTGATTACATTCTAAAATTATTTACTGTATTTTGTCATATCTGATTACAACTAAATATGGTTAACTGTTGTAAATATGATCTGATTCATTTAGTTGTAATCAAATATAATAAATATATAATAAGAAATAATATAATATAATATAAGCAATAATTTTAGAATGCAATGACTCATTTGTAGCTGTTAGGTGTATCGATATCCTAGTATACTGTAAAATGTGCATATATATATATATATATATTCAGTTAAAACTTATCGAGCTTAAATACTATATGTATGACTCGAAAATGGAGAAAACTCCTCACTCATGGTCGTAAAGACTCAAGATGAGATTTAAACCCCTATTACAGATATGAATGAGAAGTACATTAATCATTTGAGCTGCAAATGGATGTGAATTGGAAGTGACTAAATCAATTATGCCATTATTGAGTTCCATGGTATTAATATTTACTACAAATAACAATTATAATAATATTAAAAAAACTAATATTGTAACGTAGTATATGATTTTAAAAGAAAATTATTAAATTAAAAAATTCACAAATTGGAATAACATACCTAATAAATGAATTTAGATAAAACCACACTTATATTGTAATTAAATATATTTGAGAAGCAAATAAATAAAATAATAAAATCAACACTATCTTACAATAAAAGAAATAAAAGATAAAAAATAATTTAAACATCTTAATCTATTGACACTTTTGATCTTATAAATTTAGACTAGAAAAACTCACAAATTAGAGTTTGGTCACACTGAAAATTAATGCAATTTGTAAAGCTAATCTATTGACACTTTTGATCTTATAAATTTAGACTAGAAAAACTCACAAATTAGAGTTTGGTCACACTGAAAATTAATGCAATTTGTAAAGCTAATCTATTGACACTTTTGATCTTATAAATTTAGACTAGAAAAACTCACAAATTAGAGTTTGGTCACACTGAAAATTAATGCAATTTGTAAAGCAAAATATTCAGAATAATAATATTAATAATAACAGAGTGTAAAAATTTAGTAAAAAATTAAGAATTCATTAATTTATCTCATAAAAATATAAATACATTGTCATATGGACGAAAATAGAGAACAAAAAATTTGAATATATATATACACAATTACAAATAATTAAAAAATAATACTATATATATATTAAATATATAGTTTTTAAGAATAAATATAATATTTATTTTTTTTACTATTTGACGTGGGGGTGGGGCAGACCCATGCCCACTTGAACCAACATATATTGGGTCTGCCACTGCATATTCTAACATATTCCCTAAATTTTATTGACAGGTATATTTGTTATATAGATATGCTGATAAGAAGAGAAATTTAAGGAGATATTTTGAAGCAATGATGACTAACCGCTTGCAATTAAATGTCATGTGGAAGTAATAGTATATATAGGTACCTTATACCATTGCAACTCTCTTTGCATCTGTAGAGCTGTACCAGAAACAGATGATAGTTGAGGAGAAGGTGCCAACTTAGCTGCCAAATGCATTCTACAGGGTTTGCATGTTTGATAACTAGAGGCAAATTCTTCTTTGGCTGATGAAATACTTTCGTCCAGTGCACTAAATATTGTACATAATTCACTCCTTGCATATAAGAGATTGAAAACCAATTCTCGCCGATGTTCCACAGCATCATCAAGTACTGTCTCAAAGTCACCCCAAATCCAAATTAAATCCGGGAAATGATGAAGACATACTTTAATAATTTCAACAATTCCTGAGATTCCTGCAAGATTTAGGATCCTTGATGAAAACACAAAGTATGATAGAATATCCTCATTTGGCATTTCTTTTGCTCTCTCACATATAAAAGTCACCAACTCCAAAGCATATCTGTGTCTCCACTTTACATCTAGGAATTTTTGGCAAGTCTGCGGAGCTGCAAGTGAAAATAAATGGATCTGGAACTGATTAATATGTATTAAGGAAATCAATTATTGACGGATCTGTGATGTTGCATACCAAGGATTGTGATTATCTTCCACATATGTCGTTTGAACGAGTTACACACTGCCACAATTAATAGAAAACGTTAAAATATTAATTGATGTTGCATATGAAAGTCACTAAAATGCATTAAAAATTAATGATGCAGGCAAATATAAAGAAAAAGTTAAAATACCCTATAATACAAAAATAAAGAGTTTTGGAAAGTAGTGAGATAAGTTCGTATTCAATAAAATATTATCATGATATGTACAAAAGTAGATTGAGAATAAATTAATATGAAAGTTCATTGGATATAGTTTTTTCGAACTTTTGTTAGTGAACATTTTATATGTTTTTAGCAAGGGTTTTTCTAATTGTTATAAGTTTGTACGAAAGTTAGTAAAAATAAATATTTTACAGAGATAAGAAAAATGAAGAATATTTGATAAAAAATTTTAAATTCTTATTTATTTTAAAACTCTTTTTTTCATTTTTTAAAACTTTATACATATATATATATGTATAAAATGTTGACAAAGTAAAACGAAAATAGTAAAAATTAAAAAACAAAAGTTCCGAGAACTAATATATATATATATATATATATATATATATATTCTTCAAGCCATTTTCATTGTAATTATGATTATAAAACCAATGGTATGAAAATTATTTAAAATTTATTAAATAATATTAAAGTGCACATACTTAGAAAATTTTAAAAGTTATAAAACTTTTCAAAAATACTTTCATGGTTCTTATTGTCCATAAAAGATTCTCATCTCAGTTCAGTAAAATTCATTAGTATATGATCAAAGAGTTCTTATAAATCTTAACACAATATATTCCTCATTGAAGAAACATAATATAATATAGGTAGCTCTATTACTATCTAAAAAAATTCTAACTCCTATTTATATGCTTTGTATACGCATATTAAAAAGTAAATTAGTTTTTTTTTTCCCTACTTCTTACACTCTATAATATACTAAAGTCATTCTTATATACTATAAATTACTTTAATATTTTTCTCATTTAACCATTTTGCAATATAATACTCGTAGTTTTTGTCTTCTTCTTCTGTCTTTTATTTCTCTTATATCTTATTCAAGGTTTTTTTTTTCCTTCATGCTCCTTTGGTTTCTTTTTTACGGTTTCTTTGTGTTGATGATAAAAATGATGAGATTAGATTTTCAGTTTTTGCAGATATGAATAGCATGAGCTTTTGTGATTTCATCTCTTTTCAAAGACTTGTTGGATATTGAAATGTCTTAAAGAAAACAAAAGCTTTTTTTTTTTTTTTTGAAGAAAACAATTTTTTTTTTCAATAAAAGAACAATAATAAAACTTAAGCAATCATACAAAAGTATCAAACGTACTTGTATAAAATCAAACGCAACTTAAAAAACAATAATAAAAGACAAATGTAGTTATAAATATATTATATACAAAGAAAACAATCTTTTTTTTCCCTCAGAAAATTATTGTTTTCATCATAAAAAATAATAATAAAGCCTAGAACAAACATAATAAATATCAAACATTCCTTAATGAAACAAACAAAACTTTTACAACCCTTGTTCTTTTAGAAAAATGTTTCTTTTTTATCATATAACAATAATAAAAGTTGAATAAATATACATGTATACTAATGGAATCCATCAAATTAGGTTTTTGTTCGTAAAATTACATATCCTTATTGAAGTGCTAGTTTTGATTTTTTTTTTCCTTATCAGGGTTTATGATAAACTAATTATGGATGTAGAAAGAAAATTTGAATTTTCAATTATGTAGTTTTATTAAAATATGGATGGGATAAGAATTCTATTACCATCTTAGACCCTAGATGTGAGTGTCTGTGTGTGTGGCTGTGTGTGTGTATATATATATAAAACATGGTGCAAAATATATATATATCAATTATTAAACAAAATACAGAATTGGAACCTCGCGTCGCCCATGCTTGAGGATTTGTGTCCTTAGGATCTTCGGAGTTTACCCGGGGATCCTCCACATCACCTTTTGCGCAAATTAGTGGCTTACAAGGTGCCACTTAACCCCAAATAAGAGTGAAAACATGATAAAAATGAAAAGAAAATACTCAGTAACAATGTAGGAAAATTTATCACTTATATTATATATAAAAGCAAGGAAAGAGAGAACTAACGTTGGTAGATCCATGTTTCCCAGAAATTCAGCCTTGTTCCACTCAGGAAGTCCATAGGCCTAACAGCCAATATGCTAAGTATATTATTTCCATTTATATCAACAGTGGTCATTTTAGGGAAGCGACGAAGTAGATCTAGTGTAATATCTATTCAAAGATAAAGCCCAGTTAATAATTTTATAAATAAGATTCTTGATTAAAATAAAGTTAAAATTAATATGAATATTTTAGTTAGCACCGAAAAACAAAATAAAGGTTTTAATACATCAGTGTTTGCAAATTATCATTTATAAACACAACCAATAGTTTGCAAACTTGAAAACTAAAATAATGTATTTTAGTTTTTCAGTTAGAAAACTTGCAATAATTTTAATCATATTTAAAATATAAATAAATAAATAAATGGATTCTACATATGGTTAAGGGGCATACAAGTTTATTACTCTTTTGACACCCAAATTTCAGTGATCTTTTGATTAAGCAATGTTGAACTTCCATAGAACCTTATGCAGAGGAAAGTCCTGAGTATGGTGGCATATAGGGATGGCAACCGGAAGGACATGTACAGGTTTTTTTTTTTTTTTTTTTTTTTTTTTTTATGTATATATTCATACTATACCCATAACCCTTATATATATATATTTAAAAAGGGAAAATCCCAAACAATACCCAATGACATTTGAAAATATCTCATTTTACTACCTCATATTTTATTTTTATTCAAAATTTCTCTGACGTTACCAAGTTAATAAAAATGTTAGATAAAATATAAAATGACATTTTTAACCCTGATAAAGACTATTTTATTTAAAGAATAAAATAATTAAAATGTATTATTTTAAAATAAAAGATTATAAACTAATACAAACTAATCTCCATCATCCATGTATGAGATGAAAGGTAGAGTTTAACATACCAAATTAAAATAATAAAATAATATTTTAAAATAAAAAAATTATAAAATAATAAAAATTGATCTCTACCGTCCATCTCATAGATAGGTGATGGAGATCTACACACCAAATTAACAAATGAAAAATTGATAAAAATAAGAAAAAAAAATTGGAGATTCAGATTGGATCTTCACTAGCCATGGATCCATGGACCATCTTTATCATTAACCTTTAACCTCCATCTTCATTAACTTTCAACACACCACCGACGAACTCTATCAAACAACCACCGCCGGTCGCCACCTTTTTCTTTTTCTTCTTCCCCCCTTCCCCTTCTCTCTCTCTCCCCCTTTTCTTCTCTACTCCCATTTCTAGGTTTTTAGCATTGAAAATCTAGAAATTTTGGGTTTCCAGTGATTTTTTAGATTTCTAACCACTTCTAGGTTTCTAGTGACTGAAAACTCAGTTATCATCAACCCAAAATCTACCAAGCCCAATTAACCGAAAATCTAATACACGAAGCTTGCGAGATTGGTAACTTGGTCAGCGACATCAACTTATACCTAGCTCCACCTCCATCACTAGAACTCGAGTTAACACCGACTCGACCCATTAGGTTCATCATCGAACAAACCAGGTGGGTTTGTTATCAAACCCACTACACCACCACCACCATCATCGACTAGAGAAGAGAGTGATAAGAGATGAAGACAGATAAAAGTAAAAGACAGGACAGAGAGAACGCGAGAGAGAGAGAGAGAGAGAGAGAGAGAGAGAGAGAAGGGTGGGGGGGGGTAAGTGAGAGAAATAAAAATTATTTATTTATTTAAATTTTTAATTTTTTATATTTTAATTAATTTTTCATTGCATTTTCCTTTTTGCCCTTGGAGTCAAATAGTCAACCATCTCAACCTAATGGAATATATGACCATCAGGGGTACTGTTGTTCTTTTACACATCTCTATGAGGTATTTTAAATATATACATTAACGTCAAATGATATTTCAGATAAAATAAAACCACATATGACAAAAATGAGATATGGTCAAATGCCCTATGGTTTTCTAGGATTTTCCCAAAAAAAATAAATAAATTAGTAATAAATTAAAACTAGTATACATATTACATACATAACAATAGAAATTCAAAAAATAAAATAAAAAACAATTCAAATAATCAAGCCTACCCCATAAAATAAAACATACATAAATAACTTTCAAGTCCACCACAATAACTCAATTAAATTCTAACAAACATCAACAACTTGTGTAAATAAAAAATCTAAAACCAAAAACTATCTTTGCAAGATTACCCATAACACAAATGCACGACTACAAATATATATATATATATATATATATATTTAAGTTTAACATTATAGTTTTATTAACTCAAAATGATGTTGTAAATATATTATATTCTAATTTAAATGAGTACGAGGGTATGGTACGAATTCTAATTTCATATCTATACCGTACTCAAATTAACCACAACAGGCATGATTTTTCATATCAATATTTCCCCACATTACTATTTAATTAGTCTATCCCCGTCCATCATTTGCATCCCTAATGGTATATAAAGTAAAGAATCTGGAAAAAAGCATTGAGATGTTTCACAAGAGAATTGTTTAATAACTATTAGACTAAAAAATATAAGATAATTTATTTCAATATATATATATATAAAAGATAATTAATCCTTCAAATGAGACTAAGATGAATGACAATATATATATTGCTAATCCATGGTTTGGTTGAAATAATAAATAAAAAGGTAATTAGTCTCTATACCATGGAAACCTGCATGACTTAGCTCCAAGAGAAGATGAGCTGAAGTGGCTTCAAGGAAGGGATTGTTGGTTTTGGATGCAAGGAACCGGACCATTTCCTTGCCTTTAGCCGCACCATGAACAACAGCTGAAAGCAGAGGAATGAAACCTTGGGAGCCTTGCACCTCTGTCAGACTAGGGTTTTTCCCCAGCAATGCCTTTGCCACATCTACAACTCCTGTGAATGCTGCATAGTGAAGGGCCGTGTTTCCATTCACATCTACGACTGCAACTTGCTCCGGAGTCATCTTTTCCACCAGCTTCTCCACAAATTTGTAGTTGCACGAATAGGCTGCAACGTGCAATACAGTCATGGATGCCATGGAAATCTTAGCTGTTAATGCTTCAGGATTTCTATCGATAATCATTTCAGCGGTTTCCCAGTTTCCTTTAAGTGCAGCGAGATACAAGCCACGATAACGATTCAGGTCAATTTCTTTTAAAGATTTCTCAAAACTTCCTTCCTCGTACTGTTTAGTTACTAATGCTTTTGAGCTACTTTCCTGGCTAATGTCCATGGCTCTGCAAGTAACTTATTTGCCTGCCTGTTAGTGCCAATCACAAGAGATAAGTAATGCTAACTAAACAGCAAATCATCTTAACATTTGCAAATATCAAATTAAATACTCTCGGGAAAGGAGAAGAAAGATCATTAGAATAACAAGCTGACACAATCAAAAAACGAACTCTTATGCACTCGTAACATATTCCTATTGGACACAACTTGATCATTAATATATAGTCTTCTAACAAATTAATTAATAATGATGTTAACATATTAGAATTTGAACAAGGATAGTTAGGAAACAAAGAAAATTTTCTATAGAACGCTTAATTAATATGTTATATATGCTGATATTAGTGCATCCTTTCAATAACAACGTAACATTTTTTTTAATGCAAAATTAATATTGGTGATTAATGAATTAGTTGTGATTAAATGCTTTTAACCTGCTACAGAAGGAACAGTACAACAGACCTTATATTGTTAATCTAAAATGAAAATATAGACTTGCGGGATAAACGGATTCCATACCTTCCTTTGGAGGTCGAAAGCTGAAAGCGGAAAGCAAAATATTGTTGGTTTCTTCCGAATGTATCACTGGTGGGAGGATAGTCACAAAGCCTTCAACATTAATTTGATTTATGTTAGATTATGGTCGTTTGAGACGATAATTGTAGAGTTTTCCAGGATAGATATAACTAGGGACGAGAAGTAATTTTAATTTTAAGAAATTTTATTTTTTATTTAAAAAAAAAAAGTAATAAAAAGTAGTACATTCAATTCAAACAAAACGTTCCATTTGCATTGTTTTTTCAAACAAAATGGCCCACGCACATTATTGCTTTTGCTTTGCTGGTCAAATATCAGTTGAATCTTTTTGTATTGATATCTACCTCGGGATATTTTAATGATAAAACGCTGGATAAAGAAGGGACAAAACCAACATCATTATTACACATTTCGACATCTTAATGATTTATTAATCATGTTCCTAAATCCACATAGATCAGCAAAATATAGAGAGAAATGAGAATCCAAATCCCACCATTTTTTTATTATCATTTTCTATTTTCTTAATCCCCCTTTTTCCACATATTTTATTATTATTATTATTACTTATTTTAGTAGTCTCCCTTCATTTTTTTCCACTTTATCATTTGAAAAAGAAAATTCTTAAGATTAATAGACCAAAATTAATGGGTCTTTCTAAAAATGATCAAAGACTATAATTTTATTAAATTTAACCCAAAACCCATGTGTTTTGACACAATTACTCATAATTAATCTGGAATTTATCATGTTTAACCCAACACTTATTCTTCCTTCTCTTCTTCTTTTCTTTTTTCTTCTTCCTTTTCCTCATCCTCATTCTCCTTTTTTTACTCCTCCTACTCCTACTCCTACTCCAAATCATCATCCTCATCATCATCATCACTGTCTCATAAAAAGTCTATTCAATTAATATGCAAAATACTAATTAAATTGAACAATTCGAAGTCCATCGCATGTTTTCAATTACTAATAGTGAGAAACAAGGACGCTTGATAATGTAAGTTTAATTATGACTTTTTTAGCTTTGCGCGCGAAAAAAGCGTGGTAGCATGCATGATGCCCCATACACCTACCACTAAAAGAATGAAATGTTCTGTGAGATAATATTCTACGTGAAATGGAAGCTCTTGTAATCAAATTATTCTTGACTTTTTGTTATTGTCACTCAATTAATAAACACTAACAAGTAAATCAAGTGTTTGTTGTGATTTTACCTATCGATTGTTATAAATGTGATTCAACTTATTTAATTATAATTTGATATAATAAAGATATAATAAATTACAATAATCAATTTTAGAATACAATTATTTATTTTTTTGTCAAGTATATCAATAACCTAGATGATGTACACACCCTCATACATACATACGTATATACATACATACATATATATACACACATCATTTTTCGCCTCGGGAAACTTTTACTTACTAATTTAATTTCACGTGATCAAGCCACCTAGACCACCAACGAGCGTGGAAAAACCTTCACAAATAAACACCAGTTGAAGAGATTGGTCTGATAGTGGACACTACTGATGTTGCTAGTAGCTTGAATAAAGTAGAAGATGATAAGAGCACTAATAGCGAAGATGATCATTCCACTACTACTAATGTAGAAGCTGAGGTTCTAGGTAATCTGCTTGTGTGAGCACAACTGGGGGCAATAAACCATATTATAGGTTGGATCTGAATATGTATCTTTATGTGTAGTTCATCGTTTCCCATTTTCTTGATGTTACTTCCCTATTTAATGACATTTTTATATAGTTAATGAAATGAGTTCTTTTTTTAAATAGTACCTATTATTTGGTTTTGTCACCAAGTAATATTTTGAGTTTAAATAGCACCTATTAAAAGTTTTGGACAAAAGTTCATATATATACGAATTGATTTTTTTTTAAAAAAAAAAACAAAAAGTTTTAGTTTGTTTGAAAGGAATAGATGCAGCAAAAAAAGAAAAAGAAAAAATGGAAAAATAAAGGTCGAAATGTACATGATAAGTTAAGAATTTTATTCTGCTTGTCAAGATGATTCCAATGAAGTATTAGGGTTCAAAGCTTTTTTACATCGTCTACCTCCTAAAAGGCTTTTCAAAAGTGTTTAATATCAGTCCCTTAAAAATAGATCCCTAACAAATTAAAGAAACATACTCCTAATAAAGGACCATAGGCCCCAAATAAAGTATGATAGGTTCCAAATAAAAGAAGCATGTAAGTACCAATTTTTATTCAATTCCAATACCTAAACTTCTTTTACACAAATCCACGTAATTTTACAGTTTTAAAATTCAAAAAACCCATAATTTCTTCCAAAAAAAAAAAAAAATCAAAACGCTTAATGATTTTTCCTAAATTTCTATACATAACAGAATGATAGAGAGAAGAAGAAGAAAGGGATTGAGAAGAAGAAGAAACAAAGGAGAAGAAAGAGACACGCTTCTAGAGAGAGGCAGACCAGTGGAGAGAAGAATTTGAGAGAAAATGAAAGAGAAAGAGAGGGAAAAGGGGAAGAAGAAAATTTGAGTTTCATCCCTATTCATCAAGGGTAAAATGTGCATTTTCCACTTTTAGATGCAACTAAAACTCAAATAATTGATTGAGTGACAATGACAAAAGGAGAGGAAATTAAAATTAATTGTTGATACTTTTTATCTTGAGGCTTCTTATGGCTAGATACTTACTGGTAGCTATACACCATTGATGCTCTAAAAATTAACAATGAGGATGTCTCCAGTCTCCTAACATGAACTAGTGTGCGAAGGCTGATATTCGCGAGAAGGCTACTCCTTGTTTGTTTTGAAAATAGATGAAAAAATTGGTTTGACTACTTATTTTAATACAAGGACAATTTTGTCATTAAATTTTTCAAACAAATGGATGGTACTATTAAAAATCATTCTGATTTTCTAGTGTCATTTTACAAATTCACATATATTTTGAGGCTATATAAAAAAAGACCTCTTCGAACAATTACATAATGCAGTCAACAGTTATAAAAAACAAACATAACAAAAGCGTAGATTTTGCCAATCGCTGATTATGATAAGAGCTTAAATTAGATCAAATAGTATACATTTCAAAACATGACATTACATCACTTCTCTTTTCAATGTTCAATATCAACCTAGTAGGGGCAGACCCACCAAATGATGAGGGGGGTCATGTGCCCCCTCACAAATTTAAAAAACGTTGAAAGTTACAAGCAATGAGTTGTTGGTTGGATTATGGTTTAACACACTCACTGTTCAGCTGTTGACTTACCATTTTACAAATTTTTTTTTTTACAATGTCGTTCTTCCTACCTTGTCATTGCTCATTATTATTATTATTTTAATTCATGTTCTTTCTTTTTTGTTTTATTATGAGGTGTCCACTTCTTTTTATTTTATTCTTTTTTTTTTCATTTTTATTTATAATATAAAAAATATTTTTTTATTAGTTTTCTTATATCTGCTTGCCTTACTGATAGTATTTTTCTTATTCCAAAGTAATTAGTGATTTTTTTTTTTTTTACAATTTCTTTACTTTTTGATTAAATACATGTTTTCTTCTATATAAGTACTATTTACTTCTACTTTTGATTGTCATACAAACTTGATTCGCAATTTGCAATTTTACTAAACATTTTTTTTTCATTAATTTCTTCTTCACATGGCATCTCTTCATCTTCAGCATTTTGTCACTTATAATATCAGGTTAATTAACCTGTAAAATTTATTATTATTTTTTAATTTGCTTATTTTTAATAATTTAAATTTAACATATATCTCATCGATAAATCCTAAAATCTTAATTAAACTTCAATGTTTAAGTTGTTGCATTTAAATTGTTCATGTATTGTCATGATTCAATTCTTTTATTTTATTTTTTTACTTTATAGTTTTACTTTATTATAACTTGAGATAGTTTCTGTTATTTTCTTTTTTCAATTTTATTTAGTTTAATGATTTCATTAAGATTTTTAAAGGTAAAACTACTTGTTTTGCTTAAGTATGATGATGTTTTCATTTAATTTGAACTATCTTATGTTATTGAACTTTGTTTAACATAAAAACATTACATATTTAATATAATCTTAATTTTTGATGTTTTTATTACTTTGTTCATATGCCCATTTGAATAAATTTTATTGGTTAACCACTGCAATCTAGTCTGAGACTTTTGATGATATGAGATTTTAAATATATAGCAAAATGTCATATCTTAATCATATATTCACATAATGAAAAACATATTAAGATCTTTCCAAATTCATGTGAATTTAATAAGTTCTATTTGGTTTACTTTTAAGAAGTTAAAATATGATTATTTAACAATTTTGATTTAAAAAAGGTTTTTGATATAGTAAACAAAAATGGTTATTTGAAAATTTGGGTACATTTGGCTGCAATTTATATATATATATATTGTTTAAAAAAAGTGGGAGGTTACATTTGAAAAGTAATTATGAAACAATTTATAGTAGAATTTGATGGTTTTTTTTTTTTTTTCAAATAACCAAATTATCATCATTAATTTTGGCATAATGATATTTATATTTCAACTTTAAGTATATAGAATTATATTGATACCAAAAATAGAAATTAAAACGATTTTTAATTATTATTATTTTAAATATTATAAAAATTCACAAGAAGTAATACAATATATAATATTTGAGTAAAATATATATATACATTGCTTTTGAGGTTTATATTAATTTCAACAAAATAATTAATTAAATAAGAACCTCATTATTAACTTTCTACGACATTTTATTTCTTTAACACGACTAATATAATCAATCACTTTGAATTTACATACGAAAGATTTATTATCTCTATCAAACTAAATCCCGAATTATTCTAAAGATAAAAAAAAAAAAAAAAAAAAAAAAAAAAAACAAAAACAAGAAACAATGATATTATGGAAGTAAATATTCTTGCATTTATTATTATTGCACTGTTCATTCTAATTCCTATTGCTTTTCTGCTTATAATATATGTAAACATGATCAATTAAAGTAATTAATTGGAAGGAAACTTAATTTCGTAGTTCTTATCAATGATTTAAGTACTAAAAAAAATTAAATTTCTGATTCTAAATGAAATGAACGAACTAGAATCAGTAGTAGCCTATAAGATCTAATAATATGACTGAAAGATTCAATTCGATCATAATATCTAAGACAATATTTCGTGCAAATTGAGATAGACACCTAACATGTGTGCATTACAAACAATGTTTCAAAACTTACTAAGCGTTAGATAGTCAACTGTCTGGTGCCTAGCGACTAGTCAGCTAGTTGGCAAGTACTCGGTGACTAATCGGATTGACCATTGGTCAATAGTTATCCTATTGACCGATGGTCAAACTTACAAAAAAATATTTAAAAAATTCATTAAGTCAAACTACAGTCATATGACTACAAAACATCATAAAACATGTCTTATACAATCTTAGAAGCATTTTTAGCACAAACAATTAACATAGTTAGTTATATAACACAAAGAAAATAACAACTAATTAACAAGTTAATAATTAATATCAAAGGGGAAAAAAAGGTTAGTGGTTGTTTGAATTTGCTTTTGAAAACCATTTTTCGTTTTCAAAAGTGAAAAAGGGTCTAAAATCTATTTGACAACCATTTTCACAAACATGTTTTTGGAAATGGAAAACAAGTTTTTGAAAATATAATGGTGAGATTGAAAAACAATATTATTCTGTTTTCCATCATTTTCAAAAACAATGGGAACTAGGCTGGTGGAAAAAAAAAGAAAAAAAAAAAAACTAGTTTGCTAAAGAAGATGATGAACTAAGCCAACTAGAGGTGATAAAGGAGTGTAATCATCTTTGAACAAGAAATCGATGTTGAAAGCACCAAAACACCTAATCTCAATTACTCAACAACCCAAACACCCATTGCCCTTTTTTCAAAAAAAAAAAAAAAAAAAAATCCATTGTCGAGCCACCACCATCGTTAAACCTACCAACCATAGATAAAGACCCAATCATCGCAATAGCTACACCAAGTCACCACCATCGTCGACAAAACTAGTCGTCATAGCTAGAGACTACCATTTCTAGTCACCGGCCATGTCGCAACCCGTTGCCAATAGCACCGTCTCCAATCATAGATAGACACAACCAGTTGTCGACACTAGTGTGTGATGAAGAAAGAGAGGGGTAAGGTGAGAGAGCGGTGACGTGAGAGAGAGTATTGGGTGAGAGAGAGAGACTGGTGAGTGATGGAAATAAAGAGAGGAGTGAGAAGAGAGAAAAATATTTTTATAATTTTTATCATTTTTTTAAATGCATTTTTATTATATTTTGATTTTGCAAACAGTATCAAACAACATCAAACAACTTTTTTTTTTTTCATTTTCATTTTCGAAATGAATTTTCAGAAATACGACCAAACGCATCACTATTTTTAAAATCGTTGTTTTTCGTCTTTGAAAATATTTTTTAAAATTATTATTTTAAAAACGCATTCAAACACATCCTTAAAGTCTTTTGTGGGTGTAGGAGAGAGATAAAATCATAACCTTAGATAGCATAGGGCCCGTAACTAAGCCTTGAAAAAACAATCTTTGATAACACCTGTCGACATTTCACTCACCATCCATCATCAAACTGTTGGTATTTGAAAATAGAGGACATGATTTTGACCAGCAAGTAACAAAATATTATATTGAGAAGAATGTTTACAAAATGGAGGAGCTTAACTTTAGATATGATAGCAATGGAGTACTTTTCTCTGATCAAAATTACAACGCAATAAGGCCTATCTATAGGCTGTGAAAGTCGGTGTTTCAAGTCAGCAAATCTAATGCCGATTACAAAATGTGTATTATCTAAATAATAGAAGAGTCTAGTGTCTTAAATTTTTAATCCATTTACTTGGCGAGGAGACAAGTTGCTTTGCCTAGAAGCTTCATCGTCTAGATCATTTCGGAATTTGGCTTTCACACAAACAAACCAATCCAATTTCATCAATATCACTTTGAGAATCAAAATCAAAATTATATGAAATCAATGGAGAACAACTAGCCTGGTCAATCTTTCTCATACCCACTATAACCCCCAATAGAAGCAGCAGCGGCGGTGACGCCTTTCCACCACCTCCTCTTGCAATAGCAGTAGCAGCTACAAATGTTTTGGTCTCATCAACGACAAGAAATCAAACAGGTGAACAATTTCAAGAGCCACCAATTGCCTTTAGCTTGCATCAAGAAGATCATGACGGCAGACGAGGATGTGCGGATGATCTCGGCTGAAGTTCCCATCTTGTTCGCGAAGGCGCACTAGCTTTTCATCTTGGAGCTCACAACGGCTTCACGTGGAGGAGAACAAGCAGTGGACTCTGCAGAAGAACGACATCGTAGCAGCCATTATGACGACTGATATCTTTGACTTGGCCCAGACGGGCATTATGAGAACAAGCCAAGAACTCGGCCGCGTTGGGCCGCCTAGGCAGCCCAACCACTCAAAACCCCCGATTTAAGGGTTTTCGGCTTGCTGGACTGCCGTCGAGCTGTTAGTCAGCGAGAACTCAGCGCTGGGTTTCCACTTCTGGAACACTGACATCAAATCTCCCTATCCATGTTGTACTAATAAAGTTATAGATGTGATAGTTGGTGGGATAATGACGTTGGAAATTGTTTTTAATAGGTAAGAGAGGAGAATATCTTATTTGGATGAACAGGGGTACTTTAAAAGCTTAATTGAGCTTCCCTTTTTTATTATTTTTATAATAAAAGAATTAAAAAAGAAAAACAACCTTTGTAATTAATATAAGAACAAATTACAATTTAGCTAAGTAGTTTAAACTCTAATTCAAGCGGAGTAAGAGTTTTAATATTATTATAATTTACTCCCCTGCTGTTAATAAGATTCCGTAATATGTAATATTGAGCCGTTAAAAAGATTCCATTATATGTAATATTGGACAGTATTCAAACAACGAAAAGACGAAAATACCCTTAACAACTATTTTGACTCAATTGACAGAATAAAACATAAAAAAACAAAATATCAAAAATCTTGTCCTTCATATGAGTTTCTTCTCCTTCATCAGCGCCGTCGGTTTCTTCTCCTTTATCATATGGGTTCCTCTGTCGAACCCAGATAAACCTTTTCATCCTTCAGATCTCTCTCCGCCGTCGCTTTCTTCTCCTTCATTCTCTATCCATCGCTTTCTTCTCTCTGTCGGTAAACCTTCCTTTCTTTTCTTTCTCTCTCCTCTCCTTTCTTCTCCTCTCTTCTCTTCTCACCGCCGCCGCCGTCTTTTTTCTCGTTGTCGGTTTCTTCTCCTTCATCATATGGGTTCATCTGTCCAACCCAGATGAACCTTCATCTGGGTTCTCATCGACGAACCCAGATGAAGGTTCATTTGGGTTCATCGATTCGAACCTAGATGAATTATTTGGGTTCATCGATGATTTTTAAGTTGATTTATCTGATTTTTTTGTTGTTTTTTTTTTGTTTTGTTTTGTTTTTTTTTTTTTTTTCAGTTTGAGGTTGATTTATTTTGTTTTGTGGGAGATTGATTATGTTGGCTTTGATTGATGATATTTGGTTTTGGATTGATGATGTTAGGAGGTTGACTGATGATGGTTGACGATGTTTGCTGCCATTTTTGTGTTTCTAGGAGGTTGATTGATGATTGATGATGATGTTTGGGGCCATTTTCTTCGTTGGTTGGTTATGTTCAACGTCGATCTAGTTTTATTGTTGATTTTATTGGTGAGAGTTGTGGTGGTTTGGTTGGTTTTGATGTTGAGGAAAAGAAGGAAGTGATGGTGGCAAAGTAAGAGGAAGAGGAGAAGGTGATGTTGAGGAAGAGGTAGAGGTGGTCGACAGACGAAGAGTTTTTTATTTAAATTTTTGATGAAATTTATTTAAAAAATATCAAAAATAATAGGGGAAACTTCATTTTAGTCCTTAAGGTTTCGCGAAATATCAAAATTTTAAACATCTATTGAAAACAGCTCTTTTAATCCCTAACTTTTCCAAAACTCTTCAAAATAGTCCAAAATGTTGGTCAATTAACGGTCAACGGTTACGGATTGTTTAGATGAGAAGGGTAAAATGGTCTTTTTATAGAGGGTAATTTATTATATAATAAAGTTAATTTTCTAAAACAAATGAAAAAAAAAATTAATAAAAAATGGAGATCCATGGACGGTGGAGATCCAATCTGGTGGATCTCCACCATCTTCAACAAACCAACCAAGATTCAAACCCTTTACCAACATCATCAACAACCCACTTCATCAACATCATCAACAACCCCACAAACTACAACATCATAAACAACATCGCAGCATCATCAATATCATCATCTTCCACAACAACAACATCAACAACAACATTAAGAACAAAAAAATCAAAACTGTTATAAAAAAAAATTCAACACATTTGCACTGATGAACTGTTATAAAAAATCAAAACTGGATTCTTCATCTGGGTTCGATCTGGGTTTGTTCGAACCCGAATCTGGGTTCGAACCCAGATCTGGGCTGGGTTCGTTCGAACGAACCCAGTTCTGGGTTCGAATGAACCCAATTCTTCAACTGGGTTCGATCAAACCTAGATGAAGAACTAGGTTCGATCGAACCCAGATCGGCTCCATTTCCGCGGAAGAAGGAGAAGAGACGGAGACGGAGGAGGAGGCCGAGGAGATGGTGGCCAGAAGAGACGGAGGTGGAGGAATGGTGGCTGATGGAGGAGATAGAAGCGAAGGAGAAGAACGAAGAAGAATGAGGGGGAAAAGAGAGAGAGGAAATGAGATTAATAATTAGTTTAATTTTTTTCCTAAATTGATTTTTTAAAAAAATTATTGTTTAATTTAAATAAAAAATAATAATCAATCTTTTTTTTTAAAAAAAAAAAAACAATCATATTATTGTATATTATTTTGCGTACACATGTTAATTTTTGATTGGTCAAATAATATGTAATATTATGATTTTATTAGAGATAAAACAGTCATTATAAGTTGTAAGGGGTAATTAAGTCTTTTTAATTTTCTGTTTAGTTTGACCAGTAGTTGACTAACATTTTGGACAATTTTGAAGAGTTGTTAAAAAGTTAGGGATTAAAAGAGCTGTTTTCGATAGATGCTTAAAATTTTGATATTTCGCGAAACCTTAGGGACTAAAATGAAGTTTTCCCAAAATAATATCAAAAGACAATTTTACCCCTCATTTAGTTAATTTTAACATAAGAATGTTAACTAGGGAGGGTAAATTATAATAATATCGAAACAGTTACTCCGTCTGAATTACAGTTTCAACTGGGTAGCTAAATTGTAATTTGCTCTTAATATAATGTTAAATATTTTTGGTACTATAATCATCTCTTCATGCATCTACAGGGAGAAAAAAAGAAGAAGTCCTTAATTAGGAGATATATATCACACTCCATGTTTGATTATATAAAATCTCACTAATTAAAGTATCATGTTTAACAAAATTTCCAAAAGAAAAAATGGAAACTTCTAGCACCAAATTACTTATTACTTTTGGTATCTAGTGTTTAAGAAAGTATTAGTCGTTATCCAACTATAATATAAGAGTCACGAAATTTGGGAGAGCAAGAACAAATGGATACTAACAACATTGTAAGTCTAATTCATTGTTCATGTCAAAGAGGAACAATCAACAAAAAAATACTAGCAAAGCAAAAATATTTTGCGGTAGCAAAGCAAAAATATTTTGCGGTGATATATCATTTTTCTATTTCGAATGACAAAAGGAATAGGGAAAAAAATAAAAAAAGAAGTCAAAAGGCTTGCATTTGTAAAGAGGCCCATTTCTGTATATTGGACCGACCAACATTTTCTGTATTTCACATTAGCTATTTAGAAACAGCAAAAAGTGAAAGAGAAACACAAAACCTTAATTCATATGAGTTTCCTATATGTCGATTCCCAAGAAAAACCAAATCGATAAATCAATTCCCTTCCATTTCTCTCTTGATCGTCTACCAATTCCTCGTCGATTTGAGACCCATTTCTTTATTTGTGTTTTCTATCACTGAGTTCTACCTAGTTGCCAAGCTTTCTCTCTCTCTCTCTCTCTCTCTCTCTCTCTCTCTCTTCATTTGTGTCTTCTTCATATCTCAGACCTATTTTTGATGTATATATCTCTTATGTGCTTACAAGTTTCTTGGAAATGTTGATAGTCAGTTTAGTTAACTGAAAATATGGAAGTTGTTAGCAATACCTGTTACCAGTAATTGTGATAGTTAGCAATAGCAAATAAAACGTCTATCTATTGGTTTGTAGTGGGATAGTGCTATAGTTTTAGACCAAGTTGTTATGTTTTCTTCTATTTGAATGAGTATTGGAAGCAATAAAAGTAGAACATTAACTTGTGGGCTTTACTCGTCTGCAACAATTCCACGACGAGGTCGAAACCAAGCTAAGGTTTGTTAGCATCCAAACACCTAACAAGATGGTATCGGAGCCTCGTTTCGATGAGGGCATCTCCCTTTGAGATCCATCCAAACAACCTCAGCAAGGATCTCAACATCCCACTTAAGAACAATTTTTGCAGTTGGAAAAAATGGTCCATAACATGTATATTCAGCTACAGACATTTATGGAAGCATTATTATCAAATAAACAAGATGAAAGTTCCTCCAACCCTCCACCCATCAATCCTTCCACAAACACCCACTCAAACTACACTCAAAATTACCAACTAGCACATCAAACCTACATACAACCATTATATTCCACTTATCCCACCAACAATTTCCAAACTCATCCACCCTATATTTATCAAACACCAATTCATCAACCCAATCAAAACCAAGAAACCATTATTCCCTGAGTTATCGAGCTTGATTTCCATTTTACGATGGCACTGAGGATCCTATTAGCTGGTTGGAAATGATAGAGCAATTTTGTGAATTTCACAAAACACCTGCTTGACAAAAGTTAGCGTTGGTTGCATTCCACTTAAGTAGAGGAGTACAAGCGAACTCGAGTTTAGATGACATGGGATGAGTTCAAGCAAGCTATCAATGATCATTATGGTCTAACTTTGCTAGAAGATTGCTATAGAGAGCTAACTAAGCTAACTAAAACTGGTTCCGTGAAGGGTTACCAGCTTCATTTCGATAGCCTTCTTGCCAGAGCTAGAAATTTAACAGAGCGACAACAAATTAGTTGTTTTGTTAGTGGATTAAAATAAGCCATAAAGGTAGACGTGAAGAGCTACAAACCTCCAATCCTTTCCACACGTAGCTAACTTTGCACATCTCTTTAAGACGAAACATCTAACACCTAACCCCAACTATTGAGCCCAAACAGACCACATATCAAAGTTCCACCAATAATTCATCAAAACCCATATACACTACACTCCTAAAAAACCCACCAATCAAAAGACTTACTCCAACTGAAATTCAAGAACGACTTAGCAAGAATCTCTGTTTCAACTATAAGTAAACTTAGTTCCCAGGACAAAGGTACAAACGACTCTTCCTAATTGATTGCAAATGTGAGGAAGAAGAAGAGAGTGAAGAATGCCATGAACCAATAGGAGAAACTGAAATTCCTGAGATATCCTTTCACGCTGTCATCGGAGTTTAACCACTTGAAACTATTTGTGTTTCCATAGAGATTAAAAGACGACCACTTACTATACTCATTGATTAACGCAACACACACAATTTTATGAACTAATCACTAATTCAAAAGTTTGGGCTCACACCAATTCGAGGAGAGCAATTTAACGTAGTTGTGGCTAATGGCGAACGATTGAAATGTATGGGTAAAATACTTGAGCTCACAGTCAAACTTCAACAACATGAATTTAAAATAAATTTCTTTGTGATTGAGTTAGGAGATTGTGATGCTGTTTTGGGTGCTCAATGGTTGCAAACACCTGGACCAATTCTTTGGGACTTCGCCAAACTCACAAAGCAATTCCAATTTGAAAGGAAGGACATTATACTCATTGAAGTTCAACCAAAAAAGACCAAAGCTTTCTTCAGAAAAAAAACATAAAAAAAAAAAACCAAAGCTGTGGAACAAAAAGAAATAGTCAGAGCGTATCACCAAAACGGGAAGCAAACTACTTTTTTATAACTCTTTGCAATATTAGGGGTCATAGAAGTCAAAAAAGAAGAGTAACTGGGCTGGACTGATGCACAAAAGTTACAAATAGAGGTCTTGTTTCATGAGTGTGAAATGGTATTCCAAAAACCCAAAGGTTTACCTCCTCACAAAAATCATGCTTATATAATCAACTTGTTACCTAGGACTGGTCCAATTTCTGTTCAACCATATCATTATTCATATTGCCAAAAACATGAGATTGAAAAACTTATGGCAGAAATGAAAGAAAATGAGATCATCAGAGCTAGTACCAGTCTCTATTTATCTCCACTTTTGCTTGTCAAGAAAAAAGATAGGATATGACAATTTTGTATGGACTATTGAGCATTGAATTCAACAATGATTAAAGATAAATTTTTTATTCCAGTTATCGAAGAATTATTGGACAAACTCCATGGAGCTAAGTACTTCACAGGCCTAGACTTGTGACAAGGTTACCTTTAAATTTCAATGTACCAAATGATATTGAAAAGACTGCCTTTTGAACACATGAAAGACACTATGAATTCATGGTAATGCTGTTTGGACTCTCTAGTGCCCCCTCTACCTTCCAAGCTCTTATGAATGACATTTTTCGTCCTCATTTTTGACAATTAGTATTAGTGCACTTCAATGACATCCTTGTGTATAGCAAAGGTTGAAAAGATCACTTGACGCACTTAAGAACAGTGTTCTCCATCTTAGCCACTCACCGACTCTATGTTAAAAATGAGAAATGCAATTTCAAAGTCGTTGAAATAAAGTATCTTAGCCATATGATCAGTAGTGAAAGGGCACAAATGGATTCAAGCAAAATTATAGCAATTGTTGAATGGCTTATGTTGAACACTATCACAAGCCTATGGGGATTTTTGGGCCTAACGGGTTACTATAGAAGATTCATACAAGGGTATGGGGAAATTGTTGCATAATTGACATCAATGTTAAAGAAGAATAAATTTTAAGGGAACAAGGAAGTAGAAGCTATATTTGAAGCACTCAAGCAAGCAATGGTACAACGTCTAGTTCTAACATTGCCCTTGTAAGCCCTCTATCATAATTTTACGGATCTACCCAGAAGCAGTCCCTAAATAATTATTGGAGACCCTAAATAGTCCATGGAAACACCTAAGGGTCTAGGGAACCCTTAGAGATCGATTTAAACTGGATTGAGATTAAACAGAAGGGTAAAATGGTGAATGAAATCGAGTGAGTATTTAAGGTGATAAGTGACTAAATCGAAGATAAGATTTAATAATTATGGTTAAAGTGAAATTAAGCTAAAAGTCAAGGGAGGAGATTGAAATTTTTAAGGGACGTGACCTTCATTCTTTTAGTTGTTTGGGGAGGAAAGCATAAAGCCAAAAGTTTGTTTTAAAAATCAAAAGAGAGAGAGTGAAAGTTGTCGCCGAACCAGAAAAAGAAGAGAAGAGAAGGGAAGAGAAGAGAAAGAAAAGAAAGAAGAAGATCGCTGCGTCGACGTCCGACCAGACCGCCGACCAGCTCGACCAGCTGCCAACGTGACCCGTCGTCGAGCAGAAACCGAACAGCTTGAAGACGACCCAAGCCGAGTAGACCGAAGCAGAGCAGAGCTCGATGTCGCACGAAGAGAAAGCAAATCCGGGCAGAATCGCCGCCGCTGACGACGAAGGGAAGCTACCATCTTGACCGAACAGCTGTTCCGACGTGCAAAACTACAGAACCCAGCTCCAGCACTACCTGAACTCGACACAACCAAGCTCGTCGACCAGCCTCCATCACGCGTGAATCGAGCAGACCCGAAGCAAACCAGGAACGGCAGGTGAGATAGACCCCAGATCGGACGAGATCGACGACAAAACAGAGGTAGATCGAGAAGGAGAGAACGAGGGAGAAAGAAAGGAGAAAGAGGAGAAGAAAACCCAGCTCAAACCAGCTCCAATCAACATCTTTTTTAGTTCGAAACCAAGCTCAAAACAGTGTCGCGAAGAGAGAATCCGACCAAGGAAGAGAGGCTTGCGCGTAGGAGAAGAAAGAGGGAGGAAATCCAGCTCAGATCAGTCCGTTTATGCCTCAAAACAGTTCCAAAACCAGTCTAAAGCGAAGAGGAAGAAGGTGAGCTAGTGAGGAAGAAAAAAGAGTGAGTTATTTAAGTTAATGTTGATGATTAAGTTGATTTCGAAGCGGATTTGGTTATGATTCGTTATTGGTTAGTTTTGAGTGAAGAATAAGTTGAGAAATAAGTAGATTTACGCTTTTTGGGAGCTTAGGGAACCAAGAGAATAGTGAAAAATTAAAGATAAAACGAATCGCGCGGTAAGCTAGTTTGAGGGGTGATTATGTAATTTGATAATTTCGAGTTTCCAGAAGTTGACGTGAGCGTAAATTTACATTTCCATATGTTGTGTAGGTGCCAAGGACGCTCGAGGATCGAGGCAAGAGGATTAGGGGCTCCGCACGCGCCATTCTCAGTTGTCAATTTTGTGAGTGAGTAAACTTTATTTTAAAAGATTTTAAAAGTATTTAGTATTTCAAATTGATAAGTTTGATTTAATAAATAATTGCATGAGTTTATTTTAAATGTGTTGATATAAGCATGAATTTGGAGCTTGAAATGATGTTATTTTGTGCTTGTGCACTTACCAAAGATATTATAGTATTTAATGTATTCAAAAAATGAGTTTTAGTGCTTATCGCACTCAGAAATCAGATTTTAGTGCTTGACGCACTCAGAAAAGAGATTTGTGTTTTTGCACCAGAAAGTTAAAGTAGAAAAGAAAAAGTGTTTTCAAAACCAGAAAGTATCCCCTCAGAGATTTTCAGAGATTACAGACCAGTTTAGACCCGATCGGTCTATCCCACTTCAGTTGGCACAGTTCTGGGAAAGTATAAGTTACTAACTTGGGGGAATAAGTGTCAGAGTCTGTCAGTCGAGTCGCCATTACTGATGTGAGGTAGTGTGTCGTGTGCTATGGTTAGCGTTGAGAAATTCTGCACATGGCCACGAGATGTCTCAGAGCAGGTGAGCTATGGTTAGCACTGAGAAATTCCGCATATAGTCGTGAGATGTCTCAGAGTTGATGACCTATGGTTAGCGCTGAGAAATTCCGCACATAGCCGTTAGATTCGAGAGACCCTATATTTAGGGATACTATGGTAATTTTGAAAGATATCAGAAAATAGCTTCAAAAGGAAAGCAGATTTAAGAAAAAAGAAATTTTATAATTATTATTCAAGTTATTTATAATTTACAGTTACAAGTTTTGAGTTTAAAGCAAGCTTATGTTTATATATAAATTCTCTTAATTAAATTGAATTTTAAGAGATTTAAGTTTGAAACGCTTTAGAAATAAAGAATGGTTTTCAAACGTTTTCAGAGGAAGACGTTTTGAAAATCAGATTTTCAAAGAAAAGAAAGATTATCACTCATTGAGCTTTTAGTTCATTATTTTCTGTTTTATATAAAAACCTCATCAGGTACTCTCAGCAGCTAGTCGAGAAGCAGCATCACATCCAGCGGGCGAGCCAGCACGACACAACATCATTTGAGCAGCCATTTTGTTTCATCAATTACATTTTCATGTAAATATCTTTTAAAAGTGTATAAATGATTTGTAATTATTCGCCCTTAAATGTTTTTAAATTGCTTTTGATTAAATGCGGTTTATTAAATGTGATTTGAATTTTCTTAAGTTGATTTGAAAATCAAATGCATGATTGAGACCTACGGACAACCAGAAGTTGGGTTGGTGATAAATTTTAGTCGAAGTGTTGTTTTTCTGTAAACAGGTTTTCTGGAACGTTAAAAATACAGTTGTTATGCTGCCGAAATTTTATTAAAAAAATGAGTTTCGAAAATGAATTTAAAATTTAAAAATAAAAATTTTCCTACGTGTTTTCAGTTTTTTAAAAAAAAACCAACCCAACGATGTTTCAGAAAGTATCAGAGAATTTAGGATTCGCTCCACGGATTTCGCTTAGCCCGACGAGTCGGGTCTGAGAGGGATCCGTTAGGGTGTCCTGGCAGTGATCTACCGGATTAGAGTTAGAGGTATCCAGGGTTAGGGTCGCGTCAGCCTTACTTTACAAAATCCTTCATAATTAAGTGTCATGCATCCAGAAATGGAGTAGGAACCATATTAATCCAAAATAGCAAACTGATTGCTTACTTCAGTTAAGCCATTAAAGGTAAAAATATAGGTCTTTCAACTTATAAGAATAAAATGCTAGCTCGTCTTGGTGGTGCAATGTTTAAGGTCATATTTGTTGGGAGGAACTTTTATGGTGCGAACAAACCACAAAAGTCTCAAATTCCTCTGGAATCAACATATCACAAATCCAATGCAACAACGCTGGCTCAACAAATTGATGGGGTATGATTTTTCTATTGAGTATAAAAGAGGGAAAGAGAATGTTACAACTAATGCTCTCTCTAGGAATCACAACTTAACCCAACTCATGGCTATTTCGCACTTAGAGCCCATTTGGTTAGAGTCTTTGGAAGAGGAAAATAAAACTCATCATGAAATGGTTAAGTTACATGAGCTTTATCAAATTAGAGAAATAATTGGTCTATGATCCAAGTAAAATGACCTTCTTTTTTTCAAAGACCAACTGTACCTACCTGTCACATCCAAATTACTTATCCTTATCACTAATGCCTTTCACAATTCCACACATGAAGGTTTGCATAAAACTCTTCATCATTTGGAGTCTGTTTTCTATTAGAAAGATATAAAGGCTTTAGTTTTGGATATTATCCAAGCTTGTGATATTTGCCAACAGAACAAAATAGAACAAGGTGCTCCCTCTAGTTAGTTGCAGCCCTTACCAATCCCAAAAGAAGTATAGATAGATATTTTGATGGATTTCATTAAAAACAACAATCATGGTTATAGTAAACTTGAATGTCCAAAATGGCACATTTTATGGCCATGGCCTCACCACTCACGGTAATTACGACAGCAACGACCCTCTTTGAAGGTGTACTTAAGTTATATGGGATGCCAAAAAGTATAGTTTCAAATCGAGATCCAATTTTTACGAGTCACTTTTGGAAGGAGCTATTTAAACTACAATGAACTAAATTCAATTTTTCTTCTTTCTACTATCCATAAACCGACGGCCAAACGGAAGTCACAAACTACACTATCAAAATGTATTTACGGTGTTTTTCTAGGGAAAATCCAAAGCAATGGGTGAAGCGACTTCCATGAACATAATTTTTTTTATAATACCAACAAACATTCTATGACCAAAAGAACTCCATACGAGATCATCTATGGCAAAGTACCTTTTACTCCTGTTCATTCTAACTCAGGAATAACAATTGACGCTTTAGTTGGTCAAAAATTAACTCAACGAGACAAGAGGCTCAGACAACTACGAGAACAACTACTAAAATCATAGGAATAGATGAAAACCATATATATGATAAGGGCAGACAAGACAGGGAGTTCGTTGTAGGATATTGAGTTTTTATGAAGTTTCAACCTTACAAGCAAGTTTCAACAACAAGCGTCAAAACACATAAATTATCAGCTTGCTATTATAGCCCATATCAGGTGGAGAAATGTGTTGGACCAGTAGCATATAAACTCATTCTTCTAGGTGGAGCAAGAATACACCCCTATGATCCATGTTTCCCTCTTGAAGAAATAACTCAAATCTAAGTTTCAACCTGCCGTTGATTTACCAAAGCTAGAGGGAGAAGACAACTAACCTTGGGGACAAGGTTTTTTTCAAACGGATGGGGATGTTACATGCCTACAAGTATGTTGGAAATGTTGATAGTCAGCTTATTTAACTAAAAATATAAAAGTTGTTAGCAATAGTTGTTAGTAGTAATTGTGGTAGTTAGCAATAGCAACTAAAATGTCTATCTTTCTAAAAAAAAAAATTAACAAAAATAACAAAATACCTATCTACTGGTTTGTAGTGAGATAGTGCCATAATTTTGGACCAAGTTGTTATGTTTTCTTGTATTTAAATGAGTATTGGAAGCAATAAAAGTAGAACTTTTTATCCAAATATTAGTATTAGTTTATTCAGTTTTCTTCTTAACTTGTGAGCTTTACTCGTCTGCAACAATTCTGTGATGAGGTTGAGGGTGAGCTAAGGCTTGTAGCTTCCAAGCATCTAACAATATCTTTTTCATATTGTTTTCTATTGATCAGGTATTTAGATTAGCTTGTGTAGCTATAAAACATGTAGTAGATAGCAAGACATTTGATTTCAGTCAGAAGCTGATAAAGGTACTGTCAGAATCTAATCAGGAAAATCCAATCCAAATAGTAAAAATAGTAAATTTTGATTTCAAGTTGTCAACTGGGCCGACTAGTCAGTCTAACTCGATTGAGTAGTTGACGGGACCTAATCCGGATCTCTCTAAACTCTTATCTGGAAGGGTTTTGTCGGGCACTCTAACGGATTCTTCCTAAACCCTGCTAGGCGGGTTAAGAAAAATTTGCGGAGCGAACCCTTAAACTTTTTATTTACAAACTAACTTATTTGACTTCCTCTTCAAAACTAATTGGGTTGGTTTCGTTTTAAAAACTAAAATTTCCATTTCAATTTAAAATTCAACTCATTTTTCAAAACTAAAATCCGATAGCATAATGGTTGTATTTTTAACATTTCCAAAATCTGTAAAAGGGAAATTTACACTTCTAACTATTTTCTCAAATACCAGCCAACTTCATTATCCACAAACATGCATTTCAAATCACATTTCCATTTCATCAAAAACAAAAGCATGAATTTAGGAAATAATCCATTTATAAACTTCCACAATGGTTTAAAAACTAAACTTTAACTCATGAAAAATAATTACCACTAATTTACAACTTAAAAACACATTTACAAACAACTTCTTTAAATTACAAAATATGCAAAAGATAGATATGCAGAAGTTTTGTCGTGTCAAGCCCACCTAAACTTTCGGAGGAGCTATCTCTTCTTCCTGGTCACCCACGCTAACACCTGAGGAGGTTTTTAAATAAAAATGGAAAACTGTGAGCTTTAAAAGCTCAGTAAGTGTTTATATATTTTTTATCTAAAACTTTTGTTTACTAAAATACATCATCCAAAATTTTTTAAGGTAATTTCTATTTTTAAAAATTTCTCAATTTTAAATTTCATTTCAACGCAAAGCATAAATATTGAAACTGTAAACTTATATATGCATCAAAATACATATAAAACTCATAAATTGCATAGAAAATCTATAAATCTCACATGTGTAAAAACTTCATATAATACTAATAACGCATCAGGTATACAAAGTGATAAATA
This sequence comes from Nephelium lappaceum, assembly GCA_021234005.1. Classification (NCBI taxonomy): domain Eukaryota; kingdom Viridiplantae; phylum Streptophyta; class Magnoliopsida; order Sapindales; family Sapindaceae; genus Nephelium; species Nephelium lappaceum. The sequence continues at coordinate 26,248,339 of CM037996.1, forward strand.
AATAAATCACTTTCATTAAAATTTTAAAATACTTTTATTTGCTTTCTAACTTTTCAAACGTTTACTTTACTTTCTAAAAGCATCATTCATACTCCTAAAAGCTCTGACCATACAGCGAGTAGCTACGTCGCTCATAGTGGCAATGTCACGTGGTGATTTTGAACTGACACCAACCGTAACACAATCTAAGACATCTCACGACTATGTAGTGGAATTTTGCATCGCTAACCATAGGGCAAGATAATATCCTACATAAGTAGAGGCGACACGACAGTCTTGATTTCCCCTCAATTAGTGATGCATCCCCCTAGAACTTTGTCATACTAATGTGAGATATACTGGTCAGATCTAAAACTTAATAATGTAATCTGAGAGTATACTAATGGCCTTTGAAAACTTTCTTTTTGCTTTACTTTATAGTGCAATAAGCACAAAATCTCTTTTCTATGTGCATAAAACACTAAATCTCATTTCTCAGTGCCATAGGCACTAAAACTCATCTCTTTAAAATGCAACAAGCACAAAGTATCACTTCTAAATGCAAGAAGCACAAAATAACTTAACTTTTAAAACTTTAAGCTAAAGATTCTTTTCAAAATTGATAACTCCTACAATGGAAATTTCTTATATCTTTTCAAATAACAATAAGGTTTACAAAACTAATTACAAGTATTACAATCTTTATAAATTAATTACAAACACTTTAAAAACATAAAGTGTAGCACTCACCTGGACTCAAGTTTAGTATACAAAGCTTCAATGACGTTGCTGCACCCCGCTTACTTCCTTCTCACCTACATATCACATTCTCGCTTAGAATATACAACATTTAACTTCACAAAACTCATTAAACAACTTATAACTCAAGTAACCCATAAAATGACACTTTTCACTAAAAACATTTCCTACTTGATTTCTACTTAACTGAAGCTCTAAAATTCTAATTTCTTTGCATAAACCTTATTTATATTTACCTAAGAACATTTCTATATGCCCGAAATAGCTTTCTGGAGCCCGAAACGAAAAGTCACTTTTTTGGCACCTCCTTTGGCTAAACACTATTCATAGCCCATCCTAGGGCTGCTCTTCACTTCGTTCTTGCTCCATTCATCTCCCTAACTCGTACTTAGGTCACCCGTAAAACGGTTTTGAAAAATTTCAACTATAGGGTGGTGAAACCTAGGAAAAAGCTCAGTTTTTTATCACTTTTTCAAGGAAATTTTTATATTTTTAGTTTCTAAACTCATTTCCTTTCACCACTAACTCAAATATACTTAATAACACTCATCTATGCCATTAGAATGCATATAAAGAGAGGTATTTCATGAAAACCGAAAATGCCTTTCATTTAAACCAAACTTTGGAAAGTTATCCATATGGTTTTCTCACATTTTATAAGCTTGTCATAGGCTTTTCTAGCATGAATTCCACATGGAATTATGCTTAAAAACATCAAATTTCAATGGCAATATATGGACTAAAACACGCCAAACTTATTTCATTCAATTTTCTCATGATAATCCACTCAAATATTTCATCAAACACATTTAAATCAAACAAATCTCAATTCAAACTTTAGAGTTTTTCCAACACAACCCTAACATCTCGAACCTTAAGGATTTCACATGATCTACCCTTCCTTTTAGTCACTAATTACTCAACTCACACCATCCACGAAAATCCACATCACATTCCAACCAAAACATCAACACAAACATCAAATGAGCAATTTTGAAATTGAACGAACTCACCTATTTTCACTTTGGTTTCTTTCTCTAACTTGTTCTTCTAGCTTAGAAGGTCTTGAGGACTTACTTGGGAAGCTCAAAAATGGGGTGGCAATCACTTGATCTACCTTCCTTCCCTCTTAGCCAAACCACATCTTTCTCACTTTGGTTTCACATTTTTTTGCTCCTTATTTGTGACTATAGCTTGATCTTCTAGTTTGGGATGGCTTGGAGGCTTGATTTGGAGGTTGAAAATCACTTAAACCCACTTGATCTTCCTTTTTCTCTCACTTGGACAAATCTTTCTCTCTTGGCGTTTCTCTCTCGGCTCTCCTCTGCCAGTCACAGTTCTGCTCTTGCTTGAATGCAATGGCTTGAGTTTAAAGGTTGAAAATGGCTTGGATTGCTTTGTCTTCTTCCCCCTCTAGCTTGGTCGATGTTATCTTCCTCTCTCGGCTTTCTTTCTCTCCCTCTCGGCCTTCTCTGTTTTGTTTCTGGTTTGGTGCGTGAAATGGCTAAGTTTGGCATGATTTTGTGTAAATGGTGAAGAGAATTCACACTTGTTCCACCAATAAATTCAAAAATGACGGTCATGTCCCTAATAAATTCCTTTTTCATCCCTCAGTTTTAGCTTAATTCTGACTTGACCCTAAATATTAAAACTTATTTTCCATTTAGTCCTTATTCACACTTAATAATTACTTAATGTCATTTATCATTTTACTTTTCCATTTATTCTCCAATTGAGTTCAATAAATCTCTAAAGGTTCTCTACAACCTTAGACACTTTTATTAATTATTTAAGGTCTCAAACTATCACTTAAAGACTATTACTAGGAAAACCATAATTATATAAATTGATGGTTTACAGTAGTTGACCTAGCAATTAAAACTTTGATTTGGGGGTTCTTAGGTTACCAAAGTATTGTTGATAGGCTTCTCAGCAAGACCTTAGTGCTAGTCATTGAGTTCTTAAACAATATTTACTCAATCAATATTTTGAGTTTATATCACACCTAAATACCTATCCTTAATAAATGGGACAAAACTTATAACTTTTCTTCCTTCTCTCTCTATATATATATGTATATTTATATTTGGAATATTCATAATTTGCATCACTCTTCTTCCCTCTCTATATTATTTTGAAACTCTCTTTCAAAGCGTCTCTCTTTCACATGAACTCATATATTTAACATCTGTTCATGTTTATGTATTTAGGTCAAGCTCACTATATACTTTGAAGTTAATAATAAACTCAAATGACTTAGGTTATAATCTCGAGTGCTTCAGAAAATTGAAAAACTTCAGTTGTTTGGGTGACGAAAATGTCCTAAGCTGGGCACATACTCGGCACTTACTTGAGATCCTAAAGACAAGTGCATACTTGCACAATTAGGACATTCCAAACTAGTAGTTGCACTTGCAACATCCCTATTATATGAGATATCACCTTGAAAACATGGTAGATGTCATGTTAGTTTCACTGGAAAGATTAAAACTTAACACTAGTGCATTAAACTGAGTTGCATTAGGACCATATATTAATTGATTGACAATTATATGGTACAGAGCCCATTTGGACATCCCAATTTGGGGACATCTCTATGAAGCATTGAAAGTAATTATGGGTTCCATTAGAAAGTAATTTTTGAGAAGACACATTGATGAGGAGAGCGAGGCTAATATAGGTAACATGAAATGGTGAGTGTGAGTTCGATAAGGTTTTAGGCGCAGTTTTATGGTTTTTGAGTGAGAATATGGAGAGAGAGAGAGAGGAATGTGAGTGAGGCGAGAGGAGGAAGATGAGAGAGTGAGAATGAGAAGCAAAACTTTTTCTTAAAGGTTTTTTTCCCCTGTATTTCTGAGTTTTCAGCTTAATGCCTCGGAGGTTCCGTTATTATTATTATTATTATTATTATTATTATTATTATTTGGTTTGTGTGTGTGTGTGTGTGTTTTTTTTTTTTTTTTTTTTATAACTCTCTCTTTTTGGTTTTCAAATAGGTGAGAATAGGGACATAAGGCTTTGTGGGCTAGGGTGCACTCAAGCCTACGCTAGCCCATTTCAAAAACTTTTTAAAATATTACAATTTGAACCCTTATACTAAATTATAAATTTAGCCCTTATACTTAATTACAAATTTTTAGAATAGTTTATAAATTGTTTATATTGATTAAAATTTTAGGGTAACTATAATGTTTAGTCATAGAAAATTTGAGAGATAAACTAATTAATTTAATCTTGTTCATCTAATTAATTTATAGACACTTAATTAAATTATATATGTGATATTTGAAGTATTATATAATCATTGGTGGAGAGATAAAGTCTTTATTTGTGATGAATATTATTTATGTATTTAAATATTATTAATGCAGGTGTATAGAATTTTTAGGAAACTATAAAAATAGCGAAAACTCAAGTCAAATTTTTATAAAAGTTCTAGTCCATCCTACTTATAATTCCTGGCTACATCCTTGAGTGAGAAGCATCTAAGTGCTTTTTATTTTTTTATATATAAAAAATTTTGTCCAAAATATGATATAGGTGCTATATGAACACACACTATTCATATGATGACAATGCCAAAACTCATTGAATTAGGAGTGTTATTTAAAAATTTTCCTAAAAAATATGCATATGCTCTTTAAACAAGTTAAAATTCAGAAAAAAAAAATAAAAATAAAAAATTGATTGCCAACTACATCTCTCAACAAAGCTAAGATCTAAAGTTTGAATCGGCTTTATTCAAATTAGTTTGAAAAAAAACAAATGACTAAAGCGAAGTAGCACTAAGACCTAAATTCAAAATCCACAATTTCCACTTCTTAGCAAAGATGAGCGCTCAAGTTCAAAGTTGCCTCCCCAAAATCCAAAAAAAAAAAAAAAAAAAAAAAAAAAAAAAACAACTAAAATTCAGAATCCACAATATCCACTTTTTAGTAAAGTTGAGCTCTCAAGTTCAAATCCACCACCCTCAAATAATATAAAACAACAAAAACTAAAATGACTAAAGTGCAGGAGTCATAAAGCTAAATTCGAAATCCACAACATCCATATCTTTGCAAAGCTGAACTCTTTAAGTTGGACACCCTAAGAAAAAAACTATAAAGAAAAGAGAAAAGAAAAACAACTTAAATGACTAAAGCATAGCAGTCCTAAGAGACCAAAATGTCGAATCCACAATACATAAGACGCTGCTGAAATTCATTGGAGCAATTTGAATCTGAAATGGTGCAGATGCTATGACAGTGCTCAATGTGCTGGGTAGTCGCCACTTATCATACTGTTTGAACACCTAGAACCAGTTTACATGTCTAGCATTCTTGGTCAAGCTCACCAAATGGTTTCTGGATGAAAGATTCCAATGAATGTTGATTTGTATATCTGGAAACATAAGGGAAGTTGTAGAGATAAGAACACGGTTATTGGGATAGAAGCAAGGATAGTAACTGGAATGGAAACCCATTTAATTTTGTCATCAAGTACGATCCAGAGAGCAGCTACAAAAGCTATCATCATAGTGGCAATGGCAAAAAAAAGAGAAACAAGACCTATCAGTAGTTTTATGGGAAGTTTCTTGAGGAAATCTTCCTCCGCATAGCGTGAGGTAAGGATAGACAAAAACATTAGAACGGAAGTTAAAGCTGAGAAAAGGGCTAGAGCATCCGAAATGATGAACACTGTAAATGGTTTATGTTCTAATAAAACTGGAACGCCTTCAGTATTGTTGCCTCCAGGCACTGTAAATGCCGCAGCAAACACTACAGTCGCAACAAGAGTTGTTACAACCATGCAAGAATTTGATGTGTCTTTCATCCATTTCTCTGCCTTTTCGACCAGCTCTTTGTGCTCCTTAGTGAATAGCTCCCTAGGTGTATACCCTTGATGATCTTTTTGAAGATATTTCTTTTCCTTGTCAGAAGGATGAGCTAGTTTCTCCACCTCCTACGAGGTCGACAATAACATTGCTTAGATAATATATCTAATGAATGTCTTATAGTAAAATATCTAAAGCTATAAATCAATAGTGTTAACATATTCTAACATATTCCCTAAATTTTATTGACAGGTAAATTTGTCATATGGATTATGTTAATAAGAAGAGAAATTTAAGAAGATATTTCGAACCAATGATGAATAACCACTTGGAATTAAATGTCATGGAAGTAATAGTATTCTATATAGGTACCTTATACCATTGCAACTCCCTTTGCATTTGTAGAGCTGTACCAGAAACAGATGATAGTTGAGGAGAAGGTGCCAACTTGGCTGCCAAATGCATTCTACAGGGTTTGAGTGTTTTATAATTTGAGGCAAATTCTCGTTTGGCTAATGAATCACTTTCATCAATTGCACTATATACTGTACATAATTCACTCCTTGCATATAAGAGATTGAAAACCAATTCTCGCCGATGTTCCACAGCATCATCAAGTACTGTATTGAAGTCACTCCAAATCCAAATTATATCCGGGAAATGATGAAGACATACTTTAATAATTTCAACAATTCCTGAGATTCCTGCAAGATTTAGGATCTTTGAGTCCACAAAATATGATAGAATATCCCCATTTGGCGTTTCTTTTGCTCTCTCACATATAAAAGTTACCAACTCCAAAGCATATTTGTGTCTCAACTTTGCATCTAGGAATTTTTGGCAAGTCCACGGAGCTGCAAATGAAAATAAATAGATCAAGAAACTGATTAATAGATATTGAGGAAATCAATTATCGATGCATCTGTGATGTTGCGTACCAAGGGTTGTGATTATCTTCCATACACGTCGTTTTAACCATTTACACACTGCCACAATTAATAGAACTCTGTATTAATCATTAAAATGCATTAAAATGCAGCCAAATATAAAGAAAAAGTTAAAATACTACCCTAATACAAAATATAGAGTTTTGGAAAGTCTATAGTGACATAGGTCTATATTCAATAAAATATTATCATGACATGTACAAAAGTAGATTGAGAATAAATTAATATGTAAGTTTATTGGACATACACAATGCAGTATCCATATCTAAACCACTGGAATTTTTTTGAACTTTTGCTAGTGAACATTTTATAGGATTTTAGGGAGGCTTTTTCTAATTATTACAAGTTTGTACGAAAGTTTGTAAAGGTAAATACTTTACCGTGATAAGAATAATGAAGAATAGTTGGCAACAAACTTTATTTAATTTTTTTTAGAACTCTTTGTTTCATTTTTGAAAATTTTATATATAAAATATTAACTAAGGAAAAAAAGTTGAAAATTATGAAAAACATAATATTTGTGAGTACTACCATGCAAAACTTTTCTTGAAGCCATTTTCATTGTAATTATGATTCATAAAGCAATCAAATGAAAATTATTTGAAATTTATTATTATTATTTTTTGAAATCCAGACAATTTTATTCAAGAAACATCTACCAAAACAATGTTTAAGATACAATCCGAAACAGAATGAAACCAAAATTGACTAAAATTGCTTCGAAAAACCAAAGTTGCTAGCTTATAAGTTGCCTCATTACTTATTTTAGGAGTAAATCAGCACCAAGCATTGCCCAACTTAATTAACAATGAACAAATATCCTTAATAAAGGAACCTTCAACAGTAGAAAAATTCTTAGCCTAAATTGCCAAGACAACCAAACAAGCGTGTGTCTCCACAACCTATGGCCTGAAATCATGAACCAAAACAAACTTCAAACCCTTTTTAAAAGTCACATATTCAGCTAAAAAATGAGTAAAAAAAATCAGGCATTTTCATAGAAAAATCATATTTAACCTCTCTTTGATGATCATGAATCAAAGCTCTAAACCCTATAAAACCAGTCGCATTACCAATTGCAGCATCCACATTTAATTTCAAAGAGCCTCTATCAGGTGGTTGCCACTTAATATGCGAAATAAGAGAAATTGTATCTAAACTTCCTCTATTGATTCCATTAAGCTTGTGATACTTAGGAAGATAAAAAGCTATTTTTTTCAATATCAGTTCCTCTTTCTTAGGCACTTTACCATGAAGATCATGATTTCTATGACCCCAAAGTTTCCAAAAAAACCAACAACCACAACTCAAAGTTAGGGACAAAAAAATGGTCACGCAAATAAAGCATTAGACCTGACATCAATGAACTTGAGAAACTCCTCAAATAAGTCCAAAAGGTACTCTTTATCCAACAGTTTTCTACTTGAGAGCACAAAATGAGAGCATGAAAGATTGATTCCTCCTCTTCATAACAGCAGCCACATGGTTTTGAACAACTCACCCTTCTACGAGATAAGTTACCACTAGTAGGTAATACATCATGAAAAACACACTACTAAAAAATCATAATCTTGCTTGAAATTTTGAGTCCTTAAAGAAAATTCTACCAATAGCTATTCGACCTCTCATCAAATGACTCCTTTTTAGAACATGAAGCCATAAAGATTGAATACCCTGATTTAACCGAACATACCACATTTGAATTGAAGTTCCACACTCTAACATCATTATGGTAAGAATTACTCAGCGGAATCCCTAAAATAGAAGACACATCTACTGGCAAAAAGATTTGATCTCTCAACACATTTTATTCCCTATTTTCAGAGATTAAATCAACAACTCTCTCTTTCAAAAAAAAAATAAAAATCAACAACTCTCAACTTTGATATTTAGGGGGTTAGGTGAGTAACAGGGCAAAAAAGAAAGGGTTTAGGTATCGAGGGATCCCTAAAAACTCTAACTGAATTACCAGAACCAATCTATCATCTACAACCCAGATTAATGATTGATCTACTCAATATAATACTTTGCCAAGTCACAAAGGCCATAATCTTGCATTGAGCAACCATAAAATCAACACATGGATAATATTTACCTTGAAAAACTCTCGCCATCAACAAGGAAAGATAGTGAATAAGCTGCCAAGCTTGACGAGTAACTAAAGTCTTATTAAACGCTCCCAAATCTCGAAAACCTATCCCTCAACATTTTTCCTCTGTTCTACTCTTCCTAACAATTGAAGGAAGACCCAAATATTTTTCATGAGAAGGGGACGTAGACATTTAAAAAGAAGCTTGAATTGTCTCCCGCAAATCATTTCTCACAGTTGGGCTAAAAGTGATGGCAAACTTTTGAAAATTAATCTCCTGACCAAAAGCAAGATCATACAAAAAATGGATCTCTCTAATCTTGTTCACCTCATTCAAAGACATCCAGGTGAAAAGAATACTATCATCTACAAAGAAAAAACAAGTGAGAAATAGATGGTTCTTTTCGAGTACAAGAAAAACCCTAATAGATCCCATAGTTTTTGCTTCCCTCAGTAAGCAAGATAGACCCTCAGCACATAAAAGAAACAAATAAGGAAAAAAAGGACAACCTTATTTTCAACCCCAAAAAGGAAAAATTTTGTGTTAAGGAATCCTATTTAAAATAACAAAAAATTGAGCAGTACTCACTTAATCATACACCACTGTTGTAAATTGCTCAATAACCCCATTTTCAACATTATTGCTCTAAAAAAAGACCAATTAGCTCTGTTGTAAGCCACCTATTTTCTTTCTCATAGAATGCATATGCTCAAAAACAATAATAACATTATCCGTAATAAAGAGGCCTGAGACAAAAGCACTTTAGGACTCATCAATAATCAATAGAAGTACAAGCTTTAAGTGATTAGCCAAAGTTTTAGTGACTATCTTGTACATAACATTACACAAACTAATGGAACGAAAATTTTGTTACCTTTCGAGGCACTAGGATCATGAGAATGAGAATAATATTGGCCCTGTTAAGGTGCCTAATAGAAATCTCTTTGTTAAGAACACCACAACACAAACCAGTAACTCGTCTCCCATTATAGACCAATACCTCTGGTAAAACAAAGCATGGAAGCCATCCAATCCATTCGTTTTTGTTGGTCCCATAATAATCACAACTTGTTGCATATCCTCATTTGATAAGGAGTCATCAAAAGTTGATTCATTTTAGAGGTGATACTTTCTGGCACCAAATTGAGCACATGTTTACTAGCTTAATCACTTGGATGTGAAGACTTATAAATATCATCATAATCATCTATAATGATTGCCACTATTTCAGAAGGATTGTCGCACCAAACACTCCTTTGATTTTCTAAGCCAACAATCGCATTTTTTCTCCTCCATCTCGAAGCTCTAGAATGGAAAAAGAAGTATTTTGTCCCCTACCTCAAACCTATCTGCTCTAAAGCATTGTCGCCAATATTCTTCAAAAAATAAAAGACACCCACTTTCTTTCTCCAACCCACAAATCTCCACCCAACTTTCCACATCTCTATTCCCCAAATACGCTCTTTCCAGTTGTTCCCTTACTAACAAAATATTATTAAGAATGACTCTATATTTACTAGTGCTCTAAACCCGCAAACCTTGAGCATAAGCTGATAAGGCTCTATTCATAGAGACACAAGAACCATCAAAAGAATCAATTTCCCAAGAATGTCGAATGATATCTTCAGAATTTGTATCTTTTGCCCATAACAGTTCAAAGAAAAATCTTTCTTATTTTGTCGTGAACTGTGTCTCAAAGGAGATTCTAACAAACAGTGTAAAGCACAGTGATTCGAACTCTAAAAATCGAAAGTACAAACTCTACCTTACCCAAATAAATTCCTCTATCTAGAACATACAACAAATCTGTCTTATCACTCATGAATATTAGCATTCCCTTCACGTCTGTTGTCCCAAGTGAGCTTAGAACCTGAAAAACCCAAATCCTCTAAATTGCAATCCTCTGGAGTCCTCCAAAAGAGATTCATATATATCGCATTTCGAATCATCCCCCTAGCTTCTCTGTAAAGCTAAGAATCTCATTAAAATTGCCCCCACAGATCCAAGGTAGATCAAACTAATGCTTTAAACGAGCAATAAAGTCCAAAAAAAAAAAAACGACAAGAAACCTCACTAAGTGAGCTATAGATACCTGTAAACCAAAAGCTAATATTTGAATGAGTAAGCACAAGAGCATCAATATGATGTCAAGAAAAACTCTTAACATCAACTATCCAATCCTCCTTCCAAGTGAGCATTAACCCCTACTACGGCCCATTGAATCCATGTGAATACTATTCATAAAACTAGCCTTCCTTTTTATACCACTCGTTTTTCGTCCCGACAGATGGGTTTCAGAAACGAAGACAAGTGAAGGTTAGGCATAACAGAGTAAACTCCAAAAATTTGAAAATGCCTCTAGACCATCCAACCCCTGAGTATTCCACATCAAGAGACTCATAATGCCTGATGGGATTGCTTCGCACTCTCCACCAATCCCTATTTGTTGAATTTATGAGAAAGGCCAACACAAAACTTCTTATCAACTTCTTCCTCAAGGATAGTACCCATCTTTCGTTTACAATTGTCATCTTTATATTAATTAGCCTCAGCCCGTATAGAGGGACCTTATACTCTAGCTACTTTCTTCTAACTTTTCTTTTTTGATTTCATATAACCAAAAACAAAAGAAATCTTAGATAAAGTTGAAAATATGCCCCTATTATTCTCCATCAGTCGCATAGATGAGATCCTATCAGAATCACCTTTGGGCTCCTTTTGACATGTGAGATTAGAATGGAATAAAATTGATTTGATTGGAATGGAATGAAATAAATTAGATTGGAATGAAAAATCTCAATCTAATGTTTGGTAGAACTTAGGATTGGATTAAAATTATATCATATCATGTTTGGTGTAGGGTAAGATCGAATTATAAAAAATTAATTTTAATCTTTTATTGTAGAAAATTAATTTTATAAAAAATCTGGAAAAAAAATAAAAATAAAAATAAAATAAACCCACAATTCTTCATCTCATCATCAATCCAATTCATAACATCTCCCATAATTCAACATCATCAAGCACAGTTCATCAATATCATCATCTTTCACACCAACAACATCATCAACAACATTAAAACATGACCAAAAAACCCATAAGAACAGGGGTTCTGATCGAACCTAGAACCACCTAGTTCTAGGTTTGAACCCAAAACCAAATCCCAACTCAAAAAAAAAAAAAAAAAAAAGGTAGAGAGGTTCTTACCGTTGTTAGTTCATCTAGATAGAGAGAGAGATGCGAGAAATGTAGAGCGGTTTGTGGTGGTGGCGGGTCGGCATGGTGGAGATGAGGGGGAGATAGAGTTTGTGATTCTGTGGAGAGAGAGAGGATGAAATGAAAAGAAAAAAAAAAAAAAAAAGAATCCCATGAACTTGGCATTTTGGAAAGTCATGGGTAAACTTAGGATTCCATTTTCCAAGTTGGATAGGAATGGAGGTGGGCTCAGGAATGAAAAATCTATTCTCATCACTAACTCCAAACGTGGGATGTGGAAGAATGGAAAAAAATGAATCTCAATTTCATCTTAAATCTCACGTACCAAACATACCCTTATTGTCTAACACGACACTCTCCACATTTTTTACAGAAGTCAACTGTGAAGAGGCTTGGGCAGCATCATTAACCACCTGTTTATTAGGAACAGACAGTTGGCTAGCCACTTGTTTGTTTGACTCAATGGGAACCTGCATGGCTTCACTTCCCTTTTGCATGGCCTGTGCATTTGTGACATCCACGTGGTTGACCGCTTTATTACTAAACTCAAACGGAAAAGTTTGCATGGAATCACTTACTAGTGGACTTGGTCGACGTGGAAGATTTGAATTTCCCTCCACTCGAGTCGCAAAGATTTTCTTCTTAACATTCTGTGCAATTTCAGAATTAAAAGCACTCGAGAAATTCTCCACCTGAGACTTCTAGAAATTTGCCTTTAACTTTCCTACACTTCCGGAATTGGATCCTACCAAAAATGCCTTCCCCGATTCACATAACAGAGAGGGACCAACCTGAAAATCCTCCATCGTCGAGCCTACCCACCGTCTCTCCAAGGATATACTATCCTCCCTCATTGAGCTCCATCGCCATCCACCATAAGAAAAGCCACCATTATCTCTTTTATTCCAGCACACCAGGCCTTCCCCGTCCTAGCGGCACGCAACCAGCCACCACACTGAAACTGTCCATTTGCACCTCTGGACATTTTCGACCAAGTACTCTTTCACCCCTTGCCCCAACACTCAGCATGCGAAGCAAAAGTCAAGAAGCCTTTCATAGCGACAGTCCACCATACAAGAGAGAGCCCTTTGACAACCGGATTTTAGTCGCCCTCCAAAGAGGTTTAAGTGATGTCAACTTGAACCCGAACTCGCATGTAATCTCCCCATCATCTGCCATTCTTATCAGCGTCGACATCTATACAAGTACTAATTTGGTTTCCTAACAATTGACCTTCCGGCTTTAACAAACCCGAGAAAGGTAGATTATGAATCTGTATCCAGAAGTTGGTATAGCGGAAAGCTACCTCCCTAGGATTTTCCCGTTCATCAACTTGACTCTTTGAGCACCAATAGAGCCTTATTGGACGCCCATGGTTCCATCTCCAATATCCTATGCTTCTCTTTATCATCCACCGAAAGAAAAAAATGAAAACATCCTGCCCTATGGATTACATATCTAAACGCCTCTCAACCCGCCAAGCCTCATTGATAACATCAACAAAAACAGTCTTATTGAAAGGCCTTTTAGTAAGGATTTTACCCAGTAAACAGTTCTTCATACCCTCCATGCCACTAGCAAGTAATGAATCATCCACCCCAACGACCTTTTCTTCCTTTTTTGAAATTGTGAAGGACGAGCACTTACCTATCTCCTCCATGAAAACAACCAACAACACTAAACAGAAAAAAATCAGAACAGAGGCCGATCAATGACGGCTGACGCCACGCTCATAGGGAAAACACAAACTTAGAAAATTTTTAAAAGTTACAAAACTTCTCAAAAATGCTGTCATTGTTCTTAGTATCCATAAAAAAAAAAAATTCCCATCTCAATTCAGTAAAATTCGTTAGTATATCATCAAAGAGTTCTTACAAATCTTAATACAACATATTCCTCATTGGAGAACCATAATATAATTTGGGTAGCTTTATTACAATCTAAAAAACTTCTCACTCCTTTTCACTTTGTACACCCATATTAAAATGTAAAAGTTAGTCCTATAATGTACTAAAATCATTCTTATATACTATAGATAACTTTAGTATTTTTCTCATTAAACGCCATTCTGCAATAAAATACTCGTAGTTTTTATTAATGTCTTCTTCTTCTTTCTTTTTTATCTCTTATCTCTTATTCAGTTTTTTTTTCATGCTCATTTGGTTTCTTTTTTATGGTTTCTTTGTGATGATGATCAAAATGACGAATCTATATATTTAGTTTTTGAATGTATGAATAGCATGGGCTTTTGTGTTTTCATCTATTTTTAAATATTTGTTTGATATTGAAATGTCTCAAGGAAAACAAAACCCTTTTGTTTAAAGAAAACAGTTTTTTTAAATAAAAAAACAATAATAAAACTTAAACCATCATACACTTGTATACAATCAAACACAACTTTTTAAAAAAAAAAAGGACATGAAAAGAACGATTTTCTATTCAAAGTAAAAACAATTATACAAGACAAATGTAGGTATCGATATTATATACAAACAAAACACAAAAAAAAAAAAAAAAAAAAAAAAAAAAAAATTCTTCTGAAAATGATTTTTTCCATTATAAAAAATAATAATGAAACTTAGAATAAACATAATAAATATCGAACATTCCCTAGTGAAACAAACAAAACATGTACAACTCTTGTTCTTTAGAAAAATGATTTTTTTTTCATCATAGAGTAAAAGTTGAATAAACATGCATATATACTTATGAACCCATTAATCAAGGTCTTTGCTCGTTCGTGAAAATTACATAAGCTGATTGAGGTGCTAGTTTTTTTTTTTTTTCCTCTTAACAGGATTTATGATAAATTGGATATACTAATCATGGATGTAGAAAGAAAATTTGAATTTTCAATTATGTAGTTTTATTAAAATATGGGTGGGATGGCAATTCTATTACCACCTTAGACCCTACGTGCAAGTGTGTGTATCTATATATAAAACAAAGTACAGAATATGTATATATCAATTATAAAACAAAATTTAGAATTGAAAAACCTCGCATTTCCCACGATTGAGGGTTTAGGTCCTTAGGATCTTCAAAGTTTTCCAGGGGATCCTCCATGTCACCTTTTGCACAACTCCATGGATTACAAGGGGCCACTTAACCCCCAAAAAAATGAAAAATAAAATATGAAAAGGAAATACTCAGCAAGAATGTAGAAAAATTCATCACTTATATTATATAAATAAGAGCAAGGAAAGAGAGAACTAACGTTGGTAGATCCATGTTTCCCAAAAATTAAGCCTTGTTCCACTCAAGAAGTCCATAGGCCTTACAGCCAATACGTTAAGTATATTACTTCCTTCTATATTCACAGTGGCCATTTCAGGAAAGCGACGAAGTAAATCCAACGTAATATCTATTCAAAGATAAAGCCAAATTAATGATTTTATAAATAAGACTCTTGGTTATAATAAAGTTAAAATTATAGTGATTTTTTTAATTAGTACCAAAAAACAAAATAAAGGTTTTTGCACCAACGGCATTTGTAAATTATCATTTATAAACAAAACCAATAGTTTGCAAACATAAAAATTAAAATAATGTATTTTAGTTTGTTAGTTTGAAAACTTGCTATAATTTTAATCATATTTAAAAAAAAAAAAAAAATCCTCATTGTAAATGTTAAAAAATAAAAGGATTCTATTTATGGTTAAGCCGCAATACAAGTTTATTACTCTTTTGACACCCAAATTTCAGTGATTTTCTGATTAAGTAATGTTGAATTTCCATTATGGGACCTTGACTAGTAATATAGAGAAAAGTCCTGAATATGGTAGCATATATGGATGGCCACCGTAGGACATGAACTGGTTTTTTTTATATCTGCATTCATGCCATACCCATAACCCTTTAATATGTTAAGAAAAAACAAAAGTTTAGTAATCAATTAAAACCAATATACATATTGCATACACAACAATAGAAATTAAAAAAAAAAAATCATATAATCTAGCCTAACCCATTAAATAAAACACAAAGAAATAACTTTCAAGTCCACCACAATAACACAAAAATAAATTCTAACAACAACTTGTATAAATAAAAAATCTAAAACAAAAAACTGTATTTCCAAGATTACACATAACACAAATGCACGACTACAAAAAAAAAAAAAAAAAAAAAAAAAAAAAAAAAAGAGGAAAAGGTTACATATTCTAATTTAAATGAGTACGAGGGCATGGTACAAAATTCTAATTTCATATCAATACCCTACTCAAACCACAAAGGCACTATTTTTCAAAATTAGTAATCAATACATGATTTTTCAAAAATTGGAACCTGGACTGGTAATACAGAGGAAAGTCCTGGATATGGTGGCATATAGGGATGGCCACCGATAGGACGTGGACAGGTTTTTTTTTATATCTATATTCATACCAAATCCATAACCCTTTATATATGTGTGTGTATATATATATATAAGCAATCTATTAAACTGGTATACAACCATACATATTAGATATATAACAATGGAAATCAAATTCAAAAAACAAAATTAAAAACAATTCAAATAATCTAGCCTACTAAAATAAAACACAAGGAAATAAATATCAAGTCCACCACAATAACACAAATAAATTCTAAGAGACGTCAACAACTTGTATAAATAAAAAATCTTAAACGAAGAAATTTATTTGCAAGATTACACATAACACAAATGCACGACTACAAATAATAAGAATAATAATAATAATAATAATAATAATATAATAAGTAAAAATAAAAAATTTAAGGTTTACGTTTTAGTTTTTATTAACTCAAATGTTGTTGTAAATATAGTATATTCTAATGTAAATGATGTTATCATGGAGGCAGTATTGCATCCCTAATGGTATATAAAGTAGAGAATCTTAATAAAAATATCAGAGAAAAAAGCATGGAGATCATGTTTCACGCGAGAATTGTTTTAAAAACTATTAGACTAAAAAATATCTGATAATCCTTCAAATGAGAGAAAGTTGACTGACAAACTTACGGACAATATATATATATATATATATATATATATATATTGCTAATTCATGGTTTGGTTGAAATAATAAATACCATACCATGGAAACCTGCATGAGTTAGCTCTATGAGAAGATGAGCTGCAGTGGCTTTAACGAAGGGATTTTTGGTTTCGGATGCAAGGAACCGGACCATTTCCATGCCTTTAGCAGCACCATGAACAACAGCTGAAAGTAGAGGAATGAAACCTTGGGAGCCTTGTACCTCCGTCAGACCAGGGTTTTTTCTCAGCAATGCCTTGGCCACATCTACATCTCCTGTAAATGCTGCATAGTGAAGGGCCGTGTTTCCATTCACATCTTCCACTGCAACTTGCTCCGAAGTCATCTTTTCCACCAGCTTCTCCACAAATTTGTAGTTGCGTGAATAGGCTGCAACGTGCAATACAGTCATGGATAACATGGAAATCTTAGATGTTAATGCTTCAGGATTTTTATCGATAATCATTTTAGCGGTTTCCCAGTTTCCTTTAAGTGCAGCGAGATACAAGTCATGATGACGATTCAGGTCTATTTCCTTTAAAGTTTTCCCAAAACCTCCTTCGGTTAATGCTTTTGTTAATTCGGTTTCCTGCTGGTATTTGTTCAATGTTTCTACTTCTGATGTGCTGCTTCTTCTTTGACTGTTGTTCATTGATTTGCAAGCTGGTAATTGAGGTTCCTGTTGGTCTTCATTTGCTACTGCTTTTGAGCTACTTTCATGGCTCATGTCCATGACTGTGCAAGTAAATTGATTTACCTGCCTGTTAGTGCCAATCACGAGATAAGTAATGCTAACTAAAAAGCAAATTGATCAACTAAAAGGCAACGAGATAACTTACTATAATAATAAGTTGATACAATTAAAATGGAAACTTTATGCACTATGGGCACTGTAATATGCATAAATTTTATACATATTCCCATTGGACACAACTTGATATATTAACAGATTAGAATTTAAACAAGGACAGCTAGGAATCAGGACTATTGTTGGTGACAAATATTGTGTGTGTGTCTATATATATATAGTTCGCACAACCTTCTCTTGAATTCAAGAAGACCTTTTAATATGCTGAAAATTTATGTCAAATATTATACTTTTGTTTTGAAAAATATCTTGATAAACCTTCTGATTCCTAAGGTGACTTAATCAAATTTTGATAACAATTCAACCCTGTATTGCACAAAGAAGGAAAAAAAAAGAAGCAGCAACAACACTTCCAAAGAATACCATATCTTAGGACCTCTTGTTCGTTTTCTACAACACAATTACTAACACAAATAATATATACACACACATACACTTTATTATTAAAAAGAAAATAATTTATTAGAATACAGAATTTGAAACTATATATTTACTTGTAACAGGTAGCAAATTCAACTCATTTATAAAAACAGACTCTCTTTTCTCCTTCTTGTTCTACTTCTATTCTTTTCTGTTTCTCTTCCTTACCAGCCCCTCTTTTGGCACATTTTACAATGCACTTAGGTATGAATACACTCAACAACTATAAATCACTGATCACATTCTAAATTATTAATTGTATTTAATTATTATATCTTAGTATGTATTTATTATATCTTATTACAACTAAATGAGTCAAATTATATTATATTAAATCTGACTGATTTAGTTATAATCAGATATACTAAACATATAATCAGATATAATAAATACAATTAATAATTTTAAAATGTAACCAGTATCAAGTGTTTTCCTACTCAAATGCACTAAATAGAACCTGTATATATATAGTAATTTTACTATCAGTACTTTTTAAGTTTAAAAAATGAGGATGAGTCAATCAAATTTATCAATTACATTTGAATTAAATATGAGATAGAATTGTTTTAGAAAAGAGAATGCAATAAATAAATTTGATTGGTTCGTCCTAACTTTTTAAAGGTAAGAAATACTAATATTAAAATAATATACATATAAATATATTCGTAAATTTTTCCTCTCCCTATAATAGATTCCCTATTTACTCTCTTTGAGTTCTATCTTCTTTGTTCAGCAACACTCCATGTCTCCATCCATCTCGAACAATTATTGCTTAAAAAGAACGGTTGTTATTTTGAAATTTTTGGTTTTTGGGTGACAATATTGCCACCCATAAAACTTATTTATACACCCAAGATCTATAAAAATATTATATCACAAAAATAACCCTTAATAAATTACTAATGGGGACCAATATACAACTGCATCTAATATACCTCCTTCATAATAGATTAGCTTGCTAGTTCAAGATTTTTTGTAGCTAGCTCTTGGTTTCCTTCCCAGTTTTGGGTGTTTCATTTGTTTTAAGACAAGCGAACTAGGTTGTCCATACTTTAGCAATCCATACTTTTTGCAGCTCTTATGGTTTATTTTGGAGGGAGGAAGTTCTGGCGTAAATTAATAACTTTGATTCGGAAAAAAGCTTTTTCTTCCACCCTTTATAAACTGGTTTAGTTGGAGGATTTATCTTTCCAAAAAAGAACAGAAGTTTGATTAATTGGAGAGTAATCCACCAACAAAGTAAAATTATTATCCTTGTAATTTGTTGTTATAATTTTTATCCACTTTCTTTTAGATTGAATATTGTTAAAGACAGTCTGTAAATTTATGTTAGTTCGCTCAAAACCAATGAGAAAGTGAAAAAACATGATTTTGAAAGATAAAGCAGTTTAACCGACATTTTTACAAACATTTAGTTAGCAGTATGAAAGTTAATATGAATGTGGAATAGTATTGGAATATTTTTGGGTACATATAATACCCCTAAATTTTAAATTTTAGTTGAGTTTACTTATTAATTAGGTATACAAATCATTATTTCGAGTGACAATATCTGTAATGTTTTTTTATATATCTTTTTAATTTAAAATACTAGTACTGATTACAAGCTAACTTGGCTCCAATCATTACCACACAATACAGAATTGCTATTCATTCCTTGATTAGTGATTCAGAGACGAATGGATTTCATGAAGAAGTCTTTCAGATCAGTCTATGGATCAATGATTTACAGGTCACTACATCCCTATATAAATTCTAGTTGTCAACTTTGATAAGTAATGCTAACTAAAAACAAACCCAATAACACTTGCAAATATTAAATTAAACAATCTTGGGAAAGGAGAGTAAAGCATGCGCATTTCTGCACTGCTCGGTAAACCTTAAAAAGATCATTAGAATAATAAGTTGATACAATTAAAATCGAAATTTTATGCACTCTCAACATATTCCTATTAGACACAACTTGATCACTACTATGTTTCAAAAAAAAAAAAAAAAAAAAAAAAACTTGATCAATAATATATAGTCTTCAACAAATTAATTAATTAATAATGATGTTAAGAGATTAGAATTTGAACAAAAACAGCTATGAATCAGGCCTATTGTCGGCGACAAACATTGTAATCTAACAATGGCGGATCCAAAAATTTTTACGAGGATGGGCACTTATACAAAATAATAATAATAATAATAATAAATTAAAATCAATATGATTTTTATAAAAATAAAAATTCGATAACATGATGAAATTTATGTAAAATAAAACAAAAAATCCACTTAATTTAGATGAATCAATTAGTCTAACACTAAAAAATTTCTAACTAAATATTAAGAAAATAAAAATAACTTAAATTATATATTGTTGCAATTTTCCTCGACCAGATTTCTTATTTTGAATCATTATAATCTTATTATTAATTTTATTGAAAATATGTCTTTGCATAAGTAAGCAAACTACCATTCATCCATGTATTTCCCCTTCAATTAAATAAGTAAAACTAAAACAATTAAATATGTGAAAAAAATTTTGAGATTTTAGAATTTAATGATTAAATGTAGTAAATTAAATTTTGACATTTTAGGACTTATTGGTTGGATGTATATCAAACTAAAATTATTAAATATAAAAAAAAATTAAAAAGAATAAGAATTAATGTAAAGTTAATAATCATGATTTTACAACTTGTTACACACTACTGGACCAACGAGGCAGCGAGTAGCAAGTTTTCAATTACTTAAAAAGTATTCAGTTTAACCATCTATCAACGATCGAACCATTGACCAATGGTCAAACTTGTAAAAATAAAAAATAATAATAAAAAAAAACCTTAAAAACATTTTCATCACTACTTAAGAACTAACACAATGAAATATAAACTCTTAGTACCTACAAATTTGTGTTGAAAAAAATTTATCCAAAAATAAAAAAATAAAAATAAAAAATAAAAAAAAAAGAGTATTACAAGCAAAAAAAAAAAAAATCTAAATTAAAAATAAAAAAATAATAAAAACTCACTAAAGCGACAACAACGACGGCACAACAACGATGACACAGTAGACTGGCGAGCATGAGAGAAACACTACGAAGAAGATTGAGAAAAAGGGTTTCGAAGAAATGAAACTGGTGAAGAGGGTTACAAAATTTTGCCTTATGCACATACCAAAATGACATCATTTTAATGTTGTAGATTTGAAAAAAAATAATAATATAAAAGGGAGGCGAGCGAGTTCGCCCAAGGGGGCCGAGTATCGAGTTGGCTTGAGTACTTGCTTGGCCTGAGTAGGACCCCCAATTTGGGGGTTCTGGTGTTGATCCAGGAATAATCGTGGAAAACTTGGCCTACTAGGCTGAGTTTTGAAACATTTGAATGTAAACTACATAAAATATTAAATGCAAAATCTGCAGAGATTTGGCTAGTAAACAATTTCAAATAACAATACATGGGTTGTTATAAGAGAAGTATTATTCATTTTCAATTTTCTTCGTTTTATTTTTGAAACTTCTTATTTATTTGAATCGTTGTTCCTGATGTTGTATACTCATATAGTCGAATATGCAAAGCTGATTACAAAATTTACCAAGTGCAGACAAAACATGTTAAGTTGAAAGAAAATTTGTGAAGTAATAAATGAATATTGTCAGAATGGATGCAAAATTGATTTAGAACTTGAAACTTCTTATTTATTGGAATCGTTGTTACTGATGTTGTATGGTCATATAGTCGACTATGCAAAGCTGATTACAAAATTTATCAAGTGCAGATAAAACATGCTAAGTTGAAAGAAAATTTGTGAAGTAATAAATGAATATTGTCAAAATGGATGCAAAATTTATTTAGAACTTGAAAATTGCAACATTGAAGGTGAGACCAAGAAACTATATATCGAAATAATAGCTGATATATCCACTGATAATTCCTTATTTTGAGATGATCGATATTAAAGTATCCCAACTAGCTACACTCAAAATAGACTTGAATTACTTCATCAGACAAACTTCAATTTTCCAACAAGAAGTTAGAGATTTAACAACACAACCCGACAACATTACACTGTCTTTCAAAATCAAAATTTACGATTTTGTTTCTTCCTACCAGGCCTTAAACCATCTCTCAAGACAATATTACATAACAAAGTACAACATTACACAACAAAGTGAATAAGGGGTATGTCTTAACAAGGTCATTGATGTCAATTCAACTAAATTCCTAGTGTTTAAATCTGGATTTATTAAAATAGTTAATAAGCAATATCTACTCCACAGAACTAAAAACCAATGCTTTTCATCTGTTATTGAGCATCATATCAGCAGAGCATTCTCATATATAGTAAAATCAACAAGAATTATAAACAACCTAACAATATGAAGCATCAGTATTAAATACAGGACTCCACAATTACTAATAAACATGCTATAATGCAATGCAAAGCATAATCAATACTAAATATATTTATGACTTAAGAACTATCAATATAAATATATAGCTATAACTTAACAAAACTATCTGCATAATCAAAATCCAGTAAATATATTAAAATCTTACCAATTAATTATGGCTTGAGGACCGAATTGAAACAAAATTAATGACGAAGGCTCAATCTAATTGGAAGCAAAAATCAGAAATCGATATATCAGTATGATAAATGAAATTAGGATGGTTGTTTGAAGTAACAATAATGCTTTTATTTTTAGTACAAAACACCCAAAGAAATAAGTTAAAGGTCCATTAAAAAAAAGAAAAAGAAAGAAAAGCATAAGAGGAGCTTTCCTGCCATTTGATCTAATCTGTCCAAATTCATTGCTTAACATTCTTTCAAGGACATAATTTGCATTATACAGTACAAAGTTGTCAATCAAAGTGTACATTATTAACTTGATAAGCTCTGAGAAACACTTGGTCAGTCACCCCTCTATCTTTAAGATAACAATATTAAATCAAATGAAACTAAGCATAACATTTGGCGTGTAACATATATAAAACGAACTTTTGTATATTTTCTTATGTAATAAAATTGAACGTGAAACATATAAAGTAAAATGCAAAATTTAAGTGGTAAATGAAAGCGAAATATATCAATTTAATTGCAAAATAAGTAAAGGGAAACATAAAATTTACAAAATGAAAACTATCATAAAAATTTGAATTTTTATTTGAATGTCAACTACGTCAAATATTATTAAACCCAAAATATGCAAAGATTTGGCTTGTAAACAGTTTCAAATATCAGTACATGAAGTGGCAGATCCAAAAAATATATTCAAGAGAGACACATGGACAAATAATATAAACATAAAAAATTAAAATCATTCTTTCAAAAAAAAAAAATAAGATCATATTAAATATATAATATTTTTATGTAAAACAAAGTTTGATAACATAATTTAGTTTTTTCAAAAATAATAATATAATATAGTTGTTTCAAAAAAAAAAAAAAGATAACATAATATAGTTCAAATAAAATGAAAACATACATCATACTTAAATAAAGCAAGTAGTCTTATGTTTAAAAATCCTAATAAAATCATAAAAAATTAAAAATTAAAAAAGAAAAATAACATAAACAGCCTAAAGTTATAATAAAGTGAAACTATAAAGTTAAAAAATATATATTAAAAAAATTGAATCATAACAATACATAGACAATTTTAATGTAATAACTTGAATTTTAAAATTTAAGATTTTAAGATTTATTGATGAGATGTATGTTAAATTTAAATTATTACAAATAAATAATTTTTAAAAAAAAAAAAAGTAATAAATTTAGTAGGCTAACCTGGTATTATAAGTAACAAAAAAGTAATAAGTTTAGTAGGCTTACCTGTATTATAAATAACAAGTTATCAAGTGATGATAAAGAGATACCGTGCAGAGAAGTAGAGAAAAAAAAGGTAGATATAAGAAAACTAATAAAAAAATTAGTTATATCTTATCTTATACTGTATATAAAAAGTGTGAACAGAGGTATGAACACCGTCAAATTCCACACCTGATATTTGTTTGAATACTATATATAAAAAGCATGAACAGAGTTATGAACACTGTCAAATTCCACACCCGATATTTGTTTGAATACAAAATTACATTTTTACCCTTCATAATAGAATATAAAAGAAGTTTAAAAAAGCAACAATCTTATATGTGAAGCTAGAGAACAACAACTGATCAAACACAACAACAATCTTTGTTGCTTCACCGTTGATGAAGAACATCAACAGACCAACACCCTAAACCTGCGCC
Organism: Nephelium lappaceum; assembly: GCA_021234005.1. Classification (NCBI taxonomy): domain Eukaryota; kingdom Viridiplantae; phylum Streptophyta; class Magnoliopsida; order Sapindales; family Sapindaceae; genus Nephelium; species Nephelium lappaceum. Next base: position 26,272,670 of record CM037996.1, read on the forward strand.
GATCATATCTCCAGTGGAAGAAATTGACGGTTGCCAAACACCCTAAAAACCCTTAGTTACCATCCTTAACACCCCAACATCACAACATAAACACCAAAAGAACAAAAAATAACTCACAAATAACATCAGAAAAATAAAAAATAATTCATAAATAAACACCAGAAAAATTAGAACAACACCAAAAAAAACTAGAACACAAAAAAGAAGAGAGAGAGAGAGAGAGAGAGAGAGGTGGGGGGTGGTGGGGTGTGGTTGCCAGTGAATGCCGACAAAACCAGAATGAAAAAAAAGAATAATGAGAGAGAGGGTAGTCGGCGAGCACTAGAAAAACCAAAAAAAAAAAAAACAAAAGAGAGAGAGAAGAAGGAAAAGAAAAAAAAAAAAAGAGAGAGAGAGAGAGAGAGAGTTGCCAGCGAACACCTGGAGGAAGAAGATGAGAAATAGAAATGAAAGAAAAGAAGCAAAAAAATGAAAAAAAAAAAAAAATATATATATATATATATATGATAGAAGGTTAAGTAGAGAAAATTAAATGACATTTAATGAGTTGTTTGAGAGTGAGAAAAAGGAAATAAGCGAAAAAAAAAATAAGAAAGCGGGGTTAGCAGCAAGTTTAGGTAGAAGCATATAATGTTCGGATGTGTGTAAACAAAAAAAAAAAGGATAATTGCACAAACTCCCTTAATTTTATGCACAATTATACAGAGAGATTTAATAATGACATCATAACATAAACATCCCTTAGATGTGTTGACCACCTGTTTGACTAACATACTTTCTAACGGTCATGGAAAACTGACTACAATCCTCTTACGGGAGACAACATATGATTTGACTTGATGAGACAACTCATAATGCATTTTTTTTCTTCTTTTACTTATTAAATTAACATAATATGATAATTTATACATATATATTATTATTATTGATAGTTCATATTTCATAATAAAAGAAATTAAAAAAAAATCTAATAATAAAAAAACAGTTTGATAACTTTGTAAAAAAAACCAGTAATAATTTAAAATTTTCACTCGTGTACTATAATGGTTGAATTGTTGGTTTTATATTGCTATTGAAAAACAATGGTAAAATACCATGGCTATTGTAAACAGTCCATGGCTAATAATTTGGTATTTGTAACCAAGATTTCATTCGATAATTTCCTTTTTTTTTTCCCATTTTTTAGGTAAACTTAAAATTTTTTATTTTCTATTTTTTCCATTTCAAAACTTCTTGGAATCAATTGTCCAAAAAATACAAATAAAAACTTATGAAAATCAAGCGGAACTATATAGAAAAATAGAAGGTTGATGACTTAGGAATGAATGGCATCAAAGAGTTGGGAGCAAAAATCAAGTGGGACTCTTTATATCAAAGATTTAATTATTAGCATATTGTTATTACTTAAATAATAGGGGGATTAACAATATTTTTTTACTTCAATTATTATCATAAGGTTTAAATGTAACTACAATGAGTTTAATTTAATTATGAGAGATTAATAAAATTTAATAATCATAGGAATTATATCAAACATTTCATACTTAGAAGAGAGTAATTAAATAAATAATCATAATAAAAAAAAATCTTATTTATAGTTAAATTTAGAATTATTATTTATGATATTATATATATATGATAATAATTTAAGTAAAAAGATATTGTTAATCCAATAATTAAATCTAGGCATCCACTCATATAAATTATAAATAATAATATTTAATTATTTTAACCTTAAAACTTATGTATAAGAAAAACGAAAAAAAAAAAAAATTAAGCACAAAATTGCACGTGCAGTCAAAACTATTTATAAATAAAAATAACAAACAATAATGTTGAAAAAAGGGAAAAATAAATAAATAATTAGAAAAAAATAAAAAATAAAAAAGTAACACCCCACAATAAAACAAAACATGAAGAACATCAGTCAAAATTAATAAAGAATCTGCAGTCAAAGCATGCTTTCCAAGTCCTAGTCTGAACCTCCACACACATAGTTTTGTCATTTTCTTCCTTTGAAAAAAAAAAAAAAAAGGAAGAGAAACAGCATCCTGAGTTTCGTACACACATAGTTTTGTCACTATTTAAAAAAAAAAAAGGGACACCTCATACCACCGGTCCAAGCGACGTTTTGAGGTGTTATTTACTTGGTAAACTATGTAATATATATTTATATATTTAAATATTTAATAATTAATATTATAAATTTAATAATATTTTATAAAATTTTATAGGATCACGTGCCGCACTTGACCCTAAGCTAAGTCCGCCCTGACCAAGTGCACTGTTCAATTTCATATACTAGAGTTATTGACAACTCTAGGAAGACAATCAAGATATCAAGCTTAGATAAGGCATTACTTGATGCAACAACTATATGCTTTGTTCAATTTCAAGCTCAACCTAATGCATATCACTGTCAATATTTGTTAGGGGAAACTTTATTTTAATCCCTGAAATTTTTAAAAATACCCAAATTTTAAATATCTTTTGGAAACAGTTTTTTTTATCTCTAATTTTTCCAAAACTCTTTAAAAATGTTCAAACCGTTAGTCAATTAACAATTAACGGTGACAGATTGTTTGGATGGAAAGGGTAAAATGATCTTTTTATAAAGAGGATAAATTAATTTAAATAATTTATTATATACATAAAATTAATTTTATAAAACAAATAAAATAATAAATAAATCAAAAGTGGAGATCCACCAGATTGAATCTCCACCATTCATCCATCATGGATGGACTTCAACAGACCAAGATTCAAACCCCTTTACTAACATCATCAACAACCCACTTCATCAAACATCATCAACAACCTCACAGATTACAACATTATCAAGAACCTCACAGCATCATCAAGAACATCTCCAACAATAACAATATCAACAACAACATTAAGAAATAAAAATCAAAACTGTTTATTAAAAAAAAAAAATGGAAACATGGGGTTCATGACGAACCCAGATGAAGCTCCTCATCTGGGTTCGATCGAACCCAGCTGAGGACCTTCATCTAGGTTCGACGAACCCAGACGAAATGGCTGGAACTTCGTCTGGGTTCGACGAACCCAGACGAAGTTCGTCTAGGTTTGTCGAACCCAGACGAAGACTTTGTCTGGGTCCTATCGAACCCAGATAGAAAGGCTTCGTCTGGGTTCGATCGAACCCAGATGGAGAACCCAGACGAAGACGCTCTTCGTCTGGGTCCGATCGAACCCAAATGGAGAACCCAGACGAAGACGCTCTTTGCCTGGGACCAATCGAACCCAGACGAAGCTCTTCGTCTGGGTCCGCTCGAACCTAGATAAAGTCTTCATTTGGGTTCGATGGAAAAGGATGGAGAATGGATCTGGATAGAAGAAGAATGAGAAGGAACGACGACGGCGGAAAGGCGGAGGAGGCGGAAAAGATGGGGAATTGATTTTTTTTTCCTAAAATTTGTTTTTGTGTTAAATTTTTGTTTAATTTAAACAAAATAATAATAAGATTTTTTTAAAAAAATATATAATTATAATATACGTGTCAGTTTTTCATTGGTAAAATATTATGTAATATTCTAATTGTATTAAGGGTAAAATAGTCATTTTAAGTTATGAGGGGTAATTGAGTCTTTTTATGTTTTTTGTTTAGTTTGACTGTCAGTTGACCAACCGTTTGGACCTTTTTGAAGAGTTTTGGAAAAAAGTTAGGGATGAAAAAAACTGTTTCCAAAAGATATTTAAAATTTTGATATTGTTGAAACTCTCAGGGACTAAAAATGAAGTTTCCCCTATTTATTAAACAAAATAGACCAACATGGTTCTACGCTGCCATCCAGAACTATAGAACTCAATTCCAACCATTTTAACAAACTAAATGAATATATCTCTCTGTAACTCTGAAATTGTATGTAAATGAATATAGATATCAACTATCTGTTGATAACTTGATATCTACAATTGTATACAACACAAGACACAGAAACTCAACAATATTTTACACTTTATAATGGAAAAATTGAAAAAGAGTATAAGAACAAAAACACATACAAAAAATCAAATCCAAGAAAAAAACTCTGTTTTCGTTATTGTCGATTAACAGAGATCCTGCTTTTGACATACAGAACAAACCCTAACACTATCTTTGCCTCTGAGAAACGGTTTGCACACATTGTTTTCCATATAAAAGTTTTAAAAATTACTCACAACGGCAGTTGGGGAGAGGCGGTCTTGGCTGGCGGCAAGGAGGGGGGAGAGACGAGAGAATCCTGAGGAGAGCGATGCACGGCTGAGCAACAGCTGGGCAGAATGGAGGAGGAGGAGAGACCAAGCTCATGAGTCAACTGGAAAACCATCAGATTTGTGATCGAGCTCACGAGTCAACTAGAAAACACGTGCAGTGCATAGGATGGGCATCCGGATTCTCTGACCACGATCGTCGACTTTGTTGTGACGGTCCTTGGACGGAGGCTTCTTAACGGCCAGAGCGCCATTAGAGCCGGCAAGGGGAAAGGGGACAGACGAGACAGCAGGAGATGAATACCCGTCCGGCATCCGACGAAGCTGATGGAGAAGGAGGAAGAGAAGAAGACGAGTTGGTGAAGGAGCCGTATCAAATGGGTGACGGCGCCGATGATACTGGGGAGAGATGACGGAGAGAGATGGTGGGTACAGAGTCATGGGATGAGGCTTTGATGGTGTAGTTTTTAGGGTTACACGTGTCCTTTTCTGATTTATTAAATCATTATTTTAGATATTTTATCAAATATTTTATCTAAATTCATGTTTAGATGATATATCATATAAATTATCAAGATTTTATAAATTATGAGATGATGAGATAATTAATAGGATCTCTACAATTCATATAACGCATCATTTTGGTATGAATTTAGATAAAATATTTAAAAAACACAACATTACTTTTCATTTAATATTTGAAAATATTATACAATCTACTAGAAAGTGGACATTCAATGACCTTTAACTCTTCCAATCGATGGATCCTTAGTTGATTGATAGAATTACTATATCATTTAACGGTTGAAGTATTTTAACTGTTATACTAGGGGGTAAAATGCGAATAACCCTTAAGAATTTAAAGTTTCTATCATTAACTCATGAATCAAATCCTTTGAAATTTGTTGTGTTTTACATGGGTTTAGCTACTTTTTACAACTACTAACGTGACCTCTCAATTGCAGCATTTGAATTAGTTTTAATAACCACTCTAACAATCAATCTAAAGCTTCAATTGAGAGATAATATTAATGGTTGGATAAGGTAGTCAGTTTACATATTCACTAAACACTCTTTACAAGATTAAGAAATTAAAGCTTCTGTCAATTAACTCAAGGATGAAATCCTTGGGTACTTGTAATGTTTTATGTATTCACTCTATTCTTGACAAGTAAATCACAACCCAAATTCACTTTTTCTTTGTCTTTCATCATTGCTTTACCTTTTTATTTTTTTATTTTTTATTTTTTTTTTTATATAAATTTCTTCTATAATAGTATAAACTAAACGCTTATAATCCATGTGTAACATGTGGTTGGTCTATTGACAAATTACATATGTAGATGTCTGTTATTAGAATGGGATGTGCCATGGAAGCTTGGCTATGTGAGAAGTAAAAGAACTAAGTGAAAACGTTTAAAAATTGATCTCTACCTTTTTTAAGCCATTATATTGTGCTATGCAAATTGTTTGAAATCCTATCAGTGTTGATGAATTATTTATTATGTGATGCATTTGAGTTTGGGTTTGTATACTGTGAAGAAACTGTAATTCTAATTAATGTTGTGAATTTCATCACTAATTAGGCATTGTATTGCAACAATTTATTAGTTAATTACATTTTATTGCTTATACATTTACTCTTAAAACTCGAATTGGAATCAGTTATGGAGATATTATAAATAAAAGGAAAATATAATTATAGAAATAGAGGTGAAGAAGGTTTTGTTGCATACACTGATTTGAAAATATAAAGAAATAATGAAAGCAAAGAGCAGAATAAATATAATAACTTAGAAAACGAAGTAAATGAGAGCAAGAGATTAACATTCCTTAACTATGAAGCTCTCTGGAAACACGTAATTTACTAGCAAATGGCCTCATGTATCTAAGCTCTACATGACCGACTTTGCATACAAAGCAGTGAGCGATTTAAAATTAGTGATAAATCCCCATGGATTACATACTAATTTTATATTTGAATTTTGTTAGGAAGAACCCAATGGTATAAAAACCTGAGCAAAATGCCTTCACTGATTGCAAGATCTATGCAAATTAATATATATATATATATATATATATATAGATCTGTTGTATCTAGTAGTATTTGGGCATGCTTATAAGGATTACCTCGTCAAAAGTTTGATAAAATCTTATTGAACGAAAAAAGAGTACAATATACATATGTTCATAATAACTAATAAACTCCACTTGAAAGAATCCTTCCTCTAATGGAATGCTCCTTATGATAAAATTCTTCCAAAAAAATCTTCCTTTGATTTGAGTGATACAAATAGGAGAATTAGGCATATACTTTAGATATGATAAATAATATATCTCAATAAAAATATGCTTACCTTATTTCATGAAGTTAAATAATATTAAAATGATCCGAGGTTGTTCAACGGAAGTCTTGTTTTTCTAGAGGGCCGGGAGAAGAAAGCATGGCAAATCTTCACTGCCCGATAAAAACCTTTAAAAGATCATTAGAATAATAAGTTGATAGAATTAAAAACAAATTTCATGCGCTCTGAACACTGTAGCATATTCCTATGGGTAGGGGCGGATCTACGTAATGATCAGCAGTGGCACTGAGATTTTGAAAAAAAATATATATATAGAGAGGTGGCCGTAGAGTGCAATAGAAATAAAGTATAATATGAAATATATATACATATATTTTTTTGAGATAAATATATTTTTTTATTTTGATTTGATAATTGACTGAGTTTTTATTTTTACTTTTTTTTTTTAAATAAAGCTGCTGTTAACGGCGGTGCTGTTTTTCTTTCCTGTACATGTCTTTTTTTAAATTTTTTATTATTTCCTTTTTTAACATTATTATCTATTCTTTTTTACTTTTATTATAATTTTTTTATTTTTTATTTTTATTTTCTTATACTTACCCTTTTTACTCTAAGTATTTTTTCTAAACTAATGAATTAATGTTTTCCTTTTCTACTTCTAATTAATTAATATTTTTCATTTTACAATTTTTTCCTTTTAATCATGTATATATTTTCTCCTAAATAGATACTATTTGCTTTACTTTTGGTGTGCTACATAAATTCCATTGACAATAAACAATTTTACTAAACAATATTTTTTTTATTTATATAAACTTCACATCTTTTCATTTTCACTTTGTATCTTATTAGATTAGCCTACTAAATTTATTTATTTTTAATAATTTAAATTTAACATACATCCATCAATAAATCCCAAAATCTCAACATTTAAATTATTGTATTAAAATTATCTATATATTGTCATGATTCAACTTTTTTATATATTTAATTATTTTTTTACTTTATAGTTTTACTTTATTTAGAATCAATAAAAATTAGAAGTTTAAAAAAATTCAAAACATGATTGATAATATGTATCAATCAATTCTCATGATATAAATTTATTATTGTTCATTATAAATAAAAATATATATTTTTTATTGTAAACCTAGACTGAAATTATGTTTTCTAATGAATACATATGGTTGTGTCTTATTTAAATTAACAATTTTTTTTTTTTTTATGTTTTTATTACTTTGTTCATGTGTCTTCCTAAATAAATTTTCTAGATCTACCACTGCCTAGGGGACACAACTTGATCATTAATATATAGTCTTATGACAAAGTAATTAATTAATTAATAATGTTGTTAACATATTAGAATTTGAACAAGGACAGCTAGGAATCAGGACTATTGTTGGTGACAAATTTGTAATATATATATATATATATATACACACACATAACCCTCTCTTAAATCTAAGGAGACCCTATGATATGCTGGAAATTTGTGTTAAGTTTAAAATTTTTCTTTTGATAAATATTTTGGTAAACTTTCCAATAATGATGGTGTCCAATGCATCTATCACTAAAAAGGCTATTTGTGATCTAAGATAATGTATATATGATTGATATATTGAATATGGGGCAGGATCAGAGGACACAAGTTTTGATTCAAATTTTGACACGATTTGTTGACCATTAGATGAGAAGGATTTCAATGGTCTAAATTTATTCACACCTCTATATACAATTTAATTTTACATTCTACATAAATGTTTTTTCTTCTCGCTCTCTTCATTATTACATCATCTCTCCTCTCTCCCATTAATATTAAAATCCCAATATTCAAAATTTTTTTTTCTCACCCAATCCAATTATATTTAAAAAGCCATCAAGAAAATTAAAAATAATGTTGCAATTGTTTTTTTTTTTATCTTGACAAATTAATTATTTAAATGATGATTTATTTTTTAAAATAGTTTAAACCAAACAATATTTAGTACACAAATTTTATACTAAGGTTATTTTTATACTCTTATCTGTCTTTTATTTTGTTGTTGTTGTTTGGATTTTTTTTTTGTTGTAATTTGGGTTTAGTTTTAATGGCAAGATAATGAGTAGTACTTTCTATGATGTGATGGTCATAACTTTTGTGAGTCTGAGAATTGTACTTCACTTTTTCTTTTATGTTTTTTATGAAGGGAGTTTTGTTACTTCTAATAGTGACTACGTAGATTCAGATTTCTTTCAATTTTATGTTTAGTTTTTGCTTCTGTTAGATTTTATTGTGGATTCTGCTTAAACTTAAAATAATAATAATAATAAATAAATAAATGATTTTTGTATGGACATCAACCATGTTGATAACCGTATTGTAAAGATAAGAAAAAAAAAAAAAGGTGAGATGAAAAAATAATATAATTTGAAAATGAATTAAATCATTTATAATTTAATTTATGTTCCTCCAATTCTACTAAAGATTTCTAATAATATCCAATAAAATCCCATATTTGACAAAGTTTTGATGCCAAATTAAGTTATTTTGGTTTTTTATATAAACTTTGAATCGTGAAAGGCTTACAACTGTTGAAGGTAATTCAACTTTAACAAGCAATCTACAAAAAAAGACAGGAAAAGAAATAAATAACAAATTAAATCAACCAATATAAAATACTGTAATTAGAAAAAATATAATTTTAAGGTGGAAGTATGCATAACATTGTTTATTAACAAAAATATAATTTAAGATTTTTTTTTTATATATAAAAAAACACTGGTAATAAAGATTATGATGGTTGGTGGGTGTCAACGGTGTTTTAAATTTACTCGGAAAATGATTGGATGACTGTCTTTTTTTTTTTTTTTTTTGGTTAAGAGTTTTGTGTTTTTAGAAAACAAAATCTATTTTACTTATTTTGATTAGAAATTGTTTTTGAAATAAGATTCTTTTTTTTTTTTTTAGTGATAGTGAAAATTTTCATACCGAGAATTGCTTGGTTTGAACTATTTTAAAAAATAAATCATCCTTTAAATAATTAATTTACCACTAAAAAAAAAAATCAATTGCAGCATTGTTTTTAATTTTCTTGGTGGGTTTTTAAATACAATTGGATTGGGTGAGAAAAAAATAATTTAAATAATGATTTTTTAATATTAATTAGAGAGAGGAGAAATTGTATAATAATGAAAAGAGAGAGAAAAGAAAACATTTATGTAAAGTGTAAAATAAAGTTGTATATAGTGGTGTTAATAAATCTAAACAATTAAAATTCTTCTTATTCAATGGTCAACAAATTACATTAAAATTTATGTCAAAACTTATATCCCCGATCCTAGCCTATTGAATACTTTCATATATATATATATATATATATTTATATATATATCAATCTCAGGCAGAGCAAGTTGATTCATACTTGCTCTCCAATAATTTACAAAACTTTCTATTAATTAAATATGCAAGTTGCTGGAAGCTTCTTCAATTATTTAATTGTAACCAATATGATTTTGCCGGACTTTTGAGACTTGAAAGTGGCCGACATACACAGCCTATGTATAGGCTTCAATAGTCTGTTTTTAATCACCTAGAAATTAGAAAATTGCTCATACACTAGAGCTCTCATAAGAATATTTCTATTTCAAATTCTCTCCTTTACTATTTTCAATAATACCAACAGTTACCATTAAAATGAATGTTTCCATCACACATCTATTTTCTTGCAGTGTCATTAATATTCAATATGAATATTATCTTCTTTCTAGGACTATAATGAGCACTCCATGTTGAAAACTTGAAATAGCATAAACTTTGGAAAACCATGTGGAAAAGACCAACATACGTTTGTCCGCTTCTATATCATCACTATTCATAATTGGGTGATTTAGAACTCTGTGATCTTAACTCATAAGTACATCTCTGTTACAAGTTTACAACCACTGAGATGTAGTTCGATCGTCATCTCCTACAAGCAAAAATAATTGATGATAGATGATAATGAACATCCTACAAAGTTAGCTGCAGAAAAGTTGATCCAATCCATGAATGCAATAAAAACAGTTCGAACACTCAAGGAAAATGTCCTAGAATAGGAAAGTGTTCACAAATTGGCATAAAAAAGGTACAAGTGAGTTAAGGCCACTGCACGAATCATGATCAGTAAATATTAGATCAACTTTCAATAGCAGTGCATGATCAGTCAACATAGAAGAATTAGATAGATGATAGGAGTGATTGGAGCAGATCCCCAGTCCTGTTTGCCAAAGGGTTGTCTCTTCTTCTTTCAGGTGTAGGTCCAGGAACTACAGTTACACCTTGAAAAGAGTGGCCATTAAAAGAAAGTGCTGCCAGTAAATTCAGACATTATCAGATTAAGACCAAAAAATTTTCCTATTTCGGTTGCTGTATTATCAATCAATCGCATTATTAGATTCTTCAACTCTTTCAACGATAATACTGTTTCTAATTAATAAATAATGAAACTTAATTTCCATTTAATATATTAATAATTTGAAACATGCTATAAAAATAATATTTTCTTATTTTAATATCAAATTGACAAATAAATTAAATAAAATTGGAAATATAAATAAAATTATACAAATTTAATTAAATAACACATTATTCTAATAGTATAAATCATAAATTAGTTATATTCAACAACTTATAAAATAATATTACATATTCTTGCAATTGGTTACATATATAATAATTTTGCTAATAAAAATATTAATTATTATTTACAAAAGAAAATTTTAATATATATTTTAGAATATTATTTACAGAAAATATTAAAATAAAAAATCGCAACATTGTAAAACTTAACAGAGTTTAATGTGAAATGTCACTAAAAAGTAAAAGCATAATTATATAAAAGTAATATAGTCTAATACAATATAATCCAATTCAACATAGTTTGATACAATTCAATCTAATACAATATAATATGTCAAATATAGCTCTAATACAATACCATAGAAGCCACCAAATAAACTCAAACACATTGCTTGGATATCGTTTATAGGGGTTTATGGGATATAAGAGTGGTTATAATTTGGAATATAGTATTTGGCGTGTGGAATAAATTGAACATGCCCTACCCGTAAGAACTTATATTATAGATGTTTATTGTATTTGAGAAACCCAGCTTCATCATGGGTTTAGGTATAAGTTAATAACCCCATGGATTGGAAAAATAAAAGTAAAGTTATCCTTTCTTATTCTTCGCACTCTCTCTCCTGATCTCTTAACCAAAGATTCTCTTTTCCTTGAGAGTATGGACCCTCTTCTAACCTCTTTTTTTTTTTTTTCCTAAATTTTTGATAATTTAATGACACATATCAGAATAAAAACTAATAGGTAAATGTAATTGTTACATTTTTTCACTCATATATAACTCATACTCAAATTCCTCTTATAAAAAATCAAGATAAAAAACAAGGTTAAGAGATGATCATCCTAACTTCTTTGACCTCTAGGAAACTCAAGAATTTTTCAACTATCTCCTCTCCAAAATCCAAAATAGATGCATATTATTTTCCCTAAAAAAAGATTGTTTCGGATTCCCTAGTACTCAAGCCTCTCCATATTGAGAAAATACTGTTGGAAAAACTTTAATACATGAAAACCAACACTAAAGTCCAAAATCTCATATCAAATCATCAGTAATTATTATAGAGAAAACATACCTGAATCCATGTTGATAAATTAGAGAATGTTTGAGTCTTCTACAATCAAATCATTTTAAGTTACTTTATAGTTTTCTTCTTGAATGGGGAATAAGAATGAGAGCAAAAAATTTTACATATATTGATTTGACTTTAGGGACTATAACCCTTATAATATTCTTTATATACTAACTCAAATTAGATTTCCATTAACCTTAGTTTAACTAGTATTGGGTTTTTATACAACTAAACTCATATCTAATGGATATCTTTAAAACTCAATTAATAGATCACTTATCTAACCTTATTAAAATAGATAGTATATAATATAATTATCATTTAATACGTAAGCCCATAATAAGAGATTATAAAAAACCCCAACAATATCTCATACTTGGGCTACATATATTTTTTGAAACAATTACATTATCTTAGTTTTGAGTGTACACTGAAAAGCTATCGATTTTGAAATATCCTCTTAGTTACAATCTGGTCCATCTAATATATTAGCATGGGATCGAAGCGACCTTTGTTACATATATTTGTAACTGGACCCATCAATGGTCATCATACCAATATATTCAATTACATAGATCGAGTATGGATGCATAGCATGGAAATTACATATAATGTGATCTCAAACATGTCTATTTCCAACTAGTCCAACTTTAATCTTCAATGAGATCAAACACAAATAACATTCAGAATTTATAAATGAACCATATACCTTATTTTGCAGAAAATATGACAGACCCATTTCCCTAGACGATCTGCCAGCACCCAACGGTGACCCTCCGGCTAGCCCTTATGCTCAACTAAAGGATTCCCACAGAGCTAAGTCATATTCTTTCTAAAACCTTTTAAAAAAATAGCGGAAACACGGGAAAATTTTTTATTTTTATTTCAAACATTTATAAAACATTTTATAGAAGTTTGGACAGCATGTCATTTGTTTTTCGGACTTTGTTACACTGCAAATTATAAAATTTAACACTTCTAAAATATCACAAAATAATTTCCCTAAACTACAGAGCCTCAGGCTCTCATTTTTATCAATCCGCAAGCAACCACAAACATGCATACGGTTTAGAAAAATATATTAGATTGAATTCATAAGTCATACATAATTAATTTCAATCCATTCCAATAAAACAACCAACTAAATTTTTAAAACCTATTTCCAAAAGCTTTAAAAATTCATAGGCATATCTTCATTTACATATCCCAAAAATTTATACAAAAAGTCTCACATTTTAAAATAACAGCACAGTCTGCTCAACTCTTCTAATCACGATCCGGAGTTTCCGCTATTGAAGTGCCTGTACCTATACTTGTGCCTATGCCTGGGGAGGTTTTTATTTACAAAAATATAAAACATGGTGAGCTTGATAGCCCAGTGAGTGTCATATAATTCCCATTTAAAACTAGCTTATCAAATATCATTCCAAAATTTTTTTTAAAACATTTATGCATAATCAAATACCATGATTGAATAATTGATATATCTAAAATTCATCATTCATTTAGAAACAATAGATATCAATTGGAATTTAATAAAATTCATTTCATGTCAAATAAATAACATTTAAATCCATAAGTTGTATGATTTCCATTTCTATCAAAACATTTTAATAATGGTGGCATTAATAACTTTCAAAGAATTTATAAATACAAATAGGCCAACCATTAATAGCTTACATAATATGGTACCCTCAAAGTAGAGCGGAATTCTGTATCGCTTAGGCAATCACAGAATTCCACATCGTTCAGGCCATCTATCCAGTTTTTACATAGCGGAATTCCACATCACTACGGAGCGGAATTCTTCATCGCTTAGGTGGAAGCTAGCTAATAATATACCTCTTACGTGCATTGGGTGACTCACAAGACTAAATAGATACGGTCCCACCCGCTGTTAGTGACAGACTCTCCCAACACAACCAATGCACGCTTAAGGTGCTCAACCCAAACTGGAGATATATATATAACGTACAATCAGGTGTACCATAGGTTTTCAATTTAAATTTCCTTTCTCATTAAATCGCATTTTATATAAATCATTTCCATAATCCATGCAACAATTTCAATTTGAAATTCATTTGATATTCTAATCAACATGATAAATTTGGCATGCATTTAAAATTAATCACAGTAAAAACATTTTTATAAAGCCACTCCCCTGGTCCTAAAGCTGCCTATATGGAAACTCAGGGGTTGTGCCATGCTCTGCTCACCCTCCGCCTCACCTACACATCATATATATACATAAATTTACATTCGCGTTAACTTCTGGAAATTCAAAATAACTAAAATTATATAATTACCCCTAAGTGACCTATTTTACTCGTAAACTTCCGTATTTCATTCCTTTATCGATTCTAAGGTTCCAAACTCAAATTTCTTCTTTTGGAACCTATGTACCATCACTTAGAGTAGTTCTAGCACTAACGAAATTGCATTCGGAGGTCCGAAATGAAAATTATCTGATTCCGACTCCTTTTGGCCGAACCTATTCCCTAACCCAATCGGGTGATTTTTCTTGGTTTTCTAAGCTCCCAATAAACATTAATTCGCTTAGATTTCAGCTCATTTTCACTCAAAACCAACCAACAAACAAATCATAACGAAACCCATTTTGAATCAACTTAGACATCAACAAAATCGTCAATTTCAAACTTAAATAACTCACCATTTTTTCCTCGTCGCGTTATCTTCAATTTGGGGCTGATTTTAGGGTGGTTTTTAGACTGGTTTGGTGATAGATATGGGCTAGGTTTTTGGTTGGATCTTTCTCTCTTCTTCCTCTCTCTCTCTTTCCCTCGGTTTTGCTGCAACTTACCACGACTTCCATTACCGATCTGTTATCGGTTCGCACGAGTGGAAGACAGGTTCAGCTTCGGAACAGCTCGATCTTGGTGCGCTCGACGTCGGGTTCAGCTCGCGCCAACTGCTCGTCGTTTCTATCGTCGAGTTCGGCAAGGTCAGCTTGGTCGGCGATCTTGTTCGGTCGGCGGCAGATCTGGTTGGCGTCGCACGGTTCTGCTCCACTTCGACTCAAGCTCAGCTTAGCGTCTTGCTCTGCAGTGGTAACGATGAGGTCTTCGGCGCTGGTGGCTAGTTCGGCGACGACTTCTTCTCCTTCTTCTCTTCTTCTTCTCCTTCTTCTTTTCTTCTTCTCTCTTCTTCTTTTCTCTTTTTCTTTTCTCTTTTCTTTTCTTCTTCTTTCTCTCTCGGTCAGTGATAGTCTTGGTCTGAATTTGATTTTTGTGACTCAATTTTTGCTTCATGCTTTCCTCCCCAAACAACCTTCAAAATGACGGTCACGTCCTAAAAATTCAATTTTCATTCCTTAGCTTTAGTTTAAATTCTAGTTTGACCTCAATTATTAAAACTTAACTTCAATTTAGTCCCTTGTCACATTAAATAATTACTCGATTCTGTTTACCGTTTTACCCTTCCATTTATTCTCCAATTGGGTTTAAATAAATCTCTAAAGTTCCTTTACAACTTTAGGCATTTTCATTGACCTTTTAGGGTCTTAATTTATTACCTAGGGACTATCACTGAGAAGACCATAAATGAGGAATCGAGGGTTTATAAAATAAATATAAAACATGTCTATAACAAAGACATCAAAATACTAACTCCCACTAACATACACATCATTAACCAAAACAACACTCATATGAGCAATGTGCTCTCATGAAACACCTTGGGTGGTAATCCCTTAGTAAGTGGATCCACAATCATGGCATTTGTCCCGATATGTTCTATAGCCACTTGATGACTCTCAACTCTTTCTTTAACAACGAGAAAATTGATGTCTATGTGTTTCGACTTCGTCGAGCTTCTGCTGTTAATGAAATATAGCATAGCCGAATTATCGCATAATATATCTTTAATGGTCTTTTAATACAATCTACAACTCGTAGCCTCATGACAAAAGTTCGTAGCCATATTCCATGATTAGATGTCTTATAATAGGTTATGAACTCAACTGTAATAGTGAAAAAAGCTATGAATGTCTGCTTAGCATTCTTTCAGGAAATAGCTCCTTCAACTACCATGTAAATTATAGCCTAATATGGATCTTTTACTATCTTAACATCGAGCAAAATCAGAATCAGAATATCCAATGATCTCTAATGATCTGATCTCCGATAAGTGAGTATGTGATCTTTTATTCTCTGCAAATAACGTATAAGTCGTTTGACTGCTTGTTAACGATCTATCTCTAGGTTACTGAAATATCTACCCAACATTCCTATTATGAACGTAATGTCCAGACGCGTTCATTAGATTGAACTTGAGCATACATTAAACTTCTTACAGCTTACGCATAAAGAATCTTCTGCATTTCTTTTCAGTCCAACTTATTCTTAGAGCACTAACTAAGACTGAACTTATCTTCTTTAGCAACAGGGGTATCTCTTGGCGTACAACTTTTCATGCCAAATCTATCAAGAACTCTTTCGATATAGTCTTTTTGTGATAACTCAAGGATACCTCGAGCTCGATCTCGATGTATTTGTCTGTTTAATATAAACGAAGCGTCCCCAAGATCTTTCATCTAAAAATTCTGTCATAAATCTCTTGGTTTTGTACAATAAGTCTATATCGCTACTAGCAAGCAGTATGTCATCGACATATAACACCAGAAATATGTTCTTACTCCCACTGACCTTATGATATGTACAATCTTCAACCTTATTTACCTCAAATCCATACGAGATAATAACTTGATGAAATTTATGATACCATTGACTGGAAGCCTATTTGAGATCATAAATGGATTTCTTTAATTTACAAACCATTTTCTTTGGGCCACTAGATACAAAGTTTTCCAACTACATCATATATATTGTTTTGTCAATGTCACCATTGAGAAATGTAGTCTTCACATTTATTTGATGTAGCCCAAAATCAAAAGAAGCCACAAGTGTCATTATAATCTTGAAAGAGTGTTTCGTGGAAATCAGAGAGAAAGTTTCTTTATAATTAATGTCTTCTTTCTGACTGAAACCCTTGACAACTAGACTCTTTCAACATTACCTTTTGAATCCCTTTTGATCTTAAATATCCATTTACAATCAATGAGTTTTACACTTTTAGGCAATTCGACAAGATCCCAAACGTCATTATCTTTCATGAATTTCATCTCATCATTCATGACAACAATCCACTTTCGAGAATTAGAACTTTGTTTGGCTTGATGGAAGTTGATTGGATTATCTTCCACCACTTCTATATCAACCTCATGTTCTTAGAGGAAAACGACATAGTCATCCGGAATCGCACTTCCCCTTTCTCTAGTGGATCGTTTTAATGACATATCCTCTTAAGGTTGTTAAGTTTGCACTCTAGGTATAATTTCTTTATTTTGCATAGGGAACTCTTTTACATTGTTTTAATTTTCAGATTTGCATTTTAAACAATGTTAGGAATAGAAGTCTAATCATTATCAATGACAATATCATGAAGAGAAACAAACTCAACTTCCTCAAGAAATCTCATATTTTCAGTCACAAAAAATGTCCTAGTCGTGGGATCGTAAAGCTTAAAACTCCTTGACCATTCAAAGTATTCAACAAAGTAGCAGCTTACAATTCTTGAGTCTAATTTCCTTTCATTTGGCCTATAAGGCTTTGCATCAATTGGATAACCCCAAATGTGTAAATGCCTAATACTAGGTTTTTTGCTTGTTCATAGTTTATAAGGGGTTGTAGCTATCACTTTATTTGGAACCCTGTTGAGGATATATACTGCAGTCTTTAATGCTTCTCCCCAAAAAGATTCTAATAATGAAGAATGATTGATCATACTTCTTACCATATCCTTAAGCGTTATGTTTCATCTCTCAGCAATATCATCATGTTAGATTTGTCTGACATTGTATATTGCAGGATGATACCACATTCCTCTAGGAATTTAGCAAAAAAAATAATTATCGGTCAATTATTGAAAAAATTGATGAAAAAATGAAAAATCGGCTAGATTCTCCATTGCATATGACGACATTTCTATTGAACCCCTATTACCACTACAAGGATTCAAGCATTTCCGATGAAACTGAGTTGTTGAATGCCTTTTTAGAGTGTGTAGAGACTTTTCATCATGGTGATATAATCTCGTAAGATGTAATTATCATGACTGAATGGCCACAGTATAAGATGAAGGAGGGGTCATTTTGGGAGACCGTTGGCCATTAAAGGATGTGACATTGATTCTAAGGATCCAGGTAAAAAATTGAACATTCTATTTCATATAAATTGTTTTTATTTGTTTTTTTTTTGTTTACTAATTACTATTATTTATATTTATGAAAATATATCTTTCAATAACTAATTCTATATGTGATTATGTTTTATGGTGTAGTTAATTGGTGGAGCATGTTTGGAGGCCACACACCTAACTTGCATAAAATGGCAAAGAGGATTCTTTCATTGACAACTAGTTCATCCGGATGTGAAAGAAATTGGAGCAATTTTAAATGGGTAAGTGTAATATCCATAGCTTAATTTTAATGTTTTAAATTTTAATTATTTATTAACTTATTCAATTTTAATTTTTAAATCTTATGTAGATACATACGAAGAAAAGGAGTAGACTCAATACGAATCGATTGAACGATCTCGTCTTTGTTAATTTCAATTCACAGTTATCAAGGAAAATGAACCAACAGACTAAGAAGAATGTTGATGTGCTATTAGCACCTGATGTTGATGCTATTGATGCACAAGGATGGCTTGTTCCAGGTGGTGATGATGATGATGAAGTACGGTCCGGTTTGGAACGACCGAGGCAACTTGATGAAGATGATTTTGATTCTACAGAGGAGGAGATGGAGAGAGGGGAGAAGAACTTTGATGTAGAATTTGAGTCCGATAATGAATAAGTTATGGAAGACGTTTATGGAGATGATGAAGAGTGGTTACGTCTTTCTCCTCGCCCTTAAGGTTTTTAGGGCCTTTATATATTTTCATGAACTTTTCCTTTTGGTTGCTATTTTGTTTTTGCTATGTTATCATTTATATATTATATATGATGTTGGTTGTGTACTTGTGTTTGAGATTGAAAGAAGGATGGAAGGTCCTAAGTAGTTTAGATGTGATAGACTTTTGAAGTGTTGTTATTTTTGTTTATTACAGGTGGAATTGTTAAAAAAATAGTGGTTATGCTGCCGAAATTTTTAAGATATCTAATATTTATAATTATGTAATTGTGTTAAAGTGACTTTGAAAATTGTATGAGATAGGTTTGATGGTGTTTTGTGGTCATATGATTATATTTTGATGATATAGAAAATTTTTAATTTTATTTTTTATAGGTTTGACCTGGTTTGACCATTGGTCAACGGTTTGACCGTTGACCGATGGTCAAACCGAGTACTCTCCGAGTTGCCGAGTACTCGCTACCCGTTGCCTCGCCGGTCGAGTAGCGAGTAGCGAGTTTTGGAACACTGCCTTTAATAAATTCATACATGCAATGATTAAACAATTCACATAATAATAGGCCCTAAAACAAGCTACTTAGCACAATATTAACATTTAGTCTTTGGACAGAAACATCAACTGCACGTGGTACTCTCCGTACAGTAATCAAATATTAATAATTAATCCCGTCAATAAATAAGTCTTTCTTTTGACCGACTTATGCTTACATGGAAGACATAATAATCGTAGCACATTTATTACCATAGGTATGTCCATTATTTGGCCAAACAACAACCTTCTTTTGAGCCAGTCAGTGTTCGCATAAACAATAGATATACGCATCTTAATATTCTAAAATAAAAAAATTTACATTATAGATGTTACTTTGACAACATATAATTTCAATCAATTTATTTTCAAAAATATAAGACTACTTTTTTTTTTATTTAATCAAAATTGAACGTATTTCAAGGAAAAGTAAAAAAAAAAAAAAAAAAGGAGAATTTTGTCATTAAAAACCTTCTTCACACTAAATTCGAATTCAACAAGCGAATTTACATATCACATACTTTTATTTCTGAATCAACACAAAACTGTCATCAATTTAATTATCATACATGCATGGTTGGTTTTATATATATAATGGCACTGATATATATATTATATATATATATTTATATAAATGATATCACAAATATTTGATTAGAATTTCAATGTGCAAGCCAAAAAGTACATTACTAATATAACTTACATGCAAGCAAAAGTGCATGTTTCAATGACCACCAAAGACTTTTTAATATAAAATTGGGTGGGCCAACAAATCACATGACCGAATCCAACTTAAAGTCATGATTTGCTTTAACATTTGTAACCAAAACAAAAGACTTAAGGCACAGAACTTTATAGAGGCTATATGCGACTTTGGCTCCCCGGATTTTATATATATATTTGGTGGCATTAACAATAAATCAATTAATTTTTATGGAGGCACGGTAATTAATTTTCTTCATGCTTCCATTACAACAACAATAATTCAATCAAGAATAAGAAAAATTTCTCAATGATTTAATATAAGTTGGCTCTTATACCACTTATTAGAAAAACTATAATAGATGAAAACCAACACTAAAGTCCAAAATCTCATATCAAATCATCAATGATTATTACAGAGAAGACATACATGAATCAATATTGATAAATCAAAGAAAAATTGAGTCTTCTATAGTCAAATCACGTTAAGATACTCTATAGTTTTCTTCTTGAATAAGGAATGAGAAAGAGAACAAAAATTTTATGTATATTGATTTGATTTTGGGGACCATAACTCTTATAATATTCTTTATATACTAACTCAAATAAAGTTCTAATTAACCCTAATTTAACTAGTATTGGGTTTCTACACACTAAAACTCATACCCAATGGATATCTTTATAGCTCAATTAATAGATCACTTATCTAGTCTTATTAAAATAGATAATCTATAATATAATTGTCATTTAATATGTAAGTTCATCATAAGAGATTATAAAGAATCCCAGCAAATACCAATTTAGGGCAACAAGAATGAATTAATGAAGAAGATAGAGAACATTGCTTTTGTTTTTTGGTAATTCTAGACCCAATTGTGCAGTATGGATGATTTGAGTGATCCTTATACAAATCCAAAAAATGCAATAAGGAGATAAAGATGAGAAAGTGTATATCATTTTAATTCTTCTTCTTCTTCTCCCTTCTCTCTTTTCTTCTTCATCTTTTATATATATATATATATATATATATATATAAATTATTTTTCTTTTTTCTTTTTGCATTTTGAATTCCTACTGGTTTTGTTAGAAAAAAAAAGCACATGAGTAATCTTGGTTTTGGTTCTGTTGTGCCGTGATTAAATTGTCCTATTTTATTTTCTTAAAATTTATAATAATAATAATAAAATTAAAATATATATACTAACAGTAATAATATTATTATTATTTTTACTTTGAGAAAAAAAATGTTGTGAATTAATTTTATACAAATATTCCATAATTCATATTATTTTAATTCTTAGTATTAACATAAATTTGTTTGAATATATAATATTCTTAACTAATTATTTAATATATAATTAATTTAATTTTTATTTCCAAGAGTTACATATTAGTTAGTATCCACTTGCAATATACATTCTCATCCAATCCAATCATATACCAAATACATTATTAATTAGAGTACAATATATGCAATCTTATTATACAACCAAACATGAGATAAGACTATATATAATCCAATCCAATATAATACAATTCTATGAAATTCATTCAAAATTATTCAATCAAATATATCATACCAAATGAGGGGTAAGTGTTCTAGCAAAGCTCAGAAGAAATTTTATTAAGAAAAGAAAGACTATACAAAAGAGATCAACGAAATCTAAAAGCAAAAACCTCTTAAGAATTAGAGTAAAAATTCTCTATCATTTATTTTTTTGTTAATTTTTCAGAATCTAGTGACACAACTTGATAGTCCATTCCATCAATAAAATCCACATCATTTTTTATTCATCACAAACAAATTCCTTACCACACAGGTGATGCTGAGTTATATTTCCCTAATCATAACTAAACAGGCTAGCACTTTGTCTTAACTTGATTTCTAGAAAAAAGAATGTTGATGTTTAACACAAAATGTTGAACGTATGACGTCTTTAAGTAGGGAAAAATGAAGAACAACGTATAAATTTGCAGCTACCAAAATTAGTGCAAATGACGGTCCCGTGATCCAATTCCAATATTCGCTATAAAGCAAGAGATGGCTGAGCTGAAAGCTAAGGTCATGGCTATCACGGATATGAAGAGAGCTAAGAGTCCAAACATCAACTTAAGTGGTAACCGCATGCGAAAAATCTTTTCTTCGTACGTGATGTAAGAATAGATAGAAACATTAATATGGAGATAGAAGAGGAGAACAAGGCTTTTGCATCTGACGCAGCAAAAACCTTAAAAAAGTTCTTGTGAAAAAGAATAGGTTTTCCTGTTTCTTGGTGATTACCACCTGGGACAGTGAAAGCTGCTGCAAAAACCACAGTAGTAATAAGTGTGGCAACAAGCATACAGGACGTAGTTGTGTTCTTTATCCACTTCTCTCCTTTTTCTCTTAACTTTTCGTGTGTCTTAGTGAATAATTCATCAGGTGTGTAATCTTTTCTGTCTTCTGTCGATGTACTACTGTGGCCCTTTTATATTGGCTGATCTCATTTTTCCACTGTCTATACCAAGGTTGGAAGAGCCTTTGAACTTCCTACAATCAAAACGTGAAAATGACTCGAATGCAAATGACTTGATTTAATTTTAACTCCTGCATGAAAAATTTCTTTGAAAGGGTTTTACAAAGAATTTATGTAGTAGAAGGATTATAAATACCTAAAATTTAATTAAAAGTAATTCCATTATCACAAAATATCAAAATTTAGTAATCTATTTCTAGTAAGAGATCACTTAAATGATTTTAATGTCTAAACAATTTTCAAATTCTTTTTTTTTTCCAACTTGAAGCACGCTTATCATCATCTATAAAGGAATTCTCATCTAAATTTATTGAGGTTGTTACATATCATCTCACTAGAAAACTATTGGTCAAATATAGATGATTCAAATCTGACTCTGTATGATTGATATCTTATAAAATGAAAATAATTTAATTAACTCTTACTAATAAAAAAATTAGAAGTTTTTTATTTAAAGAAAATGCGTGCCTGTGTGTAATGGCCCACCTAAATATATATATCAGAATATAGTAAGACAAATCTATTTCTAGATTTGTTTTTTTCTTTTCCAAAAAAAAAGAAAGAAATGCTAAAACTAGTAATAATGTAATATAATTGATTTGGTAAAAAGGGGAAATAAAGGCAAGGGAGAAATGAGAAATATTACCTCAAATATCAGTATTTCTCGTTGCAGTTCCAGAGCTGCGCTTGGAACCATTTTGGCTGGAGGCAGATCTGGATATTTTGCCGCTAGATGCAATATGTTGTTACCGTAATTATCTACATCAATTAGTAAGTTCTTATGGTTGCCCATCTTATTTATGAGATTGAGTATTTCGACATGCCGATGCTGAACAGCTACGTGAAATATGCTATGGTTATTATTATCTAATTCATAAATTAAATCAGGATAAAAATGAACAGCGACAGCTATGAATTCAAAGTTTCCCAGTTTAGCTGCATCAAGCAAAATATTTCTACGTCTGTTGATTAGACTTTTGACTTGATTAGATGTTTGAGAATTTATTAAGCTTTTCCACAGAAGCTTCACCACTGTCAGAGCGTCATCTGTCTTTAAGTTTGGCTTTTTGGCCAACATATGCAATGCCCTCTCACCAATCCCATTCTGATTTCTGTCTTCAGCCTCTGCCTGTCTTTCCCAAATCAA
This sequence comes from Nephelium lappaceum, assembly GCA_021234005.1. Taxonomy (NCBI): domain Eukaryota; kingdom Viridiplantae; phylum Streptophyta; class Magnoliopsida; order Sapindales; family Sapindaceae; genus Nephelium; species Nephelium lappaceum. The sequence goes on from CM037996.1 coordinate 26,296,689, forward strand.
TTGAATCCCACCATGATTTAACCAATGGTTTAACAATTTTAATGTGATACCTGAGCAATTCACCCCAAATATTAAGCTACAACCATAAAAAGATGGTACATATATTTATGTACAAATATGAAACAACTTCCACGGATATTAATATTATTATTACAAATTATATTTGAAAAAGAAAATTATAGATTTTTATTTCACTAATAGATTTAGAAATAAATAGAAAAATACACATGAGATAGTTTTGATTCACATTTTTAAGGTAACTCTGAAATAATTTTCCTGTTCTTCGCAATGAAAAATTTATGAGTTTTCTTTTCCTTTTTACCGAAACTTATCATATTCATGCTAGATTAAAAAAAAACAAAAAACAAAAAATAAAAAAAACAAAAACAAAACAAAAAAAAAAAAAACAAAACAAAAACAAAAAAAACAAAAAAACAAAAATTCTCTAAAAAAAACAAACAAACAAACAAAAACCAAAACAAAATTGTATGTATACGTACCATACAGATCCATATGGATACTTTCGATAAATAGGTCTCTAATTCGTTTTGCCCCAGCTGCATACTGTAAGAGGATACAAAAAGTTGGCCATATCCTTTTGTCCAAATAGAACAGCCAGGTAAAGGGAAGTCTTATTGTTAAAGTCGCGGACCTTTTGCAGACCTGGCATTTTTCCAGCATAAGCTTAGCAATTTCTACATCTCCAGTTGCAGCAACGAGACAAAACGCGTTGTTACCTCTGTCATCACCTTGTAGTAGCAGTGTCGAGATCAAATCATGATTTTGTTTCACTGAATTTAATAACTTGCTATGAAGGTTCGTTTTCTTGCTCCTACTGCAACATGAAGAATAGTCGAACCTCCTCTTGCAATAGCCTTCCTAAGAATAGTGTGTGGATGATTTTCTATAATTTTTTTAGCAGCTTCCCAGTTTCCTTCTAATGCAGCATTATGAAGCGGCACACAAATCTTGAAGTATTCATTACCTGTATAAATTCAAAGGATTTGTCTTAAAATTGAAAAAATAATAATAATGATGATGATGCAATATTATATTTGATTGGCACATACTTTTAATTGGTAAATTCACCCATTTTCTCATGATTTTTATACTAAAAAGATCTTTCCTTAGATCCACATGGATAGATTGAGATAGTATATATACAGTGTTTGTATCAGGAAATAAAGAGAGCACTTGCTTTTGAACAGATTATCAGGAGGCATCAAATCCTGATTTTGGTCATGGTTATCTGTTGAATCATGATTAATTATTTTCTGTATTCAGCGTTCCTAGCATACAACTACAAATACTTGTTTCTACCACCTCAGTTCTTTTTTTTTTTTTACTATTTCTCTACTTCTTTTATTTTCCTTTTTAAATAAGTACATGTGACATATGCTTAGTGGATTGTGCATGATAAAGCTAAAGTAGCCTTACAATTATTAAACTAACAAGTTTCAAAAAATAAAAAAAAAAAAATTATTAAACTAACAACTGACTAAAGAGAAACCAAATTGGGTCATTGTTTATATTTTAGGAACTTAATGAGACAGGAATGACAATTTTAATATATAAATGATGTTTCTAAAATAGTTAATGGCCAAAATGAAGATTCCTCAATGGTAAATTCACATATTTTCTCCATATTTTTATAGTCTAAAGCTCTTTCCCAAGAGCCTGGTGGTGTGGTTGAGATAGCTAAAATATAGTTCTCGAAACGAAGTGATTGTATGAAACCCCCTGAGGTTTGTCAAAAATTATAAATGAAAATACATTTACCATTTTAATATATGAAACCCTCACGCTGTTAGTTGATTTCTATTAACTTTAATGGTTGATCAAAATTTTTGGATAAATAAATATTTGGCTCATGTATAAGAATAAAAAATTAAATAAATTAAAAATAAATTAAATAAATTAAAAATTAAAAATTGTATTAAAAATTATAATAGATGATATTATAGTTGAAACCAAGAAAACGAACAAAATTAAAACTTAAAAAATAAATTTAAATTTAAAATATAAAAATAAAATCTATTGATCCAGTGAGTGATACTCTCTCTCCTCATCTTCTCTCTCTAAAGGCTCGTCCCGTCATTCTCGTCCTCTCCCAAGATGACATCAAGGACTCTCCGCCCTCTCCGGATGACGACTACGCCGACTGGGACGAGCTCGTCGACTCTGATTCCAAGCTCTCTCAAACCCACTGCTCACTGAGAAATCACATATAAAAAGACAAGTTGTTTCTGGTTGGTAGGCTCTCAAAATGGCCTTTGCATCACTCTTTTGTTGTGGCAAGCTTGCAGATCGGTGTGGTTTAGCTTCTGTTTTGTTTATGATGTTATATTGTATTTGATTTTTGTTTGATGGGTTGTGGTTTTGGGGTTGCAAGTGTGAATTTAAGAGGGTTTCGTGCAATTACTTCTCCTGAAATAGAAAAGAGAGAGAGTACTTACCATTCAGTGCATCACTCTCTGGTGAAAGTGCTCGTTTGGGTGGCCATTCTGCTGAAAGTGCGGGTTCGGTTTCTGATGAAAATATTTCGATCTCTATTGCAAGTTCGGATTCAGGTTCTGCTGGACGTACTTCGGGCACTGCTGGAAGTGCGGGTTCCATTTCTGATGGACCTGTTTCGGGCTCTGATGCAAGTTCGGGTTCGGGTTCTGCTGGACTTACCGGTTCGGGTTCTGCCTTTTTTTTTTTCTGGCATACAAAAAGTACTCGTTTCCTCAGTTAAAATGTAACCGTTAATGGTGCATTAAAATACACTTGACGATCCTATTACATTGAGTTCTTAATGAAACGATGTGAGGGACTTACTTTACTACTAATGGATATAATTGCATTGAGTTCTTAAAGAAACGATATGAGAGACTTACTTGACTACTAATGGATCCTATTACATTGAGTTCTTAAAGAAACGATATGAGAGACTTACTTGACTACTAATGGATATAATTGCAAAGAGATAAGATCCCACTCTGAACCCAATCATATATTTCCAAGTAGGTTTTGACAAGTACCTGAAAATCGGAGGTATTCAAGAATGGTTGATGGCAAATTACGGTGTTGGTCACCAGAAAGAACTCCCAATACTAATCGTCAGTTTGATGTAGTTCTGCACTGTCCAAAAAACATTTCCAGCATAGTTTATATATAGAAGTATGCAGGGGCGGATGCACCTGAGAATCAGGTGCGGCACGTGCCCGGCTGAAAAGAATTGGAAAGTTAGCTGTAGAGTGAAGGTGTGGTAGGCTGGAGCGTAGTGTAATAATTTTTTTGTTTTTTTGATTTGACAGTTGGCTGGAATTTTTTTTTTTTATTTTTTTAAATGAAGTTTTATTTTGAGTTTTTATGGGATATTATGAAAAAAAAAATCCTTGAAATGTAAACTAATCATGATTAGTCTTAGTTTTTTTTAAGAAAAAAAATCATTTTAATCTCTAAATTTTGAGAAAAAAAATCATTTTAATCCCTAAATTTTAAAAAATGATCAAATTTTAACTATGTTTTCAAAAATGACAAAGTAAACTTTAGTTTTTCAGAAAAGTGTCAAATTAGTCTCTCCCATTAGTCAACTAATGGTCAAACCTAACATAAAATGTTAAAAAACTAATTTAACCTTAGACTCAGTTAAAAAGACCATTATACCCCCAATTAAAGTTAAATATTACAATAATCTATAATTACCAAAATGATAAGCTTTATGTAATTTCCATAAAACTACAGTTTTACTCTTAGACAATTTTTATATGTTCGTAACTTGGTTTGAGAATTCTGATGTATATTTATTTATTATAAAATTACCATTTTATTCTTATAGTAAAAATTTTTCTTAAATCTTTTAATTAAAATGTGATTTTTTTTTTTTTTTTTGTTTATGCTTTAAGCTCTAGCATTTCATTTTTGCTTTTTTTTTTAAATTTTTAGTTTATGCTCCGTATTTTCTTTTCTTTTTTTTTTTAAAAAAAAAAATTAATTTTTGCTTCATCTGTTTTATATTTTTACAGTTTTTGCTTTTACTCCATTTATTTAATATTTTTACTGCATCTATTAATTTTCTTCAATCCATAATATTATACACTTTAGATACACATATTTATGACATAATTGGTATATGCATGGGAATGATATTCATATACAAAAAATGACCTACAATGTTGGATGCATGATGTTTTGACATTGAATGAAAAAAACACTAAGATCAATAATATGTGGACTACCTGCCTATGCAAAGGGATAAGATCCCACTCTGAACCCAATCATATATTTCCAAGTAGGTTTTGAACAAGTACCTGAAAATCAGAGGTATTCAAGAACGGTTGACTACAAATTACAGTGCTGGTCACTAGAAAGAACTCCCAATACAAATCGGCAGTTTGATGTAGTTCTGCACTGTCCAAAAAACGTTTCCAGCATACTGTATATATAGAAGTATACAGGGGCGGATGCGCCTGAGACTCAGATGGGGCACGTGGCCAGCTGGAAAGAATTGAAAAATTAGATGTACAGTGAAGGTGTGATAAGCTGGAGAGTAGTGTATAGGGTTGGGCACAGGTTGGGTCGAGTTGGTTTTTGTCAAAATTGACCCAAAACCAACTTTATTCGACTTTCCCTTTCGAAAACCGAACCGACCCAATTAGAAAGCCAAACCCGATATGGACCAACTAAGTTCAAGTCAGTTCAATTTGATTAGTTTAGGTCGGTTTCCAATCAAATACCAAATAGATTCCAAACAACCAAATCCCAATCACATTAGATCTTCAAACACCAAAACCCATAAAATTCCAATCAAAATGCAACTAGGTCTACAACAGATTTACAAAATTACAAGTCTACAACCAAAAAAATTACACAAAACAAAAGAAATCAAAACATGCTTTGAAACTCATTTCAAGAAACCAAACACTTACTACATTAGTTGCCTCAGAAGCACTTATAGATAAAGAAATATTTTCTTAAATACTTGTACGTGTTTTGTAGAGAGTAGGGGTAATGGTGAAGTTGGGGTAGGGAACCAAAGCTGGTGTTGAGAATTGGAGAGCAACAATAAGAAATAGTGACAGGCCTAATGACAGGAGAAGAGAACGTGAGAGAGAAGATTGGTGAGGCAGTGCCGGATAGAGAAGAGAACGTGAGAGAGAAGATCGACGAGGACGGCAAAACACTCGAATGGTGTTGGGGAGGAAAGCTAATGGAAATGACTGTGTTGACTACGGTAGAGAAGCTATGGAGGCGGAATGGTAGGATAAAGAGAGGCGAGGGCTTAGAGGTGAAGGGAGGCATTGAAAATGGAGGGGTCTACGTGTTGAGGAGTGAGGACATTGAAAAGGGGGTTGTGTTGTCTATTGAAAATGGTTTGTTGTGTCGTGTTATGTGCTTTATATATATACATATATATATATATATTACTTTTCTTTTTAATTTTGTTTCGGTTTTCGGTCGATTTTTTCAACCCTAAACCGACCCAAAACCGAAAAAAGTTGATTTTTAACCTATAAAACTGACCCGAACCGAAATTAAGTCGAAAACCAACATTTTTGGGTCAGGTTAGGTTGGTTCGGCATTTTAACATGGTTCGGGTTTTAGCTACATCGGCTAAGTTACACCTAGAAAATTAAACTTGTTAGTGAAGTTTCAAATCATACAAATGCTAATCATGACGCGACCCGACCCGGATATCTCTAACTCTAATCTGGTAGGTCACGCTGGGCACCCTAACGGATCCCTCTCAGACCCGACTAGTCGAGCTAAGCGAAACCCGTGGAGCGAACCCTAAACTCTCTTATACTTTCTGAAACATTATTGGATTGGTTTTCTTTAAAAACTGAAAACGCGTAGGAAAATTTTTATTTTTAATTTTAAATTCATTTTCGAAACTTATTTTTCTAATAAAATTTCGGTAGCATAACGTCTGCATTTTTTACGTTCTAGAAAACTTGTTTACAGAAAAAAAAAAAAAAAAAAAAAAAAAAACAACACTTCGACTAAAATATATCATCAACCCAATCTTCTGGTTGCCCGTAGGCCTCAATCATGCACTTGATTTTCAAATCAACTTAAGAAAATTCAAATCACATTTAAGAAACCACATTTAATCAAAAGCAATTTAAAAACATTTACGAGTGAATAATTACAAATCATTTATACACTTTTAAAAGATATTTACATGAAAATATAATTGATGAAACAAAATGGGCTGCTCAAATGATGTCGTGTCGCGCTGGCTCGCCCGCCGGAGGTGATGTTGCTTCTCGACTAACTGCTGAGAGTACCTGATGAGGTTTTTATATAAAACAGAAAACATAATGAGCTAGAAGCTCAGTGAGTGATAATATTTCGTTTCTTTAAAAATCTAATTTTCTAAACTTTCTCATCTGAAAATATTTGAAAACTATTTTTTGTTTCGAAAGCATTTCAAGTTTAAATCTTTTAAACATCAACTTAAATAAGAAAATTTATATATAAACATAGGCTTGCTTTTAAACTCAAAACTTATAACTGTAAATCATAAATAACTTGAATAGTACTTTTAAAACTTCTTTTCTCTCAAATATGCTTTTCTCTTTTTTAAAATTGTTTCCTGATATCTTTTAAAATTACCATAGTATCCCTAAATCTATACTCTTACGGCTATGTGCGGAATTTTCCAGCGCTAACCATAGCTTGCCTGCTCTGAGACATCTCGCGACTATGGGTGGAATTTCCCAGCGCTAACTATAGCACACGAAACACTACCCCACATCAGTAATGGCGACTCGACTGATAGACTTAGACACTTGTCCCCCCAGGTTAGTGACTTACCCTTACCTAGTACTGTGCCAATTGAAGTGGGATAGACCGACTGGGTCTAAACTGATCTGTAATCTCTGAGGGTATACTTATGGGTTTGAAAACATTTCTCTTTTCTGCTTTAACTTTCTGGTGCAAAAGCACAAATCTCTTTTCTGAGTGCAATAAGCACTAAAACTCATTTTCTAAATGCATTAAGTACTACAATATCTTTAGTAAGTGCAAAAGCACAAAATAGTATCATTTCAAGCTCTAAATTCATACTCATATCAATGCATTTAAAATAATTTCATGCTGTTACTTATCAAATCAACTTAATAATATCAAATACTTTTAAAATCTTTCAAATAAAGTTTACTCACAAAACTGATGACTGAAAAATGGTGCGTGTGGAGCCCCTACTCCTCTTGTCTCGATCCTCGAGCGTCCTCGTCATCTACATAACATATGGAAACGTAAATTTTCGTTCACGTCATTTCTGGAAACTCGAAATTACACAATCGCCCCTATATGACCCTTTTTATGCACAACTCCCCATTTTGATTTCTAATCTTAATCTTTCACTTTTAATAGCTTCAATACTCCTAATTAAACTCATTAGGGCCGTCCGAACACTCAACGAATGCCATAAGGGTCAATTTACGAAATTGCCCTTCAACTAGTTTACTGCGAGATTTGGATTCTCTTAAAATTTTTGATATTTTCTTAGTTTCCTAAGCTCCCAATAAACATCAATTAACTTATTTTTCAACTTATTTTTACTCCAAATCAATTGATAACCAAATCATAATAAAATCTCTTTCCAACTTAACTTAAATCACCAATAAAAATCATCAACGCGAATCAATTTCGAATCGAATAACTTACCCATTTTTCCTCTCGCGTTGACTTCGCTTTGGGACTAATTTCGAGCTATTTTGGGGCTAGGTTCGGTTGGATCTTCCTCTCCTTCCTCTCCCTCTCGCGATCTCTCTCTCTCTCAGCTGATCTCTCATTATTCTTCCCCGATCTACCTTATCTATTCTGGTTCTGCTCGATCGCGTGCTACACTGGTTTCGAGCTGGAGAATGGTGTCGGTTGCAGCTAAGATGGCGTCGTTTAGTCCGCGCTCGACGTCGAGTTCTGCAGGATGATTAAGACAACAGCTCATCGTCGCCAGTTTCGCTCCGATCTGGTCTGATTTCGCGGCGACGAGCTCGAGTTCTGGTTCGATCTTGGTCTGGTGCACGTCAGCAGTTCCTCCTCCTCCTCGTCGGTCGTCAATCTAGCGCGATTGGCTCTGGTCTACAAGTCGACGAGCTTGATCAACTTCTGTCGTCGCTCGACCTCCGTTTGCGTTCTGGTTCGCGGCGAGTTCTGGTATGCTGTAGCTCGAGCTCGACGATGGCGCTGCTCCACTTGGGTTGTTCGACGATCCTGCGTTAGACTTGGTCGGCGATGGCGGTCGGCTCCGGCGACTTCTTCTTTCTTTTCTTCTTCTTCTTTCTTCTCTTCTCTTCTTCTTTTGGTTCGGCGACAGCTTTCTCTCTCTCTCTTTTGATTTTTAAGACAACTTTTGGCTTTATACTTTCCTCTCCAAACAACTAAAAGAATGACGGTCACGTCCCTTAAAAATTTCAATCTCCCCCTTGATTTTTAGCTTAATTTCACTTTAACCATAATTATTAAATCTTATCTTCGATTTAGTCCATGTTCACCTTAAAAATTATTCGATTTCATTTACTATTTTATCTTTCTGTTTAATCTCCAATCGAATCGAAATCGATTTCTATAGGTTCCATATATCCTTAGGCACTTCCATGAACCATTTAGGGTCTCTAATCGATACTTAAGGACTATTCCTAGGAAACTCGTAAAATTAAATTCGAGGGCTTACAAATCAACTCACTCAACTAAAGATTCCATCTTTATAGTTGATGCAAGGTTTGTATTGTCTTCACCAATTAAGTCTTGCGAGCTCCATTTGACTTAAATGATCACTTGCTTCTTGAACCCCTTCAAAAGCTTGATATAACCTTCTTCTGAAAACCAAAACAGTTCTTTCTCCTTAAGAATACACGTTGCTTGAACTCATTTCAAGAACTTGAAAATCGCATCCTCCTAAAGACGAAACCGTTCTTCTTCCCAAATAACTTATGTTACTATATTTTCTTAGAAAGCTACACTCTTCCTAAGAATAAAATACCCTAGAAAAAAAATCACTTTATAGCTTATAAAATACACAAAACTCTAGTACATGTTATGTGCTCTCAAATTATATTTAGATGTTAATTTTCTGCACACTGAACGTATGAACAAGCTAGAGCGTTTATAGATGAAACAAGTTTCCTTTAATCTCTCCAAAAATCTACATGATAAAAGCTTATATGAGATAAAAGAAAACAAATAGAATCTATTACAACAATGCAGTCTTCTGTTGAAGCAGACTCCAGAATCTAAACACACATACATTTAGATTAATTCACTTGATCAAATCCTAATTCACTACAAGAAAAATGAGCATCCATAACAAGGTATCCATAGGCCTGTGATGAATACATGTTTTAAAACGGGCTCCTTCAATGCCTGTTTTAGATAATTTAAACATCCATCACGGGCATTAAAAGGCTTGTGATGGTTAACGTATGCAAAATGGGCAAGGTGTGCATTTTAGGTAATGAAAAGTGAGGTTAAAATCACTAATCCTCATATTTGATTCTTCTTCTTCTTTGGCAACCGACCCTTGCCTTTTTGCTTCTTTGTTCATTGTTCTTCTTCCTCATCATCCGTTGCATCGTTGCCGCTTCATCATCATGTTGTCTCTTGCTATCACTATTGCACATTTTTTCATCGGGCCCCGGTACATTGCTTCTCTTCTTCTATTTTTCTCTTTTGTTCTTTTCTTCTTTTCCTCTTTTTTTTTTCTCTTTTTTTTTTTTTTTTTTTCCTTTTGCTCCTGATAGGGGTGGCAATTTGAAACCCAACACGATGGGTCGACACGAATATTATGGGTTAGAGTTGAGCATTAATGGGTTGGGTAAATTAACGGGTCAACCCGTCTAACCCGTTTAATAATTGTGTAGGGTTCGTGTTTCCCTAATCGTATCACAGGTTGACCCGTTTAACGAGGGTAAAATAATAATTTTATACTAGAGGGTATTAATGTAATTTTAATGATACTATATATATACTTTAAAACCCTACATTCTCAATTTCTCATTTCACTCATCAGCACTGCATCTGCTGCCTTCTTCTCTTTCTCCTTCTCATTCTTCTCCTCTTACTACCGGTGCTGCTACCTTCTTCTTGTTCTCCTCGTCCTGCTGTCCACTACGAAAGACTGAAAGAGTCACTAGCTATAAGTTATTCTTTAAAGATTTAATTAATAATGGTTAATAAAGATTAAAAAAGCTTTTGGTCTTTTATATTGATAGGCTTGGTTTCTTATTTCACTTATAATTTAATGGTGTTGAATTGTACATATCAAATTGTTTTCGTTTGTCTTTTTTTAAATGGTCAAACTATTTGAAAGTACTCAAAAACAACTTAAGAAAATGAGAATTTTCTTAATTTTTACTTAATTACAAATCACTTAAAAGTATTTTTAAGATTTTATTCCAAGTATATCCTCTCAAAATAACATATTTTTAAATTTATTCTAATTTTATACTACATAACTCTTTTTTTTTCTTGTACTTACAAGAAATATATTTGAAAAGAAAAACTCAAATACATCTCACCTCAAATTATCTTAGAATTAAACTATTATATTTTAATTTACAATTTAAAAACATTTTTTCTAGTTGCTTTCTTAAATAAATTAATATATTTCAATATATAAATATCATTAATTATACTTTTTTAATTATATTTTAATTATAAATAAAATATTATTAATATGTATATAAAAATATTTTAGAATTTATTATATTATTTATTTTCAATTGTTTATATCAAATTAATTAAAATTACATAATAACAAATAGTAAAAAAAAATATAAATGTCAAATTACTTATTTTTAGATAATTTTTGTTTTTAATGACTAAAATCAATCCATAGTACAATAAAAAACAACAACGATAGATATTATGACAGGGTCAATGAATCGATTCCCATAAACAAGATGGGTCAACCAACAAAAAGTGGAGAGCAACCCCCAAAATTGTCATTGCATTTGGTGGCCCGCTGAGCATCAAACTCAGTACACATAAGTATGCCAAGTGGGGTGACAACCATTGAGATAATTCACCACACTCGTTTTCAGATAATTTTAACTTTAAAAAATAAATAAATTTATAATATATTTAGAGTTTAGGGAAAAAAAAAACAAAAAAAAAACAAACAAACTAGTTATTTAGATTTATAACTTGTTCTCATTCCTTGGATCCGAGATTAAATAATATTAAATTGATTCGAGTTGCTCTACAGAAGTCTTGGTTTTTTTTGGAGTGCCATGAAAGGAAAAGAAAGCACGTGCAGTTCTTCACTGCCCGATAAAAACCTTAAAACGATCATTAGAACAATAATTTGATAGAATTAGAAACAAATTTTTATGCACTCTGAGCACTGTAACATTTTCCTATTGGACACAACTTGATCATTACTATGTAGTCTTCTAACAAAATTAATTAATAATGTTGTTAACAGATTAGAATCTGAACAAGGACAGCTAGGAATCAGGATTATCGTTGACAAATCAACATTGTAAAATAATAACAAATTTTAATGCACTCTGAACACTGTAACATATTTCTGTTGGACACAACTTGATCATTACTATGTAGTCTTCACATATTCCTATTGGACACAACTTGATCATTACTATGTAGTCTTCTGACAAATTAATTAATAATGTTGTTAACAGATAAGCTACCGTGCTGAAGCTTTTTTACTTTTTTTGTTTTTTTCCTGAGTTGGCAGTAGAACTGAGGCTTCGAATTAATTTATAGTTTTGTTAAAGTTGTGGTTAGTTAGTGATCCAGATTGATTGCGTTTTAAGAGGTAAAATACCTTTTGAGTAAGGGATCAATTTTTTTTTTTAATCTAAAAATTGTATAGTATTAGATTAAATAGTGATTAAAATCTAAAATTTAAATTATATATATTTTTTATTATATCTGAATATATAATAATCTTATTAATTTGTTTTTAAAAATTAAATTATTTAAAAACTAGTAATTTGATATTTATACATTTTTACTATTAATTATCATATAATTTCATTTAATATGATATAAACAATTACAAATAAATTGTTTAACAGATACTAAAACACTTTTATTTATATGTTAATAATATTTTTATTCATAATTAAATATGATTAATTATTATAATAAACTAAATTAAATTAATATATTTAAATAAAAATAAGTAAAATGGTCTTAAGTTGAATTACTATTGTAAAAAAAGTTTAAATTGTAAAGTAATATATATTTTTTTACTAAAACTAAACAAGAATAATCAAATACTTAAAAAAATTGATTTTCAATTTGGTCTTAAGTTGTTTTTATTTTTCAATAATATTTGTTATAGTATTAAAAGAATCTATATAATGTAAAATTAGGACAAATTTGAAAATGTAATATTTTTGATAGAATAGACTTGAAATAATATATTTAAAAAATATTAAGTGATTTGACATTTAAATAATAGTCAGAAATTATTACTTTTTTTTTAGTAATTTTGGATAGTTTTAAGTGGTTTGACCACTTAAAAATAATAAATAATAATAACTTAATGAATCCAATTTAGATCCATCAAGTGATAAATGCTAAAAACAAACAATCCCTAAGACATATACAACACATATGATATTTATTTTATTTTTTGTGGTTGCTAAACTCCAAGTTAGTTAAGCTAATATGGTCAAAATGTTAAATATTTTAATTTTTAAGTCCTTCAATAAAAATGGTGATGTATAAATAATGTTTTTATAGTCATCAACATAGCAAAAACTATGCACCACTTCTTAACATAGGCAGTCATATGCCTCTCCATTTTTCAAAAGGTTGGAATTCAACTCTCATCAAATACATATTATAATATATGTTGTAATTTTCTCTCATTATTGTAATAATAATTATTTTTTGTTTATAAAAGTATACATCCAAATCATATAAGTATTATTTGATATTGATAAGTTCCTATATATTTCTAACCCTTAAATAAATATTTTTATAGGAGTACATATTCAAATTATACAAGTATTATTGGATATTGATAATTTTCAATATATTTCTAATCAATAAATAAATATCCGAACCGTATAAATAATATTGATAAATTTTGATATATTTTTAACCTATCGTATAAATAATATTTGATCTACATAAACCACTTCAGTACAGATTAAATAAGAGGTGGGCAAAATCCCGTAACATATTGCAAGATCGAAGTATTATATTTATTTTATTTTCCCTAGAAGTATCATATCGATCGTTTCACGTGGGATGTTAAGCTTCGGGCGCATGTTTAGTCAAAATTCTTTTCATTTCAATGCCATGTCTAACGCATATTTTCAATTTTTAATATAAAATACAATGACGCCAGGTTGGAACAAGTACATGAATAGAAATATAAAAAGAATAATTTGACCACGCAACGTTGAAACCATATTTAAAATACCAAGTTGTAAGCGTTGACTAAGCTCAACTTCATGCGCGTGCGTGTGGTCTCTGGGTTCACTTGCAACCCAGTAAGCGTTCCTTTTACATACACTTGTTGAGCAAATCAAAGGAAGAGTTTCTTCATCAATATGCTCATCGTGATGGCTCTGGTTGGTAGCAGCTTCATGCCAAGAAACAAGCTAGCTGTGCCCATACCCAGTTCCAAGCCAAACCACCAGAAAACTGTGATAATGTAAGTTGATCATCATTTTCCTAGCTTTAGATGTTTACTTATTTAGACATTTTTCGTCAGATATTGACCAAATATCTAAACTGGGGCTTTTATGGTGGAACGCAGATTCTCAAGTGATCTAAACTTTTTCATGACCAAATATAAGCTTTTCGTGTGAGCTATTGTGACACTTATAATCATAATATTGATATTCGTCAAATATTGCATAAAGTCCACCTGTTCAAATTACATTTAAAGAAACACCTCTTTTATTATTTTTTATAAATATTACTTACAGTGTAACAATTCCTTTACCATCAATCTATATTAAGCGGTGGACTCTTTTTATTGTTATTATTATTTTACTAAAATTTGTAAGGTACGGGCAGGAATCATGTTTGCACATAATATGTTTTTCTAGCAATCTGTGCTTACCAAATTATATTAATTTCTTGCTCAGCAGATGCACTAAGCCATCTAGACCACCAAGGAGCCAAGGGAAGCCTCCACAGACCAACAGTGTACTTAGAGTTGGAGAGAGGAGTGTGACACAGGAGAGTGTTACAGCTATTAGAAGACTGAATGATGTTACAGAAGATGATAAGAACAAAACTACCACGCCGGTAGATTATTCTGCTAATACTGCTGTGCAAGCTGAGGTTTCTAATTAATATGCAATTAATATATTGTGCAAAATTGTTCGCAATAATCATATCATTATAGGATCTGATTATTCTATATATATTTCGGTATAGATTTCAATTTTCGTGATGTAACTTCTATGCAATAATGGGAATCTCTGTTAGTAGACTCTGTTGATTGTTATCTTCTTTGTAGTGTGTAGCTAGTCTTAGATACTTGTAGATACGTAATTAAATTTAATTTTTACAAAGCTACTCCTAGAAGCTATTGATCAAGCTGTGGATCACCTCCTAATCTAAGTTTTATTTCTGTTTAAACGAATACAAAATTATAAAAAGAAATATAACATCGAAGTATCTTCACTTATGTACTAATGTTAGTTGTCATTCCATTGATACAAGATGTATAAAAGCTTAACAGAGCTTAGATCAAGAGATTATACATATCTTTAGTATTATATCTAATGCCATTGCCTAATCTGCACGTCATTGCTTACAAGACTTCCCTTTGAGTTATGCAACCTTTCAAATCAATGTGGTATTATGATTATAAGGAATTTTTGTTTATATGAGATTTAATTTACTTCAAATTTATCAAAATTTTATTAGTAATAATATAACAAGAAGTCCTATCTTAATTATCGTATATTAGTGATAATGGATAAGTGTGTAACCAGACTGTTGGAATTCCAAGTGAGTTTTGAGTTTTAAGAGAATTTAAATTATTAACATTATTCTAAGCATCATGTTACAGCATTGCAGGAGATAGTGAAACTAGTAAATGTACCAACTTTGTATTGAATTGCCTATTATACAAAGATGTCAAGACAACCAACTAGGAAAATAATTAGATTTATCAAGTTGCAATTACTGACCAAAGCACAAAGCGTCGCCTAGGTGCACCTTGTGCAACCCTAAGAAATGGTGTTTTTATAAATTAAAACACTTCTTCTCTAGTGACTACTTGTTTCCAGCTCCTCTCATCTCTCTCCTCTTCATTCAATTTCCTCCAGTAGCCAGGTCGTCTACCATCACAGTCGCAAGTCTAATGCCTAGCTCGACAGTTCTCTTATCAATTCAGTGGTTCAACTTCTTTGCCATCTATCGACCAGCCCTAGCCTATTGTAAGCCTCCTCTTCTCTCCTCTTCATTCAGGTCTGTTGAAATTTTATGGAATTATTAAACCTAGGGAAAAATCTAAAAATCTCCATAAAAATGAAAATATTATCAGAAAACACCAGCTTTCAAAAAAATTACCTAAAAAAAAAGCGCAAATGTTAGGCCAAAAGTGGTTTTCATCCAAATGTCAGTGTTTCAAAAATCGACTAATTTAGCTGATTTTTCGTCGATTAATCAACAATCCGCACCGTGGCAATCCAATAACCCCCAAATTGGAGGTCCCACTCACTGGGGGTGAGTGACTGATCGAAAATCACCCCAAACCACTAAAAAACATGGTTCCAATCGACTAAACATTCAAAAAACAAAAAAAAAAAAAAAAAAACAAATTGGAGAGACAGCAATAGAGGAGAGTGAGAGAGGGGTCAATGCTTCATCGTTACATAGGTGGATGAGGTCGGGGTCGTTGTCTTCGCCGTTCATTGCCGTCACCCTTGCTGCGTACCTAAACAAAAGAAAATGAGGAGAAGAATAAATAGAACAAAGGAAGAAGAAGAAACGACATACCTGATCGAAGGTCCAACAATTTTAGAGAGAGAAAGAGAGAGAGGGCTGGAGGGCTAAAGCGACAAGGTTTTGGTGAATTGATGTTTATGTTTGTTTATATATTAAGACAAATTACACAAACCTCCATTGAGGTTTAATGAAATTAAACTAATATTTGATTTTTCGCCCCTGATGTTAAAACAAATATCAGTTTATACCCTCAAATTTAGAAAAAAATAATAATTTTTTATTATTTTTTTCTAAAACAGTACTCGTCGATTAATGACCGATTACTTGCTAAGTAACCAATAAATCACCAACCGTTTCTTCGGTTGATTAGCAAGTAACGATTTTTGGAACTATGCCAAAACGTTAGGCGGTTTTATCAAAAAACCTGGAAAAGATGAAACTACAAATATTATATTAAAAAATTAAAATTAAATAAATTATTATTAATTAAAATAATTAATAATAACTATAACAATAAATATAATAAATTAAAAATTAAATTACATTAAATATTTAAAACAATTAAAATTTAAAAAAAAAATGGAGATGGAGATCTCAGATGTGATCTCTATCGTTCATGAAGACAGATTAACAATCCACTTTTTAAAATTATTTGGGTTCCAGATGTTATCCCTAAAAAAATAAAATTGAAAATTAAAAAATATATATTAATAAATAATTTGGTGCACTTTACAGTTCATCACCACCTCCAGACCAACACCACTATTGTTCATCATCACGCATAATAGATGTTTAACACCCATGACCTACACAAACACTAAACCATCATCATCACCATTCATCATACGCAACAATCATCAAATTAAATTAAATTTATTAGTATTTAATAATTAAAAACCATTTCTAAATCTGTGTCCATTTTTTAAAATAATTTATAAATTAAAAATTAAAAATATATATGTTAGGCCCATTTCTGGATCCAAAAGGTCTCGATCCTGAAGATGAATACCCGAATAGATTTAGATTGAGAACATGGATCTAGAAGGTATCCATCTTAAAGATAGAGACCCGGATTCGATAGGCATCCAAGAGAGGGTGACGTCGAAGGGTGAGAGGGAAGAGAGCGATGACAAAGGGTGGAGAAGGAAGAGAGAGTGATGGCAGAGGGTGGAGAGGGAACAGAGCAATGTTGGAATAGAGAGAGGGAAGAGAGAGCGATGCCGAAGGGGGGGGAGAGGAAAAAGAGCATGGCACAGAGAGAGAGAGAGAGAGAGAGAGAGAGAGAGAGAGAGAGAGAGAGAGAGAGAGAGAGAGAGAGAGAGAGAGAGAGAGAGAGAGAGAGAGAGAGAGAGAGAGAGAGAGAGAGAGAGAGAGAGCGAAGGGTGGAAGGGGATGACGGTGGTTTGAGTGGTGGTGTTAGCGGTTTGAGTGGTGATGAATGAAAATGAATGGGTAGGGTTGGTGATAAATGGTGATGATATATGGAATTGTGTTGTTTATATAGGTTGGTTAGATGGATGCCAAGTGTCTTCATCCAATCTATCCATTCACTTGATAGATCAATGTCAAGTGTCTTCATCCAGTCCATTTACTTTTATGTAATATTAAATTAAAAATTAAACATAACTATAATTATTTAAATGCCCTTTACACCTAATAGATTTGTCATTTTCTCGTTGGAAAATATCAATCCACTAACGTCTGGGTTTTTTCAGATAATAGTTTGGATATCAAGGGTGTTTTGACATTAGTTTCCATTCGAGGAGGTATTTTGATAATATCTCTTAAACCTATACAGATCATCAACTTTCTAAATACTGAATAACAAGTCAGACCCTACATGGAATCATATTGAATGCCCAGTCGTAAAGATACAAATACCATAAAATGCACATTGTGTGGTAAAATGACAAAATGAGGTATAAATCGGGCAAAGCAATACCTAGTAAATGAGTTTTGGAATGTTAAAGCTTGCCTATACTGTATTACATCTATAAAACAAGACATTACTATATTTATGAACAAGTTCATGATATGTTATTTTACATACATGATAAAAGATTAGATATATAGTGCATCTGGAAAAATAAATAAATAAAAAATAAAAAATGAATATTTATAATTCATGAACTTTTCTCCTTATTTAATATTTTACCTTATTAAAAAAAGGGTTCGTAAGCTTGAAAAATTTTTAAATATAAACCGTTTGTAAGTCTGTATCCGTAATTTTGTCATTCATAGAAAAATCACATAAGAAATTTGTATCTTAGAAAATCCAACAAAGGTCATAAGCAAACACTTCAATTAGGCATTTTTATCGGTTAATCAAATGAAACACTATAAAACCCAAATTCAGCCAGTACGAATAAACTTTGTATGCTCTCTTTAAATCAAAACTTTCTTCAATTCGAGAAGGGCCTAGCTACTATACAGTACGTGAAATTCGTGTTTAGTCGCTGAAATTTCGAAGTTTATATGGCTTCCACATTGCATCCGATATATTGAAGGACAAAGGAACAACCGGCCTGATACCTAATGCTTCTTGTTTTAAATTCTTTCTAGAATTACTTCTTTTTTATTTTATTTTGTTTATTTATTTATTTATTTTTATTACTAAAACTGACTCAGGAAATAACCAGGATCAAGCGGGATCGGACATTAGTGATAAGATCCGGGGAACAACTCCCATACGAGAGGTAACAAACCACGCATAGATGGAAAAACAGCCTGCAAGAAGGTGGGGACGGCCCACACGTCAATGGGAGATACACCAATTTGGGGGTAAAGAGTGTCAAACCATGGTCTCACAAGAGACAATATACCATGTGATATGAACCTATATATAAAGATACGACACCCACAATCAAATTGAAATACAATTCCAAGAAATATTAAAACAGGTTTATAATGAAAACTTTGACCCATTAATTATGTCATTCAAGAACCAAAATTATAAAGAATTTTGACCCATAGAATATATGATAATCAAAAACCAAAATTATAACCAATAGAATGATATTGACGTCACTCCCAAGATATAGACTAGAAAATAAGAGATAAGTTATGTTTTGATCACCACAAGCATAATTTAATAAGATCACAAATTCAACAATGAACAAAGATAAACAAATTTCTATTCTTTTAATCAAGAAGTTGGCTACATCCTCATTGTTCTTATTTGCTTAGGGTTACAAACCTTTTTTTTTTTTTTTTTGAATACTGTTACAAACCTTTTTATAAGCAAAGAAATAGAACTCTAACATGAGACTCTAACCCTGTAATGGTTGAGCTTAACTAAACACACTCACTTGTGCTTAAATTAAATTAAATGTCTCAACCCAAATAATATAAACTAAAATAAAATAAACTAATTTAATTTAAAACTCATTGCAATTAAAATAAACTCAACTCAAATTATTTAAAATCCAATTAACTCAAGTTTGCCTCCAATTACCTTCAGTTAGCGCCTAAAACCTTCAAGATTAGTGATCCTGGACTTGATCTTAGACTTGAATAATATTTTGAAGCCTTGGTGACTCCTCCAAATCGTCCAAATTTGCTTGCTTCCATGGGTTCTATCACCATGAGAGGGCAGCAATGTTTTTACCCATTGCGCTGCTACCCAAGTGACACTTCTTTTTTATTTTGTATTAGTACATTTTGGTGTTTCATATTATGAGAAAAGTAATATTACACTACCCACAAATTAATTTATTTAAATTTATTGCTCAAATAATGTGTAATTACCATATCATTAATACATTTATCTCAAAATTAAAGTGATAAATACAAATTAGTTTGTCACATCATTTGGGCAAAATTATCATATTACGAGCTAAATAATCATGTATTTAACCTATTGCTTCATGTTTAGTAAAACAAATTAAAATTTTTAAGCATTATATATCTATCTATAGCTTGACAAATTAAACTATGTGGTGCATGTTGGTTTTCAATTCCTTATAATTAAATAAGAATAAGGTCAATATTGAAAACTATCCACAACTATTAACATACAGGTGATTTGTTTATGTATTTTTATTTTTGTTTAGCTCATTCAAATGCATTTGATTGGTCCATTTGGTACTTCTTGTTCTAGTTCCTGTGCAGTGCAATTGAACTTGAGTTTATATAATCACAACTCCATAGGAATTTATGATTTTACTTCTTTTGTTTTGATTTCAAATATTAATCATAATTCTATATCTAATATATATTCATTAGTGTAGCATTACTCTTTGTTTAAGAATAATGTTAAACTTCTCAAAAATTTACTCAAAAATTTTACTTAAATGAAATGATGTGGTAAGCTAATTTTTATCTGCCACATTAATTTTGAAATAATGTATTAATTATATGATAATTATATATAAGTCTGTTATATTATTTGGACAATGAATTTTGGCAAATTTTAAGGTAGTGTAGCATTACCCTATTAATAAATATTTATTTATAGTGAGTAAGGTTACATTACCCAAAAATTAACCCAAATTCAGTGTCCAAGTGATGTGACAAATTTATGTATAATTACCACAACATTAATACAACATCTCAAAATTAATATAGTAGCTAGAAATCAACTTGTCATATCATTAGGACAATTTTTAGGCAAATTTTTTGAAAAATATAGCATTATTCCTTTCTAACCATTTGATTACCTTATAAATTAATTTAAGTTCAAATTAAATAAACTTTAAAGGTCTTTCAACACTTCTATGTGGTGTTTTGGTATATTCTATGGCAGCGCATTACCGCTAGATCGTCTTCTTAAAAGGAATCATTATTGTATACGATTTGGAAAATACCATAAACTAAACCAAACAATAATGATTATGAGCTCATTAGTAGTATAAATTGACCTTTCCTATCACTCAATTGTATTCAGGGAGAAAATACTACTCTTGTGGTCTAAAAATTTTCTTTTGTTTTTCTTCATGGAACAGATGTTCGTGAGACAAAATCCACCATTGTCAAAGAAATATGTTAATGGAAGAAGCAATGTTTTAATCTTATCACAGTCGGTTCAACAATTTACCAATGTCTCCTGCATCCGACAATTTACCCTAAGTAAATCCTTTACTTTCCTTTCTCATTTTCTTTTCTCACATGTGCATCTATAGCTATGCTTGAATATATTTTATTCTTACTTCACATACTAAAAAGGAGATATTTAATGATAACTCTAGATGTTTAATCTAGCTAGGGTGATGATAAAGTAAAGCACCGATTATTATTTTTTTCATGTTATTGATTGTAAGTAACTATATGAGATCTAATTAGTTATTTTTTCTAATTTTTTCTCAGTTATACTCTTTTGGAAAAAGGAGATGAATCGTTCAATGATTCTCTTTTCCCCCCCAGAAAAAACAAGGGTTTAATTAACAAATTGAAACACTTAGGATATTTGAGATTTAGTAATTTAAACAATTTTTACGACAATCTTAATTTTGGGTCTTTAAAAGTTTTGAAATATGTCAAACCGAACAATAAAGCGCTAGCTAGCGTAGGGTTAATCAAAAAAAAATTGCCCCCTCCTCCTTTTATTTTCCTTCCATTTATTTTATTTTTTAAAATATTTCTACACAGCAATATCTTTTAATATCAATTTAAAATTCTATATTTTTATTTAAAATCAATTTAAACGAGCTATATTTATTTTTTATAAACAATTTATTTGTTCTAATTTATTTAAAATTTAATTTGAACAGTTTTTATCAAATTTTATTTTATTTTATTTAAAACATTTTTAATAATTTCATTTTCCATGAAACATAATTCCTTACACTTACCATTCAAACTCTATATAAAATTAAAAACACAATAACTTTCATATTGAATTATAGAGAATACTAACTTTAGTCCAATCAAATAAAAATGTGATCAACAAGGATCATCGAATCCTTCACATAAAATGTGCACCATGTTGTTTTTTTGTTCTATCTCTTTTCTTTTTGTAGAAAAACTCAATCGTTTTGTTTCCTTTTATTTTCCTTGTGTTGGATTACATTAAGCGGTTATTGTTGATGCTGATAAATACATATTTATTTCTCTTTTCAGCTCTCCTTTCAGTCAGATAAGCTAACTGGATGGAACAAAGGAAGGGAAAACGGGATTATTTTTTCTTCTTTGATTTATGTAGTTTAGGTTTATGTAATTATGTGTAGAGACTTTAAGATGAGTTACATGTGATCTTCCTTTTAATTATCGTTACTTATACATAATTTAATTTGAATTCCCTTATAAGTTGTGTGGTGGGAAAGAAAAAGTTCATTACACAGGGATCGGATGATAAATTACAGGTGAATAACAACTAGCTAGTGTAAATAACACTATGTTCAATTTGATGAGGCTTTCTTTATTTTATTTCTTAGTTAATTTGTCAGTTTGGAAGAGCGACTAAAGTTTCATTATGTAATAAGAATGGTTTAATAAGTTAGTTTCTTGATGTTTAACAATCGAGAATATATGTCAGCATTGGCTTATTCTAATATAATGAGCAATCTTTGATGAAATTTCAAGAAATTTTTTATATTTTTATGATATGTTGTTTTCTATGCATGATAGAAAAAAAAAATGAAAATTTTTAGAATTCATGAATTCTTTTCCTTCTTTTTTAATATTTTATCTTATTAAAAAAGGGTTCACAAGCCTGAAAAAATTTTAAATATTTTTTATGAGTTTATATTGGTAATTTTGTCATGTATAGAAAAATCACTTCATAAATTTGTACCTTACAAAACCCAACAAAGAGCATATGCAAACATTTCAATTAGGCATTTTATCGAACAGTCAAATAAAGCATTATAAAACCCAAAATCACCCAGTACAAAGAAACTTTGTATGCTCTCTTTAAATCAAAACTTTCTTCAATTCAAGAAGGGCCTAGCTGCTAAACACAGTGTGAAATTCCTGTATAGTTACTGAAATTTAGAATCCTATATGGCTACCACTTTGCATCCAATACATTGAAGGACAAAGGAATAACGGCCGATGCCTATTGCTTCTTGTTTTAAATTCTTTCCAGAATTGATTCTTTTTTATTTTGTAATTTGTTACATTCTTGTAATTTGTTACATTTTAGCGTTTTATATTATGAGAAAAACAAACAATATAAATTGTGACATTAAATGCCAATTAATTTGTGGTATACTAAAACCCCTACAAAATAATATTTGAGACCAAAAATGAATTATTATTTTCTAAAGGATACTGATTTGTGGTATACTAAAACCCTTCAAAATGATATTTTTGAGACCAAAAGTGAATTATTATTTTCTAAAGGATACTGATGTATCTGTAAAGAAAAAAATTAATAATTTGTAAAAATTTAATAATTTATCTCTAGATCCATTTACGAATTTAAATGTGGTAGTAGATTCAACCAGCCTCTAACACTTTTTCCTTAAAAATCGAATGAACCTTCAGAGAATCTTGTGTTTATCCACTTCTAAAATCAAGTTTGATGTTCATCGTCTTGTAAAATTAGGTACAAGATCTCATCCTCTCCTAAAATTGAAATCAAGGCCTCATCCTTTTGTAAAATCAAGTTTGGGCCTCATCCTTTTTAGAAATAAAGTTCCAAATCTCATCTTTTTATAAAATCAAGTTTGAGACATCGTTCCCTCCTAAATCAAAATCAATGTTTCACCCTCCTGTAAAATCAAGTTCGACCCTCATCCTATTCTAAAATTGAATTTGAGGTCTCATCTTCTTGTAAAATCAATACTGAGACCTTATCCTTTTTTAAAATTGAAATTGAGACCTCATCCTCTTGTAAATAAATTCGAAGCCTAATCCTATTGTAAGCTTAAGTTTAAGACCTCATTCTCTTGTGAAATCATGTTTGAGGCCCCATCTTATAATAAAATCAAGTTTGAAGCCTTATCCTCTTGTGAGATCAAGTTCGAGGCCTTATCCTATTGTCAAATCAAGTTTGAATCCTCATCCTCTTAAAAAATCAATTCAAGGT
Source organism: Nephelium lappaceum (assembly GCA_021234005.1). NCBI lineage: Eukaryota > Viridiplantae > Streptophyta > Magnoliopsida > Sapindales > Sapindaceae > Nephelium > Nephelium lappaceum. The sequence continues at coordinate 26,320,543 of CM037996.1, forward strand.
CTCATCATCTTTTACGATCGAGTTCGAGACTTTTTTTCCTTTAAAATTGAGGATTCATCCTCTTCTAAAGTTAAAAGAATTTACTACTTTTCACCCGTATGAAATGACATGATTTTGCTATCTCTTAACGTGTCCTTGGAGACAATTCAGCATGTCAGACGTGCAACATGCCAAACAAATCTTAAGAGGCAACTCGACAAGTCAAAAAGCGTGTCAAGCCAATTACGTCCTCGAAGACACTTAACGAGTCAAAAGTAAGTTAGACCAATATTATCAATGAACATCCGCTTGGTATTTAAAACTGAGCTATATAATGATAAAAGATTAACTTAAAAGGTGATGCAATTAAAAAGGTGATGCAGTTAACATATGTCCTATGTGGTCTCCAACCGACCCAACACCTATATAAGGAGACCTTCCACCAAATAAAAGGTGATAAAAAAAAATGAGATTCCAACTTTAAAACCTGAACATTTGATATATTCTATTTAAAAATCAAGACTAACTTGAGCATTGAAAGGGTTATCATAGGCTATAATGCCAACACCCCTCACTGTCCCTTTTTCCTTTACCAATACTTCGAAATTTAAACACTCAAACCCAGGTCTCATTTCAGACCTTACCTTAAGAACTCATATGGGATTAGTTGTTTAAGATAAGGAGTCTATATTTTCAACACAAAGTTAGATCTTGATTGTTGGCTAACTTTAAAGACATACATATATATTATGTAATACCAAACTACTGTATATTGTTGCTAGTGTAGAACTTTTTCATATAAGTTTATGATTTAACGTCAGTAGTTATAATGCGGTTATATTGTTGTTAGAGTATAATATATATATATATACACACACACACACACACACATATCACTACAAGAAATTTGGGCTACGACAACATTCAAAAGGTAACGTGCATCAAGTTCACGTTATCGTAGGTCATTTACAGCAACATGCATCAAGTTTCGTTACCCTAGGTCATTTACGGCAACGTGCAAAGGCTGCACGTTGTAGAAGAGATCCACGACAATGTGCAAACACATATTACCGAAAGTAAATGACATATGGCAACATGCAAAACCATGCACATTGCCAAAACCCTCTCTTTTGGCAACTTGTATGGATGCAAGTTGCCAAAACCCCACCTTTTGGCAACATACAACCCTATATGTTGCCAAAACCCACCTTTTGGTAACGTGCAAGGTTACACATTGCCAAAAACCCAACTTTTAGTAACGTGTAAGGTTGCACATTGCTAAAAACCCACAATCCTTTAGCAACATGCATGGCTGCACATTGCTAAAAACCTATTTTTTAAATTGATATAAATAAATTTAATTTTAAAATTTATTTTATTTATTACAACAAAACAGTCTAATCATGCCGGAGTATCCATACCGGGCATTAAAGGCCCGGTATGGATACTAATATTTAATTTTAAAAAATTTGAAAAGTGGATTATTTTTACCGGGCGGGTCACGCCCGGTAAAAATAACTATCATTCCATACCGGGCGGGTCGCGCCCGGTATGCAATTATAGTTATCAATACTGGGCGCGATCCGTCCGGTAATTAAAAAATATTATCCATACCGGGTGGGTGACCCGACCGGTATGGATAATATTTTTAAAATCTATTTTAATTTAATACTTTTTATTCTTACCGGGCGGGTCACCGCCAGGTATGGATACTTTGTATTGTTACCGAGCGGATATCGCTAGGTTTGGATATCCATAATTCCTTACCAGGCGCGACTTGCCCGGTAAGGATAAATTCTAATTCCTTACGGGGCGGGTCGCGCCCGGTAAGGATAACCAGATTTCCTTACCGGGCGGGCGATTCGCCCGGCATGGGACAATTTTTTCTGTACCGGGCGCAGTGCCCGGTATGGAAAAACTGGGTGTTTTTGTGACACCCAGCCTTTCCCCTTCTCATTTTCATTTTCTTTTCTCTATCTTTCTCTTTCTCTCACATCTCCTCTCTCTTAACCCTAGCTACCGCCAACGCCTCTCACCCATCGCCGACCAGTCACCGCTCCGGGAGGTCGCCGTTCACCTCGCCGTTCACTGCCATCCGTCGATCTAGTGAGAGTGAGTCTTCCCTCTCCTCTTGTTCTTATTCTCTTCTTCTTCTCCATTTCTTCTTCTTCTTCTTCTCTCTTTCTTCTCTTCTTCTCATTCTTCTTCTTCTCCATTTCTTCTTCTTCTTCTTCTTCTTCTCTCTTCTTCTTCCCTTCTTCTGATCGCCGCGGGACAGGTCGGAACAAGTCCGACCGCGCGACGGTCGATCGGACTGGTTCCGACAGCCGGCGCGACGGTCTCTATTTTCTTCTTCTTCTTCTTCTTCTTCTTTTCTTCTTCCTTCTCCTTTTCCTTCTTTCTTCTTCTTCTTCTTTCTTCTTCTGCTTCTTGTTCTTTGGTCCGCGCGATCGGCCGGAGCGATTCCGGCCACGACCGCCGCTCGGACTGGTTTCGACGGCGGCACACGTGCAAAACCCCACCTCACCCCCACCTCCACCCCCACATCCCCCATCCAAAGCAAGCACATCGGATTGTTGATGGTGTATTGTGATTTTAGTACATTGTTTAGATGAATTTGTTTTTTCATGAACCTTTTGTTTAATCGTTTTTGTTTGTGGTGTGGTGATTGGTTTGTTGTTATCTTGGGGGTTTTGGTTTTGTTTGTATAGAGTGGTGCAAAGAAAGTTGTTATTTCGGCACCAAGCAAAGATGCTCCCATGTTTGTTGTAGGTGTGAATGAGAAGGAGTACAGGCCAGAACTTGACATTGTTTTCAATGCTAGCTGCACTACCAACTGCCTTGCTCCTCTTGCCCAGGGTTTTTTGATCCAGCAAGTAGGTGTTTGGATATGTTGTTCTTGTAGATTTGTTTCGAATATTTACCAACCAATTCTTATTTTTATCTACTCTGTGATTTTCAAGGCTGAGTCTGAGGGTGCCCTCAAGGGTATTTGGGTTACACTGAATAAGACGTTGTATCCACTGATTTCATTGGTGACAGTGGGTGGGTTTGAATTTTCTGCACACTAAGATTATCCATGTCGGGCACATGATCGACATGGAAAATAATTATCAATACTGGGCATTGTGCCCGTTATGGATATTCAATATCAATACTAGGCTCTATGATCGGTATTGATATTGATTTTTTATGCCGGTTGCCCGCCCGGTATGGATACTCTCAGTATCCATACCGTCGACATCCATACCGGACAATATGCCCGGTATGGATAGTCATCCATACCGAGCATTGCCCGGTATGGATGAACTGTTTTCTTGTAGTGATTTAATATCATAACGACTAATTACATATCACCTCAAACATAAAAAGATAATTATTATTTGATTTAAACAAATTACCTGCCTAAGGTATGACTAATTACATATCACCTCAAACATAAAACATATGTTTATTGTGATTTTTTTTATGAAGGTTTTTTTTTATTTATTTAGTTCACATGTTCACCAAGTGTTTGTTAATTTTTTTTTTTATTGAGATAAGATTATTCCATTTCATAATTGTTTTACTTTCTTAGATTTGGTAATTTAATCTTTGTTTTTAAACTTCAAATGAGGACATATTGATATAACATAAATTATTATGTTTTCTATTTTTTATCAGTGTATAGTGTTTATTTATTAGTACATTTAATTAACATGTTTGATTATGTAGATTTATTTGACATTTATGATTGTTTGACAATATTTCATGATTATGATAATGATTTATAATTGTTTTCAATACATCTAATAGATGCGCAATCTTGAGGGCAATGAAAAAGTACATAGTGAATGAGTTTGATAAATTAATTAATTTTTTTAGTTTAGAAATATATGCTAATTCTATATTGTATATTTTCACTTGTTTTAGAGAAATAATTGTATATACTTGCTCATTTGGGAATTATGAAATGATTTATTGTTGGACATATATAATTATATTAATAAAAAAATATTCATTGTTATTAGATGACTCTATATACTAGAATATTTGTAATTAGCAAAAAGCCAAATAAGATATTTTAGTAACCATCAAATAAGATATATAAGTGATATGTGGCAAAGTGCAGGCAATATTGCCTTAAACATCAATAGCAACTTAGAGCATCATGTTGTCTTCCACGTCTATGGTAACGTGCAGCCAATGTTGTCATAGACATCTATAGCAACATTAATTATACGTTGTTGTAACCTACCGTAACATACAGTGCGTGTTGTCATAAGACCTAAGACACGTTGCACATTGCCAAACCTTTCAACACTACGGCAATATGCTCATCAGTAACCTACTCTCGTACGTTGCGAAAAGCTCCGACAACATATTTTGCATGTTGTCGTAGGTTAAATTTCTTATAGTGATTATATATAATGTAATTTTACCATCAGCACTTCCTAACGTTAAAAAGTTAAGACAAACCAATCAAATTCATCAATTGTATTTGAATTAAATAGAAAATAAAATTTATTTTAAAAGAGAGAATGCAATGGATGAATTTAATTTATTCGTTTTAACTTTTTAAAGTTAGGAAATACTGATGGTAAAATTACTATATGTGTGTGTGTGTGTGTGAAACATGTTACACACGAAGGTAGTTTTTTTCAATCAATTTTATATATTACTTACTTTTTAATTTAATAAAAACAAAAAAGATAATTAATTTAATTCCATTTCTAACTCTTAAAATATTAGTAAATACTAGCATAAAATTTAGTAATTTAATTTCCATTTCTCTTCATTCCCTTTCAAATGGAACTGGAGTCCCTTTACTTTTTCTTCTCAGTTGCCCTTATGTCATATAAGTAATTTCCATTTAATAATTTATTTTATAAAGAGTAAATTACAATTTAACTATCTGGTTTAAAAATATGTTTAGACAGAACAAACTTTTTCATTTTATTATAATTAACCCACCCTCCGTTAGTAGATCTCCGTTAGAGTTAACTGATTGAAGGGCAAAATTATCCTTTGATCTTATTTACCTTATTTTTTTTTATTTTTTTAAATAAATATTAAAACCTTAAGATAAATTAAATAAATTTTTTTAATTAGATCTCTACTGCCTATCTCTAGATGGACAATGAAGATTATTTGAAAAAAATTTAAAAATTAAAAATTAAATAAAAAATTTAAATTAAATAATTAAATGAAATTTTTTTTTATCAAATTTCCACTTTCATTTTAAAATGGATAGTGAAGATTAAGATGGACAGTAGAAATTAATTTTAAAAAAATTTAAAAAATTAATTTAAAATTTTCATTATATAGATGGACATAGAGATTAATTTAAAAATAAAAATAAAAATAATTAATTTAAAATTAAAAGATAATCCCCAATCTTCATCCCTTAATCTCAGTCTCCTCTCCTCTCCTCTCTCACCATCGTTCTCCTCACTCTCCTCTCTCCGTCGTTGTTCCCTTCCTTTTTCCTTCTCTCTCTCTTCCCTCTTGTCGCCACCTTCTTTTCCCTTACTTTTCCTCTTCATCTTATGGGTTCATTTAGGTCCATCTTCATTTTTTTTTGGTTGGTTTGATGACTTTTGACGATTGGTGATGTTGGTTTTGACAATTGATGATGATTTTGGTATGTTGATTTTTTAATATATATATATATATATATTTTTAATCTTTGTGGGTTCGATATTTTTTATGTTGGGTTTGAGATTGATGATGGTTTTTGCGGTGATGTTGAGTTTCCGGTGAATATGTTGGGTTTGATGGTTTTATGGGAGATTGATAATGTTGGGTTTGATTGATGATGTTCGATTTTCAATTGATGATTTTTGAGAGATTGATTGATGATGATTAGGGCTATTTTTTGGGCTTTCAGGCTAGAAACCCAAATGATTGTTTTTTATTTTTTTTTCTTTTTATTTTTCTTTTTGAAAGTAAAAATATGAGAGCATTCTGGCCTTTTAACCACATTTACACTATTTATTATCAACTTTAACGGATATTCCCTAACGGTGACGGATTAACTATAATAAAACTAATAACTTTTCTCCGTCTGAACTTAGTTTCAAACTAAATTATAATTTGTTCTTTTCTAAAGCCTCCTAAAACCCATATTGCTCAACCCTTGATAGAGCTCCGTTTTGTGTAGAACATCTTCAAAGCTCTGTGTTTGAGCCATGTCGCTGTTGAAGACCCAGAACCGTCTCTACACACCCACCACCACCAAAAACCTTTCACACCTTTCACTTTTCATCAGAAATCTAACAAACCCAACTCAAACCACCACCAGTTCTCTCCATCTTCTCTTCCAAGAAGCCGTGGGATTAGTCGAAGCCCCACAAGCCCAACCCCAAACCGAAACCGATGAGTTGAAGAAAGGGTTGAGAGAAATAGAAGAGGAAGTGAGACATTTGAAGGCCAATCCCAACAACCAAGAGAACGTCAATGAAAATGCAAACATCAAAGTACCCAACAAAGACAAGAAAATGGGTTTGTCCAGTTTGTTTCTTAATTAGAAGAGGAGGCAGGAAGAAGCGAAGCGAGCAAGGAGAGAAGAAGAGGAGCCTAAGGTTCTCAAGGAGCTTTCCCCAGATATAAGGAAGTTGTTGAGTCATTTCTTTCAAAAAGGGTATTTCAAGAAAGCTAATTTCTTGCCTGATGATAAAAGGAATTTGGATTTGAGTTATTTTAATGATAGTTATAGCACGAGTTTTATTAAGTTCGCTGCGGACAGGTTTGGCAAGGATAATCAGGAGATTGCTAAGTAAGATTTATCTTTTTGTTGGGTATGGTTGGTTGTTTTGTTTGTTTGTTTGTTTTTGAATTTGATATGCAAGGGAACTTGGTGTTTGAAGAATGACTAGAAGGAGTTGAAGAACAGAAGTGAAGCAATGACATTAGTTTGAGTTGAGTGAGAAGTTTTGATTTGTGATAGTTCGAATAGTGAGATTGGAATTGTAGCATTAGTCTTTAGAATTATTTTGTAGTTATAAGGTCCTCATCAACAGCAAGAACACACATACCAACTGGGAACTACTCAATGGCACCATCTTTACAAGCAGAAGAGACCCTTTTGTCCTTCACAGCCATTTCGACTTAAAACAGCTAGTTCAAAAACAGTGCAAAACCATATATCACTTCGAAAAACAACAAACAAGGTTTGGTTTTTTGACTGCTCAAACTTTTGTTTTTATATGACTAGCTGTTTGTTGTTTTTTGAAGTGATCTCTGTTTTTGCTCTGTTTCTGAACTAGCTGTTTTAAGTTGAAATAGCTGTGGAGGACAAAAGTGTCTCCTCTGCTGGTGAAGATGGTGCCATTGACCGGTTCCCGATTGGTTTGCCTTTTTGGTTTTTGTTTTCATTTTCATGTTATATGGATTTTGTTTCCTTGTTTTGTAGAGATGGAGTTTTTGAATTTTTGTTAGTTCTTCAAGAAATGACTAGAACGACTCGAAGCAACTAAATGTGGTTCTGGAATAGTCTAGGTGGCAAGACAAGGTTGGGAAACACTCCTTGATATATATAGGTGGATTATTTCTTTCGATATGCCTTGGTTTGTGTGGAAAGTCTCGATTGTGAGTGATTGTGATTAATTAGGATTGATTGTGATCGTGATAGATTGTGATTAATTAGGATTGATTGTGATTGGATTGATTGTGATTAATTAGGAAAGTGTATAAATTGTATTATTGTAATTAATGTTAGTTCTAAACTTGGAGAGCAAGTTAGGTTAGAAGTCATATGTGTATATTTTTCCCTGTACATTTTTAAATTAATTCAATATATTCTAATATTTCACAGTTTGTACAAGATCTTTTGCTTTCTTTTCTTGTATCAACGTCACACTTGACCTAGGGGAAGTAGAATTTCTGTCGTTCTCATACCAGCAACTAGTAGAAATAATATTTGTATGAACAACTAAGTGTCTATCTTAAGGTGTCATCAAACGATTTTTATCTTCGAACATTGTCCTTTTCCTTTCGACTAATGGCATGCGTCATGGTCACTTAATGCCTCACATGTGTATGGTCTCTTAATGCCTCAGAACAGACATTGTAAATGAGCCAATCATACTGGTTGCTGGCATTCTAGGCCAAATGTTGTGCTTATACAAAGGAGGAAGTAAATATCTTATAGGGATGAAGGTATCTCAAAGGATTTCCGCCTATATGTGTCTACCAACCATGTCCTGCCACCTAAACACTTCTAGAACCTTCTTTCCAATCCTTGAAGCCCAATTTAACGTATCTTTGATAATTTCAATTAGTGTTCATGTGTAGCCCCTGGATGTTGTAGGTAGCTATCTGCATGTCATCATGCTGAGTAGGCCAATTTTCATCCCCTACTTATTTAAATGATTGTATGAAAAGAAGCAGTTTGAGAGTTTGAAAGCTTCCAAACTTCCAGATTCCTTTAAAATAACTCTAGAGATTAGTTATCTCAAATTCAACCAACCCTTTTAATTTCATACTTCATCCAAGGCTCTGGTTTATTTTAGTTTGTACGTAACACAAAGAATAAAGTAAATCATTATGTAAGCTGACATGGTGTTTTGTTTCTTTAAACAGCTTGCCTTAGCACATCATTTTAAGCTAACATGATATTTTGTTTCATTGAAAAGCTTGCTTTAGGACAACATGCTTGGGACTATAAATATCTGTATTTCATTTTTAAGAATAAAAACCAAAAATTTACTAGCCAACGGCATGAGACTGCAACTTTAGATTGAATATGTGCCATATTGAGGCAAATGATTGTGGAGTCTGTCCTAAGTTTATGGATGTGATGTAATGTTGTTATAGAATTTAGAGTATTAATTATTATATGGTATTTAGATGTTTTATTGGTGATTTTTTGAATTCTTCAATTTAGAACTTGATTGTCATTTGTCTGTCTATTTCTGATGCTTATTGAATCCTACAGGAGTTTCACAAATGACATGATGTTGGTGATTCGGTGAGTTCTAATGGGAAAGTTAGTATTTTAATTTTTATGATGACATTTAGAGTTAAAACATGTTGTACTGTTATGCGATTGATTGCAAAAAATTGCTTTTACAGGACAAAACATGACTTTCAATAAGCCCCACATTCCCCCTTCAACCCCTCCTTTTTGTGCCTTATTCTGGTTGTCAAAGTGATTGTTCAGTGACTCTATTAATTATTAAGTCTTTGATATCATAATGTCACTGTTATTGAATGCGATATACACTTATATTTGCTTTTCATTATAGGCCTGTTTTAGCCTTTTTCTTGTTTGTGGAAAATAGCTGCATTCTTGGTCTAAGAATCTGACGTTTAAAAATTTCAATTAATCATCTTATATATACGGTCCTGTGGCAGTTAGTGCCTTGTTTTTATATTTTTTTTTTTGTTTTTTGATCACTTGTTTTTATATTTCTAAGAAAGCCAAATTTATAGATTTGTCTTTGTCTCTTTTTTTTTTTTTTTTTTTTTTTTTTTCCCTTCCTCTTTTGGGATACTTGGGTGATGGGATCTTTGGTTATAGGGTTTTAATTCTTTTTGTTTTGGTTTGCCCTTGTACAGCTTCATGTAGTTGGATGACACTGTTTCTACCAGCATTTTGTAATCAATTTATTACTTAACAGAAAGGAAATGACATAGGAAAGCTTGGGAGATTAGGCATTTTAGAATTTAGATGTGCATAAAAGTGGAAATTATGAGCTAAATTTATGAAGGTTCCTAAAGAAATTTATTTCATTCTTAGACATTAGCAAATGACTTTTGACAGTTTTAGTTCTTTCCTTATTTAGTTTTAACTTAAGTAATTGTGTGATGAGGATATGAGGTTTATAGTGTCAGTTTAAATTGTAAGGCTAAACCTTTAGCGACTAGTGAGCGCGATTTTTGGATTCTACTGTCAGTGCCCCTTAACAATATCACACATATGTATAAGGCTAGATTTAACATATTTCTGAAAACTGAATTCATGGCTGTGTCAAATTGAAGTAATACGAAAAATATAAATTGCACTATATCTAATATATAACAATATATATTATGCAGGATATATTTATCAGATAGACGATGTGAGTAATGACGTCTTAGTAATTCCTCAACTCGCATATTTACAAGTATAGTTGCTGCTGTGTAGTTGTCTGAAATCTGTGTGAATGATGAAATAAATGGTACAAGTATTTCACCTAATTTGAGGCGATACTGGAATTTTGCACATCCTCAACTTATAAGTTGCATTTACAGATGGTTGTCAGGCAGTGACTTAAAAAAGGTGGCCCTCCTCGGTTGTCCTTCCCTCTCAAAGAAGAGTGTTTTTTCTGCCAAGCAGTTGCGTAATTTTTTTGAAATTCAAGAGGACACTGTAAGCCGATATTTCCGTTCTATCGTTAACACTGCTCTCATTAACATTATGCTTGTCTCAGTACAACTTCATGATATGACATACTTGCTTCTGCATATGCTCGATTCAGGTATGCAGCAAATGTGTTTTAAGACATTTTTGCAACTTTGTAAATCAAAGTGTCTTAGGTAAGCTTAAGTTGTGAACCAATCATATTAATCCAGGTAGCCTGATTCACTAATCATAGAGTACCAAGTGGAGTCAAGTTAGTTAGGAAATGAAATCGACTACTGCCAACTATGTAAAGGTAGTTATGGTCTTCAGGTTGTTTTATATATATTGAAAAATAGAGTTGTTATGTAACTTAGAATAGAAGCAATACAAACAGAGAACTTTTCATTCATTTTCTCTGATTTCTTGAGATCTGGAGCTCCATTTACAAGGCATTAGTTTGCAAATCTGTTGTGGTCATTTGTTCATGAATCATTCCCTAATTATAGTTTGCGAAACCGATGACACCAAAAAAACTCATTTTAATATAGTCGGTGTCAATTTTTAAACCCATGCTGATTTTAGTTTCATAAAGAAATTTCATTTGCTTTTGAGACTTGAATTTTTTTTACATAATCATAAGAAATTTGACACATAAAGGTATATATACTTTAAAGGTAGCTAGCTGGCAAGATTAATTTACAAGTTTTCAAACGAATTCAATATGTATTTGTATAAATAAAAAGAGCTGAACGGAATGGAAAAGCTTTGGGATTATCTTATATCTTTCCCCCTAATGAAGACATAGGTGGATAGGAACTAGACCCTCTTCAAGTTCGGTCCCACGATCATGGGCTACACAGATTTCTGAAATTTGCAGCCACTTACGCGTATTAATTACCTATCGTAATGTGAGGAACGTCTATTTTGCATGATTGTAATGACTATTTAATTAGTTCAAATTTAATTGCAATCAGTTAAAAATGTAACCTTCGGTGTCTCTTCCACAAGCTTAAATCTGATTATAAGATAAGATTTGTAGCACCCAACACGGTGATAATGCCCAAAGTAGATTAAATAACTTAATGCAAACATTAGATGCCTTCATCCTCTTTTAAATATGAACCCATACATAGACACAAATCAATATGTAAAGATATTCAGGACTACAAAAATGTTTCTTACATATATTTGAATTGATATATGTTTACATTCACAAAAAGACAACATCAAGTAAAAACACAATAATGAAAAATACCGTGAAAGCCAGTACCCACCCATGCAACAGACTTTGAGAGGAAAGACATAATTGTTGTGTCTAGTCTCATCTTATGCTCCAACCCAGGACACTACACCTACTTTTCACAAAAGGAGAAAAGGAAAAGGAAACAAAATACTGTCAAATACATTATCATTTGAATACAGCTTTAACAAGCAAGACATAATTCAGGAAATAATCTGAAAACTCCCTCTTTGTAGAAACTGCCCATTGATTCATGCTCCAACTGTTGCACTTCTGTTGCAACAAAACACATGCTGTCGCACACAAATAATTAAATACTTGAGATTCCCGAGATTGGCATATGATGACAAGTCTTTAGCACTTACAATATATTAAGTGTTTAATCAATCTGCCGCCCATAGACATTCTTGAATCTTGAGATTCATGACAAACTTGAAAAGAATAATGCATTTTCTTAGATTTTGCGATCACTTAATTAAGCAAGGTACTTCAAGCCTATAAGGAATAGTACGAGTAAGGGATGTAGTAACCTTGCCAATTTTATAGAAACATTGCCATCATAGATAATGTGATATTTGTTTGTGACTGCAAGGGACGATATTCATCATTGCACCTATTGTTTATATCCAAAACTATTATCCAACTTTTTCATTCAATCATATGTGGCAATTGATATGCTAAAAAATTAGAGTTTGAGATTAAAAATTGTGATGACAAAGCCGTTCTAATTTTTTAACACAGCGTTACCACATATGGTTGGATAGAAAAATTGGATAAGAGTGTTGGATGTCTATCATTATCCCAGTTATATTACATTAATTATTAATAACTTAGGTATGATGGTAATACTTTCCATTTCAACTTAGGAAACTGTTGGTGGGCAGTTACAAGAAGGAATTATCCATTTGAAATTTTTACTTTTAATATTTTTATAGCGTAATTTTAACATGTATCCTAAGGACATATATTAACACATTAAAAATTAGAAAAAAAAAAAATGAATAGTCAATGAATAAATTTAAGAAAAATAAAAACTAAAACAAAAACAAGTGAATGAGTTCACTTATTGGCTATTCATGTTCTCTTTTGCAATTTCCAATGTATTAAACTTTTATATTTTAATTAAATTGGAATCCAATGACCAAATTTCATCTCAACACTTTAGTTGATTCCAACAAAATGGTATGACACATACATTAATCATAATATCGTTGTTGGAGAACAACACAAAGGAACACAATCAGTATATCGAATACTAAAATGATGTTTTTACTCAATGTACTAAAAACTACAAACAACAAGAAAACAAATAGACATATAACATAAAATATGTAAGAACAAAAAACTTTAAATAGAAAGACTGACTTGAAGATAAAGATAGAGGCTTACAACTTGTCGCAATATCCTAAAAATAATATTTCATCCATTCTGTGTGCTTCAAGCTCTTAGATGGTTGTCTACTCTGGATTCAACTACCTGTAATCTTGGTTTTGAATCAAGATTCTACAGAACCAAAGTTATATATTTTTTAGTGAGAGTGTAGAACAATGGTGAGAATTTGATGAGAGATTTTTTTGCTACCATAGCTCGCCTCCTTGGTCGCACCATGCGCTGAATTCTGTGTGTTCTTTTTGCAATCAACCTTCTGAGACTCATGTGACATCCAAGGTGGCACATACATTTTATTTTCTAAATTACGCTTAGTTTCCATTCAAAATCCATCATAGTTTCTATTCAAACTTCTATCAATCATCTCATTGTTTTTGCATCAATGTAATATAATTGACACATTAGTTGAGATAAGAATTTATATTTGTAGCATTACTCATTGTTTAGATCACTAATAAAAAGGTGGTCATAGACATAGCTCAGTTGCTAATTACATTTTTAGCACATTTGAGTCCCAAATTCAACTCATCCTTCCCCGAGTAAAAAGAAAAATGAAAGATAGAAAGAAAGAAAAAGAGATATTATTGCATTATGCATAGACAGATCAATCTTTACTGATCAATTGAAGTCAACTCATTCATGCAAATAATTTGCCTTTAGAGAAGTTGTTTTCCCCATATCCTTGAAAAATGAACTATTTAGAGCATCTTCAACCATCATAACTATCCATTATTCTTAACTAAAATAGCTAGTATGTCACTTTTAAATGTTTAATCATCTTAACAATTTTAACTTTAAATTTATATTTGTAGCATTACTCATTGTTTCGATCACTAATAGAATGGTGGTCATAGGCATAGCTCAGTTGCTAATTACATCTTTTAGCACATTTGAGTCCCAAATTCAACTCATCCTTCCCCGAGTAAAAAGAAAAATGAAAGATAGAAAGAAAGAAAAAGAGATATTATTGCATTATACATAGACAGATCAATCTTTACTGATCAATTGAAGTCGACTCATTCATGCAAATAATTTGCCTCTAGAGAAGTTGTTTTCCCCATATCCTTGAAAAATGAACTATTTAGAGCATCTTCAACCATCATAACTATCCATTATTCTTAACTAAAATAGCTAGTATGTCACTTTTAAATGTTTAATCATCTTAACAATTTTAACTTTAAATTTATATTTGTAGCATTACTCATTGTTTCGATCACTAATAGAAAGGTGGTCATAGGCATAGCTCAGTTGCTAATTACATCTTTTAGCACATTTGAGTCCCAAATTCAACTCATCCTTCCCCGAGTAAAAAGAAAAATGAAAGATAGAAAGAAAGAAAAAGAGATATTATTGCATTATGCATAGAAAGATCAATCTTTACTGATCAATTGAAGTCGACTCATTCATGCAAATAATTTGCTTCTAGAGAAGTTGTTTTCCCCATATCCTTGAAAAATGAACTATTTAGAGTATCTTCAACCATCATAACTATCTATTATTCTTAATTAAAATAGCTAGTATGTCACTTTTAAATGTTTAATCATCGTAACTAAATATATAGAGCAAAAGAGATAACCAAATTATCTTTTCTATTATTTTAATATTTAATTTGAAATAAAATAATTTAAAAATCCTAATCAAACTCTCTTTATTATTTTAATATTAATGTTTAATTAAAAATCTCTTTTTTATTATTTAATGTTAATATTTAATTAAAATAGAGAGAATGATTGGAATGATTTAATTAAAAATTATAAATTAAAGCACGTTTTTTATTATTTTAATTAAAATTTAGGGAATAGGATGGAAGATACTCTTATAAAGAAACAACCAAGTGCTAAATATCATGAAGAATCTTACTTAGGATCTGGGTGGAAAGAAGTGGTGATGCTAGGTTAGGTTGAGCAGCTTTAGTAAAAGAAAAAGTGCACATGCATTTTTTGTGTCGGCTTTGCCTTTTGCATTGACTTGGGAGACTTGCTCTCTGTCTCTTTTTACTTTACCGTGATTGAATTTAAGTATACGAGAGATACAGGCTAGTGCTTCGCTATGCCTATCTAATTAAAAAAAAAAAGGTGCCGTGCCTCGATTATTGAAATTTTTGTGCAAATGAGACATTATTCTTTGCTGCTAGTTCCACTACAACGTGGGCATATCTGTTGTCACTTTCCAACTCGCAAGATGAAAATGACTCTTGAAAAGCAAATTACATTAGCATGAGTTAGGACTGTTACATATTGTAGAATAATTAGTTTCAGTTTTGCTGGAGAAATAATTAATTTTGAAGCATTCACTCTTAATAGGGTGGTCACGCAATTTCCCTTCACCTCTATATCAGTGGTTTAAGTCTCCCTTTTGTCTATAAATTACAAAAATGTGAGGAGATTCTTTCACTATAACAGGAATTGTGTTTTGTTACATATTGTAGAATAATTAGTTTCAGTTTTGCTGGAGAAATAATTAATTTTGAAGCATTCACTCTTAATAGGGTGGTCACGCAATTTCCCTTCACCTCTATATCAGTGGTTTAAGTCTCCCTTTTGTCTATAAATTACAAAAATGTGAGGAGATTCTTTCACTATAACAGGAATTGTGTTTTGTTACATATTGTAGAATAATTAGTTTCAGTTTTGCTGGAGAAATAATTAATTTTGAAGCATTCACTCTTAATAGGGTGGTCACGCAATTTCCCTTCACCTCTATATCAGTGGTTTAAGTCTCCCTTTTGTCTATAAATTACAAAAATGTGAGGGGATTCTTTCACCATAATAGGAATTGTGTTTTTTTAACTACGATTGTTCAATCGCCTGTCTGCCCAATCCTTAAAGTTACCCAGCTTAGGCCTAGGATGTTTTTTTATTTATTTATTTTAAATTAAGGTTAAAACACCCTAACATGATTTTCTTGAGAGATACCAACTATGACAAAGCTGCGGAGAAAATGTGGAAAAAGTCCTATAGGTCATTTGTTTTTACCACTTTTCACTTAATGAGTCTGAATTACACTTTTTAAGTGATTTTTGTTTGTTTTTTTAATTGATCAATTCACTTAAAACTGCCCAAAAATCACTGAATATAAAAAACTATAATTTTTTACTTTTTACTTAATGACAAATCACTTAATAATTTTTTTATATATATTCTTTCAAATCTATCATTTCTAAAATAACATATTTCTAAATTAGTTCTAATTTTACATTATACAGATTTATTTTAAATGTAATCAATGAAATATTGCAATGACTAAAATATATATTACTTTACAGTTTCAACTTTTGTTGCAATAGTTCTTTAACTTAAGAACATTTTGTTTATTTTTATTTAAATATATAAATTTAATTTACTTTACTATAATAATTTATTTTTGTATATATAATTTAAAAAAATTACTTTACTATAATAATTAACTATATTTTAATTATGAATAAAAAATGTTATTATTATATACGTAAAAGTGTTTTAGTATTTTTTAAATAATTTATTATAATTGTTTGTATTATATTAAATGAAGTTTCAAAACAACAAATAGTAAAATGATATGAATGTAAAATTACTAGTTTTCGGACAATTTTAATTTTAAAAAACAAACGAGATTACTATACATTCAGAGGTAAAAGAAAAAAAAACAAACATGTCATTCAGATTTCAGATTTCAGTCACTATTCAGTCTTCAGTCTTTAGCAGCACTGTTCAATCTTCAGACAAAAAAACAAACAATCCCCTAGTATACATCATTAAAGGAGGAGATGACAGGTTTAGTCAAGGTGTGAGCCACCATATTCCCTCTTCTGCAAGAACAAATTGAAAAATTAAGACCCCCTCCATCTAAAGACAGCTTACAGATGTCTTCCACAAGATGACCAACTATCGCCAAAGAATAATAAGGTCTAGAAATATTATTGAAGACACTAATGTGATCAGGTGATTCGACTTATAATGACTTAATTTGATAAAAATGAGGCCCATTAGAAACTGACAATGGAGCTACAAGATGCTTTTTTTTTTCTTTTTTTTTTTTTAATATAACATGTTAATTTCAATAGCCATTAATGTAAACTATTTTAAAAAGCCCAGTATTTCTAGAGAGACTTCTATGATAGTTTTTTATTTTTATTTTAATTTTATTATTTTTTTGAAGTGATACTGATTAAGTCAATGGTAGGACTTGAATTCCACTATTAATGTGGATAGAGAGATATATAACCACAATGTTAGATGATAATATGCAAACTTTTATAATAGATGAAATTTTGAAAAGATAAAAAGGGATAGTTGTTTTTATAATGGTAAATTTATGAGATTTTTGACAAAATTCTAATGGGTGGCTCTATTGCCACCCAAAATATTCCTTGTAATACTCGTTTACTTTATATATCCATATTTAAAAAGTTAAAATTAAATTTTTACTTCCTAATCCCTTTAGAATACCAAATCTATCCTTCAATAATATTAGTGATAATTTTAAATATAATCATTTTTTGTTCATTACACCCATTTATAACACAATTATAGTTTTTCATAGTTTGATTTTGATTTGAGTGTTTTTAATATGATATCATATGACTTTTATCTAAGTTTCTATTCTTATTACTTTCATTGTGTTTTCTTCTTTGCCATCTCTTATTCAAGTTTTTTTTTTTTTTTTTTGGTTGTTTTTGTTTTTGTTTCCCTTACTAGTTTGGCCTTCTTTTTTTAGATATTTCATCTGTTGGATTTGTATTTGATAAAATGTTTCAAAGAATATTGCTAAGTACTTCGGTGATTATTTTCGAAACAAAATATATGCCAATTTTTTATTTTTTATTTTTAATTTTGAAAGAGTACTACTATGATTTTACTTGGATAAAAATAAAATATAATTCATTAGAGTGACATTTCTTTCTAGGACTACATTAAGTCAGTCAAATAAACACTAGAAAACCCGAATTTGTGTACTCTTTTATCGTCTCCAACTGCTAAGCCTGCATTCCCAATCGTCTGGTTATGTAAGAATGGCCCATCATGAGTGACTTTTAATTACTCAGGTTTTGATTTACAAGTGCAGTTGTAATATGTATTTGAAAAATCATAAAGATGTAATGAGTAAACTGGAAACTATAATATTGAGACCTGGACTTTGTAAATACCTGTTCTGCTTTATGTGATGCATTATGTACCAGGATAAATTCCATTACGAACACTATGCATTAAACGATAGTTAAAAGAGACGAGAGAAGCAATGTAACTGTCTCTCAAACAAATAAACTGGCAGAACGCAGAACATATAAGACATGGTTCTTAACAGTTAGATAAACAATTTTCAATTGCATTTTCTCATCCCAATGTTATTTCTACTTCGGAATCAATTTCTATGAAGTCTCACTGTTCATAATTTTCACAATATTCACATTAACTAAGACATTGAATATAAAATAATTACTCAACAAAACCAAACCCCAAAGTTTCCGTTAAAGTCGGTGGTGGACATTCTGGAATGAACCAGATGATGAAGGTTTCAGGCAGAGCAGGTTAATTCATGCTTGCTCTCCAATAATCTACAAAACTTTCTATTAATTAAACATGCAAGTTGCTGGAAGCTGCTTTGATTATTTAATTGTAACCAACATGATTTTGCCGGACTTTTGAGACTTGAAAGTGGCCGACATACACAGCCTATGTATAGGCTTCAATGTTCTGTTTTTAATAACCTACAAATTAGAAAATTGCTCATACACTAGAGCTGTCATAAGAATATTTCTGTTTCAAATTCTCTCATTTACTATTTTCAATAATACCAACAGTTACCATTAAAATGAATGTTTCAATCACACATCTATTTTCTTGCAGTGTCATTAATATTCAATATGAATATTATCTTCTTTCTAGGACTATACTGAGCACTCCATGTTGAAAACTTGAAATAGCATAAACTTTGGAAAACCATGTGGAAAAGAGCAACATTCGTTTGTCCTCTTCTATGTCATCACTATTCATAATTGGGTGATTTAGAACTCTGTGATCTTAACTCATAAGTACATCTATGTTACAAGTTTACAACCACTGAGATGTAGCTCGATCGTCATCTCCTACAAGCAAAAACAATTGATGATAGATGATAATGAACATCCTACGAAGTTAGCTGCAGAAAAGTTGATACAATCCATGAATGCAATAAAAACAGTTTGAACACTCAAGGAAAATGTCCTAGAATAGGAAAGTGTTCACAAATTGGCATAAAAATGGTACAAGTGAGTTAAAGCAGTGAATCATGATCAGTAAATATTAGATCAACTTTCAATAGCAATGCATGATCAGTCAACATAGAAGAATTAGATAGATGATAGGAG
This sequence comes from Nephelium lappaceum, assembly GCA_021234005.1. Taxonomy (NCBI): domain Eukaryota; kingdom Viridiplantae; phylum Streptophyta; class Magnoliopsida; order Sapindales; family Sapindaceae; genus Nephelium; species Nephelium lappaceum. The sequence goes on from CM037996.1 coordinate 26,339,782, forward strand.
TGATTGGAGCAGATCCCCAGTCCTGTTCGCCAAAGGGTTGTCTCTTCTTCTTTCAGGTGTAGGTCCAGGAACTACAGTTACACCTTGACAAGAGTGGCCATTAAAAGAAAGTGCTGCCAGTAAATTCAGACATTATCAGATTAAGACCAAAAAATTTTCCTATTTCAGTTGCTGTATTATCAATCAATCGCATTATTAGATTCTTCAACTCTTTCAACGATAATACTGTTTCTAATTAATAAATAATGAAACTTAATTTCCATTTAATATATTAATAATTTGAAACATGCTATAAAAATAATATTTTCTTATTTTAATATCAAATTGACAAATAAATTAAATAAAATTGGAAATATAAATAAAATTATACAAATTTAATTAAATAACACATTATTCTAATAGTATAAATCATAAATTAGTTATATTCAACAAATTATAAAATAATATTACATACTCTTGCAATTGGTTACATATATAATAATTTTGCTAATAAAATTATTAACTATTATTTACAAAAGAAAATTTTAATATATATATTTTAGAATATTATTTACAAAAAAAAATTGAAACAAAAAACCGCAACATTGTAAAACTAAACAGAGTTTAATATGAAATATCACTAAAAAGTAAAAACATAATTATATAAAAGTAATATAGTCTAATACAATGTAATCCAATTCAACATAGTTTGATACAATTCAATCTAATACAATATAATATGTCAAATATAGCTCTAATACAATACCATAGAAGCCACCAAATAAACTCTAAGGCATTGCTTGGATGTCGTTGATGGGGGTTCAAGGGATATAAGGCTGGTTATAATTTGGAATATAGTATTTGGCGTGTGGAATAAATTGAACATCCTCTACCTATAAGAACTTATATTATAGATGCTTAATGCATCTGAGAAACCGAGCTTCGTCATGGGCTTAGGTATAAGTTAATAACCCCGTGGATTGGAAAAAAAAAAGTAAAATTGTCCTTTCTCATTCTTCATACTCTCTCTCCTAATCTCTTAACCTAAGATTCTCTTTTCTTTTAGAGTAAGAATCCTCTTCTAATCTCCTTTTTTTTTCCCTTAATTTTTTTATAATTTAATAATACATATTAAAATAAAAAATAATATGTAGATGTAATTGTTACATTTTTTTTTCTCTCATGTATAACTCATACTCAAATTCCTCTTATAAAAAATTAAGATAAAAAGCAGGGTTAGGCGAGTAGCATCCTAACTTCTTTGACCTCTAAGAAACTCAAGAATTTTTTAGCTATCTCCTCTCCAAAATCCAAAATAAATGCATATTATTTTCCCTAACAAAGGATTGTTTCGAATTCCCTAACACCCAAACCCCTCCATGGTGAGAAAATACTATTGGAAAAACTTTAATAGATGAAAACCAACACTAAAGTCCAAAATCTCATATCAAATCATCAATAATTATTATAGAGAAAATATACCTAATCCATGTTGACAAATCAAAGAATAATTGAGTCTTCCACAGGCAAATCAACTTAAAATACTCTATTGTTTTCTTATTGAATAGGGAATGAAAAAGAGAGTAAAAAATTTTACGTATGTTGATTTGATTTTGGGGACCATAACCCTTATAATATTCTTTATATACTAACTCAAATTAGATTTCTATTAACCTTAATTTAACTAGTGTTGGGTTTTTATACTGAGATGCCCCAATCCGGACCGTCACTAGGCTTCTATCTGAATGGTACGCCCGAGCACCCTAACGAATCCCTCTAAGCTCATCTTGATGTGAAAGAATGCATTCGAAGAGCGAACCCTCTTAACTTGAAACTTAACTTTAGCGGAAGCTTAATCTTTTAAACCTTAAAGTTGAAATGGTTTGAGTTGGTTTAATACTATTCATTTGGTCATTTTTAAAACTCAAAACCGGCAGCATAACGGCTGCAATTTGGATAAACCAAAAACCTGAAAAGCAATTTGAACACTTCGAAATATAATCACAATCCAACCTAACTTCTCGCAATCCAGTTTATCAACATAAACACAAAAATTTGAAACCTTCAAAGACAAGTTATAAACATGCATTTTTTTAAAAAAAATCTAGCAAGCTTGATTTTACAAGCACAAAATGGTGCACTTTTACACAACTCAAAAGATGTCACTCTTTTTATATAAAATGAACAAACATATGCAATATACAAAAGATCCAAAATATGCTTATTACATTCTTCAAGAAGCAAATGCCAACACTTGTACCCACTTGAATACGGGGGAGGGAGGCTTCACTAGTCTTCACCCACACGAGTACCTGAAGAGGTTTTAAAAACAACTTGAAGAGTGAGCTATAAAACTCAATGAGTACAATATTTTATAAACTTAACTTTACTATCTAAAACTTCCTCCTTAGAAAACTTTAATAAAAGTTTTTATTTCTTAAAAGATATTTAAAGTATAATTCTCATTCAATTGCATAGCATCAATATAAACAACTGATAGTAAACTGGTAAAGCATAAATTTGAACATACTTAAAAATAACTGAACTTTATAAAATCACCATTCATAACCGTAATCTCTTGACCACACGGCGACTTAGCTAAGGCCGTAGGTGTGGTAGGTCACAAGGCGATGTATCTGACATCTACCGCAACCAACTCTTTGAGACCTCTCAACAACTACGTGCAGAATTTTACATCGCTAACCGTAGTGCAAGACCATATCCCACAAAGTAGGGGCGACACACTCACTCATAACTCTAATCACACAGTTAGTGACTCGTTTCCCCCAACTCTTACCTTACTAAGTGGGATATACCGTACGGATCTGAACTCGATAAACTGGTGGGTACTTATGGCCTTTGAAAACTTTATTTTTTTCTAATGTCATGCCTTACAAATCTTTATACTGGGTGCACAAGCACAAAAGCTTTAACTTGAAAGCTTTAAACTTGAGTCCTTAGACTCATTTCGTTCACTGTACAAATACAATACATGTATTTAAATACAAGAACTTATACATGCAAAAGCATAAAATCTAGCTTATCAATGCAAAAGCATAAAATCACTTTAGAAAACTCTTTGAAAGTGCACTCACCTTAAGCTTGGGTTTAACTCGGATGAGTTTTAAAAGCCCTCTCGTGATCTGGTCGGATGCTCCTCATCTACACATGATAAGCACACTTAGAATGTGCTTAATATACAATGCAAAGATGCACTAAAATGCACCTAACTACACTAACTCTATAAAATTCTCTCTACACTAGTAGCTTCTCCTTTCAATTTCTCTTTGATCTATACTCCAAATTCTCAATTTCTTTGCATAAACCCTTCTTATATACATCAAACAATGTCCTCATATACTTCCCATCATAAATTGAAGCTTGGAACTCAAAATGATCGTTTTTGACCTCTCCAACCCGAATGTGATGCACAGCCCAAACCGTGCATGCTTTTGCTCCAATTCTTTCTCCCACACTCTTCTTATCTCCCAATGTGGTCACCCAAAAAATTTTGTCGAATTCCGATATCATTTGATAGGTGTTTTGGGTCAAAAATCTCATTTTACAATCAATTTTTAAGGGGTTTTTTCACCCATTGCATTCTAAACTTAACTCTTCCTTTCCTAGTGTTATACATACTCAAACCTATCCATACAAGTCAATCGAACCCATAAAAAAGTGGTTTTCGATGACAACTCAATATGTCTTTCCTAAGTGCTTTACAATGCATTACAATAGAATGACTTCCAATGCAATTCTAACATTTCTATAAGTTGGTTTATCACTTAACCAACCTAAACTCATGCTTAAAATATCTCAATACCATTGGATTCTTAGACTTCTCCATATGACCTTACAAGCACTACTATAGTCTAAGTCTATTTCTTTCAAGATTTTCATGTTGGTTCTTTTAGACAATTTGTCAAACACCTTGCCTACAATTCATTCTAATAATTTCCAATCCAAAACTAACTCAAAACCTATCTCATGCCAACCCTAGTTCATCAATTTTAGTAGGTTTCCATGCCATCTTTCACATGCTTTCAAGTCTCAAATAAATCATCTCTTAACATAGGCAAAAACCTCCCACCAAAACCCACTCAAAGATCATCAAAATAACCAATACAATCATCACAACAACAAGCTTAAAAGTGAGTAAACTAACCTTGATTAACTTTATTTCTTGCTTCAAATTTGATTTCCTAGCTTAGGTAAGCTTGATTGGATGATTAGAATGTCAAAAATTGATTAAAACCAACCTTGATCACTTATCTCCTTGCCTTGGCCGAATCTTCTCCTTCTTTTCACGTTTTCTCTCTTTTCTCTTTGGTCTCTCACTTTGTGTTTGTGTTTGGCGAGAATGAAATGAAAAAGTTGACCAAGTCTTGTTTATATAATAATAACAATTCCATAAATGGTCATCTTGTCCCTTAAATAATTAACTTATGATACTTAAGTCTTGTTTATTCCATCTTGACCCATGTCATGCAAACTTCTTTCAATTTAGTCCATAGGTCCTTAATGTTTCTTTGAAAAATTACTTTATTCTACTTAACTCCAATGAAAATGACTAAAATGCCCCTTCTTGGAACTTATTCTAAAATCATATTCCATGACTTTTGTCAAGTTCTCTACACAATTTAAAGACTTGAATTTGGTATTAGTCACTTGTTTCTTAATCTCCTTCATCTCTTTATTGAACATGATAAAAGATTTACTTATCTCGCTCTATGCTTTCAACTTAACTTGACTACTTTTACCTATCTGGTCATGTATGCGAATGAGAGTTTACAAATACACTAAAGCTCATACCCAATGAATATCTTTAGAGCTCAATTAATAGATCATTTATCTAGCTCTATTAAAATAGATAGCTTATAATATAATTGTTATTTAATATGTAAACTCATAATAAGAGATTATAAAAAATCATAACAATATCTCCCACTTGGGTTACATATGTTTCCTGAAACAATTATATTATCTTAGTCTTGAGCATGCACTGAAAAGCTATCGGTTCTGAAATATCCCTTTAGTTATAATCTGGTTCATCTAGTATATTAAAATAGGATCAAAGCGACCTCTGTTGCATATATTAGTAACTAGACCCATCAATGGTCACCATACCAATATATTCAATGACATAAATCGAGTATGGATGCATAGCATGAAAATTATATGCAATGTGATCTTAAACATGTCTATTTCCAACTGGTCCAACTTTAATCTTCAGTGAGATCAAACACAAATAACATTCAGAGTTTATAAATGAACCGTATACTTTATTTTGTAGAAAATAAATATAAAACATGTTTGTAGCAAAGAACATCAAAATACTAACTCCCACTAAATATGCACATCATCAATCAAAACAACATCCATATGAGCAGTGTGCTCATGAAGACCTTGGGTTGTAATCCCTTAGAAAATGGATCCGCAATCATGAAGTTTGTCTTGATATATTCTATAGCCACCTGATGACTCTGAACTATTTCTTTAACAACAAGAAACTTGATGTCTATGTGTTTCGACTTCGTAGAGCTTCTATTGTTGTTGAAATATAGCACAACCGAATTATTGCACAATCTATCTTTAATGGTCTTTCAATATAATCCACAACTTGTAGCCCCGTGACAAAACTTTGTAGTCATATTCCATGATTGGATGTCTTATAACAGGCTATAAACTCAACTACCATAGTGGAAGAAGCTATAAGTGTCTGCTTAATATTCTTTCAGGAAATAGCTCCTCCAGTTAGCATGTAAATATAGCCCGATATGGATCTTTTACTGTCTTGGCATCCAGTAAAATCGGAATCAGAATATCCAACGATCTCTAAATGATCTGATCTTTGATAAGTGAGCATGTGATCTTTTATTCTCTGCAAATAACGTATAACCTGCTTGGCTGCTTTCTAATGATCCATCCTGGATTGCTTAAATATCTGCCCAATATTCCCATTATGAACGTAATGTTCGGACGTGTTCATTAGACTGAACTTGAGCATACATTAGACTTCCTACAGCTGACACATAAGGAATCTTTTGCATTTCTTTTCGTCCCACCTCATTCTTAGGGCATTGATTGAGACTAAACTTGTCTCATTTAGTAACAGAGGTATCCTCTAACACACAACCTTTCATTCTGAATCTATCAAGAACTCTTTCGACATAACTCTTTTATAATAACCCAAGGATACCTCGAGCACGATCTCGATATATTTGTATGTCTAATACAAAAGAGGTGTCCCCAAGATCTTTCATCTAAAAATTCTTTGTCATAAATCTCTTGGCTTCGTATAATAAATCTATATCGCTGCTAAGAAGCAGTACGTCATTACATATAACACCATAAATATGTACTTAATTCCACTGAACTTATGATATACACAATTTTCAACCTTATTCACCTTAAACCCATATGAGATAATAACTTGACAAAATTTGTGATACCATTGACCGAAAGCCTATTTAAGACCATACACGGATTTCTTTTGTTTGCAGACCAATTTCGTTGCGTCATCAGATACAAAATTTTCTAGCTGCATCATATATATTGTCTCATCAATGTCACCATTAAGAAACGCAGTCTTCACATACATCTGATATAGCCCCAAATTAAAATGAGTCACAACTGCCATTATAATCCTGAAAGAGCCTTTTGTTGAAACCGTAGAGAAAGTCTTTTTATAATCAATGTCTTCCTTTTGAGTGAAACCCTTGGCAACTAGACGAGCTTTATATCACTCAACATTGCCTTTTGAATCCCTTTTGATCTTAAATATCTATTTACAACCAATGGGTTTTGTAATTTCAGACAATTCGACAAGATCCCAAATGTCATAGTCTTTCATGAATTTCATCTTATCATTCATGACATCAATCCACTTTCGAGAATTAGAACTTTGTTTAGCTTGATGGAAGTTGATTGAATCATCTTCCACCACTCCTATATCAACCTCATGTTCTTGGAGAAAAATGACATGGTCATACAGAATCACATTTCTCCTTTCTCTAGTGGATTGTCTTAATGGCACATTCTCTTGAGGTTGTTGAGTTTGCACTTTAGACATAATTTCTTTATTTTGCACAAGGAACTCTTCTACATTGTTTTGATATTCCAGATTTGCATTTTGAACAATGTTAGGAATAAAAGTTTGATCATTTAGAGTACCTAACAAAGCATGAAGAGAAACAAATTCAACTTCCTTAAGAAATCTCGTATTTCCAATCACAAAAAATGTCCTAGTAATGGCATCGTAAAACTTAAAATGACAGACCTCTTTTCCTAGACGGTCTGCCGGCACCCTACAGTGACCCTTTAGCTAGCCCTTTCGCTCAACTAAAGGATCCCCCGCAGAGCTAAGCCGTGTTCTTTCTCAAACCTTTTCAAAAACAGCGAAAACGAGGGGAAATTTTTCGTTTTTATTTTAAACCTTTACAAAATATTTTATAAAAATTTGGGCAGCATCTCATCTGTTTTTCGGACTTTGCCACCCTGCAAATTATAAAATTTAACACTTCGAAAATGTTACAAATCATTTCCCCCAAACTACAGAGCCTCAGGCTCTCATTTTTCAACACAATCACAACCACAACTTCATATTTCAATTTATAAATTCATTAACAACAAAATCATATGTCATGCATCAATTTACTCCCAAACACAATTTAAATCCATAAAAGAATATTTACAAAATCATATTGAGATAATAAAATATAGACATCTCTTAATATCAAACAAAAATAGGAATAGGTAATCACATCAGCACTATCGCCGCGGCTGCCTGGTATCGTCTCGGGGTAATCAACAACTATGGTACCTATGCTTGGGAAGGTTTATTTAAAAATATAGAAAATGTTGGGTGAGCTTTGAAAGCCCAGTGAGTGTCATATAATATTATTTGAAATTACATTTTTATAAAAACATCCCTAAAACATTTTTGATAATTCAAATCTCATCCATTTATTTCAAATCAAGTTTCATGCATTAATATTATAAAACACATGTTGCACGGTTTTCAATTTCATAAAGAGATCTCCTATGGTTGCGAGGTTTTTATTCTAAAACCCTTTTTCTTTTTATAAACCGGATATGGTCTGACTCCGCTTGAAAGTGTCCAGCAAACCAATTCGACTCCCGCCAACCTATAGCGACCCGTGCCTCATGGCACCCTATTATGGAGCGGAATCCTACATCGCTCTGTCCGGTTTATGTAGCGGAATCCTACATCGCTACAGAGCGGAACTCTGTCTCGCTCGGGTAAGCTAGCTAATAATATACCCTTCACGTGCATTAGGTTAATCTCTCAGACATCTGACTGACACGACTCCTTGCGGGTACCTCCCGCGATTAGTTTAGTTAGTGACATACTGACACTACTAACTCTACCAATGTATGCTTCGGGTACTCAACCCAAACCGGTAATAATATGATACTCTCTAGGTAAGTCATAGGTTTTATTTTCATCTTTATAAAATTACAATCCATTATATATATAATTCAAAACGAGAAATCATTATTTTAATGAAAACACAAAACCATATTATCTGTTACCATGCCATTTATCATTTAAATCATATTTCGCTTTTGCCAACACATTCAAACATGCATGAAACATTCATTCATAATTCAAATCCACACAAAACACATTAAAAATCATTTTGACACTTACCTTAGCTATCACTTCCGAACAGCTCTCCAGAAGGTTCTAAACTGCTCCCTATCACTCTTCCTTTGCTCTACCAGCTTGTTCGTCACCTACAGAACATATATATGCGTAATTTTACGTTCGCGTCAACTTCTGGAAACTCAAAATAATTAAAATTATATAATCGCCCCTAAGTGACCCTTTTTAGGCATAACTCTCCATTTTTGGTTCCTTAATTTAATCTCCGACTTTTATTAATCTCAATACGCCTAATTAAACTCGTTAGGGTCATCCGAATGCTCAACAGACGTTATATGGGCTAATTTATGAAATTGACCTTCAAACTAGTTTAGCGCGTAATTTGATTTCTCTCTAAATCTTTGATATTTTCTTAGTTCCTAAGCTCCCAATAAACGTAAATCCACTTGTTTTTCAACTTATTTTTACTCAAAATCAACCAATAACCAAATCATAATAAAATCCATTTCAAACACAACTTAAATCACCAATAAAAATCATCAATGCGAATCAATTTCAAATTAAATAACTTACCCTTTTTCCTCTCACGTTAACTCCCTTTGGGATTGATTTTGAGCTGTTTTTGGGCGTGGAACAGCTGGGTTTTCTTTTTTCTTTCTTCCCTCATGCGATCCCTCTCTCTCGTGGCTGATCTCACCTTCTTCTTCCCCGATCTACCTTATTTATTCTGGTTTTCAGTTTCAGTTGTGTTCTTCACTGGTTTCGAGCTGAAATCGAGCTCAGTTGCAGCTGAAAATGGTGTGGATCGGAAGAGATTCGCGTACGGGTCTGCAGGTGGTCGGACCGCAGCTCGTCGCCGTCTTCTTTCGCGCCGATCGAGTCTGGTTCCACTTTGTTTCAGCTACTCATCGTTTCTGCCATGGAGTTCAGCGAGATCTGCTCGGTTTTATACGTGCATAGAGGAATGGTTCGAGCTGCTCGGTCATCGATCTCGCGCTGTCGGGTCTGGTCTATAGGTCGGCGAGCTCGGTCAGCTTTAGGTCAACTTCTACCGTCGTTCGACTCGGTTCGCATTCTGGTTCGTAGCGAGTTCTGGTTTGCTTCAACTCAAGCTTGACGATGGCGCTGCTCCGCTTGGGTTGTTCGACGATTCTGCTTCGGATCTGGTCGGCGACGGCACTGAGTTGGTGGTGGCAGCACCTTGCTCTCTTATTCTTCTCCTCTTCTTCTTCTTTCTTTTTCTATTCTTCTTCTTTCTTTCTTTTTCTTCTTCGCGTTTGAGCGACTGATTCTGTCTTTTATTTTCTGTTTTAACTTTGAAAGTCAACAACAATGTTTTTGGCTTCTATTTTTCTCCCCAAACTATTCTAAAAATGACGTTCACGTCATGATAAAATTTCAGTCTCCTCCCTTAACTTTTAGCTTAATTTTACTTCGACCACAATTATTAAAATTTATCTTAAATTTAGTCCATTTTTACCTTAAAAATTATTCGATTTCATTTACTATTTTACCTTTTCGTTTAATCTCCAATCGAATCGAAATCGATTTCTATGGGTTCCATATACCCTTAGGCACTTTGATTAACTATTTAGGGTTTCTAATAATTATTTAGGGACTGTTTCTAGGAAACCGGTAAAATCAAAATAGAGGGTTTACATAAAACCCTTTGACCTTACAAAGTACCTAACAAAGTAATAGCTTACAGTTCTTGAGTTTAGTTTTCTTTTATTTATCTTATAAGGCCTTGCCTCAACTGGACAACCCCAAATATGTAAATGCCTAATATTAGGCTACTTGTCTGTCTATAGTTCATAAGGGGTTTTAGCTACCGCTTTGCTTTTAACCCTATTGAGGATATATGTTGCAGTGCCTTCTCCTTAGAAGGATTATGATAATGAACAATGATTGATTATACTTCTTACTATGTCCTAAAGTGTTCTGTTTCTTCTCTCAGCAACACCATTCATGTTAAATTTGTCTGGCATTATATATTGCGAGACGAAACCATATTCCTCTAGGAATTTCGCAAAAGGTCCTGGACATTATTTATCGGATCTGTCATATCTATAATAGTATTCACCACCACAGTCAGATTTGACAGCTTTAATTTTCTTGTTAAGTTAATTTTCAACTTCAGCTTTAAAGGCTTTAAATACATCTAGGGATTGAGACTTCTTATTAATCAAATATAAGTACCTGTACCTTGAATAGTCATCTATGAATGTAATAAAATAATATTGATCATTCCAAGAGGCTGTAGGAAACGATCCGTAAATATTAGTATGAATTAGTTCTAAGACATCATAATACTTGTTGGCACCTACTCTCTTAATGTTTGTTTGTTTTCTTTTTATACACTCAATACAGACTAAGAAATCTATCAAATCAAGGGGATTAAGAATCTCATCAAACACAAGTCTATGATTTTTCTGTTTAGAGATATGGCCTAAACGCTTGTGCCATAATATGGTGGAATCATTAACAGTTAATTTTCGTTTTGTACCTCATGAACTTGTATGCAAGGTTTCATTAATTAAGGCAATTGTATCCAACAAATATTGGTTATCATGCAAAGATAAAAAAAATTGGTACCAACAAGGCTTGAATCTTAAAAAGGACAAAATTTGTTATTTCTAAATGAACAAGAATAACCAAATTTATCCAAAACAAAAACTAAAACCAAACTTTATCTAAAAGACGGTACTACGTAAGTCTCTTCCAAATCCAAAAACTGACCAATCTTTAACAATAACCTAAATAGATGAATGTTTCGGCATCACTTGCTGTCGGCTCCACAAGTAACCCTGTATAAACACACTTATGTGAGTAGTAACACCAGAATCTATCCACCAAGTGTGTTTAGATACATAAGCTAAATTAACTTCAGAACAATTTAAATTGAAAAGCATATCTTTCTTGATAAGTCAATTGGCATATGTGGAACATTCTTTATTTATGTGTCTAGCTTTCTTGTAAAAGTAGCAAGTAAACTCATCATTCTGTTTCTTTTGCACTTTATGCTATGATATCCCAACTATAGTTTCTTTTTCTCTTTTTCTTTTCTTGTCCTTAGAGATGGTTGCTAAGTTGAAACTTTCAAATCCTTCTCGCTTCAGTCTTTCCTCTTCTTGCACATAATAAGATATGGGCTCATTAAGATTCCATTTGTCCTTTTGAGTGCTGTAACTTACTTTAAACTAACTGTATTGTACGGGAAGAGAAATTAAAACTAAGTGCACTAACAAGTTCTTGGACAACTATAACCTTAGTGCTTTTAGTATGGAAGCCATATGAAACATTTTCATAATGTACTCCCTTATATTCTTTTTTCCTTTATATTTTATTAAAACAAGGTTAGCCAAAAGGGTGCTTGTTCAACCTTTTCATTTTTCATAAAACGTTATTTTATTTCCTCAAGCAACTTCTTAGCATATTTCTCTTCGGACACAGAGCCCTTAATAGTTTTCAGAATAAAACGTTTCATGATCATAACACTCATGCGATTAGAATGGTCCCACTTCTTCATGCCCGCTTTTTCATCAGCGAAACAATTCTCATTAAGAGATGTAGCCTGTTCTTCTAGAAGTGCAAGGTCAAGATCCATGCAACTAAGAACAATTATAATGTTCTCTATCCAAGTCTTGAAGTTTGTACCATTAAGTACAGTAATAGAATTGATATTGGTAGATATTATTGAAGCAGAACTAGTAACTGAATCAAAAAAAAAACCTAATACAAGCTCACAATCAATAATCATGTCACAACACAAAAATACTCATTTAATAAATTTATACATGACATGATTAAACAATTCACATAATAGTGAGCCCTAAAATAAGATACCTAGCATAACATTGACATTTAGTCTTTAAACAGAAACATCAACTATAAGTGGTACTTTTCGTGCAATAATCAAATATTGATAATTTATCTCGTTAAGAAATAAGTCTTTCTTTGGACTGACTTATGCTCACATGGAAGACCTAATAATCATCACACATTTATTACCATAGATATGCCCATTATTTGGCCAAACAACAACATTCCTTTGGACCGGTCATTATTCACATAAACAATAGACATACACAACTTAATATTCCAAAATAAACAAATTTACATTATAGACGTTACTTTGGCAACATATAATTTTAATCAATTTATTTTGAAATATAAGACTACTTTTTTTTTATTATTCAATCAAAACTAAACGTATTTTCAAGGAAAAGTAAAAATAAAATAAAAAATAAAAAAATAAAAAAAGAAGAAGAAGAATTTTGTCATTGAAAACCTTCTCTACACTAAATCCCAATTCAACAAAGCGAATTTATATATCACATACTTTTATTTATAAATCAAACCAAAACTGTCATCAATTTAATTATCATGCATGCATGGTTGGTTTTATATATATAGTGGCACTGATATATATAACTGATATCACAAATATTTGATTAGAATTCCAATGTGCAAGCCAAAAAGTACATTACTAATATAACTTATATGCAAGCAAAAGTGCATGTTTCAATGACCACCAAAGACTTTTTAATATAAAATTGGGAGGCCCACAAATCACATGACTGAATCCAACTTAAAGTTATGAGTTGCTTTAACATTTGTAACCAAAACAGAAGACTAAGTAATAAGGTGCAGAACTTTATAGAGGTTGTATGCGACTTTGGCTCCCCAGATTTTATGTATATATTTGGTGGCATTAATAATAAATCAATCAATTTTTATAGAGGCACCGTAATTAATTTTTCTTCATGCTTCCATTACAACAACAATAATTCAATGAAGAATAATAAAAATTTCTCAATGATTCAATATGAGTTGACTCTGATACCACTTGTTAGAAAAACTTTAATACATGAAAACCAACACTAAAGTCCAAAATCTCATATCAAATCATCAATAATTATTACAGAGAAGACATACATGAATTCATATTGACAAATCAAAGAAAGATTGAGTCTTCCACAGTCAAATCACGTTAAGATGCTCTATAGTTTTCTTCTTGAATGAGAAATGAGAAAGAGAGCAAAAATTTTATGTATGTTTATTTGACTTTAGGGACCATAACTCTTACAATATTCTTTATATACTAACTCAAATAAAGTTCTCATTAATCCTAATTTAACTAGTATTGAGTTTCTACACACTAAAGCTCATACCCAATGAATATCTCTAGAGCTTAATTAATAGATCACTTATCTGGCTCTATTAAAATAGATAGTCTATAATATAATTGTCATTTTATATGTAAGTCCATAATAAGATATCATAAAGAATCCCAACAAATACCAATTTAGGGCGACAAGAATGAATTAATGAAGAAGGTAGAGAACATTGTTTTTGTTTTTGGTAATTCTAGACCCAATTGTGCAGCTCTGGATGATTTGAGTGATCCTTTTACAAATCCAAAAAATGGAGTGGCTTTCAAAAAAAAAAAAAAAATGGAGTGAGTAGATAAAGATGAGAAAGTGTATATCATTTTAATTCTTCTTCTTCTTTCTCTATTCTCTCTTTTCTTCTTCGTCTTTTTTTATATGTTTCAATTAATTTTTCTCTTTTTTTTTCGCATTTTGAATTCCTACCGGTTCTGTTAGGAAAAAAGAAAAGCACATGAGAAATCTTGGTTTTGGTTGTGTTATACCGTGATTAAATTGTCCTATTTTATTTTTTTAAAATGTTATAATAATAATAATAATATAATAATATTAAAATATAATAACAGTAATAATAATATTATTATTACTTTGAAAAAAAAATTTTGTGAATTAATTTTAATAATTTATTATTAATTTTATACAAATATTCCATAATTCATATTATTTTTAATTCTTAGTATTAACATAAATTTGTTTGAATATATAATATTCTTAACTAATTATCTAATATATAATTAATTTAATTTTTATTTCCAAGAGGTATACATATTAGTTAGTATCCACTTGCAATATACATCCTCATCCAGTCCAATCATATACCAAGCACATTATTGGAGTACAATATATTCAATCTTATTATACACCAAACATGAGATAAGACTATATATAATCCAATCTAATATAATACAATTCTATGAAGTCCAATACAAAATTATTCAATCCAATACATAATACCAAATGAGAGGTAAGTGTTCAAGCAAAGCTCAGAAGAAATTTTATTAAGAAGAGAAAGAATAGACAAAAGAGATCAACAAAATCTAAAAGCAGAAACCTCTTAAGAATTAGAGAAAGGATTCTCTACCATCTTTTTTTTTATTAATCTTTTCATAATCTAGTAATACAATTTGGTAGACAATTCCATCAAATAAAATCCACATCATTTTTTTATTCATCACAAACAAAATCCCCACCACACAGGCGATGCTGAACTATATTTCCTTAATCATAACTAAACATGCAAGTACTTTGTCTCAATTTGATTTCTAGAAAAAAATGCTGAATGTTTAACATAAAATGTTGAACGTATGACGTCTTTCAGTAGGGAAAAATGAAGAGCAAGGTATAAATTGGCTGCTACCAAAATTAGTGCAAATGACGGTCCAGTGATCCCATTCCAACGTTCACTATAAATCAAGAAGATGGCTGAGCTGAAAGCTAAGGTCATGGCTATGACAGATATGAAAAGAGCTAAGAGTCCGAACATCAACTTAAGTGGTAACCGCATGCGAAAATCTTTTTCTTCGTAACGTGATGTAAGAATGGATAGAAACATTAATATGGAGAACGAAGAAGAGAACAAGGCTATTGCATCTGACACAGCAAAAACCTTAAAAAAGTTCTTGTGAAGAAGAATAGATTTTCCTGTTTCTTGATGGTTACCACCTGGGACAGTGAAGGCTGCTGCAAAAACCACAGTAGTAATGAGTGTGGCAACAAGCATACAGGACTTAGCTGTGCTCCTCATCCACTGTTCTCCTTTTTCTGTTAAATTTTTGTGTGTCTCGGTGAATAATTCGTTAGGTGTGTAGTCCTTTCTATCTTCTGTTGATGTACTACTAAGGCCCCTTCTACGTTGGCTGATCTCATTTTTCCACTCTCTATACCAGGGTTGGAAGATCCTTTGAACTTCCTGCAATCAAAATGTGAACATGACTCAAATGCAAATGACTTGATTTAATTTAACTCCTACATGAAAAATCTCTCTGAAAGGGTTTTACAAAGAATTTTATGTAATATAAAGATCATAAATACCTAAAATTTAATTAAAAGTTATTCTTTTATCACAAAATATCCAAATTTAGTAATCTGTTTCTAGTAAGAGATCACTTAAATGATTTTAATGTCTGAACAATTTTCAAATTCTTTTTTTTTTTTTTCAATTTGAAGCACACTAATCATCATTTATAAAGGAATTCTTATCGAAATTCATTGAGGTTGCTACAGATCGTAATGCTAAGGGATCTGTTATCGGAAAACCATTGTCAAATATAGATATTTCAAATATGACTTTGCATGATTGATGTCTTATAAAATGAAAATAATTTAATTAACTCTTACTAGTAAAAAACTTAGAGGTTTTTTATTTGAAGAAAATGTGTGCCCCTATGTAATGCCCGCCTAAATATGTATCAGAATATAGTAAGACAAATCTATTTCTACATTTGTTTTTCCTCTTTCGAAGAAAAAAAAAAGCTAAAACTAGTAATAATGTAACATAATTGTTTCGCTAAAAATGGGGAATAAAGGCAAGGGAGAAATGAGAAATATTACCTCAAACATCAATATTTCTCGTTGCAGTTCCAAAGCTGCACCTGGAACGATTTTGGCTGGAGGCGGATTTGGATATTTTGCCGCTAGATTCAATATGTTGTTACCCTCAGTATCTTCATTAATTAGTAAGTCCTTATGGTAGCCCATCATATGTATGAGATTGATTATATCGACATGCCGATACTGAACAGCTAAGTGAAATATGCTATGCCTTTTATCATCTAATTCGTAAATTAAATCAGGATAAAAACCAATAGCAACCGCTATGAATTCAAAGTTTCCCAATTTAGCTGCGTCAAACAAAATATTTGTATGGCTGCTGATTAGATCTTTGACGTCCTTAGATTTTTGAGAATTTATTAAGCTTTTCCAAAGACGATTCAGCAGTGTCAGAGCGTCATCTATCTTTAAGTTTGGCTTTTGGGCCAACATATGCAATGCCGTCGCACCAGTTGCCTGTTTTTCCCAAATCTCTTGAATCACATAAGATCTTTCCCACTTCTCTAACAATTTTAAAGTGATACCTGAGCAGTTCACCCCAAATATTAACCTACAATTGTGAAAAGATGGTACACACATATATATATATGTACAAATATGAAACAACTTCCTAGGATATTAATATTATTACAAATTATATTCGGAAAAGAAAATTATAGATTTTTCTTTCACTAATAGATTTAGAAATAAATAGAAAAATACATATGAAATAGTTTTGATTCATACACTTAAGGTAATAATTTTTTTTTCCTTGCAATGAAAATTTTATGAGTTTTCTTTTTCTTTTTACCAAAATTTATCATATTCATGCTATTAAAAAAAAAAAAATCTCTCAAAAACAAAATATAAAAAACAAAAACAAAAACAAAATTGTATGTATACGTACCATACAGATCCGTATGGATACTTTCGATAAATAGGTCTTCTAATTCATTTTGCCTTAGCATGCCTACCGTACGAGGGTACAAAAAGTTGGCCATATCCTTTTGTCCAAACCGGACAGCCAGGTAAAGAGGAGTCAAATCTCCAAAACCGCGGACATTTGGCAGATCTCTCTTGTTTTTAAGCATAAGCTTAGCAATTTCTACATCTCCAGTTGCAGCAGCGAGACAAAACGCGTTGTTACCTCTGTCATCACCTTTTAGTAGCAGTATCGAGATCAAATCACGATTTTTTTCACTGAATTTAATAACTCCTCTACGAAGGTTCGTTGTCTTGCTCCTGCCGCAACATGAAGAATAGTCGAACCTCCTCTTGCAATAGCCTTCCTAAGAATAGTCTGTGAATGATCATCTATAATTTTTTTAGCAACTTCCCAGTTTCCTTCTAATGCAGCATTATGAAGCGGCACACAAATCTTGAAGTATTCATCACCTGTATAAATTCAAAGGATTTGTCTTAAAATTGAAAAAAAATAATAATAATGATGATGCAATATTATATTTGATTGGCACATACTTTTAATTGGTAAATGCACCCATTTTCTCGTGATTTTTATATTAAAAAAATCTTTCCTAAGATCCATATGGATAGATTGAGACAGTATATATACAGTGTTTGTATCAGGAATAAAGAGAGCACTTGCTTTTAAACAGATTATCAGGAGGCATCAAATCCTGATTTTGGTCATGATTATCTCTTGAATCATGATTAATTATTTTCTGTATTCAGCGTTCCTAGCATACTACTACAAATACTTGTTTCTACCACCTCAGTCCTTTTTTTTTTTACTATTTCTCTACTTCTTTTATTTTCCTTTTTTAAATAAGTACATGTGACATATGCTTAGCGGTTTGTGCATGATAAAGGTTAAGTAGCCTTACAATTATTAAACTAAAAAGTTTCAAAAAAATTATTAAACTAACTGACCAAAGAGAAACCAAATTGGGTCATTGTTTGTAATTTAGGAACTTAATGAGACATGAATATATATAGATGATGTTTCTAAAATAGTTAATGGCCAAAATGAGGATTCCTCAATGGTAAATTCATCTATTTTCTCTTTTGTTTTTTTTTTTATAGTCTAAAGCTTTTTCCCAAGATGCAGGTGGGTGTGGCTGAGATAGCTAATTTATAGTTCTCGAAATGAAGTAATTGCATGAAACTTTTGAGGTTTATAAAAAAAAAAAAAAAAAAAAGTTGAAAACGTATTTATCATTTTAATATATAAAACTCATATATCAGTTGACTTCTATCAATATTAACGGTTGATTAAAATTTTTGAAAAAATGAATGACTATTTAGTCATGAGTAAGACAAAAAAAATAATTAAAATAATTAAATATCAAATAAAAATTAAAAATAAATTAAATAAGTTAAAAATTAAAAAATGTATTAAAAATTATAATTGATGATATTATGGTTGAAATCAAGAAAAAAAAATTAAAATTAAAAATAAATTTAAAATATGAAAAATAAAAATCTATTAATCGAGAGAGTGATACTCTCTCTCCTCATCTTCTCTCTCTACTCTCTCTCTCTAAAGGCTCGTCCCGTCATTGCCGTCCTCTCCCAAGATGACATCAAGGACTCTCCGTCCTCTCCGGACGACGACTCCGCCGACTGGGACGAGCTCGTCGACTCTGATCCCAAGCTCTCTCAAACCCAATTCTCACTGAGAAATCACATAGAAAAAGACAAGTTGTTTCTGGTTGGTAGCCTCAAAATGGCCTTTGCATCTCTCTTTTGTTGTGGCAAGCTTGCAGATCGGTGTGTTTTAGCTTCTGTTTTGTTTTTATGATGTTATGTTGTATTTGAATTTTGTTTGATGGGTTGTGGTTTTGGGGTTGCAAGTGTGAATTTAAGAGGGTTTCATGCAATTACTTCTCCTGAAATAGAAAAGAGAGAGAGCACTTACCATTCAGTACATCGAGCTCTGGTCGACCTTCTCGTTCGGGTGGCAATTCTGCTAGAAGTGCGGATTCAGGTTCTGCTAGACCTATTTCGGGCTCGGCTGTAAGTGCTGGTTGGGGTACTGCTGGAAGTTGGGGTTCGGGTTCTGCTGGTCGTATTTCGGGCTCCGCTGGAAGTACGGGTTCGGGTTCTGCTGGACCTATTTCGGGCTCGGCTGGAAGTGCTGGTTGGGGTACTGCTGGAAGTGGGGGTTCGGGTTCTGCTGGTCGTATTTCGGGCTCTGCTGGAAGTACGGGTTCGGGTTCTGCTGGACCTATTTCGGGCTCGGCTGGAAGTGCTGGTTCGGGTACTGCTGGAAGTGGGGGTTCGGGTTCTTCTGGACCTATTTCGGGCTCTGCTGGAAGTGCGGGTTCGGGTTCTGCGGGACCTATTTCGGGCTCTGCTGGAAGTGCGGGTTCGGGTTCTGCTGGACCTATTTCCGGCTCTGCTGCAAGTTCGGGTTCGGGTTCGGGTTCTGCGGGACTTACCGGTTCGCGTTCTGCCATTTTTTTTTTTTCTGGCATACAAGAAGTACTTGTTTCCTCAGTTAAAATGTAACCGTTAATGGTGCATGAAAATACACTTGATGATCCTATTACATTGAGTTCTTAAAGAAACGATATGAGAGACTTACTTGACTACTAATGGATATAATTGCAAAGAGACTCACTCTGAACCCAATCATATATTTCCAAGTAGGTTTTGACAAGTACCTGAAAATCGGAGGTATTCAAGAATGATTGATGGCAAATTACAGTGTTGGTCACCTGAAAGAACTCCCAATACTAATCGTCAGTTTGATGTAGTTCTGCACTGTCCAAAAAACATTTCCAGCATACTGTATATATAGAACTATGCAGGGCGGATGCACCTAAGAGTCAGGTGGGGCAAGTGCCCAGCTGGAAAGAATTGGAAAATTAGCTGTAAAGTGAAGGTGTGATTGGCTGAGAGTAGTGTTAGGTTGGGCACGGGTTGGGTTGGATCGGTTTTTGCCAAAATTGACCCAAAACCGACTTTATTCGGTTTTTCCTTTCGAAAACCGAATCGACACGATTAGAAGACCAAATCCGATGTGGACCGGCTAAGTTCGGGTCGGTTTGATTTGATCGGTTTAGGTCGATTTTCAATCAAATACCAAATAGATTCCAAAAAACTAAATCTCAATCAAATTAGATCTCCAAACAACCAAATCCCAATCAAATTGGATCTCCAAACACCAAAATCCACAAAATTCCAATCAAAATCCAATCAGATCTACAATACTACAAGTCTACAACCAAAAACATTACACAAAACAAAAGGAATCAAAACAAACTACGAAACTCATTGGTGAGAATCGGAGAGTGACAACAAGAAATGGTGACGGGCCTGACAGCAAGAGAAGAGAATGCCAGAGAGAAGATCATTGAGGTAGCGTCGGTGAGAGAAAAGAACACAAAAGAGAAGATTGGCGAGGACGGCAAAACACCCGAGTGAGGCTAAAGAGGAGAGTTGATGGTAGTAACTGTGCTGATTGTGGCGGAGGAGCTGTGGAGGCGAAATGATAGGATAAAGAGAGGCGAGGGCTTGGAGGTGAAGGGAGGTGTTGAAAATGAAGGGGTCTTCATGTTAGGGAGTGAGGACATCGAAAAGGAGGTTCTATTGTCTATTGAAAATGGTTTGCTATGTCATGTTATGTGCTTTAAATATATATATAGTTTTTTTTTTTTTTAATTTAGTTTCAGTTTCGGGTCAAGTTTTTTCAACCCTAAACCGACTTGAAATCGAAAAAAGTTAGCTTTTAAACTATAAAACCGACGCAAACTGAAATTAAGTTGAAAACCAGCATTTTCGAGTCGGGTCGGCTTTTTAACATGGTTAAATTTTTAGCTACATCGGCTAAGTTATACCCAGAAAATTAAACTTATTAGTGAAGTTTCAAATCATACAAACGCTAATTGACTCACTCAACTAAAGATTCTCTCTTTATAGTTAATGCAAGGTTTGTATTTTCTTCACCAATCAAGTCTTGCGAGCTCTATTTGACTTAAACGATCACTTACTTCTTGAACCTCTTCAAAAGCTTGAGATCAATCTTCTTCTGAAAACCAAAATAGTTCTTCCTCCTTAAGAATACAAATTGCTTGAACTCCTTTCAAGAACTTGAAAACCACCTCCTCCTAAAGACAAAATCGTTCTTCTTCCCAAAGAACTTATGTTACTATATTTTCTTAGAAAGCCACACTCTTCCTAAGACTAAAATACCCTAGAGAAAATTACTCTATAGCTTATAAAATATAGAAAACTCTAGTACATATTATATGCTCTCATATTATATTTAGATGCTCATGTCCAAAAATTAATTTACCCAAATTTATTGCTCAAATTATGTGTAATTACCACATCATCAATACATTTATCCCAAAATGAAGGTGGTGGTAGCTACAAATTAGTTTGCCACATCATTTAAGCAAAATTTTTGGATAAATTTATGAGAAATTTAGCATTATTCTTATCAATATTGGAAACACTAACTATTTTTTGCAAAACACTTGCAACTTAAAATAACTTTATGCACGAAAATGTTTCTTGCATATCATATATCATATTACCAGCTAAATAATCATGTAGTTAACCTATTGCTTCATGTTTAGTAAAACAAATTAAATTTTTAAACATTATATATCTATCTATAGTTTGACAAATTAAAATATATGGTGCATGTTGGTTTTCAATTCCTTATAATTAAATAAGAATAAGGTAAATATTGAAAACTATCCACAACAGTTAACATACAGGTGATTTGTTTATGTATTTTTATTTTTGTTTAGCTCATTTAGATGCACTTGATTAGTCCATTTGGTACTTCTTGTTCTAGTTCCTATGCGGTGCTTTTGAACATGATTTTATATAATCACAGCTCCATAGGAATTAATGATTTTACTTCTTATATTTTGATTTCAAATCTTAATTATAATTCTATATCTATATTATTCCATTAGTGCAACATTACTCTTTGTTTAAGACTAATGTTAAACTTTTAAAAAATTTACTCAAAAATTTTACTCAAATAATGTGACAGGTTGATTTTTAACTATCACATTAATTTTGAAATAATGTATTACTGACGTGGTAATTACACATAAGTTTTTCATATTATTTGGATAATGAATTTGGGCACAACATTTGGATAATGAATTTTGACAAATTTTAAGATAGTGTGGCATTACTCTATTAATAAATATTTATTTATAGAGAGTAATGTTACACTATCTAAAAATTAACTCAAATTCATTGTCCAAGTAATGTGACAAACTTATGTATCATTACCACAACATCAATACAACATCCCAAAATTAATATAATAGCTATAAATCAGCTTGCCACATCATTTGGAAAAAATTTTTAGATAAACTTTTGGAAAATGTAGTATTATTCCTTTATAGTCATTTGATCACCTTATAAATTAATTTAAGTTTAAATTAAATAAACTTAAAAGTCTTTCAACACTTCTATGTGGTATTTTGGTATATTCTATGGCAGAGCATTACCACTAGATCGTTTTCTTAAAAGGAATCATCATTATATACGATATGGAAAATACCATAAACTAAACCAAGCAATAATGATTATGAGCTCATTGGTAATATAAATTGACCTTTCCTATCACTCAATTGTATTCAAGGAGAGATTACTGCTCCTGTGGTCTAAAAATTTTCTTTTATTTTTCTTCATGGTACAGATGTTTGTGGGAGAAAATCCACCATTGTCAAAGAAATATGTTAATGGAAGAAGTAATGTTTTAGTCTTATCACAGTCGGTTCAACAATTTACTAGATGTCTCCTGTATCTGACAATTTACCCTAAGTAAATCCTTTCCTTTTTCATTTTCTTTTCTCACATGTGCATCTATAGCTATGCTTGAATATATTTTTTTCTTACTTCACACAGTAAAAAGGAGATATTTAATGATAACTCTAGATGTTTAATCGAGCTAGGGTGATGATCAAGTAAAGCACTTATTATTATTGTTCTCATGTTATTGATTGTAAGCAACTATGTGAGACCTAATTAGTTATTTTTTCTAATTTTTTCTCAGTTATATTCTTTTGGAAAAAGGAGATGAATAGTTCAATGATTCTCTTTTCACAAAAAAAGAAAGGGCGGGGGAGGAGGGGGGTGGGGGTGAGGTATGGTGGTGTTTAATTAACAAATTGAAACACTAAGGATCTTTGAGATTTAGTAATTTAAACAATTTTTAGGACAATCTTAATTTTGGGTCTTTAAAAGTTTTGAAATATGTCAAACCAAACAATAAAGCGCTAGCTAGCCTAGGATTAATCAAAAAAAAATTTGCCCCCTCCTCCTTTTATTTTCCTTCCATTTATTTTATTTTTTAAAATATTTCTACACAGTAATATCTTTTAATATCAATTTAAAATTCGATATTTTTATTTAAAATCAATTTAAACGAGCTATATTTATTTTTTATAAACAATTTATTTGTTTTAATTTATTTAAAATTTAATTTGAACAGTTTTTATCAAAATTTATTTTATTTTATTTTATTTAAAACATTTTTAGTAATTTCATTTTCCATGAAACATAATTCCTTGCACTTACTAATCAAACTCTATATAAAATTAATAACACAATAACTTTCATATCGAAGTATATAGACAATACTAACTTTAGTCCAATCAACTAAAAATGTAATCAACAAGGATCATCGAATCCTTCACATAAAATGTGCCACCATGTTGTTTTTTGGTTCTCTTTTCTTTTCATAGAGAAACTCAATCGTTTTGTTTGCTTTTATTTTCGTTGTATTGGATTATATTAATCGATTATTGTTGATGCTGATAAATACATATTTATTTCTCTTTTCAGCCCTCCTTTCAGTCAGATAAGCTAACTGGATGGAACAAAGGAAGGGAAAACGGGATTATTTTTTCTTCTTTGATTTATCTAGTTTAGGTTTATGTAATTATGTGTAGAGACTCTAAGATGAGTTACATGTGATCTTCCTTTTAATTATCGTTATTTATATATAATTTAATTTGAATTCCCTTATAATTTGTGTGGTGGGAAAGAAAAAGTTCATTACCTAGGGACATATCGGATGTAATAAATTACATGTGAATAACAACTAGCTAGTGTAAATAACACTATGTTAAATTTGATGAGGCTTTCTTTATTTTATTTCTTGGTTAATTTGTCAGTTTGGAAGAGCGACTAAAGTTTCGTTATGTAATAAGAATGGTTTAATAAGTTAATTTATTGATGTTTAACAATCGTGAATATATGTCAGCATTGGCTTATTCTAATATAATGAGCAATCTTTGATGAAATTTCAAGAAATTTTTTATATTTTTATGATATGTTGTTTTCTATGCATGATAAGAAAAGATATATAATACATCTGGAAAAAAAAAAATGAAAATTTTTAGAATTCATGAATTCTTTTCCTTCTTTTTTAATATTTTATCTTATTAAAAAAGCCATGAACGGGCGGAATATCTGACTCCTTGTCACTATTCTTTCACTCTGGTCTCTTGAGGTTAATCTGAAACCATCAAGTCATCCAGTACCTGTGGAAACTCATCGGAAACTCATCTGTGAGAGATCATCGGTACACCAGTATTCCTTGCTGCCCTAACACGCCCTCCTGGCTTCAACGGGACTTACTCTCAGGCTGGTGTCTTTCCACTCTCCTTTCCATTTCTTTCCATAACCAGAGATACCTTCCAACGAAAGGATTCGCTGGATTAAACAAAAGGTACAAGAATGAAAGAACAGAGACAAAGAACCAGATAGGTTCTTTCCTTATCACATAAACACACCCATTTGAAGAAGGAAGAGAATCATTCAGACAGATAAGAGAGGTTTAGGGAACTCTCATTTTATTTCAGCGATTCTAAGCTGAATCCAGCGTTGATTACAACTGAGAGGCGAAACCATTTTATAGTGTAATGGCCGCATAAAAGACAATAGCAGACAGCATTATTGCTTTGTCATAATAAAAGCAAAAGCAAAACATAATTAAAGCAGCTAAAGCAAATCATAATGATCTGCGGGACCAACTACTTTTGACTCAAAAGTAAAGACAATTATTACACACTTTAATTATGCAAGGTGACTTTAATTATGCAAGGTGGGACCAAAGACATGGGGACCCACAGCTTTTGACTAACACATAGACTTTTGGATTGGCAGGAATCTGGGAATAGCATGCGGAGCATCTGGACACAGGGGTGTGCACTGATTAATCAGATGTGGACAAATTACAATTATTGTGGTCTTCATCATCTGAATTGGTGGTACCACAAATGTGACATTGCCATGATGATCTGTCCGCCGCATGGATGGGACAATGAGATGAGGATGAGCACTTTGAGCAGAAGGCTGAGTCAAATGTGGATGAGGGCTCATCTTTCAAGGAGATAGTGGCAAGGGCATCTGGGACAAGTGGAGATGCTGGATTGAAGTGCTGGGCAGAATCATATCTGATTTTGGCAGCATCAATATCTTCTTGTTGCCACGATTCAGGTTGAGAGTCTGGATAATACCAGAGTGGATAAGAGTCTTCAAAAGTGGATGACAGCTGGTTACTTAGACTAGTAACATAATGGTCACGGGCTAAAGAGAGGTGTTCAAGATAAGATGACGGATATGTGGACCAAGGTGTGTCATCTTGTAAGGCTGGCCAGATAGACTCAGGGATGATCTGGTTACGCTCAAAAAGTTGTTTTTGGATAAGCCTGAACTGATGAGCACAGTTAAGTTGGCCATTGAACACTGGGAATGGATTCTGTGATAACAGAGTAAACTGAGGTCGAGACAAGTGAACACCATCATATCTGGAGAAGTACGGATGATGGAATACAAGAACAGACCAATGCTTAGGAAGTAATTTATTGACTTCGGACCATAATTGCCAAGAAGCAAGAGTCTGAAATTGCGTGAGAAAATGGGGAAAATAACTCAGGACTGTGGAGGATTCAGTTCCCCATGTGAGTGCTTGAAGGAACTTGTCATTAGATACTTCAATAGCAAAGTGGTGGAGATGACCAAGGCACCAGAAGAAATAGAACAATTCGATAGGGAAGAAGTAGTGGGGATAGAATGATTGTTCTAGGAGATGAATAACCTTGGCAAATGGATATTCAGGATGAACACACAGAGTGTTGAGAAAGACAGTACCATGAGACCTAATGCAATTATACTGATAGGTAAACATTAATTCTCTAATACGAGACCTTGGGAAATGAGCTTTAAGTAGATCTGGAAATTCAGGAAGCTCTATACTAGGAGAAGGTCGAACCATGAACAAAGAGGACACACTATTTGTTTGGATTGGTCGAGAGAGATAATCTGCAAGACAGTTGGTTTTACCTTTGATGTGTCTGGTAGTGAAAGAGAATCTGCTAAACCATTCAGCCCATCGAAGAAGAAGCTGATGTGGGAGTTTCTTCTTGTGGAATTGTAGCATTTGGGAAAATGATTTCATATCCGTCTCAACAATGAAATGATGGCCGATGAGATGAAACTGGAATTTTTCAATGGCGTTCTTGACAGCTAAGATCTCTTTGAAGGTGGAGTGATAATGAAGCTGACTGGATTTAAAGCTTCCACTCTGATAAGCACAGATATGCTTATTGTCTTGCGAGTCTTGTTCAAACAGGACTGCACCCCAGAAATTATCACTAGCATCTGTTTGCAAAATTCTGGTTCCTGTAGAAGGAATGTGCAGAGATGGTAACTGTTGACAAACTTGCTTAAGCTGTTGGACAGCCTTGGTTTGTTGAGAACTCCAAGGCGGAGGATCTTTCTGTAGCAAGGTTGACAATGGTTTAGTCAAGGCAGCAGCATTGGAAATGAATGGCCTGACATAATTAACGATGCCAAGGAACTGCTGGATTTGGTGTTTAGAAAGCAGGTCGTCAGGGAACTTAAGGAGCTCGTTTCCAATGTGAGGTTGGGGATGATACTTTCCTGCAGAAAATTGCATACCAAGGAAAGTAATCTAAGGACGGGCAATCTCCATTTTCTTAGCTGAGAGCATGATCCCATAAGACTGGGTAATCTGGGAGAATTGCTGGAGAAGCTCATAGTGTTCTTGCTCAAAGGTGGAGAACAAGAGGATGTCATCAATGTAGATGAGAGCACTATGGAGCAAAGGAGCATAAATCTTAGACATGGCCTTTTGAAATAAAGACGGAGCAGTCTTGAGGCCAAATGGGAGGACCTTCCATTGGAAGTGGTGATCAGGGATACAAAAAGCTGTTTTGTATCTGTCCTCGGGATGTATACCAAGTTGCCAGAATCCTGCCTTAAGATCAAACTTAGAGAAGATCTTTGCAGATGATAGACAGGAAAACAATGTGTGGCGACTGGGAAGAGGAAACTTGTCATCTTGAAGAAACTGGTTCAAAGGTTTGTAGTTGATGACAAGACGGAGCTTTCCTCTAACTTGTTCAGCTCGTTTGTTAACATAGAAGGCTTCGCATGCCCATTGGGATGAGGCTGGTTCAATGAGGCCTTCAGACTGTAGTTGAGAACATTCAGTACGAGCAAGGAGAAGATGATCAGGATTCATTTTTGAATGACTGGCTTTTGTGGGATTGATATCTTCATTCATGTGGAAAGGCAGTCTGATAAAGAAATCTGGATTTTTCCATAAAGGATGGAAACATTTCTTAAGGAAATCAGTATGGGACTCAGCACAGGAGTGAGTAAGTAACTGATCGGCAATAGTGGAGAAATCCAGAATAGGTTGTAGAACATACAGGCTAAGAACTGGAGACCATGGTTTAAAATGTTGACGGAACCGGATGCCTGTAGATAATAACTTAAGAGCTGGGAGTTTGGCATAAAGATCAAAGCCAAACACAAGATCCTTTTGTGGGAGCTCTGAACCTAGGACTTTATGTTTTAAAGAGCAACCAGGGAAGATTTCAAAGATCAAGGTTTTACTGATCATAGACACATGGAAAGCTTGACCATTAGCAGTTCTAAACTTCTCATTGTGAAGTTTCCAACATTGAGGAGGCAAAACAGAGGGGTTCATGATAGAGGTGGCTGCACCAGTATCAATGAAGGCTATGATTGAAATGGGTTTTGCGTATTTGGAAGGGAAGACTTTTATCATGACAGAGGGAGTCATAGATACTGATGGTTGAACAGCATATAAAAGTCTAGAAGAGAGATGGTCAGAGTCAGAATCATCTGAAACAGATGTCTGATCGAATTGAAGAAGATCATGAGCAGTAGGATGATCATGTATAGAGAGCACATTTTCAATTTCATCATCAGTCAGGGAAATACCTTTTTGGGCAAGGTACTGGACCATCTTCTGGGATTTATGTGGTTTGTTAGGACAGTGTTTAGCAAAGTGTCCTGTCTGGTTACAGAGATAACACCGAGAAGAAGATCTCTGTTTGACTGGTTTCTTTCTGAGAAATCGTTTGAACTTTGGTTTCCGTGCATAGTGTTTATGCTTGGTAGGAACCAGTGGAGAGGTTTTGGACCTGAAGGAATGATGCTTCTTTTTGGTGGAGCAATGACAACGTTCTTTGTCTTTGCATTTGATCTGGAGATCAGGTCGTTGACATACTTTAGTAAGCTGCTGAGCTTTCTTAAGATAGTCTTCAAAGAATTTCTTCTGGGCACATAGCTTGTCGAGGGCTGCCAGAACATAGTGGTAAATTTCTCCAAGAGAGCATTGATGAAGAGAACGATCCTGGGACTGCATCAATTTCTGTGCTTCCTGAGACAGGGATTCAGGAATAGAAGACAAGAAAGCTTGTTTCATGTTGGGATCATCAATTCCA
Source organism: Nephelium lappaceum (assembly GCA_021234005.1). Classification (NCBI taxonomy): domain Eukaryota; kingdom Viridiplantae; phylum Streptophyta; class Magnoliopsida; order Sapindales; family Sapindaceae; genus Nephelium; species Nephelium lappaceum. The sequence goes on from CM037996.1 coordinate 26,368,815, forward strand.
TGAAGAGCATGAAACCGTTTCAGCATTTGTTGATAATGGCGATCAAGATCATTCCGATTGTAGGAACAGCACTTCATTTGGAAGTATTCTTCTCTCATCTTGATCTCATGAGCTTGAGGTCTGCCACAGAACTCAGTGTATAACAGGTAGAGGACCTGATTAAGATCTGGGAGTTGGCAGAACTGTAACTGTCTGTACTCACCAAGTTCTTGCCACCATTCACGGAGTGTACCAGTGAATCTTGTAGCAAATTGAGTAAGAACTTGCTGGAGCTGAGCCTGGGGTTTTAGCATTTCGGTTTGGAGCCAGGCTTGGAACTCAAAAGTTCTTTCACGCCATTTGGAATATGGGATATCATAAAGCGTGAAGGTGAACAGCTTGGAAGTGTTCTGAGAAGGCTGAGCAGGAGGAGGCTGAGGTGGAACAGGTGGAATCTCAGTCTCTGTACTGCTGGGCTCAGTATGAACTTGAGGTTCAGTGTTCATGTACTGAGTAGGAAGCCTTTGAGGAGAGCGATCTGAACTACTAAGATTAGTAGTACTGCTGGAATAGAATTCACCCTCTAAAGAAGAGCGGAAAATATCTTCAGCAAAGGAGGAACCAGTTGAACCGGTTGTGATAGAGAGATTGTTGAACAAGCCATGATTAAAATCAACTGGTGAGGTGGGTGACGAATATGGTCCAGAGGAACTGGATGTGCTAGAAAAGGGATCATTATGAACATATGCAAGAGTACCGACTGGGTCAGGATCAGGGTTAACAGGCAAAGGCTCTAGAGGAGCAATATATGGAATCTGGGAAGATCCCATAGCTTGAAGTGTCTGAGCGATCTGATTTGGCTAGGAGACCATGAACTGATCATCAGGTTGTGCATGATCTGGGTGGAAATGGTCATCTTTGAATAGGGTATTATGAGAACCAGAAGATCGCTGGTTGGGAGACGGGGAAGGATAGGCTTTAGCCTTGCCTTTACGTCTGAGCAGATGTTTCTGTCGTTTGACCTCTGCTTGCTGAGCTTCTTGTTGATCTTTAAGCTTAGCATAAAGACGATGAGAGGTGTCAAAAACAATATCAGCTTCTGATCTAGTATCCAAAGGAAGGGAAAATGACGAACTGGCCTTTGGAGGAGGCAGAGGATAGGACCATGTACTGGGTGTTGCTTCAAAAGGATTGTATACAGGTGTCGGAGGAGCAATATTGTAAGTCTGTCGGTACAAGTCAGATTGTAACGACGCCAACTGTGTTTTGAGACTCATCATTTCAGCATCTCGCTGGGTGAAAGCACTGGTAAAGCTCTGATTGGTTTGAATCAGGTGGATTAATTCATTATGGATCTGATTCATGCGCCGGTTGAGCTGTTGAATAAGCTGAGAGGTTCGTTCAGCTGATGTCGAAGTCTGAGACTGGATGTGATTGAGTTTGGACTCAATCCTGTGCATGACTTTATTCTGGGCAATAGCATTTTCAGATTGCCAATTGAGAACAGCTTCAGCTTGAGAAAGAGGCTTTACAGAACCATCAGGTTGAATGGTTTGAGAAGGCGCAACACGAGGTCTTTGGTTAAAAGTTTCCTCAACAGAAGGAAAGTCCATGTCATAGGAAGAAGATGGATGTGAATACATCATAATAGCAGAGACAACGGGCAAAGACTGTTTAGGGACCCATTGTTGGATGGGTTTACAGGTTTTAGGTACTGAACCTAATGAAGGATATTTGACAGAAGGGACTGTCAACGGTTGAGCACTAGGTGGTCGTTTTGGAAAACGTTTATCCAAAAGGTCATCCCAGGTAGGACCTGAGATAGGAGCTTGGGTAGGCAAGTCAAGATCTGAATATTTAACAATATACTCATATTTGCCAGAGGGTTCACCTAGAGGGCCGACAGTAGGATCACCATGAAGTCATCTCTGGTAAAGAGACTTGGGTTTGGTGGAGGCTCTAGGGAAAGGAATGGATCTGCGGCAATCTTTGCATTGGCATTCTAGATCATAGAAACTATGGCCATCAGGATCCGCGAAATGGTAGACTGGCTGACCTGTAGAGGTAACATATTGTACCTGAGGTTGAGAAGGAGCCGGATCAAATGAAATGGGTAACTTCTTATGAGAAACATCACCAGACCCCTACTCCTGTGTTTGCTAATGAGTCTGTGATGCTCTCTAATCCAAATGGCACAACAACAATCAAGTTCTTCAAACAAGAAGAACCCAGTGCTCCACCAGAGCTTGCCTGAAAAAATTTTAAATATTTTTTATAAGTTTATCTTGGTAATTTTGTCATTTATAGAAAAATCACATTATAAATTTGTATCTTACAAAACCCAACAAAGAGCATATGCAAATATTTTCAATTAGGCATTTTATCGAACAGTCAAATAAAGCACTATAAAACCTAAAATCACCCAGTACAAAGAAACTTTGTATGCTCTCTTTAAATCAAAACTTTCTTCAATTCATCAAGAAGGGCCTAGTTGCTAAACACAGTGTGAAATTTCTGTATAGTTACTGAAATTTAGAATCCCATATGGCTACCACTTTGCATCCAATATATTCAAGGACAAAGGAATAATTGCCTAATGCTTCTTGTTTTAAATTCTTTCCAGAATTACTTCTTTTTTATTTTGTAATTTGTTACATTTTAGCGTTTTATATTATGAGAAACACAACCAATATAAATTGTGACCTTAAATGCCAATTAATTTGTGGTATACTAAAAACCCTACAAAATAATATTTTTGAGACCAAAAATGAATTATTATTTTCTAAAGGATACTGATTTGTGGTATACTAAAACCCTTCAAAATGATATTTTTGAGACCAAAAGTGAATTATTATTTTCTAAAGGATACTAATGTATCTGTAAAGAAAAAAATTAATAATTTGTAAAAATTTAATAATTTATCTTTAGATGAATATTTACGAATTTAAATGTGGTAGTAGATTCAACCAGCCTCTAACACTTTTTCCTTAAAAATCGAATGAACCTTCGGAGAATCGTGTGTTCATCCACTTCTAAAATCAAGTTTAATGTTCATCATCTTGTAAAATTAGGTACAATACCTCATCCTCTTCTAAATTTGAAATCAAGGCCTCATCCTTTTGTAAAATCAAGTTCAGGCCTCATCCTTTTTAAAAATAAAGTTCCAAATCTCATCTTTTTATAAAATCGAGTTTGAGACATTGTTCCCTCCCAAATCAAAATCAATGTTTCACTCTCATGTAAAATCAAGTTCGACCCTCATCCTATTCTAAAATTGAATTTGAGGTCTCATCTTCTTGTAAAATCAATACTGAGACCTCATCCTCTTTTAAAATTGAAATTGAGGCCTCATCCTTTTGTAAATAAATTTGAGGCCTAATCCTATTGTAAGCTTAAGTTAAGACCTCATTCTCTTGTGAAATCATGTTTGAGGCCCCATCTTATAATAAAATCAAGTTTGAAGCCTTATCCTCTTGTGAGATCAAGTTCAAGGCCTCATCCTATTGTCAAATCAAGTTCGAATCCTCATCCTCTTAAAAAAATCAAGTTCGAGGCCTCATCATCTTCTACAATCGAGTTCGAGACTTTTTTCCCTCTAAAATTGAGGATTCATCCTCTTCCAAAGTTAAAAGAATTTACTACTTTTCACCCATATGAAACGACATGATTTTGCCATCTCTTAACATGTCCTTAAAGACAATTTAGCATGTTAGACGTGCAACATGCCAAACAAATCTTAACAGACAACTCGACAAGTTGAAAAACGTGTCAAGCCAAATACTTCCTCGAAGACACGTAACGAGTCAAAAGTAAGTTAGTCCGGTATTATCAATGAACATCCGCTTGGTATTTAAAACTGAGCTATATAATGATAAAAGATTAACTTAAAAGGTGATGCAGTTAACATATGTCCTATGTGGTCTCCAACCGACCTAATGCCTATATAAGGAGACTTCCCGCCAGATAAAAGGTGATAAAAAAAATTGAGATTCCAACTTTAAAACCTAAACATTTGATATATTCTCTTTAAAAATCAAGACTAACTTGAGCATCGAAAGGGTTATCATAGGCCATAATGCCAACACCCCTCACCGTCCCTTTTTACTTTACGAATACTTCGAAATTTAAACACTCAAACCCAGGTCTCATTTTGAACCTTACCTCAAGAAATCATATAGGATTAGTTGTTCGAATAAGAAGTCTATATTTTCAACACAAAGTTAGATCTTGATCGTTGGCTAACTTTAGAGACATACATATATATTGTGTAATACCAGACTACTATATATTGTTGCTAGTGTAGAACTTTTTCATATAAGTTTATGATTTAACGTTAGTAGTTATAATGCGGTTATATTGTTGTTAGAGTATAATTTATATATATATATATATATATGTATATACACATCACTACAAGAAACTTGGGCTGTGGCAACATTCAAAAGGTAATGTGCAACAGGTTCACGTTATCGTAGGTCATTTACGGCAACATGCATCAAGTTCCATTACCGTAGGTCATCTACAACAACGTGTAAAGGCTGCACATTGTAGAAGAGATCCCCGACAATGTGCAAACGCATGTTGCCGAAAGTAAATGACATATGGCAACATGCAAAACCATGCACATTGCCAAAACCCCCTCTTTTGACAACTTGTATGGATGCAAGTTGCCAAAACCCCACCTTTTGGTAGTGTACAACCCTATATGTTGCCAAAAACCCACCTTTTGGCAACGTTCAAGGTTACACATTGTCAAAAACCCAACTTTTAGTAATGTGCAAGGTTGCACATTACTAAAAACCCATAATCCTTTAGCAACATGCATGGCTGCACATGCATTGCTAAAAACTTATCTTTTAAATTGATATAAATAAATTTTATTTTAAATTTTATTTTATTTAATATCATAATGACTAATTACATATCACCTCAAACATAAAAAGATAATTATTATAATTACCTACCTAAGGTACGACTAATTACATATCGCCTCAAACATAAAACAGATGTTGATTGTGATTTTTTTATGAAGGTTTTTTTTTTTTTCTTTTGTTTAGTTCACATGTTCATCAAGTGTTAAATTTTTTTATTGAGATAAGATTATTCCATTTCATAATTGTTTTACTTTCTTAGATTTGGTAATTTAATCTTCGTTTTTAAATCTCAAATGAGGGCATATTGATATAACATAATTTACCGTGTTTTCTATTTTTTATCATTGTATAGTGTTTATTTATTAGTACATTTAATTAACATGTTTGATTATATAGATTTATTTGACATTTATGATTATTTGACAATATTTCATAATTATGATAATGATTTATAATTGTTTTCAATACATGTAATAAATGCACAATCTTGAGAGCAATGAAAAAGTACATAGTGAATGAGTTTGATAAATTAATTAATTTTTCTAGTTTAAAAATATATGCCAATTCTATATTGTATATTTTCACTTGTTTTAGAGAAATAATTGTATATACTTGCTCATTTGGGAATTATTTAATGATTTTATTGTTGAACATATATAATTATATTAATAAAATATATTCCTTGTTATTAGATGAGTCTATATACTAGAATATTTGTTATTAACAAAGAGCCAAATAAGATATTTTAGTAACCATCAAATAAGATATATAAGTGACCTATCGCCTTAAACATGAATAGCAACTTGAGCATAATGTTGTCTTCCACGTCTATGGTAACGTGCAGTCAATGTTGTCATAGACATCTATAGCAACATTAATTACACGTTGTTGTAACCTACCGTAACATACAGTGCGCGTTGTCATAAGATCTAAGACAACGCACGTTGCACATTGCCAAACCTTTCAACACTATGACAATATGCTCATCAGTAACCTGCTCCCGCACGTTGCGACAAGCTATGACAATATATTTTGCATATTGTCGTAGGCTAAATTTCTTATAGTGATTATATATAATGTAATTTTATCATTAGCACTTTCTAACGTCAAAAAGTTAGGACAAATCAATCAAGTTCATCCATTGTATTTGAATTAAATAGAAAATAAAATTTATTTAAAGGAGAGAATAATTTTTTTAAAGTTAGGAAATAGTAATATTAAAATTACTATGTGTGTGTGTGTGTGAAACATGTTACACACGAAGGTAGTTTTTTTCAATCAATTTTATATATCACTTACTTTTTAATTTAATAAAAACAAAAAAGATAATTAATTTAATTCCATTTCTAACTCTTAAAATATTAATAAACACTAGCATTAAATTTAGTAATTTAATTTCCATTTCTCTTCATTCCCTTTCAAATGGAACTGGAGTCCCTTTACTTTTTCTTCTTAGTTGCCCTTATGTCATATTAGTAATTTCCATTTAATAATTCATTTTCTAAAAAGTAAATTACAATTTAGCTATTCGGTTTAAAAATATGTTTAGACAAAACAAATTTTTTGGTTTTATTATAATTAACCCACCCACCGTTAGTAGATCTCTGTTAGAGTTAACTGATTGAAGGGCAAAATTATCTTCTGATCTTTTTTATTTTATTTTTTATTTTTTTAAATAAATATTAAAACCTTAAGATCAATTAAATAAATTTTTTAAATTAGATCTCTACCGTCTATCTCTAGATGGATAATGAAGATTATTTGAAAAAAATTTAAAAATTAAAAATTAAATAAAAAATTTAAATTAAATAGTTAAATGAAAAAAAAATTATCAATTTTCCATTTCTATTTTAAAATGGACAATAAAGATTAAGATGGATAGTGAAAATTAATTTGAAAATAAAAATTTAAAAATTAATTTAAAATTTTCATTATATAGATAGACAATATAGATTAATTTAAAAAAAATTAAAAAAATTAATTTAAAATTAAAATATTAATCTTCAATCTTCAATCTTCATCCCTTAATCTCAGTCTCCTCTCCTCTCTCACCACCGTTCTCCTCACTCTCCTCAGTCTGTCGTTGTTCGCTTCCTTTTTCCTTCTTTCTCTCTTCCCTTTTGTTGCTGCCTTCTTCTCCCTTGCTTTTCCTCTTCATCTTATAGGTTCATTTAGGTTAAACTTAGATGAACTTTTATCTGCATTCGTTGATTCGAACCCAAATGACGGTTTTTCTAGGTTCGTCTTCATTTTTTGTTTTTTTTTTTTTTTTTTTTTTTTTTTTTTTTGCGTTGGTTTGATGACTTTTGACGATTGATGATGTTGGTTTTGACAATTGATGATGATTTTGGTGTGTTGATCTTTTAATATTTTATTTCTTAATCTTTGTGGGTTTGATGATTTTTTATGTTGGGCTTAATATTGATGATGGTTTTTGTGGTGATGTTGAGTTTCCAATGAATATGTTGGGTTTGATGGTTTTACGGGAGATTGATAATGTTGGGTTTGATTGATGATGTTCGATTTTCAATTGATGATGTTAAGAGATTGATTGATGATGGTTAGGTCTATTTTTTGGGCTTCCAGGCTAAAACCCAAATGATTGTTTTTTATTTTTCTTTCTTTTTAGTTTTCATTTTGAAAGTAAAAAGATAAGAGCATTTTGGCCTTTTAACCATATTTACACTATTTATTATCAACTCTAACGGATACTCCCTGATAGTGGCAGATTAATTATAAGGGTTATTATGAAAAACCCCATTGGAATCAAAACTAATGGAAATTTACCCTCCGTTTTTAAATTATTAGGTTAATCGCCCCCTACCGTTAACTTTCCATCCAAAATGTTAAGATTTTCTGTCCAAACTAATGAAATGACCAAAATACCCTTAATAACAATTTCCGGCCAACATTTCTGGTTTCCGGTTGAAGAAAAAATTTGAACCCAAAGAGACCAAAATCAAATTTGAAATCAAAACCAAATCTAGAAACCCAAGTCAGCCACCATTATCATCAACAACATCTAACCACCATTATCAACATCAACAATAATTTGAGAAAAAAAAAATCAGACCCAACAGAGACTCATTGTACTACAAACCACCAAAAACAACCATCAACCACCCACCCACCACCCAGAACAACCCTAAATCAACCACCCACAACCACCACAAACCACCCACCACCACACCCCACCCAAAATCGTCTGGTGCTAAGGTTCGAAACCCAGAACCAAACTGGTTCTGGGTTCTAATCGACCCAGAACCGTCTGGTTTTGGCTCGATTCGAACCCAGAATCGTCTGGTTAAGGGTCGATTAGAACCCAGAACCAATCTGATTCTGGGTTCGCCGAACCCGGAACCAGTCTGTTCTGGGTTTCGGCGAACCCGAAACCAGACTGGTTTTGGGTTTCGACGAACCCAGAACCAGACTGGTTCTAGGTTTCGAAACCCAGAACCAGACGGGTTCTGGGTTCGCCGAACCCGGAACCGTCTGGTTCTAGGTTTCGAAACCCAAAACCAGATAACCAAAATAGAAAAAGAAAAGAAGAATGAGATGAAGGAGAAGGGTGTGGGTTGGTCGCCGGCGATGGAGGAGGACGCGGGAGGCGAGAGAAAAAGAGAGATGGAGGAGTGAGAGAGAGAAGAAAATGGTGAAGTGAGGGAGAGATGAAAGAGCGAGAGACTGGTAGAGAGAGAGTTGAAATAAAATTATATATTCAATTACCATTTTACCCTTCAAAGTTAACATCATCCGGTTTTTTTAACCGGTAGGGGACGGTTTACCTAATAATTTAAAAACGGGAGGAAAATTTCCATTAGTTTTCATTTCAGGGGAGTTTTTCATAATAACCCAAAATAAAAGATGATAATAAGAAAAAACAGTTGTGCCACCTATCCTCGCGTAGGCTAAAATGAATCCATATGCTTGGAATTGAAGGAATATCATTTGCAAGAAACATTATTCTTCTTCATTTTAGCCGTATTGGAGAGATTTAGGAGTAGGACTGACCTGTCCTCCCAAATGGATCTTTTTCATGACCCTTCTATTGACATACACTGCACAGCTTTTTAATAAATTGTGACCAAACAAATATCCCATGTTTCCATGTATGATCACTAGGACAGACCTCAAATATTTTGGGTATTTACAAAAACACAAAAAACAACTCACGGGTGTGATGCATTTAAGAGACCCCACGTATTGGAACCATCATTTGCCACTAAACTTCGAGTCTTGGAGCTCTGACAGCTAGCCCAAATTTTTTTCTTTTTCAAAAACATCATAATATTCTTAAATTAAATATACACACAATTTCCACACTTTAAGACACTAATCCTCTCCACTCACGATGTCCAACATGACTAGGAGCAGGAGAGGATAATGTGTATACTTTGCTTTGACATGTTTTTAGAGAACAAAAAACAAAAAATATCAATCATTTTGAGAGTCCTATTTGCATGACAATATATGAGTTTGTAATGATAATTTTTCATTAGTTATTCAACTACGTGTTGTCTTTTTCTTACTGTGGTTACTGGCTCCACTAACTCAAGCCATGATTATATCTTCCACTGTCACCCATGTTAGGTGTTGTTGTTGGCCAATACTTCAACTTAAAAAGTTACATTAAATCGAGTTATATATATAGTCAACTCACTATGTGCCAAATACTCCATACCTATGAATAAATACACAACTCAAAAGTAAAAATCTTAACACTAACTCCAGCAATATACTTAAAAAGTAGCATCATTTTCAGCGTCTCTACGCTCTCTCCCACGACTGGATTTGGTGGTTTTTCTTGTACAAAATCCATTGCACAAACAGACAAAACAATAAACAACCAACTTCTAAAATTTGTGTGGGGAAATAACCGAATAGACACATCGATTAATAAACTATTAGCAAGTGAAACATGACTTAACGTGCACAAGTTGGCTTGGCTAGAAAGAGTCGATATATGTATAAAAAAAAAAAAGGGTTATCATGAAAAACCCCCCTGGAATGAAAACTAATGAAAATTTACCCCCCGTTTTTAAATTATTAGGTTAACTGCCCCCTACCGTTAACTTTCCATCCAAAATGTTAAGATTTTCCGTCCAAACTAATGAAATGACCAAAATACCCTTAATAACATTTTCCGGCCAACATTTCTGGTTTCCGATTGAAGAAAAAATTTGAACCCAAAGAGACCAAAATCAAATTTGAAATCAAAACCAAATCTAGAAACCCAAGTCAACCACCATTATCATCAACAACATCAACAACATCTAACCACCATTATCAACATCAACTCACAACATCAACAACAATTTGAGAAAAAAAAAACCCAGACCCAACAGAGACCCATTGTACTACAAACCACCAAAAACAACCATCAACCACCCACCCACCACCCAGAACAACCCTAAATCAACCACCCACAACCACCACAAACCACCCACCACCACACCCCACCCAAAATCGTCTGGTGCTAAGGTTCGAAACCCAGAACCAAACTAGTTCTAGGTTCCAATCGACCCATAACCGTCTGGTTTTGGCTCGATTCGAACCCAGAATCGTCTGGTTAAGGGTCGATTAGAACCCAGAACCAGTCTGGTTCTGGGTTTCGAAACCCAGAACCAGACGGTTCTGGGTTCGCCGAACCCGGAACCAGTCTGTTCTGGGTTTCGACGAACCCGGAACCAGTCTGTTCTGGGTTTCGGCGAACCCGGAACCAGACTGGTTCTGGGTTTCGGCGAACCCAAAACCAGACTGGTTCTAGGTTTCGAAACCCAGAACCAGACTGGTTCTGGGTGCGACGAACCCAGAACCCGTCTGGTTCTGGGTTTCGAAACCCAGAACCAGACGGGTTCTGGGATCGCCGAACCCGGAACCGTTTGGTTCTAGGTTTCGAAACCCAAAACCAGATAACCAAAACAGAAAAAGAAAAGAAGAAGGAGATGGAGGAGAAGGGTGTGGGTTAGTCGTCGGCGATGGAGGAGGATGCGGCAGGCGAGAGAAAAAGAGAGATGGAGGAGTGAGAGGAGAAGAAAATGGTGAAGTGAGGGAGAGATGAAAGAGCGAGAGACTGGTAGAGAGAGAGTTGAAATAAAATTATATATTCAATTACCATTTTACCCTTCAAAGTTAACATCATCCGGTTTTTTTAACCGGTAGGGGACGGTTTACCTAATAATTTAAAAACGGGGGGTAAATTTCCATTAGTTTTCATTTCAGGGGAGTTTTTCATAATAACCCAAAAATAAAAGATGATAATAAGAAAAAACAGTTGTGCCACCTATCCTCGCGTAGGCTAAAATGAATCCATATGCTTGGAATTGAAGGAATATTGTTGGTTAATTTTTTAATAAACCAAATTTATTTAAACCTTGCAAGTGCACAAATCGTTTGACTGAGTATAGCGACAAGCAAGAGTCGATCCCACGAGGAGTTTCAACTTAATTTAATTTTAAATTTATTTAAGACCTAAACTAGAACAATTAAAATAAATGAAAAGGCTTTTGGAATTGAATTGAGAATAAACTAAATTAATGCATAAAATTAAATAGAAGAAATCAATGAATAAAAGCTTAGTTAGAACATCCTATCCACCACTAAACAATCCCTCAATTTACTAAAAGATTAATAAAGCAAATTCATGATAATGCATGATGAAGATATTCACGACAAGGTATGATTAACTCATGTCGTATAGATTCTTCCTTAATTAGTATACAAATCGCATGATGTCTACGTAGATGCGTGTATTCCTAATTATAACCTAGCATGATGTCTACTTAGGTTTAATAATTGGAACCCATTAAGCATTAGAAGAATATGAATATCATACAAATCCTAGAACATGATGTCTATTCTAGGTATATATGAATTAATGTCTCTCAATTGGTTCGTAAGCAATTGATTGTTGCAAATAAAGAATATGCCCGTATGATGTGCAGTTTATATTCTTACAACATAATCCTAAAAATATGTTTTCAAGGTGATCAATCAAATAAACAAAATAAATAGAATAAAATTAAACTAGAGACATTAATTTCATCATACAAAATATAAATCTTTATTGAAAAGATAAATAAATTGAGTTCATGTTTAGGGCTTCAAGTTAGCCCTAACTAATAAACTAACTAAATAAAAATAAAGAAAAGAAAAGATGAAACCGAAGCCTTCAGCCTTGCTCCTACGCTTCTCTCTCTATCTTCTGATCTCTGTCTTCTCGATCTCTCCCCTAATTGAATGGTGAAAGCACCTATTTATAGACACTCAATCCTTGAGAGACAAGATTTCCTCAATTGAGAAGGATTCTACTTCCAACTTTGATTTAGAATCAAGTTTTGATTTGGAATGTGAATCCTTTTTATTTTAGGACTAAAACTCTTCCTAATTGCTTGACTCATCTAATTAGGACGTTTAAAGGTTTAGGAAATTGATTAGGAATGCTAAAAGATGAAATTGGAATTTCCTATGTTTTCCCGTAGCTGTCAGGTTTCGTGACAGCCTGACCTTCAGACATTAAATCAGTCATAACTTTCTCTAGAAAATTCCAATTGATACACCGTCAGCGGCGATGGAAACTAGACATCCGGGGCTTTAATTTGATAGGTTATAGCTCACACAACTCAAACTGTACACTTCGTACGAGCTCCTGCAAGTCACGTCACGTTTCTGCCCAAAATTCTGCAATTTCCTTCTAAAACATTCTCCAATTCCTTGAGCTGCAATTAATCTTCAAAAATCATTCGATTCCATCATTTTTCTTCTCAAACCCTAATTCAAAGCATAAAAACACAAAACAAATTAAAAGTATCAATTCCACACAAAAATATAGCATAAATAGAAGGTAATATGGGCATAAAATAATGATAATTAATGACTCAACAAATATCATTTGCAAGAAACATTATTCTTCTTCATTTTAGCCGTATTGGAGAGATTTAGGAGTAGGACTGACCTGTCCTCCCAAATGGATCTTTTTCATGACCCTTCCATTGACATACACTGCACAGCTTTTTAATAAATTGTGACCAAACAAATATCCCATGTTTCCATGTATGATCACTAGGACAGACCTCAAATATTTTGGGTATTTACAAAAACACAAAAAACAACTCACGGGTGTGATGCATTTGAGAGACCCCACGTATTGGAACCATCATTTGCCACTAAACTTCGAGTCTTGGAGCTCTGACAGCTAGCCCAAATTTTTTTCTTTTTCAAAAACATCATAATATTCTTAAATTAAATATACACACAATTTCCACACTTTAAGACACTAATCCTCTCCACTCACGATGTCCAACATGACTAGGAGCAGGAGAGGATAATGTGTATACTTTGCTTTGACATGTTTTTAGAGAACAAAAAACAAAAAATATCAATCATTTTGAGAGTCCTATTTGCATGACAATATATGAGTTTGTAATGATAATTTTTCATTAGTTATTCAACTACGTGTTGTCTTTTTCTTACTGTGGTTACTGGCTCCACTAACTCAAGCCATGATTATATCTTCCACTGTCACCCATGTTAGGTGTTGTTGTTGGCCAATACTTCAACTTAAAAAGTTACATTAAATCGAGTTATATATATAGTCAACTCACTATGTGCCAAATACTCCATACCTATGAATAAATACACAACTCAAAAGTAAAAATCTTAACACTAACTCCAGCAATATACTTAAAAAGTAGCATCATTTTCAGCGTCTCTACGCTCTCTCCCACGACTGGATTTGGTGGTTTTTCTTGTACAAAATCCATTGCACAAACAGACAAAACAATATACAACCAACTTCTAAAATTTGTGTGGGGAAATAACCGAATAGACACATCGATTAATAAACTATTAGCAAGTGAAACATGACTTAACGTGCACAAGTTGGCTTGGCTAGAAAGATATATGTATAAAAAAAAAAAAGGGTTATCATGAAAAACCCCCCTGGAATGAAAACTAATGAAAATTTACCCCCCGTTTTTAAATTATTAGGTTAACCGCCCCCTACCGTTAACTTTCCATCCAAAATGTTAAGATTTTTCGTCCAAACTAATGAAATGACCAAAATACCCTTAATAACATTTTCCGGCCAACATTTCTGGTTTCCGATTGAAGAAAAAATTTGAACCCAGAGAGACCAAAATCAAATTTGAAATCAAAACCAAATCTAGAAACCCAAGTCAACCACCATTATCATCAACAACATCAACAACATCTAACCACCATTATCAACATCAACTCACAACATCAACAACAATTTGAGAAAAAAAAACCCAGACCCAACAGAGACCCATTGTACTACAAACCACCAAAAACAATCATCAACCACCCACCCACCACCCAGAACAACCCTAAATCAACCACCCACAACCACCACAAACCACCCACCACCACACCCCACCCAAAATCGTCTGGTGCTAAGGTTCGAAACCCAGAACCAAACTGGTTCTAGGTTCTAATCGACCCATAACCGTTTGGTTTTGGCTCGAAACCCAGAACCAGACTGGTTTTGGGTACGGCCAACCCAGAACCGTCTGGTCTGGTTCTGGGTTCGCCGAAACCCAGAACCAGACGGGTTCTGGGTTCGCCGAACCCGAAACCGTCTGGTTCTGGGTTTCGAAACCCAGAACCAGACGGATTCTGGGTCCGTCGAACCCGGAACCGTCTGGTTCTGGGTTTCGAAACCCAGAACCAGATAACCAAAACATAAAAAGAAAATAAGAAGGAGATGGAGGAGAAGGGTGTGGGTTGGTCGCCGACGATGGAGGAGGACGCGGGAGGCGAGAGAAAAAGAGAGATGGAGGAGTGAGAGAGAGAAGAAAATTGTGAAGTGAGGGAAAGATGAAAGAGCGAGAGACTGGTAGAGAGAGAGTTGAAATAAAATTATATATTCGATTATCATTTTACGCTTCAAAGTTAACATCATCCGGTTTTTTTAACCGGTAGAGGGCGGTTTACCTAATAATTTTAAAACGGGGGGTAAATTTTTATTAGTTTTCATTTCAATGGGGTTTTTCATAATAACCCTTAATTATAATAAAACTAAGGGAAAAATCCAAAAAATCCCCTGAAAACGAAAATAATATCAATTTACCCCACTTTTTGAAAATATTAGCCAAAAAAACCCTCTACCGTCTCCCAAAAGCGGTTTTCATCCAGGTTTTTAATGGTTTTGTAATAAAAATAGTAAAAGACCAAAATACCCTATAATATGAAAACATTAAAAAATAAAAAACAAACAATTACTCAATTATCAAACTATCCTTTCATAACCAAATTTAAAAAAATTAAATAAATAATAAATTAATTTAAAAAACCTAAAATAAATTAAAAACTTAATAAAAAATAAAAATCTTTATTAACTTTTATTATTTGTTAAATTGAATTAAATTAAACTAATTTCTAAATTAAATTTCTTATTATTATTAATTAATTATAAAATCCTTTTTATATAATGTTATCCTAACAAATATTGTAAATTAAAAAAAAAAAAATTCAAACTAGGTGAAAGATCTGGGTTTGAATCCAGATCTTCAACATCACGTTGAAAATCTGGGTTCAAACCCAAATCCACCAACACAATAAAAAACCTAAAAATTAAAGGATATGAAAAAAAAAATGCAAACAAAAAAATACGAAACTACAAAGTTTTCAGCTCTTAAAATCATGTTCAAGATCTGGATTACAATCAAAGTTTTGTAGCAAAAATACAGAAAAAAATATAACACTCCATCCACCAATAATCACAAACAATTCCATCAATTTCTCTGCATCCCAACAAATAATCACAATCAAAGTTTTCCAACAAAAATACAAACAAAAAAAAAAATCAAACGGCACCGCTAGGAAGGCTGCCGATCATCCTCTCTGATAACGACCGACAAGGACCTCGACGAGTACGAGCGGACCTCCTCCAACTTGCAGAAGCCATGCCCATCGAGAGCACCACCAAGTCCGACGACTAGTTCTCAAAGGCTTTGAACGGCGCCTCTCTCTCGAACAGAGGCTTTGCCGGTGCCGGCGAAGCTGCAGTTGAGGCCAATAAAGAGAATAGAGGAAGATGGGCAGTATGCCGGTAAAGAGAAGAGCAGAGATGAAGAGTTGAAGGTGGGAGAAGAAAAAGAAAAGAAATGGAGAGATGGAGAGGGATGACAGTAGAGAGAGGGTGAGCGGAAGAGACAGAGATCGAGATGGAATGATAAAGAGAGAGAGGGAGGGTGGGGGGACGGGCCGCGTCTGTGAGAGAGAGGGAGGGTGGGGGCGCCGCGTCTGTGAGAGAGAGAGAGAGAGAGAGAGGGTGAGAGAGTGTTTTTTATTTTTTTTTCTTTTAATTTATTTTCAATTGTTTTTATTTATTTATTCTTTATTTAATTAAAAAATTATTTATTATATACCAGCTGTATTCTATTACTTATGATAACGTCCAATTACGTTTTTACCCTTAATATTAACGGATCCGTCACTTTCCTAATCGTTTTACTATCCCAATTGACGGTCGGACCTTTTTGGCTAATATTTTCAAAACCAGTGGTGGTTTGACATTATTTTTATTTTTAGGGGGCAAATTGATAATATCCCTAAAACTAATAACTCTTTTCCGTCTAAATATAGTTTCAAATTAAGTAGCTAAATTGTAATTTGTTGTTTTCTAAAACCTCCTAAAACCCATATTGCTCAACCCTTGATAGAGCTCCGTTTTGTGTAAAACCTCTTCAAAGCCCTGTGTTTGAGCCATGTCGCTGTTGAAGACCCAGAACCGTCTCTACACACCCACCACCACCAGAACCCTCTCACACCTTTCACTTTTCATCAGAAATCTAACAAACCCAACTCAAACCACCACCAAGTCTCTCCATCTTCTCTTCCAAGAAGCCGTAGGATTAGTCGAAACCCCGCAAGCCCAACCCCAAACCGAAACCGATGAGTTGAAGAAAGGGTTGAGAGAAATAGAAGAGGAAGTGAGACATTTGAAGGCCAATCCCAACAACCAAGAGAACGTCAATGAAAATGCAAACATCGAAGTACCCAACAAAGACAAGAAAATGGGTTTGTCCAGTTTGTTTCTTAATAAGAAGAGGAGGCAAGAAGAAGCGAAGCGAGTAAGGAGAGAAGAAGAGGAGCCTAAGGTTTTCAAGGAGCTTTCCCCAGATATGAGGAAGCTGTTGAGTCATTTGTTTCAAAAAGGGTATTTCAAGAAAGCCAATTTCTTGCCTGATGATAAAAGAAATTTGGATTTGAGTTATTTTAATGATAGTTATAGCAGGAGTTTTATTAAGTTCGCTGCGGAAAGGTTTGGCAAGGATAATCAGGAGATTGCAAAGTAAGATTTATCTTTTTTGTTTTGCCTATTGGGTATGGTTGGTTGTTTTGTTTTGTTTGTTTGTTTTTGAATTTGATATGCAAGAGAACTTGGTGTTTGAAGAAATGACTAGAAGGAGTTGAAGAACAGAAGTGAGGCAATGGCATTAGTTTGAGCTGAGTGAGAGGTTGTGATCTGTGATAGTTTGAATAGTGAGATTAGAATCGTAGCATTAGTCTTTAGAATTATGTTGTAGTTATAAGGATGTCATCAACAGCAAGAACATGCGTACCAATCGGGAACTGGTCAATGGCACCATCTTCACCAGCAGAAGAGACCTTTCTGTCCTCCACAGCCATTTCAACTTAAAACAGCTAGTTCAGAAACAGAGCAAATACAGAGGTCACTTCAAAAAACAACAAACAAGGTTTGGTTTTGACTGCTCAAACTTTTGTTTTTGTATGACTAGCTGTTTGTTGTTTGTTGAAGTGATCTGTTTCTTTGCTCGGTTTTTGAACTTGCTGTTTTAAGTTGAAATGGCTGTGGAGGACAAAAGGGTCTCCTCTGCTGGTGAAGATGGTGCCATTGACCGGTTCTCGATTGGTTTGCCTTTTTTTGGTTTTTGTTTTCATTTTCATGTCATATAGATTTTTTTCTTGTTTTGTAGAGATGGGGTTTTTAAATTGTTGTCGTTGGTTCATGAAGAAATTACTAGAATGACTCGAAGCAACGAAGTGTGGTTCTGGAATAGTCTTGGTGGCAAGACACTCAATATACCTTGGTTTGTGTGGAAAGTTGTGATTGTGATCGATTGTGATTAATTCGGATTTACTGTGATTATGATTGATTGTGATTAATTAGGAAAGTGTATATATATTGTATTATTGTAATTAATCCTAAACTTGGAGAGCAAGTTAGGTTAGAACTTAGAAGTCATATTTTTCCCTGTACATTTTTAAATTAATTCAATATGTTCCAATATTTCACAGTTTGTGCAAGATCTTTTGCTTTCTTTTCTTGTATCAAGTATCAACATAACACTTGACCTGGGGAAGTAGAATGTCTGTCGTCATCATACCAGCAACTAGTGGAAATAATACTTGTATGAACAACTAGGTGTCTATCTTAAGGTATCATCAAATGGTTTTTATCTTCTAATAGTGTCCTTGTCCTTTTGACTAATGACATGCGTCATGGTCACTTAATGCCTCACATGTGTCATGGTCTCTTAATGTCTCAGAACAGACATTGTAAATGAGCCAATCGTACTGGTTGCTGGCATTCTAGGCCAAATTTTGTGCTTATACAAAGGAGAAAGTATATATCTTATAGGGACTAAGATATCTCAAAGGATTCTGGCCTGTATGTGTCTACCAACCATGTCTTGCCACCTGAACACTTCTAGAACCTTCTTTCCAATCCTTGAAGCCCAATTAAACGTATCTTTGAGAATTTCAATTAGTGTTCATATGTAGCATCCAATGTTTTAAAAGGCGAAAGGCGGAACGAGGCGGTAGAGCCTTCGCGAGGCGAGGCGGTAGCCTCAAGGCGGGTCGAGGCGGTAGCCTCGACTCCAAAAGAAAAAAAAAATTCAAAAAAATTAAAAAAAAAAAAAACCTATTATATAAAACATTCATAACAATATAAAATGTAGTGAAAAGCAATATTAGAACCATAAATGTCAAACAATATAGAACAAACACAACAATTATGGATCATCCATATCATCCTAACACACAAAATCATTCATATAAAATCTTAACAAACAAAATATCAAATGATCAATGACCACTAGGGGAATGAAATAAAGAATCATTTGAATCTAGTAGCCTAAAATTTGGATCAAAATATGGAGGCATGGTTGAATCTGGAGGTCAAGTTTCATCTTCATCATCCTCATCACTAGTCTCATTCTCCTCCAACTCAGGTTCTTCAGCCACTTCTTGTATATTCTTCCCTTTGTCTAACAAATAATGTAGAATAATATTTTAGTTGTAGAGCTGCAGATGGAGAAGACGAGCTGCAGTGAGCTGCAGATGGCGAAAACGAGCTGCAGTGAGTTGCAGGTGGAGAAGACGAGCTGCAGTGAACTCGGACTGAGTGATGGAGAGTGTTTAACAAGTTAAAAGTTGAAACAAATTGAAAAACTTACATGGGAGAGTTGGATTTCAGAATGCAGGGAGTTGCAGATGGAGGAGAGAAGCTGTTGATGCCGGTTTTGAGAGACTTGAGTGATGGAGAGTGTTTGAGAGACTTGAGTGATGGAGGATTGGAGAGATTTTAAGAGAAATGGAGAGAAAAATGGTGTACACAGTGTAGAAGAGGTGCTGTCGGCAGAATGGAAAACTTTCATCTACTGTCATTAGGTTTTTGCAACACAAAATGAAGTTGAAAGTCCTTTTTGACCCCTGTTAAAAAATTGCCGCCTCAGGCCGGCCTCAGGCCGCCTCGCCTCTGAGGCGGGCGCCTCAGCCTCCAGAGGCGGGGTTTTTTCTGCACCCCGCCCCATATGGGCGCCTTGAGGCGCCTTAGTGCCCAAGGCGGCGAGGAGGCGGCGCCTCGCCTCGCCTTTTAATTCAATGGTAGCATCTGGATGTTGTTGGTAGCTATCTGCATTTCATCATGCTGAATAGGCCAATTTTCATCCCCAACTTATTTAAATGCTTTTATGAAAAGAAGCAGCCTGAGAGTTTGAATGCTTCCAAACTTTTAGAGTCCTTCAAAATAACTATAGAGACTAGTTATCTCAAATTCAACCAACCCGTTTAATTCCATGCTTCATCCAAGGCTCTGGTTTATTTTAGTTTCTACGTAACACAAAGAATAAAGTAAATCATTATGTAAGCTGACATGGTGTTTTGTTTCTTTAAACAGCTTGCCTTAGCACATCATTTTAAGCAGACATGATGTTTTGTTTCATTGAAAAGCTTGCTTTAGAACAACATGCTTAGGACTGTAACTATCTGTATTTTATTTTAAGAATAAAAACCAAAAATTTACTAGCCAGTGGCCACTGGCATGAGACTGCAACTTTAGATTGAATATTGTGCTATATTGAGGCACATGATTGTGGAGTCTGTTCTAAGTATATGGATGTGATATAACGTTGTTATAGAATGTACGTATTAATTATTATATGGAATTTAGATGTTTTGTTGTTGATTTTTTGAATTCTTCAATCTAGAATGTGATTGTGATTTGTCTGTCGATTTCTGATGCTTATTGAATCCTACAGGAGTTTCACAAACGACATGGTGTCGGTGAGTTCCAATGGGAAAGTTAGTATTTTATAATGACATTTAGAGTTAAAACAAGTTGTACTGTTATGTGAGTGATTGCAAAAAATTGCTTTTACAGGACAAAACATGACTTTCAATAAGCCCCACATTGCCCCCTCAACCCGTCCTTTTTGTGCCTTATTCTGGTTGTCATTGTTCAATGAGAAGATTCTATTAATTATTTAAGTCTTTGATATCATATTGTCACGGTTATTGAATGCGATATACCACTATATTTGCTTGTCATTATAGGCCTGTTTTAGCGTTTTTCTTGTTTTGTGGAAAATAGCTGCACTCATGATCTAAGAATCTGACGTTTAAAAATTTCAATTAATGATCTTATATATAGGGTCCTGTGGCAGTTAGTGCCATTATTTTTACATTTCTAAGAAAGCCGAATTTATAGCTTTTTCTTTGTCCTTTGTTCTTTTTTTTTCCCTCTTTTGGGATACTTGGGTGATGGAATCCTTGTTTATAGGGTTTTTATTCTTTTTGTTTTGGTTTGCCCTTGCACAACTTCGTGTAGTTGGATGACACCATTTTTTTGCTGGCATTTTATAATGAATTTATTACTTAACAGAAAGGAAATGATAAATGAAAGCTTGAGAGATTAGGCATTTTAGAATTTAGATGTGCATAAAAGTGGAAATTATGAGCTAAATTTATAAAGGTTCCTAAAGAAATTTATTTTATTCTTAAACTTGAGCAAATGACTTTTGACGGTTTTAGTTCTTTCCTTGTGAGTTTTAACTTAAAGTCATTGTGAGATGAGGATATGAGGTTTATATTGTCAGTTAAAATTCTAAGGCTAAACCTTTAGCAGCTAGTGAGCACCATTTTGGGATTCTACTGTCAGTGTCCCTTAACAGTATTACACATATGTACAAGGTTAGATTTAACATATTTCTGAAAACTGAATTCATGGACATGTCAAATTGAAGTAATATGAAAAGTCTAAATTGCACTATTTCAACTATGTAGATATATTATGCAGGATATATTTATCAGAAAGACGATGTGAGTAATGATGTCTTAGTAATCCCTCAATTCACGTATTTACAAGTATAGTTGCTGCTGTGTATTTGTCTAAAATCTGTGTGAATGATGAAATAAATGGTATAAGTATTTCACCTAATTTGAGGCGATGCTGGAATTTTGCACATCCTCAACTTATAAGTTGCATTTTCTTATAATTCTTCAACTCTTCCACTTCCATCTGCCTTGTTATGAGCACTCAGTCTTCTAGTGTTCCTCTTTATACTCATGCCAGCATCGCAATGTTTTTTGGATTTTCAGATGGCTGTCTGGCAGTGACTTAAAAAGGGTTGCCCTCCACGGTTGTCCTTCCCTCTCAAAGAAGAGTGTTTTTTCTGCCAAGCAGTTGCGTAACTTTTTTGAAATTCAAGAGGACACTGTAAGCCAATATTTCGGTTCAATCGTTAACACTGCTCTCATTGACGTTATGCTTACCTCAGTACAACTTCATAATGTGACGTACTTGCTTCTGCATTTGCTCAATTCAGGTGTGCAGCAAATGTGTTTTAAGACATTCTTGCAACTTTGTAAATCAAAGTGTGTGGAAAGGTGGGAACAAGAATTTGAGATTGGCTGATGTAATGAGGGTTATCACTTTATATGCAATGGAGTCGGTGCCTCCGGAACTGCCAGTGCCTGATGATGTAAAGGCTTCCATCAATCAATTGTTGAAGGAGGTTATTAATCTAAGTGAAACTACTTCCAAGGCTACTTCGACATCCACAAGTTGATAATCAGGTACTTCAAGGCTGATTCACCACACGATAACATTACTTTGATCGTGCTTTTGGCTCATTGTTGACCATCCACATAATTAATTAGCCTTTCAAAGATTTTAGCTAGTAGATTATTACAGGTATGCACAAGCCAAGAAATGGATTGTTGAGGTACGAAGTGATGGCTGATGTTAAAAGCTGTATTCTCCTTAAACTTATCTATCTATACAAAGATAAATGGTAGTTTCATGGCATAGAATTATTATATAGAAAATATTCATGTCAAAGTTTTTGTATGGGTACAAGAAGTTATGTGGATATGTGTACGTGCGCATATATATATATATATATATAATCAAATGGGTCAGAGGTCTATTGGAACCAAACGAGATTAAACATTATATGTGAGATCACTATATATACTCCCATGAATGAGAGACGATTACTCTTACAATAAGAGAAGTAATTATCTCAATTTGGTTGCAAACATTACCCACACAAGCTGCAATATGTGTTTGATTGAAAATGAACTCTTTGTCTCTTGAAAAGTAGAGAGTTACATAACCATTTATGTTAAGAAGCAATGTGTTTGGTTGTAATGCTATATTCACTTGATGAATTTGATTATTATTGATAAATTAATCTCTATTATTTGATCACTTATTCCTACATGTGGTTTTATTAAAAAACAAAAAAAAAACTGGTTTTAATGTAGTTTAAGTTAGAAAAAAGAATTGTGAACTTTTGGATAATAAGTTGGTCTGTTATTGATGTTATATATTTATCACAAGCATTAACATAATTAGTTTTGAATTCAATTGTCTTGACTTTGAAATTTCCAATTTAAGACAAGTAGTCGGCTATCTGCCGACAGACTTGCCGTTGGGATTTAGATTTAGTTTTGCCCATAGGAGGATCTTCTAGAATTCCACATGGGGAATTAGAGCTTGGCCTAAAAGTGGAGTTCACATGTAAGGAAGGAAATTGTGTTGGTTCCTGTATAAATAAGGTGGGAATCGTTGGTTGACTTTGATATTGATTTGTAGAAGAGTAATGTTATACTTTTTAAATTTTTTTGTTCAAATTCATACTCAAATAATGTGGTATGTGAATTATCAACATCTTATAAATTATGATATAATGTAATAATTATTATGACGTTTACAACTCATATATTATATCACTTGAACATAAATTTGGTTAAAAAATTTGAGAAGTCTAACATCACTCTTCGTAAAAATATTGAACCGATCCAATAAATGTTTAAATATAAATTAAATTAAACTAGCTGTTTCAGTTTAGTTTTGTTATATGATTTGGGCTTATTTAATTGAATAAATAGCTTGAATGAACTATTTTAAACTATATTGTTTTCATGATTTTAATTTCTCTTTTTTTTGGGATATGAATTTGAACCAAATTATTTTATAGATTTAAAAACGTTTGGATGCCAACGGTTGATAATATTAAAGATTTAACGAACGTAAGCAAATACATTCTCTTTTAATCCGAGTGATTATGCATTTTTCTATCCATCCATCCATCTACTTAACTAGTGGGGGGTTCAAATCCTATCATGTGCATCTTACAAATATGTGTGAGTGTTTTTATGTGAGTTGTGTAAATAACAATTGATCTTAAAATGTCCTTATAGAATTCTAAACCATTCAATATCAATTTTCTTTAAAAAAAAAAAAGAAAAAAGGTGTTAGGATTATTATTATTATTATTGTTACCTTTTTTTAAAAGCATTATAACAAGTATTTACATATTGAATTGATTGTAGGTTCTCGAAACTGAACTAATAACCGCACAAAAATTGTTGATTTTTTTTAAAAATAAATTTAATGGACGTTCAATCCGAAATATCATATAAAATTGAACCAAATTAAACTGATTGAATCAATTTGGTTTGTTAGTTGGATTCAATTTATTGATTCATAATGATCGTCATGGATTAAGAATGTTTTTAACTTACCAAAACAGTATATTAGCTTATTCAAGGGTTTTGCCTACCCTATTCTTATACACAGGAATATAATTGTTTATATAGCCAATGTAGAATCGTTTTGACAAGGACATGCTAAGTGACATGAAGCATATTAACACAATTAAGTTGCCATGTTTACAAAGTTTATGATGATGATCTTTGGTGATTTGGTCAAAACTTATGTCAAAAGAAATGTTCTTTCAGGTGAGGAGGTCTTTGTGGGGCATAATCAGCAGCCAATTCACATTGAAGAACATTCAGATCACCCTTTCCATGTTTTCCAATATTAGTCGGTGGAGGTCAAAAATTCTAGCTATCCAAGTCTTTCTAGACCTTCCTTCATGTAACATTTTCTTTGTTTGAATCAGGGGAAATCAATTCTAAAATATGTTTTGTGAAAACTTCACTTTTTTAAACTCAAATTGTTCATAGCTCTACCATCACTAAGTTTTAAAAAATTCATCAAGTTAGTCTCTCTAATCAAAATTTTAACTATCAAACCCAACAAAAACAACATAATGATGATTTTGCCCTTGATTATTTATACACGGCATTCAATGATAATTTTGTTCTCTTAGAAAATAACTCATATAATATTTAATAACTTAAATTTATTTTTAAAATATGGATGGAGGAGATTTTATCTCTTGCATCTATTATACAATCTCCACAATTCAAAAAATAATTTTGAGAAAGGAGAATTTAAAATTAAATGATAAAGTAAAATTTAAAAAATCTTAAACTAATTCCATCTATTATACGATCCCCACCTTTCAAGAAAAAATAACTATAAACAAAGAAAATTAAAAATTAAAATAAAGTTAAAAACATATAATTAAAAAATATATATTTTTTAAAATTTTCTTTATTTTAAAATATATATATAAAAATATAAAATCTTAGGTTATGGAAAGATCCGAATCTCATAATATTTGGGAAAACAGAGCTGATTGCTCATGGAGCAATCCACTCCATTGCACATGGTTACTTCATCAGAGACAAAGCAATCGCTCTATCTCAAATGGATAGAGATTAAGGAGCAACTCCATCTCCATCCATCTGATTGCTCTATCTCTGATGGAGATGAAGACGAAGTCGTTCCATTTCCATTTTCATCCATCAAAGACGAAGCAAGTCCATCTCACATAAAGATAGAGTCGTTTCATCTCCATTCTAGTTGGATATGAAACAACTCCATCTCAATTAGCTTCATCTTTGATGGAACTCCATCAGAGATGGACTTTTTTCAGATCTGGAAAAGAATCTAGGTTTCCTTTAAAAAAAATGAAATTTTTTTTTCTATTGATATAATTTGTGGGTCTTTTCTTGATATAATCAATGTTTGGTATTGATTTTTTATTGTAGTGTCGTTAGATATCAAATGGATGACAAATTTGAATTGTTTTATTGAATATAAAGGTTGATGTGATAGTTGGATTGAATATGAAGATCTAGGGTTAAGGGTTCAATTTTTTTCCTATAATTTCTCAATTTCTAAAAACGAAAATACTCTTATAATTGATAGATTTGACCAATATTGACAAACGGTTGGGATCAAATTGATGAGCTTCTATAACTTTAGAGATGACGGGAGCTATAAACTAAGTCGTATTTAAAGAAGTGAAGTTTCTCGAAATATGGTTTTCACCAATAAAACTAGTTAACAGCCAATTTAATGTAATTTAGACAAAGTTCATGGAAAAACAAAAACAACAATGGTGCCGATAAATGTAGAAAAGATATAAAGGCAACAGATGAAAGAGGCAAAAGAGTTTTTAATACGGTTTGACTGTATAGAAGCTACGTCCATGGTTGTATTATTGTTGTGATAAGAGGATAAAGAAATAGAGTTTCGGTGTGTGGTGGCCGAAGTTGCCTCCATTTTCCATGCATGAAGGACCCTGGGATTCCTTATTCTTGCACAATTTTATCATTGAGTAAGAAAGACTAAGATTTTCTTTTTCTAATTTACATCAAACTGCTTTAAGTATATAGATTTTGAATCAAACCAATATTCTGGAGATTTCTGAGTTGGTATAGTTTCCTATTTGATCAAGATCTCTTTTTGTTTTCAAGACTCTATGGAAATAAGGAAATATACATATTTCTGCAATTTCAATTACAATGAGCACGAGCTACTAGTTGCGAGAGGCTCTGCTACCTATTGCTCCAGTATTGGCTACTGAGGGTTTTCAACTTCATTGGTTGATGCTGATGTGGCGGAAGCTGACATGTCAGATTTTATAAGCTTTCTAACTATGTCATTCAACTAGACTTCTGGTTTTGTTGGACTTTTCAAACTTTATTGAGCTCAAGGCTCAAGTGTTATTTTTAAACACAACATATAAAAATGAAATATATCCATTTTTCTTAATTCGTTTCATTTCTTTCTTTATTTTATCTAAATATTTGGAAAGCTAAATGCATGATCTTTCTTTTTGTCTTTTGTTTTTTTTTTTTTTACCTAGCTTAAGGTATAATCAGAATTGGTAACGATAGATACTGAAATGCAACTCAGGGATCAATTTCCAAAAATAGAAGGGATCAACCTATAAAAAGTGAAAGACAACTCATAAATAATGAAGAAAATTACCAGACATTATAACCGCGTATGAGCTTGAACTTAGCCTACTTGCAACCAAGTGAAGCCCCTAATCAGCGAGGCATCTAGTCCTTTTCGTTGTTTTGCATTCAATACTACAACTTTCATGTGGCGATGTGCAGTCCAATAATTTAATTGATGTCATGACCACTAATTAATTTGACTAGAAACACAACTTGCACTAAAGACAGACAAAAGTAGCTCTTTTCTGAAGAGACAAAGGAGGATGAGTTGGCAAGTCATTTGGTGATGTAGAAATGTCCCACTGGTAGAACCAAAACATCATCCCTTGGGAAGAAAAATATATAAGCTGACATGACATGAACATAAGACATAAACCCATTGTCTGTTACAGGTTTCTCTATCTTTCTTTGCTTTTATTTTTTGGGGAACTTTTAATTTCATCTCTATATTTTTAGTAAATTTTACTTTTTTAAATATGAATTGGTTTATAGCCCCATCCCTAAAATTTTAGAAAATTCATCAATTAGATCCTTATTATTGGTCAAATGTTAGTCAAACTTAATGGTTTAAGGGTGTTTGCATTTTTAAACATATATGTGCTACATGTCCACATAAAAAACTTGAGAAACAAAAAAATATATATATATATAATTATTAAAGAAAAAAATTTTATAAAATAGAAGATTCGGCTTTAAAGTTTGATGACATGGAGTTAAAGCCAAATCTTCATTAAAACAAAAGAAAAATTAAAAAATTAAAAAATAAATCTCCAAAATATATGCTCATTATAAGATTAATTAGAGAAAAGAGAACAATAAAATAACAAGCAACTCCACTTACAAATAGGACTGTTTTCCAATTCTTGCAAGGAGATTGAATATGTCCTTAAAGAGAACTTGATTATGTTTAAGGACAAAGTAGTCATTTAATTCATTCCATTTCTATTAAATTTGACCGTTAAAAATTTGGTCAAAAAGATGAAATTGATGACTTTTTTAAAACCTTAAGGATAATGCGGCTACAAATTAATTCGTGTCCGAAAAAGTAAAATTTGTTAAAAATATAGAGATGAAATTGAAAATTTAACTTTTTTAAATATAAGTTTTTTTAACATTTTTAAAGGATTTTGTTTGCATATGTTCTAAGTAGAATTTGAAAAACCCTCTCAGCAATTTTCTTTCTTTCTTTCTTTCTTTTTTTGAATAAGAAACAACTACCAATTTTTAAAATTAGGTAAAAAGTGTGTACAGGGATTTTACTTTATTAGTGACATATATAAAAAATTAAATATTGAATAAAAAAAGGCTCATTTAAAGAACCAATCTCATGAACAATGAAAAGAAAGTGTTGGGTAAGGTAGATGGAGTTATAGCTTAGTATAGTCCCCTTTTATAGAGATCCCAAGTGTGAGAATAAGATTGAAACAGGGCATGGAGCCAAGCATGTAATCCTTATCGTTTTACAAATATGTTTTTATGGATTTAACTCATAAAATTTCACCTAAAGTGTGAGTAATTTTCTCATTTTTTATGGGTTGTCTTGTCTCACCTTTTGGGAGGAGAGTCTTGCTCCGTATCAAAAGTCTTATTTCAATTAATCTTGACAATATATCAAAATTTAAAAATATAAAATTGTTATACTCAAAAATAACGTTTAGACCGAAACCCCATTAAGGCCCAAAAAACTGGCAGGCCCAAAGGGCCATATAAGGAGTAAAGCAATACAAAGCTTATTAATCATAAAACAAGTCATCAGATGTCACATTAGCAAGAACACTTAATGGGTTTAAATGTGCCAAGGCAATAAGGTGGGCCGAATTGACCAACTCTCATGGAAAACAACTCAAAGGCGTATTAACATTACAATTTATGACACGTCATCAGCTCGCAATTGCTTAGATAGTAAAAGGTTTCAGAAGTAGAAGACCTTTTACAGCCAATATATTTCCTTATTTAAGCAAATTTCTAGAAAGGGAAATAGAATTTCGTCAAACAATATGATCCCTATAATACATAGAAGATCTCTTCAAATAGGAAGTTGTTAGAGATACACTTTGATTTGAATATGAGCCTATTAATTATATGTTTGTGTAAAATAGGAAGAATGATCTCAATCTTTCCTATATTTTAGAGACCAAATCACATGTAAACAAGAAACTTTAACGTTATATAAAGGGATCATTTGCATGTGAACACACACATAGACAGACATTCATACACACTATGAGTTCATTGTCCACCCCTAGTAGAGATTATGCTAAAAATTAGCCTCTCTCTATCTCTACTAAAAATTAGCCTCTTCCCTCCATAAATAACATAACCGTGGACATTGATATTACTAAAAAGGGTTAGATTACGTTAAAAATTCTCTCGTCTCTTTGCTTTCTTTCTCACTTTTTTATTGTTTTATTTACAAACCATTATTGCACCCCTTCATTTATTATTCATATTCAATTCGCATCGATTTGAGTGTTGATCAATTTTTAACGTCAACAAAACATCACTAAAAAATATATCAAGTTTGATTATAATTGTCTAAAATTTTTTTACAAACCACATTTAGTGGGAGTAATTTGAACTCGGGTTATTGATAGTTGAATAAACACTCTCAATCATCAATTCACATTAGGTATTAATAATTATCACACATTTAATAGGATCAAATTTGAATATGTCTTGTATCGGGCGTGTTGCACCACCTTGTCCTTGCTTGTCAAGATCAGGATTCAACCCACAAAGGTCACAAAATTATGATAGTTCCCCCCCAAACCCCCACCACCCCCGCCGCCCGCCCCCCCCCCCCCCCCCCCCCCCTGGGTATTTCCTTCCTCTCTTGGGAGTTTTGCTCTTGTTTTTGGGGGCTTTAATTCCGGTTCATTCTCCAAAGTTTATTCAAAGTATCTAACATGATTATACTTGTACTGTATCCATGTGACGTGTAAAAGAATAAAAAAAAATGGATTGTTGGAAATTAAAATATCCTACAATAAAGAAGTGTCTGTCCCCTATTAAAAAAAAAAAAAGTATGTTGGTCTCTCTATACGTGTAAGAAAGCGACCAATCAAATTGATGGTCAGAAATTAGAATCTGCAGGCTGTATATTATAAAGTATCTTGTAAGTTTTAATGGTCCAATATTGTTTGCACAACTTCATTGGAATTTTATATAGATATGTGGACAATATTGGTTCGCAATATGTTCTTTAAATACTGCCCACAAACACAATTATGGCCGGCCTAGCAACTTCTCTTGATAAGCAACCTTCTCTTGATAAGCAACCTTCTGCTGAAGAATTTATCAACCTATCACCCATCCTATAATTTAGGGCGAATTGCAATTAAATTCCTTTAAAAAAATTGTAATTACAGTTTAAAGGGTAAAGTTATATATTGTGATCTATAGAAATGATTTAAACACCTATTTTGTAAAAGTATTTATATGACAAATTTACCTTTAAATAAAATTATAAAGAATGAGAAACATATATTAGTAAAATAATTTGTTTACTTTTAAAGCTTGAAACAATTTCTAACAGAAATAAATAAAAACCAATAAATATTTCTAACAGAAAATCTACAAAAAAAAAAAAAAAGTTTATGAATCTCACATATATCAAATTATTTTTTAGATTTTCTAGATGCAAACACTATTTTCAAATTTTTTTTTATATTCATCTAAATAGTAAAATTTGGTTAAAACACAAAATAAAATCTCATTTTTTTGTGAAAAATTTAGTGGCTCAACCTTCAAGCATGGTTTCTTCTTTTTCTTCTTATTGATAAAATGTAAAATTAGGGTTTGAGTTTAGAATTTATGTTCAAGAGAAATAAGGAAAGAATAAAGATAGAAAATTAGTTTTGTATGATAAAATTAGTGTTGTTTAAATAGAGTCAATATTGGTATATTTATAGGTGCTTATATTAATATGCAATTTTTAAATTTAATTAATGGATGTATTGATAATTTGAGTATGGAAATCATATCTGTGGGTGGTAATATCTACATCCCAACTTAAATCCAAGTTTTGAAGAACCAAAAAATAAA
This sequence comes from Nephelium lappaceum, assembly GCA_021234005.1. Taxonomy (NCBI): domain Eukaryota; kingdom Viridiplantae; phylum Streptophyta; class Magnoliopsida; order Sapindales; family Sapindaceae; genus Nephelium; species Nephelium lappaceum. The sequence continues at coordinate 26,399,591 of CM037996.1, forward strand.
AACAAATTGATCTTTAGTTTTAAGAAAATTACTATTGTTAAACTTATTGTGATCATAATGGTTTTAATTAAAATTACTTTAATAAGCTTCAAACTATCACATGTAAATTCTGTTAGCTTATGTGATTATGCATTTCCTTATTCATTTTAGTAACAAGATTTAAATCCCACTACATACATAAACTTTCTATTCTTATTATAAAAGTAGATTTTTCTCGATTATTGAAATCAATATAAAGGTCGTATAAATAATAATTAATGTCACTAAATTCATCTCTCAATTATCAAAATAAATATTTGAGTTGGGCTACATAAGTAGTGAGTGATTTTGACTAGTATTAGCATGCCTCAAACTCCCTACAATAGCAACTCTAAAAAAGGACAAAAAAAAAAAACTTAGATAATTAATACACTCATGCTTTAAATCCTTATTAGAGTTCAAATTCCATTTTTATCTATAAAATGTAATGCTACGTTATCCTAAAATTTGATCAAATCCATTATTCAAATGATGTGGTAAACATATGTAACTATTACATTATCAATATATGATCTAAAATTAATATAATAGCTATAAATAAACTTATTACATTATCGGAGTAAAATTTTTAAATAAATTTTTTTAAAATATAATATTATTCATCTTTAAACATCTTTCTATACCCCACGATCCCAGCAGACCCTTAACCTGTCTGTCTGTGTGGATGTTAAATGATCTTTTAGTTTTAAAATGAAAAATATAGAGAAGCATGAAACATTTATATATGAAAATATGTTGTATAATATATGAAGAAGCAAAATGAGATAACACTCCACGCGTATTAGTCAGAAATTGTTGCACACATTACGCAGTGTCCACCAAAACCAAATTAAAAATTATAATAATAAGAATAAAATAAGAGAAATTTTTGTTCGTATCCCTATATTATGGAAAATTATCACTTTCTTGCTTATAATTACATTTTCTTCCTATAATCTGAAAAATTTTGATAATTCATCAAATTATTCCCTTTAACACAAATTCTATTTTTAATGATCACATATGCGGAAATGGATAGAAGACTCTTTTGCTCTAAAATACCGTTAGATGCATGGAGAAGATAAATTTTCTCTTAAAAATTATAAAACTATTGAAATACTCTTAATTCTTAATTAGTTTAATTGGTTTAACTAAAATAAAATATACATATTTAGAAAAATGGATCTATACCATAAATCTTTGAGATTGATGATATAATTCAAAAGTAATTAAAATAAACTTAAAAAAATAATTAATTAATTAAAATAAAAAAGAAGAAAGATCTCCGTTATTTTATCTTTAAGATGAATAGTGGATATCAAAATTATCAAACAAAAATAAAAAGAAATACAAAAGGAAAATGGATGTGGTTGGACCAAATTAGCAGTTGAAAGAGACTAGATTGACGTTTCTAGATTGACGATTGATCTAGAAGCCACATCAATTGACGATTTGGTACAATCATATCAATATAAAATCGATAACCAATTTGATATAATTAGATTAACAATTAATTTGGTTTCCATCACTAAATCAGTGGCCCATCTAATGATTCTACCAAATTAATGTCTACATGATGTGATAAATTTGAGACCTCTATCGTCGACGATGGAAGTTTCCTATAAAGCGATGAAGGTTAGATGAAGACGCCTTTAGATTTGCATTGGCTGTTGATGGCTAGTAAATATGCATATTGGATCTTGACTTTTGATTTTTTTTTTCTCTTTTTCCAAATTTTTTACATTTTAACGTGAATAAAACTCCATTATTCATATGCGAAGTCATTTGATTATTTTTTTTCAAATTTTAATTTAATTTTTAGTTTATTTTTTTTAAGGATAATCTCACTTTTTCATTTGTAATTTGATATAATTACTAATTATTTCCATGATTCTCTATAGTTTGAGAGAATTTTATTTTACCCCATATCATTATCGAAATGATCAAAATAATCTTTTAATTTTGCTATTTCACTTTAACGGTCAAACATTGGTTTTTAACTTTAACTTTAAATGGTAAGAGATTTTTTTGGATATTTTTATACATTACATGAAGTATTTGATTTATCTCATTATCGACAAGAATATTAACGGTTTTAAAAAAATAGTGAAGATTTTGACATTATTTCAAATTACATAACAAAAAATAGGATTATCATTTGTTTTAATAATTAAATTTTCAGCACCATTTTGATCGACCGTCATCATTTTATCCGTTTCATTTCTGTCCGCTTTGCCGTGCTGTCTCAGCTCTCGATCTCTCCAACACGCAAAACGCACCTCCTCTCTCTCTCTCTCTCTCCCTCTATTTCAACTCAACTCTCCATGTCTCTCCTCTCTCCTCTTCTTCTTCAACTTCCACTCTCACTCTCCACTTTCTGCTCTCCCCAAAATGCCCTCCCGCTTCCTCTCTAATTCCTCCTCTCCCTCTCCCTCGTCGTCCTCAAACGACTCCCTCTCTCTCCCCCTCTCCTCCGCCGCCTCCTCCATCACCACCACCACCTCCTCCTCCTCCTCTTCCGATATGTGGACCTACCTCTTGATCCCCTTCCTCATCTCTCTCTCCAAAGACCTCTCCTCCGCCGCCGCCGCCAGACCTGACTCAACAATCCTCCTCCCCTCCGACCCAACCCCCCGCTGCCCCGGCCCCAACCCCAAACTCAACTTCCGCCCCGTCATCGGCATCCTCTCCCACCCCGGCGACGGCGCCTCCGGCCGCCTCAACCCCGCCGCCAACGCCTCCTACATCGCCGCCTCCTACGTCAAGTTCGCCGAATCCGCCGGCGCTCGCGTCATCCCTCTCATCTACAACGAACCTGAACACATCCTTTTCGAGGTCCAATCGAATCTGATTATTTTTTTTGAATTTTTTTTTAAAAAACATGAATTCTTATTACTTTGTTTGTTCGATTGCAGAAGCTTGAATTGGTGAATGGTGTACTCTTTACTGGAGGCTGGGCCAAAGCTGGATTGTACTTTGACATTGTCAAAAAAATCTTCAAGGTAGTATCAAAATTATTTTACTAACTAACTACTTCTCGAATTTTCGGTTAATCTGTTATTGAACCTTTTTTTTTTTTTTTTTTGGCAGAAAGTATTAGCGAAGAATGATGCGGGTGATCATTTCCCATTATATGCTACTTGTTTAGGTTTTGAGCTTTTGACTATGATTATTAGTAAGGTAATCATTTCACGGATGCTTTGTTTGGATTTTTTGTTTTTTAAGTATGATCTTAAAGCATCTCCAACGCTATTCATTTTTGAGTTTATGTATTTACGTCTCCAATTTAATTAGCACACCACCCTTTAGTAAGAGTGGTTGCACTTCTGTTCAACCCAATAGGTCAAGCATTCAAGTCCTATGTTCTCCTGAAATGTACAAGGTGTTGTAAGTTTTTTTGTAATTTATTCACCCTCTCCCACCATAAATAAATAAAAAAAAAAAAGAAATGTAATTATCAAAAACAAAATATACATTCACTTTTGGCCAATCATTATAAAATGTTTGGCACAATCTCGTCTTTTATATTTTAGAATTAAGAGGAGAGGGAATATCAAATATGACAAATCTTCATATTTTTAATTGGTTGGGAAAAATGAGAAATCCTTATCAGCATTTCTTGGAGAGTTTCTCAATCAAGGAAATTTCTCAATCCAAGAACCCATCTCTGTAATCTCCATTTTGTTTTTTTGCCACACAAGCTCCTTATTTGGGTTAGATAATTGCATTGGAGAAGGTTTTTTAGCCTCATTATTTATCCATCCTATATCATAAGAAATTCAATGCAAATAGAGAATTGCATTGGAGAGGGTTTTCTAGTGTCATTATTTATCCATCTCATATGATAAGAAATTCAATGCAAAGAAAGAATTGCATCGTAGATGCTCTTCATAGTCACTTTTTTTTTTTTTTTAAATTTTGGTTACTATTGTTGTGATGCGTTTTAAATGTGTATAATTCATGTTTGGTATGCTATGTGAGTCTGGTGTATGATTGTTTTTGTGGACGTCCTTTTTCCATGTCAAGTGGCACACTTTTATAATTTTCCTCTTTTTTTTTTTTTTTTTTAATCGTTAAGTAATTGTTGTGGTTGGTAGAAAATGATTACTAACTATTGGATGCTGAGAATATTTTTATGAAATTTTGATTGTAAAGATGCAGTTTTTTTTGTTCCTTTTGTTTTTCCTTTGATAATAGGACAAAAACATTCTTGAATCGTTTAATGCAGCAGATCAGGCATCTACTCTACAATTTGTCAAAAACAGTAATATTGAAGGAACGGTGTTTCAAAGGTACATCATTTTTCTTTACTTTTAGATTGATTTTGATGTAGTTATGAGTAAAATTCATCTATTATTCTACTTACATGTGAGACTTTCAGGAGTGATTTTTTATTTGTGGCTCTCAAACACTAATATTTTGATTGCATATAACTGACATATATGCCAATGACTGTACTTTTGTGTAAATAATTATTATATAAGATTAAGAGAAGAAATTAGAGGCTACCTTTCACATATTTTGCAACTTAGGTAAGATGTATTTTAGTTGACTTTATAGAAAAGCTATACGAATGAAAACATTGGCAACTTGTTATTTATATGCTTTTGCTGCAGATTTCCACCAGATTTGCTTAAAAAGTTGAGTACAGATTGTCTTGTCATGCAAAACCACCATGTAAGTTTCTTGTGCTTCTTGCATTGTTTAACATGCTAGGTGTTTAAGAATTTAAATAAAAGGTTATGTTCTATGACATGGAATTTAATGTGATGTGACAATTACTTACATAAATAATCAACGCTAAGAACAAGATAATGATAGATATAAGAATTAAACACACTAGGCTTACTGTGAAGATGAAATGGTTACAAACTCTAAAGAGAAAATGACTATTGATCAAGTAAGTATTAAACTTCCAAACCAGTTTACCTTTCACAGTGCACAAGCCCTTTAGTTATGACAGTCAAAACTCAAACTCTTCTAGGCCCTTGACATACCAAAAATGAAAACAGGAACAGAGGATGTTAGTTCTGTTGAAGCAGGAATAAACCAAAGAAACATGAATTCAGAAGCCCAAAATGAAGCCCTTAAACATATCTTTAAAATTTGACCAAAACAACAAAGGCCCCATTGATGAGTCTTTTGAGAATCCTATGAGCAATGCTACTCCTTATAATGAATAATGGGATTTAACGTAATGTTAGATTCCCACCATCCAATATAGCAACATAAAATTGCTAGTTATTTAAAGTGAAGAATGACTATGATTCAAAAGTTCATTGCTAATAATTGTTTTCATTGTAAAAGCATACTTGAGAGTACTAGTAGTATCCACATTTGATGTGTGGATGATTGAAATGTGGTGTGTTTAGAACAGATTAAGTTCCACTTATTTATAAATAGAGGATGTTAGTCCCAATGAAGCAGGAGTAAACCAAAGATACATGAATTCAAAAGCTCAAAATGAGGCCCAAGTGCAAAAACAATGACGAAATTCTCTTTGATGAATCTTAAATAAAACCTACAAGCAATGCTACTATATGTCATGAATGGGTTTGATAGCACAAAACCATAACAAACTTTAACATGTTATTCTCATTATTCAAATAAAGAAGATATTATATATTTATATTCCCCCATCAGATATTGACATAAAATTCTTACTTATTCAAAGTAAAGAATGAGTGTGACATAGAGTTCATTGTTAAGAATTTTTAATTGTAAAATCGTATTTATAACTGTACTTGAGAATATTAATAATATTCTCATGTGATATGTGTGGATGATTTATATGTGGCGTGTTTAGAACAGATTAAGTTGCAACCATTAATAAATGAAGGGCTGTGGTAAAAGGCATACACTCTGTCTTTACAGTTGATAACCATTCCTTCACTAGCAATAAAACCTTGTGTGTGGTTTCTTTATTGATTTACTATCCATCAGATAGTAAGCATTCTATGTGTATGTCTAACTGTTGAAGTATATGATTGAGAACGATTGCTTGTTAATTCAATTATTATTATTATTATTATTTAATAAATTTTAATTCTAATGCAATGTAAATGACTGTTAAGTATAAATCCATTTTGTGTTTTAAAACTGGTAGTGGCTGCTGCCTTCTTTCTTTTGACCACGTGTTGTATATCATTAGAAAAGGATACTAGGAACTTGTAATTTGATAAGCAGACCAGGAACATGCTGCCTTTTTGAAAAAAATGCTATCAAAGACTCTAAATCTTTAGAGAAATAATAGAAGTGTCACTTTTGAATAATGTTTGCTTGATGGGAATGTTGGATTTGATATGAAGACTTATTTGCTAATGTTACTGTTTGTGGTCCTCTTTTATTCAAGGTCCTGAAAGAAATCCTTTTAAATGAACTTTTTGTTCAATTGTTTTCTTAAAAAAAAAAGGTTAAAATTAGAGATGGACGCTTAAAATTTTTTTGAAAGTCTATAGATGTTTGAGTAATGTTGTGGATCTAATTTACGTTTTATCCTAATGCAACAGTATGGCATTTCACCAGAAAAGTTGGAAGATAACTTGGATCTGTCTAGTTTTTTCAAGGTCTTAACTACTAGTGCAGATGAAGATGACAAGGTAAAATGTGAAACCATTCCTTTGTGTTATATTGATAAGCAATCTTAGGAGTCTAGCATGCCTTATTTTATATTGTTAATGTATCCTCTGGAAGAATTTTAACTTCTGTAAGTAATGATTATCAGGTCTATGTCTCCACAGTGCAAGCTTTTAACTATCCTGTCACTGCCTTCCAATGGCATCCGGAGGTACTTCATTCAATGTGCTTCAAAACATTTTATAGTTTGCCTAATTTATTAAATTTTCTTTTGTTCTGGTGTTGGATGTATGGAAATATTCTTCTAGAGTTTATTTGGAATCTTATATAATTTACATGTAGCCGCAAATTTTTGGTCAATCTGGGTCCGTTGCTGAGATATTGTATGTTATAAAACTTAATTGAGACTTACAAACTGAGGTTAATTTTGTCTTTGTTGGCTGATATGAATGACATGTTACAGCTTTCCTGATTTGAAATTTTTTGATAGCATATTTTTCTGTATCGATATGTGCTTGGTTTCACTTGATTACTACTTATATTCAGCTCTATTTTATATTGATATGAAGCACATATGTGTCTGTGGTAGCTCTGTTTCTTCTTGTATTACTATCATCAAGTATTGGGATACGCAACCTAATTCCATTTTGGAGGTGAAAATACTGATCAGACTTTGTGCAGAAAAATGCTTTTGAATGGGGATTATCTGGAATTCCTCACTCAGAGGATGCCATTCAGGTGACTCAACACGTTGCAAACTATTTTGTCAGGTTAGCCCTTGTTAACAAGAAGTCCTTTATGGTTTGAATTGTAATTTTCACTCTTAACAGTCAACACGTGCTGCACAAGCAACAGCATATGGGGTTTATTTTTTTTAATAGCGTCTGTAGGTGCTTAACTTTTGTGACTGTCACAAGCTTAATGATCCGAGTCTTTTAAGCATCTAAAATATATTTTGGACAAAAATACCCTTCTCTTCTCATGACGTCTTTTGACTCAAAACAAAAAACTGGAAGAGAGGGTAGATCTGTAGACCAAAACAAGAAGAAAAGAGACATGGAAATATAAATAAGAAGAGAAATAAAACAGATTTGGGAAAAAAGTGGAGATACAATTCTGAAAAAAAAAAATGATGATGTTTTTGACACAATTGAGAGTCAAGTCTCGAATCTCGACAATTTAGAGTCTTGGCCAAAGCTAAGAATCTTAAAATAAGTCTCAATTCTCAACCAAAGACTTATTTGTGTATATATAGTTTTGTTTTTAAACGCCCTTTCATATTTTTTAGTTTCTAGGTTTGTGTTATCATTTTTTTTTTTCTTTTCGGTTTCAAGTTTGAATTCACAAAATTTGAACAATCTATAAATTCAAGCCCAAAAGTAATCAAAATACAACTTCAAAAACAAACTGAATCTCATTTTTCACTACAAACAACAAACTAAATCTTAGATTTGAAAACTAAGAGAGTTTATAGAAAAATGGCATTTGTAGAGAGAATGTGAGAATCAAAACAAGGGTGAAAAGAAATGGTGAAAGAAGAGGAAAGAGACCTAATAAACTTTTTTTTCCCTTATTAATGAGGGCAATTTGGTTAGTGCACATACTCTGGAGCTAAAAAACTCGAGTTCTTAAGTTAGTGATAAGGATAGGAGAAAAAAAAAACGAGTCCCGAATGGTGTTAGTTAGTCTATTTTCACTAGAATATAGCATTTCAATAGGCAATGCCTTGACTTCCTTACAATTCTTATCAAACAGATAAATAACAAATTCTTATGTTATACCTTTTCTCAATAAAGGCTATGTAGTGGTTGGCATCCGCATGTGCTTCACTTTGTGTTAAATTTGTTTAATTTTTCTTTTAACGTGATAGGTTTATTAATAATTAATAATGCAGTGTGAACTCATTTAATATATATATCTCCAGAATCAGTTGATGTTGTTTTCTAGGATTAATCGTAAACACTTGTGTACACAAATTGTGAACGTGAGCAAAATAATTCCCCTCAAAATTGCTCAAACTTAGATAAAATTGATGTTCTGACCATATCTTCTTTCCAAAACTAAATTGGCAACATCAATATTGGTTTGGTTTGGCCTGGTGATAAGTTGTTGATAGAAGAATCTAGATTGGGGCTTTGCTTTTGCATATAACCAGAATAATTGAAAATACCAAGCCTGATGTCAACTGCTTTGGTGCAGCGAGGCTAGGAAGTCGATGAACAGGCCACCTGCCCGGAAAGTTCTTGACAACCTCATTTACAATTACAGTCCTACGTACTGTGGGAAGGCTGGGTAAGCCCCATAATGCCCACGAGATTCAAAATGCTGTTTAGATTCTCACATAATATTATTTACTTTATTGTCGTATGACTGCAGGAAGGGATACGATGAGGTTTACATCTTTGCTGAAACTTCCCGACTTTGAATTCTATAGAGGTTAGGATGTGTACATGACAGTAGTTTTGAACTTGAAACGCTCGAAAATTGTTGTTTGTAATGCTAACAGTGGTGAAATGTAGAGGACTTTCTTTGGATAATATTTTGGCCATGTTTCATGGAGTAGACCTGGTTTGGAACAATAAGTTCTTTACAGCCCCACCATTGAAGTTTATATTGTATAAAGCTGTCTTCTGGATTTGTGCACAACCTGAAAATGGAGCTGGCACTAGAACATACCAATCACTGTTGTTTACCGAATGAACAATTGAATCTGATTTAAAAATAATTTTTCCAGTATGTTCTATTATCAAGACATGCTGTATACAACTCGGCACCCTGAGCCAATTACTCGCCAGTTAGCTGCTTGGCGGCAGTTTGGCAAATCGAGAATACTCAAATTGGGGTTTTGGGTGGTAGCGGCCCAACTCAAGGCTCTGCACTAGGCGTGCAGAACTTGCAACACCAAAACGGTGTCGTTTTGGAACTTTGAATTAATTCAAAGTGGCGTTGTTTTGGTGCCTCCAAAATAACGTCGTTTTGGTGTCTAAAAACTTAAAAAGAAGGTTGCAACAACAACTTTATTTTCAAACCAAATTGTAGACCTTCGTCGACACCCACCCGTATTTCGTAACCCTAAGCTGCCACCACCTTCGCCAATCTGCCACTGTCTGATTCATCGTCATCGTTGCCATTTGGCCATCTTGATTGCACCTTCATTGTCTCCATCTCTGATGGAATCAATTTGGTTGGGTTTTAGGGGTTTGCAAGTGGTGATTGTAGGTGATTTGGATGGATTGTGGCCGATGAAGTAGATGGTCCATGACCATCGGATGAAGCAAGGTGAGCAGATCTCTAAAATCTAATCCATGGTTTTTTCATTTTTTTTTTATAAATTAATTCTTTCTTGGTTGAAGTTTAAGTTCGTGGGTATATTTCAATTGCAAAAATATTTTTTATAAGTCTAGGAGAATAGAAGAACAGACAATCCAAAGGTTTTTTTATAAGTTTGACTACGTTTGACCGTTGATTGATGGTCAAACTAATCAGTTGGCAAGTACTTGCTGACAAGCTGACCAGTCACACCTAGCAATTTCTAAAATATTATCAAGACAGTTCATGTCAAGACTTTTATCATAAACCAATTTTTATAATCAATCCATATGAGTGAGAGATTTGTATAAATCAGTACAAACCTATACATTTATTATGCTTTGTCTCAACCTTATCAAAGATTGATATAAACATCTAATGCATCAGAGATGCGTAAACGTTCGCATTCCTCAACTAAATAATAAGTGGGTAACTGAAATAATGATATCAAAATGGTTATGTGAAATATTAGAAAATGAGTGCAGGAAAATTGATAAATAAACTATTACACGATGTTTTAAAATTATGGTCATCAAGGACAATTGTAAATGTTATAATAGCTATGAATGAATATGAAAGTTTTGAATTTCGTTTGTTTGTATAATCAAGCTCCTTTAAAATAAATTTCTACATTTGCCACGGGCATGAGGGCTGGTTAGCTAGTAAAGTAAGATGCAAAATACGTAATTTAATTGGCATGAAAGACAATATTTAGTGCTTTGAATCAAAGTATCTTATATTTTTAATTGAATAATACAAAACTATTTAAAAGTCGTCTGTTTCACTTCGAAATATATATATATATATATATATATATTTAAAAGTCATTATTTGTCTTGAATTTTCCTACCTTTTATTACCGTTCAATTGTAAGAAAATTGATAGATAGATTTTTTTTGTTTATTAACATTTTGAAATATCACAATTAAATTAGAATCTGGGGAGAGAAGCATCACTTGAACCAACGGACTCATGATGTAAGTGTTAAGGACATTTTTTTTTTCTTTTTTCTGAAATAAAAGAATATATTTCGTAGACCAAGAATAGAAGGGAAGATACAAGCTTCAAAGACAGACTGCCATCTAAAATCCCCTATTGAGGATAAGACTAAAGAAGTCAAAATATGAGTCAGACAATTCTCCTTTTGGGACGGTCTGACTCTTATAGAAACCTGGCTCCTTGCATAGAGCCTTAGGCTATCTCCAATGAATACATCAAAATAGTGATTTGGTGCATTTTTGTGCTCCAATGAACACACCATTGTATTCTCCCAAGACAATTTTTTGGTATGGATGACCGGTGCGACACCAAATTTGGTGTTGTACTGTTCATCAACACCAAAAGTGATGTTCGAATATAAATTTTTTTAATTAGAAATATAAATTAAATTATTATAAAACTATATTCCGTTTGAAATATTTTATTGAGATCTTTAAAATGAATATAATATTAAACATATTTTAATATATTTTTAAATTTTTAATATATGTTGGTTAAAGAATTGTGCATAGAATATTATTTGAAAATGTCCTTTACACCAGTTTGGTGTAAAATACATTGGAGTGAAAAAAAAATTTGGTATAAGAAAAATTGACCTAAATGCCTTTTTGACACCAAAATGGTGTGAAATTTGATATACAATAGTCCCTTAGTATGATCAAGCAATAAACCAACTCACCAGCTTGAGAAAAAAACAGAATCAAAACCGGCAGCAACATTGGAGGCATCCACCTCGATGTACTGCACCTGGAGAGAAACAACCAGTTAAAGGGCTCCCTAATTGAAGCCCAAATGCCACAAAGGCCGCACTTGAGCCCAGCCCACATATTACCATTTAATAGTTGAGTCCAAATACTAGGCATGGTCACGTGACGCCCACAACCATCACGTGGCAAACATACTTGTTCTTTGAACCATGATAAAAGGCACCCCCAGACAGAGAATGGCGGGAAAATTAGCGCCATTGAAGACTCTCTCTCAATCAAAACAATGTCTCAAACAGAAACCCTAGCTATTCTAGACGACATCCAAGCTCTCGTCTCTGATCGTCTCCAAGTGGTATCTATCTTCTTCTCTTTCTCTCCATTAACTCATATTTCTCCTGTGTTTCCACAATTTTTTTTCCCCATTTTGGGTGCTAATAGCATTAGGGTTTTGTTCAATTAGTACTCTATCGCTTCTTATCTGGTTAATTAATTTCCGGGTATTCATCAAAGTCGCGCCTTTTAACTTGATTCTGTAAACTGGGTTGAAAATATCGATTCTTCTTTCGTTTTCTAATTATAATTTTTTTTTTTTTTAATATCAAAATCAAATAAAATATTGAATTCTATTTTTTTTTCAAGGTGTTGGTTTGACATGAGATCTATGTCTTTTATATCTTTTTTGTTTTGTTTGTGCGCACTAAGCTGACTGTGTTTCTTGTTCATGGACTTGATGCTATTAATGTAAAAATATGGTGGCGTGGAAGTAAAGTGTTTTTTTTTTTCCCTTAAATTTAAATGGCAATACTTCTCAGGTTTCATACAAGTGGCTGAGTCGGAATTTTTTGGTTTCTTCGAATGCTGCGAAGAGGTAGACGATTTTTACATCGAGAATACGGTTGTGATTTGTTTTTGTTTTTGTTTTTTTTTTTTTTTTTTTTGTGTTATTCTGCACACTCTCACACAGGTGGATTCTTTGCTAATTCGTTAATTGTTGATTGTTATTATTAGGCTGCTTGAAGAGTTTGTTGAGAAACATGGAAGTGGTGTGGAAGTAGTTTATGCTTTATCTGGCTGGTTAAAGAGCAGTCCTCCGAGTTATAGCTTTAGGCTTGTTTCTGGGCCTAAACTTGCAGGTTAGATTTCTTATTCTGGTTTTATGTGGTGTGGTTCCACTTGTGTAGAGGTGTGTTTGTGTGTGAGAGAAAGAGAGAGAGTATGAGATCAAGAGAGAATCTTGGGATGCAGTTCTGATTATAGGTATTGAACATCAACTTTGTACCGTATATTTCTTATTAGGCGTATGATTTGTTAATACGTACACTGATAATATTAGAGTAGAATTTCCTTTAATCTAAATTATTTTCAATCTACATGCTGATTGGTGGAACATAGTGTAGTGTCATAAAATGGATATGGATGACTATTCTAGCTATGATAATGACTCATACCATATGTCTCTCAATTGGGTTGGGGCTTCTTTTTTTTCTTGTTCTCTTGTGAAGTGGTATTTTATTTGGCCTTGTTGGCTTTTTTCTTTTCATTTGAATTCATGAAGTGGTAGTTTAAATCTTCTCTTTTTCTCCCTAGATCCGCTTTCTTGTCTAGATAGAAAATTTTAAGAACATGTCTAGTTAATATGTCCCCTTTTCTGTTGGCATATTGCTCTCACATACTATATTTGTGTGCTAGCAAGGACAAGCCTTATTAAAAATGCTTTAACACATGAAGGTCTGATTTATTCGAGAAGAAAATGTGTGAATATAGGACTTCTGTTGTTAAGTTTGATCTGTTAAAGGTGTATGACTAAGTTGGAATTTGATTTTGTTTGTCTAGTCTTTTTTAATTTTGGGAATTGCAGCTGTTCAAGGCCGAGATTTGGTCGAATAACAAAACTGCCTTGAAGATATATATATATATATTTTTAAGTTGCTTTTATTTTTTTTCCCAGATAGATATCCAGATTCATCCGCCTTCTCATTCTCTTGCTAGTTCCTTTTTCTCTTCCCCTTCCACTTCTTGTTGGTCATGTGTCTTTACTAATTTCTAACCTAACGAGTAATGAAGTAATGATGGATCGTTAAACTTTATAGCTGTTCAAGTCTCCTAGGCCTGTTCAATTATCTGTCATGTTCTTGCTGGAGATTTAAAGCATTTAGATATCGTTTGTTTACTATGGGATGGAATCATTTTGATTCTTCAATACTCTGTCCTGCTATGTAGCACAAGAGTATGATTACCAACAATTATTTGAGTGTCTAGTTCTGAAAATATGAGTCTACCCTATAAGGGGTGGCCCAGTCAACAACATTTGAGCCAAGGGAAATCTTTCATGTCTATGGACCTGTTTCTTCTATAGCTTGTTCTCTCTCAAAAAATTTGAAGCGACTTCTTTCTGACTACTACTCAGCTTCTGATAAAAACTAAGGAAATGTACATTTTTCTTTTTGCAATTAATCCATTAGAAACATGCATATGCAATTGTTCTGACCTGTTTGATACTTCTTGCAAAGCATGATTAACATAGCTCTTCATATTTTTTAGTTGAGATGGTTTATTTTATATGTTAATGTATAACTGGGATTTTGGTTCTTAGACTTTTATTAGACAGAAATGTTGCAACAAGTAGAGGTGGGCATCTGCAACCCAACCCGACCAGTTTAGTCGGATTGGGTTGAGTTAAATCTTAAAAAAATTTGGATGAGTTGGGTTGGGTTAGTTTGAAAAATTCTATTGAGTTGAAAAATTTTCAATCCAATCCGACAAACGCCCACCTCTAGTTCTAAATCCAAGATCTCCTCCCTCTAGAAGAACATTTGCGAGGGATGAGGATTAAGGATAGCTACATGTGTTCTTAAGTTTTTTTGTTTTTTTTGGTGCTTTTGTGGTTCATGAATTAACCTTTTATTTGTAATATTTAATGGGTTAAACTTTTGTTTGTAATCACCTTATGAATTATCTTTATTTGTACTTATTTTATGAATTGAACCTTTATTTGTAATTGTTATTTGTAATGTTTGAATTTATATGCGATAATGTGATATTAGGGGAATATTATTTGTAATCATTAGGAGTTTTTCGATATTTCAACTAATTTCCAACCTGATCATCCCAACCCAATTCTACGCTGACTATTATTGGGTTGGGTTAAAAAATTTTCAACCCGATTTATATTGAGTTTGAAGATTTTTAACCCAACCCAACCCAAACCAATTGGACAAATGCCCACCCCTAGCAACAAGCATGATGGGCACCAATTGGATTTTGATTGATGCTGCTACTATGTTTTGCGCCAAAATGTTTGAGGTTTATCACCATTTTGAATTGTGGTTGTGTATCTTCTGTTGCCAGTCATGTAAGGAAAAGATATTAATGATGGCTTTCCTTTTCTCCTGACTTTCATGCAGAGGCCAAGCAAGAATTTGATGGCAATTGCTGTGTTCAGGTCTACAGTGTGCAGGCTTGCATCCCAAAGGATCCAGCAGCTATATGGAATGCTGAATTTGTGCAAGCAGAAGAACTCTTCAATAAGCCGTCTGCATTTGACGATTGCTTGAGAGATAGTAGGTATGATGATGCCTTTTGTAATTTGGTTTCTGCTTCTTAGATTTAGAATTTGAGAGTTCAGTAGCTGGCACTGCCTATATTTTTCTTGGTGAAGTTTATCAATTTTATGTTTTATAAAATGACATCCAGCTAACATTGTATTTCACAAACAAATTTGGTAAAGGTTGATCTATGATATTTACTGACTTATCCTGAGGCACTTAGTCCAATAATGCTCTTGGAATTCTATTGGCTCTTTAATTTTTAAAAATTCCTTGGCAACAGAGCCATAGAAGTAATTACTATAATAGAAAATATTGATTGATTATACTATGATGCATGTTTTCCAAGTAAATGCCTTCTGTAATGTGGTATATCATTCTCAGATTTACCTCTGTTGCTGCCCCTTTTGTTTCTTAAGCTGAAGTTATCTTTTGCAAATTATGATTACTAAGTAGCTTTTTTCTCTTTTTGAACAAATTTGTCATGATTAATTTAAGATTTTCATTGCCATATTTTGAGGAAGTTCTTATTGTGTTTCTACTAAAGCTTTGATTCTTCTGAATTGCCCAGCAATAGAGCTGTAAAAGTAATCAATCAAATGAAGATATCTATTGACTATGGATAATTGTGATATCATAAGATGTAACAATACTTTTATCTTGCAATAAATGCTGTTGCTATTCCAGCAATAAATGGTTTTACTTAATAGACTTGGAGAGATCTTGACATCATGTGTGAAATTTATACACTCAGGTTGCGCTTGTTGGCTGTTGTTTAATTATTCTACAATATTTTATATTTAATTATTTTATTAAAATAGACTAAATTAACAATGGATAATTGATAATTGTTTATTTTATGAGGGTGTTTTCTTGTAAGTGTATGCTAATATTTCAATTCAGATGCTTTATATTCAAACATCACAAATATTATCTCTATTCAAAGCTAAATGTCTTAAAATTTAAGTTTTAAGATATTTTGTTTTTGACTTTCAAGAAAACACCATATGTTTAGTTTGCAGACCTATCCTTTTGAATGGCAATGCACAAAAGGGAAAGTCTAATACTAAACTTTCAATATTTTTATTCATCTTCTGATAAACAATTAGTAAGCTATTCAATTCACATGCAATCCTATAGTTGCAATAGATGCAGGGTTTATAATCAAAATACACCTAGACAAACTATATATGCTGCATTTATTAACTGCTGTTACTTGATGCACAAAGTTTTCTTTCATCAGGTTCTGTAGTATTATAAATTCCTATGTCAAGCACAATGGTGATGGAACTCCTGTAAGCAATGCTGCTGTCCGGCCCAAGATTGCAGGGATCCCAGAACACTCCAAAGTTAACAATGCACATCAAAACAATACAGTTCCACCACCTCAACCAAATAAAAATCAACAATCAAGTCCTAAGATTAGTCTGCTGTCTCATGATGGGATAAAAGATGTCAAAGGTAAAACTAACGGCACTGGAGTTCATGATCAGCCTACCAAGCCTTCTGCTGATAAAGAAAATAATCATCCGTTGCCTGCTGCTAGTATACTGAAAGGCCAGAATGATAAAAGCTCTTCAGTAAGTGGAGGTTCCTTAGCAAATTTATGGGGTCGTGCATCGGCAAAGTCAAAGCCTAATTGTGCCCTAGCAAATGGTAATATTTCAGTTTCAAATCATACTGGTTTGTTTCCATTTGATTTTATCGAACATATACTTAACTGGTGAAATAGTTCTGGTAATTAGTATTTTAAATATATGCGCATTTATGCAGTCAACAAGATATGATATTCTCAGCTGACTCCTTTTCTTTTGTTTTTATACATCTTTACATGTTATCAGCTAGTGCGGATGCTCAAATTTGTGCACGTGAGTCAATAGAGGAGGGAAGGAGCGATGATGATGCTGAAGATGTCAATTTCAGGAGAGCTTCCAATGGTGAAGGCAATAGAAAAAGGAAAGTGGTGATGGATTTCTCGGATGAAGATGAGTATGAAGATGCTGTCAATTTGGCTTCTCCAGATCTTCCAAAAGGGAAATCGTGTGTAGATTTAAAACAAAGTAAAAAGGATTTGGTTACAGAACCCAATTCGTTGTTCAATGAGGTAAAAGAAGATGAACCAAAAGTCAAGGAAGAAGAAGCAATCGTCAAAGATTCCAACCTGAGCAAAGATTCTTCATTTGTCAGCAAAACAGCGAACATCACAACTTCTTTAACAGAGAAGAGCAAAATTTCAGCTTCTGAAAATAATGTAAATGATAAAGTGGCTGATGCTGTGCCAAATTCACCTAAAAGGAGGAAAGTATTGAAGACACGGATCGATGAGCGTGGTAGAGAAGGTATACCAAAGCTTTTTCTTGACTGTCTCCTAAAAAGTCGTGGTTTTCATTGATTCTCTGTTTAGTTTTATCTGCTGGGTAGTTATACACTAGCAGTAGCCCTAACTTGTTACGGTTGATTTTTTAAGGCTGTGTTATTTATTCAATTTTGCCTTTTTGTTTCCATTCGTTGATAGTTAGTTTTATGTCAGAGGGATTTAATTTTGAAGATTGTGTGATGCCCAGTCTATGTTGGTGCTATTAGTTTTGTCCATGAATAAAGTAATTAAAATCTGAAGGACCAAGATATAGGAGGTTTTATTGAAACATCTATGTAGCTCTTGGATGCTGCACTGCCATGAGAGAATTAAGAGAAGTGCCTTGCTCATACTCTTTTCTTAGGTGTACTTTGCTGAAACAAGAGACCTTAATTTCATTTTGCCCCTGTTGATCATGTATTTTTTTTCCTCTCCAGTAACTGAAGTCGTTTGGGAGGGTGAGGAAACTGAAACAAAGAAAGCTGACATTGAGATGAAAAAGAAAGCAGACAGTAATACGACCAAGAAAGTCGACAACAATACGGTCACCAACAACATTAACAGGTGAAAACATTCTTTTCCTCTATTAACCTTACATATCATTACTTGCCTTAATTTTGAATGTGTTAAAAGCTCACCATCTCAACTGCAAACCATATCAAATATTTGGTAATGCAGTAAGTTGCTGCTGCTTGCGTTTTAACATCTTTGCTTTATTAATGAATAGTCTGTTTAGCGTAATAGTGAATAGATTGCGGAAGTGAGTTTTAAATATCCTCCTTTTTTGTAGCCAAAAAGCAATACAGAACAAAATCAATACAAAAAATAACATAAAGCAAGATAGAAAAGCTTGTAGAAATGTTTTTCCCTTGTGTAATCCCCCAGATTGCAATAAATATATTTTCAAGGAGCTCGCCTGATTCAAACTGCGTTTTGTGATTTGTTCTTGCATGTGAGTGTGGAACCATCTGTGTGACCCAGCCTTAGATTTGGAGAATTATTAAGCAAATGTAAATAATTAAATTGTTGCTTTGCCCTTGTAAGGTTTTTAATTTTAAGAAAGTGAATACAAATATTTTGCATCTAAAATTTTTTCATGTTGTCTTTTTATTAGATTTGAAGAAACCAGGCTTGCTTGCAAATACTTTGTTGCATTCTAGTTTCTAATTGAGCTATAATTTATATGTAAGTTCACATGCTAGAATTAATGCCTTACTATAATGATCTGCATTTGTTGTCAGTGGTAAGTTTTTCTAAATGTCTATGACATGCGATTATACGTAGTTTGTATTGGTTGTACAAGTAAAAGAAGGAATTTCCTTGGTTCATCAGGCTGTCAATCACTTGGCCTTGGTGAATGTATTACATTTCTTGATTTTGGAAGTCGGTACTGTTTTGGTGGTAAAGTTGAGTTTGCACTAAGCTAATACAGTCTAAATGTTTGTGTTTGTAATCGTATAGGCCTGCAGCAGCTAATAAGAAATCTCCAGCATTAGGAAGCATCGCACCATCCACCGGAGGGAGCAAAGCAGGAAACAAAAAATCCGGGAATTCAAAGGATCCTAAGCAAGGGAACATTTTATCGTTCTTTAAGAGGGTCTGAGTAGGATAATGAAAGTTTTATCCATGTAACTTCCTTTTTGAGATTGTTGTACCCCTACTTAATGGTCATCTCTATTTTGATGTCTTAGTGCAAGTAATACGTGGTTGTATAGGCAGTTACTTTTTGTGATGTTGACAGTCTCCAATTCATGAAATGAAGATGCAGGGTCCTGTCGATGCATACATCTTGAACTTGGATGATTTCTGATGGTTAAATAACGAGGAATCTAATTAAGTGGTCACAGCATAGCTGAGATTTCTGAGTTCAATTCTCCTCTCCCTAAATAAAGTAAACAATCATCTACTAAATGGAACGTTTGGTGGAAAAATTATAAATGATTTTTTCTTTACTGTTCAGACAAAATTCAAACACGTTCTTGTTCATTTAAACAACGAAACTTACAGTGCACTTCAAAAGTCAGACTGAACAGAAAGTATGTGGGTTCAAGCCATGACATTATGAAATAAATATATGGAGGTTAAGAGAATAATATACATGATTTACAATCAATCTTGTGCAAAACATGGACCTCAGTATCTATCCTCTATTTTTAACCTTCTCGAATCAGGTTGGTTGGTTCACTCAAAACATACTTCGGTAGCTCATATTTTGCACCTGCAAGAAGAATTAAGACAGAAGCAGGCATATTTCAAAAGATCGAATGATTTGTCAAAGACTTAAAACCTTTGGTGCAACATATTTAAACAAGACTGAGGTACTTTCAACAAAAAGTAATTAAATGAAAAACTTATAAAGCTAGTTTTCACCATTATTTATTTTCTTTTTCGTTTACATCCGTGGTTTTACGGGAGAGAGCCAACAAGGTGATACAAATGATTACCAGAGAAAATGATGCAACTTAAATTAAGTACCTCGTTCATCATAGCAAATCGTCAAATCAGCATTCTGAACAATGACTCCTGCACTGTCCACGATTGCTTGTGCAAGGTTTAGCTCTGATTCAGCAGCAGCTCGAAGTGCATCCCAAATCTCTGGTTACCCAAAAGACATACTATTTAGTACATGTTCAAATTCAAAATCATAACCTACAACATTATTATTAGCATTTATCGTGCAAAATCTTACAAGGACATGGAGTGAAAAAAATATTTTAACTTCCTTCTAATATGTTCGTGTTTAACAATGCAGTTAATCCAATGTAATTACAAGGCTGCTTCCTGAGATGTACAGCCAGGCTTACTCATATCTTATAACAAATGAAAAATTATTCCGATTATTACCAATCATTGGAGTTCTAATTCTTTTTTAAGCCTATGATAGTTCCAAATTGGAGTGGCAACCACTAATGTAAAGTCTTGATAGTTGTCATTCTATTCAAAAACAAAAGATTAAGAAAGGAAAAACAAAAAATATATATAGCTAGCAAGCTTTATCACTTTAATTTTTGGGTATAAGTGTAGTATGGAACTTAATTTCAAATCTACGTAAATGCATCTGAACAGTTGCTCCCAAAAATCCAATGTTGACAATGATAATAGTGACTATTTAACCAGAAACCTTGTACAACTAAAAACCAATTATTTGGTGCATTATTCCAGCATGTCTCTCGCAAATTGTCTAATTGAGGTGATGCTTCTGTTTTATCATGCACAATAATATTTTCCTTTTAAAAGTCCACTAGCTACTTAGGCTTCTCCACATCCTTGGAGAGCCAGCTTAGACCAAGTTACCTCTTATCCATTCTGATTTTCTGATCTCATCTCTCTTTACCCCCGCAACTCTACTTTGCATGTTGTCAAAAATTAATTTATTTTTTCTGGAAGTTATTGCATTTCACTACAATTGGTAACCTACAAAGGCATTAGGGAAAACGTTTCTCAGTCCCTTGTTTTTAACAAGTATGTTGTCATTCAAAAAAGTCCTTGTTTCTGTAAGTACATTGTCATTCATAATAACTTTCAGGAACTCCATTGAACTCCATTAAGCTCCAGGCATCCTACACTTAAAATTGTGTTCAATGTGTATTTTGACCACTTCTCATGCATGATCAATATGGAAACAAGCATTCACTTTTGGTTAGCTATACATCAAAGCTCACCATTTCCTCACTCCCACAATAATTTTAACTCTAAAAATTATATACTAATAACCTACAATTCGTATGTAATAAAACATTAGCACTTTTTTAAACACCTAGAACTCACCCGGATTTCCCTTGTTCCTCAACTTTTAAACTGGGGCCTACTGCCAAACCTACAACCTTGGTAGCCATAAAACATATAGGATCTTATATATCTTAGGTAGGTGGTTCAAAAGGGTTTCAATC
The DNA here is from genome assembly GCA_021234005.1 of Nephelium lappaceum. Taxonomy (NCBI): domain Eukaryota; kingdom Viridiplantae; phylum Streptophyta; class Magnoliopsida; order Sapindales; family Sapindaceae; genus Nephelium; species Nephelium lappaceum. The sequence goes on from CM037996.1 coordinate 26,420,991, forward strand.
CTTGACCTCTGGGTCAAAAGCTACACCCCTCAACCACTTGGCCAACAACCTCCTGGAGTTAAATAGATTAAAACATTTACTTGAAAATATATAACAAACCATCTATATCTATATAAATCTTATGACTTTAACCCACAACTTGATAAGTTAACCCACAGCTTGATCAGACAATATAACTAAGTAAGAGGCAAGAAATTCAGTCGAAATGCAGTTAAGTTCTTAATCATCTATACTTATTACATGACATTAATATCTATATATATGATTTTCCTTCTCTTGAACATCCCACCGTGCATCAATCATAGCCAACTCCAACAATGAACAAACCTTTAAAAATAATGGGGGTTGAAATACAGTTCATCTACCAACATGATAAGCAAGGAAGATCAAAGTTCAGTGAGTATCTCCTTAGTTTACGCCTAGACCTCAGTTAAGCCATTAATTGCAATTATTAATCTGCTACTCAAGTTATGTTAGAATCAGCCCTTTTGTTTTGCGCTTCTGTACTTCTCAAACAAAAAAATATATAGAAAAAAAAAAGCATATCTGGTTATGTAAGAAGAAAGCAGCAATAGCTCAACAAGAAAATCACTAGAACAGTGGAACCTGAACATTTTCCTCAATCTACTGAGATCAACCTTCCATTTTACTGTTACAGTGAGCAACAACAAATTCCGTAGAGTTACTGTGACATCAAACTCTTATTAACATGAATTATCACCTTAAGTTAAACAAATTAGTAACACAACAACTACTAATAAAAACGAAGTGAATCATGATAGACTCTGGCAGACAATCATATCCCATGAAATACTGGTTAGATTTGAGTCTGACAACATGTGAGGATGTATAAAAATATAAATATAAACATCCGGATAAATGTTTTTGCCTTTCTATTTAGTCCTTCAAATTCAGCAACAGTTTCTCTAACTCCTTCAATTCTTATCATGCATTCATTAAACCCACCCTTGATGTGGTGAAAATCGGATTACGAAAAAAAGGTTTTCCAAGAATTCTTCACATAATAACATAGCCTAAGTGGCTTTCCACATAGATCTAAGCCGATACTTCAGTTGATTAGACTCAAATGTTGTATTTTGCTACTTATCGGCTTCAATATCATGACTTCACTATACAATAAAGCAGAAGTAATTCACCTAGTCAACCAATTTCAAAACTGTCTTTGTGTTTAGATAGCAACCTACTTTCAAGTTCTGAACTACAGTCCTATATTTGCGAACCTAATCTTCAATCTTCGACATGTCTCATAAGAAATTCAAGAAACACTAACAAGCTATTATTAAACATTGTGCAGGCAGCAGGACACCACCTTTCCTTCCACCATAGTGCGGAGCAGTGTCCCAAAACTCATCACGCAACTGCATCAACTGAGACTTCGTTATCGGCTGAGGATGCTTCCACGGCTTCGGCTTTCGAATCTTTTTCACAGTCCCTGTTGCAACCAAATAACAAAGAACTTTATACAAACAAACAGCATACTATATCAAAAACACGAGCATAATAACCAAAAATGAAGATTCAATCACAAAATTCATGAGGGTAGAAAACAGAGAAATCAAATCCACTAAACTTGTGTATCAACTTACATATACATCATGCACTAGCGTTACTGCACATAATGTTTCCACAAAGTAACAAAGACCATGAATTCAAAATGTAAACTTTTCAGCCTCTCAATCAGGGAATATGTTGATAGATCACATGATTACTATATCCAATAAACTAGAATAAACCCTTGAGTGTAAATCTAAAACTCTGTTTCAATAATAAATAAACAAACCCAGATGAAAGAGAGAGAGAGAAAGAGACCATCAGGTTTGCTCTGAGAAGATCCAGCACAACCCATAGTGCGGTTTGTTGTTGAAGTTACAAGACACTATGCAACTAACTAGTTCATGGAAATGGACTACACAAGTAGTTGATGTTGTTGGTGTACTTGTCTTTTTTATTAAGTGAAAAAAGGTTAGATATTTTCCGGTGGGAGTGCCTACGGTTCCTCTCCCCGTGAGTTGCAAAAAATCAAAAATCAAAACAATGGGCGAAAGCAAAGTCAAACTCACCTATCATGCTTCACCATGACATTATCAAATCCTTAATAAAGTAACTATAGTTCTCGATTTTCTTTTTTTTTTTAAATTTACGTATAAATGAGGTGACATGTGAATTATTAATATTATATTAACTATTATATCAGTTTATATATCATATTATTAGAGAAAGGATTTGGATAAAAATTTAAAAAAAAACTAGTATTACTTATAAATATTTAAAAATAATAACTTTAAATTTATGAAAACTTCAGGAAAAAATGAAAACTATAGAGCTAAATATCTTCTTTTTTTTTTCAAATCGCTAAATATCTTTTTTGTAAAAGTTGGTTGTTAGAGAATTACTTGGACTAAACTTTTTATATCAGCAGTTGGTGGTTCTTGGAGATTAAATTGGAGGATTGTGGAGATTAAATATTTATTTATAAAAAGAAAAAAAAAAACACTTATCTCAAAGGACAAAAAAGTAACATAGTACAAGAATTAAAAGGACTTTTAAGATTTGTTCAGTAGGAATCGAATTGAAAGTTAACGGATTATTGAGGTCTGATTTGGTAGGAATTGAACCACCCAATAAGTAAACAAATCATATCACATATATTAAAAGATGAGATACACCTTAACATTCATTATTTGTATTTCATTTAATGGTAGCTGACACATTAATGATAATATATTTTATTTATAAAATATATTAATTTTCTAATTGATATTATTAGTTTAACGATTCGGCCACCTCACTGGTTTGATAAAGTTATTTATCAACAACAATCCTTGAATCGGTTGTAAGGATAATTATTAAGAGTAATATTATATAAACAGTAAGATAATTAAACCTTTAATTGAAACATATAATACAATGCAACTGTTACTCTATTAATAATATTTTTAAATACCAAAATATTCTTAAATATTTTGTCATATAGTTTATTCTGCACATAAAAGATATGGATAGTCAAATATGAAAGGTGTGGGAAATATGTTAGGTACTGTGTTGACATTTGCTTGCCGAACTCATGGTGATTGGGTGATGGTGACGATGATTGATCAATAATGGAGAAGAGAAGCGAGAGGCGGTTGCTTGGTTGTGTGTTTTTGTTTAATCAAGTGGGGTAATGCCAAGGGAATCGATTTGGTGCATAGCCAATTGTAGTTTATCCATTTCATCTGAGGAATGTCATTGGACCCCATCTCATCTTCTTTCTCTCCAACTTTCCTCTCTTTGTTTATCATTACTACACATGGGGAGGGTTGCACTCACCTCTCTAAGTTTACCATAATTGCATCTAGCACCCACACCCCCCACAACTCAATGATGGTCAACAGTTTTGTTAGGTTGGCTTGATTTGATTTTGAAAATTTCTATAATGTTCTAGATAAAAATAAAGTAAATATTATGAATGAAGGTAAAATCAAAAGCAATAACAAAATAGAGATCAAAGACCATCTATTGAATGTGGCCTCTATAATGATCTTTCTAAAAATATAAATCAAATTAACGATCTTAGTAAAAAGAATTATAGATTTTAGTGAATGAGGCCTTTACTAATTTACAATGGAGGAGGAAGAAACGGGTAGGCTTGTGCCGCCATTAATTTGGTAACCTCCATAATGATCTCCCTAAAAACACAAATCGAATTAATAGTCTTAGTAAAAAGAATTACTGATTTTAATGAATAAGACGTTCACTAATTTGCCATGGAGGAGGAACAGATGGGTGGGCTTGTGCCGCCATTAATTTGGTGGGAGGAGTGGTCTTCATGAAGGAATGAGACAATTGAAATCACCTCCTCTATTTTTTTTTTTTTTTTGGTTTGCTTTTCTTTTTATTAAGTTATTATGTATTATTTTAATAAAATAACTAGAATGTCCTTATAAAGTTATTAGTTAATGAATCTGTATTAAATGGAGGAGGTAATAGTCACAAACATATAATCTGATTGCTGAACACACCTTTCAATAGAATTGAGAACCCAAATCCGAATTCCCCTTCTCAAGTCAAAAATAGGGGGTGTGAATGGAGAACAATCTACTCTACTCATTTGGGTGCGATTGTAGCAAACCTCAAGGGGTCAATACAATTCTCCCTTAATATATAAGAATTCCTGTTAACACTTAACTAATTAAAAAATTACAATTTTGATTTTAAATTATAAATGTGTTAAAGATATGGCTTGGATGCACAGTATACCATTATCAGTCTCTTTATCGCAAACAGCTTTTGTGTGCATGTTAAATGTCCACAGCTTGTAGGCAAGAAGTTGTATCTTTTTAATATAAATTTTGCAATGTTTTTAATGCAAGTTTTAAGAGGTTTGAATTTTATTATATCACTGATATCTATACTAGAAAAAGCTTCCTTCATTAATGTAATTTAATTACTCATCCATCTTTTTAATTAAATAAAATAAAATTAATTTTTTTTGTGTTAAAAATAATGAATGTTTCGAACCATTAAAATTGAATAAATGCATGCTAATTGAAAGCATTTTCTGATTAAAAAACAGTGGGGCAATTATAAAGGAGGCATGTCAATGTCGATGGGTTGTGTTAATAAGTTGTCCAAATCAAAAAGGTGGAGGGATTTATACACACAAAAGTAGATTTTTAGAAGAAATACCATCAAAAAAATTAGGGAATCACGGGTTATATGATCAACCAAGGTATACCTCAACTCTATCCTCATCATATATACAATCCCTGTGTTAATATATATATATATATATATATATATATATTTACAATCAAACCATTGGCTTTGTAAGCATTTGAACTTGATATATTACATAAAAAGTACGGACTTTAACGGAATGAATATGTCTTCTCTATCACCAAGTTACATTAGACGAAACTACTCAAAAAATTTAGTTATAATTACCTTTACATAATCTATTAATATTATTATAGACAAGTATCCTCTTTTAATTTACGCTTCACCTCCGCTTTTTTTAAGTTTGTGATTGTTGTAAATAAGAATCCATAAAAGTCAAGAATTGTATTTGACTTGAGAGACGACATTGTTTTTATGGATCTAATTTGTTCTCATCCTTTGTTAGCATCCAAACCACAAGTGAAGAATTTTACAAATTTAAGTGATTTTTTTTTTCTTTAAAAAAATCATCAAACAACATATAAAAATTGAACTCAAATTTCTATCACGAATATGAATAAAAAATATACTGACAACTTGTGATAAAAAGTACATTGATCACTAAAACTATGAATAGACGTGTCTATGCAATCTCAATTATCTTTTCTAAAAAAAATATAAATATGCTGATATGTGGGGTTTGTAGAGAGTTGGTTCTAACTAGGCAACCAACTGCTTTAATGGGGAACATTAGCTCTCTAAAGTCTAAACTGCACCAGAATATGTTCCCAAACGCTCTCATTGCATACAATTTTTTATTTTTTGTTTTTTTAAAAAATACATGCATTGTTATATGGTACCAATGACATGCCACACTATCACTAATCACGCTCTCTGAAAGCAAAATGATTCTTCAAATTATGTAGAGCACTACTAGAATTAGACTCTCAAGGTCTGACTACATCAAGAAAGCAAAAACAAGTCCGATTCAACATTCTCATCCTTTGCAAAACTGAGTTTGCTTCTAATGAAATTATCAGTTTCCTTTAGAGAGGTGGCAGCACCTACATTTCACAACTTCCAGAAATCTTCATGCAGTCCTTTCCTGGACTTGCAGCATCGGACTAACAAATATCTGAGTGCTAACTTCATATGGAAAGATATCTAACACACAACTTTTGCTACTAGTTCCGATTTACATACACGGCTAAACATTCATGGCAAACAAAAGATCAAATGGAAAAGTAGAAAAGATGAACCACCAGGACAGTGACATTACTTGCTCATCGTTTCAAGTTTATCTTAGAAACGGAACGAATCGTCCCCATATTTGGTCCTAATGGTATAACGTTGATCATATTTAGGATTTTCATAATCAACTGGTTTGATCACTGCAGGTTTTGACTCCAACCCACTTGCTGCAAAAGCTACCTCTCCACTTTTGTCACGCTGACGATGTCTTGTTCTTTCTTTTTGGCTCTTAGACTTGCTGGGAGGAGGAACCTCACCAGACCCGTAAAAGTCTGCATACTCTTGTCGTTTAGAGGAACGGTGCTTGCTTGACAAAGAAGGATCCTTAAAACTGGATGATTTGATCTTGGGGGGCTTCATCTCGGAATATCGTTCATTGGTGCGGACCTGATGGGTTTCAGATAGAGAGGCAGGTGTAGTCTGTCTTTGCACTATTGGGGGCTCAGCTTCATCCTCGGGCAGCCTGAGAGAATCCTTCAATGGCATCAGTCCCTTGGGGCCACTGGATCTGAAACGAGAGGGTACGAAGGAAAGGAATACGCCACCCATTCCTTCAAGTGCAAGCTTAGACAGATCAAAAATAAGTTGCCCAAAAGATGGCCATCCTGGTTCCTCTTTCATGTTGTCCACTACTGGAGTAGGTTTCTCCTTACTAGGCTTTTCTTTGAACTTGTTCTCTGAAGGTTGTTGCTGCATTGACATTGAACCAACAATAAAAGAACACATAAAGTGACTAACACAGAAAGATTTGTTGGGCCAGCCATTTATAATAAGACTTTGATCTCCAAAGTGCGAAAGGAAAATATAATAAAAGTACACTAGAGCTACTGAAATGCCAATGAAGTATACTTGGTGTCTATCAAATAAATTTATAACATGAAATTAACATAAAGGAGATCTGTTATTAATTGCAATTTGTAAATTTTTATTTAAATTAAGAATTGGTCGTCATTGTTGCATATTGTAAAAGCAGTGTAATTGGTTGCAAGAGAACAAAGAAAATATATGATACTTGATGGAACTATCACATCAGTGCTGAAGAAAGAAGGTCCATGTCAACGTAATCAAATAAATAATAGGCATAATCCAAGAGTAAGAGTTATACCGTCCTCGAGAAGAAAGAAGGTCCGAACCCTTGCTGAAGCATGCAGGTAGCATATCCAACCAAGACAGCACCAACAACCATAAGGATGTCTGACAAAGGATCAATGTGTCAGAGAAGGGAATGCAGAATGGAACATAAAACTTATAAAAAAAGAGTGCCTGCATACATCAAAACCTACCATGGTAAAAGGCAAATGATCTAATAAAGTTAATCAGCAATGAAAAAGGTTAAAAATGCATATTAGTAGAACAGATCTGTATGGTCGATTTTTCTTATTATAACTTTTCATAATACTCCAATATCAATTAAATCTCTCCCCAGCTCTGATGTGAGAAGGATTGATCATGAGACCTCTTGCAAAATAAGAGAATGCAACAGCTAAATTAACTACTATCCAAGGACCTCTATTGTTCATCATGAAATAACACCAGAATGTATAATACAATGAAATACATTGTTTAATTTTGAATTATGAATTACTTGAAATATCACAGAATTTACATTTCAACAATTCACAAATGAATCCTCAAATGCAACTATGCTAGAGTAGAATGAAATATTAGACCAGTAGTAACTAATCTGTTTGAACAAGACTCGACAAGTGCATCAAAAGAGTATGCCTACAGAATAAGAAGACAAGAAAACGTTCTGATCTAATTTCAGGGATGATTTCAGCATTATCTTATGCCTTTCATTTAAATTTTGATTACTACCACAGCTCAGAACAAATATTGCACCAAGCACCAGATTGTCTTGTCATGCCTGATCACTACAAGAGCTCTGTTTCGACAGCTCATAGAAGTTCAAACAATGTATGGGCAGTTTGAACATTGAATAATACTATTACATATATAAACATGGAAAGAGTAACCTTGTAATCACTGTCAAACAATTAAGAAATTTGCCCACCACTTTGGTTCCTGGTAAGTCCAGATTAATCATCTGTGATAATGAGGTAAATAACCTAAAGAAAACACGAGTTCAAGAGCATCTCTATATTGGCCATCAAACATATGCCAAGTACATTGCTTCTGTACATGGATCGTGATGGGGCTACGGTGAAAACACACCTCAGAACAGAGAAATCTCAGGCAGGCTTCATCATCATAGCTGTCAGCAGATATCCTAGCGCAAAGCTAGTAATTAGAAAATTCCAATACCAGTGGATATGAATCACAAGCAAATCAAAAGTTAGGAAAATGGTATGGTAAGTTTCATCTATCGGCATTAAACAATATATACCATTACGTACATGTATCCTTTAGGTATTGTTTACTCAATTCCCTTGACAGAAATGAAAGTATACTGCCACTGATTATTTAAACAATGAACAGCTCCTCCCCCACAACTTCTTCAGCAGCAAAGTCACAATTTTAAGGAAAGCTAGAAGCAAGATTATTCACCTACGTTTTGTATATATTAAAGTGCCCAACAGAGCTTGACCAATTTGGTAACCAACACGGGAAAAATTAGAAAAGACATCTACTGAAACGAAGTTAAAGCCTGAAAGAAGTTCAACAAACTCCACAACGACTAATATGAAGCTGTTCTAGAAAGTATGCCGGATATTTTTTAATGAATCTAAAAATTTTTATAAAATGGGATTAGTTTAATAACCACAGCAATGTTGAGAGAAGCTGAAAATGAATTCTTGAACATAAGAGAGAATTTATTTTAACTGCAAAGTGATTAAGCTGAAATCATAACAGGCAAAGCTTAAATCACTTTAACGGCTTTTCTGTAGTATTAAACCAAATTTCCAGTTGCCCTTATAGAAGAAGCAAGCTATGAGAAAAAGATCAGAACAATGTATCCTGCCATATAACTACTTTAACAGGATGATCAATAATATTAGGAATTTTGAAACACATTGTAGCCAAACATACATAACAATAAACTAGGGACTGATACTGTGTTGGATCCAAACCTGAGGAAGAAATGGAGTCATCGTGATAATCACAATCATCTTGGTTGAGAGAGATTTGTCGAAGAGCTGCATTTCCTCTATCAACAACTAATAGGGAACAGGTGGGTCGAACATATACCACATCAAAATCAGTTGAGAATTTTGCATCCTCACTGGGGCCATCTCTGAACCCAGCAACATTTGACTTTCCACCGGCAATGGTGGTAACACCTGCAAATAATTTCATAACTTAACCTTTTATCAATAGTATCCACCATTGTTCCTTCATTATTACATAAAATCATGATTTTATGCTTTACAAAAGCTCTTAAAACTCTAATATATCACTATTTTACATATTCTTTCAAATAAAACATTTTGAAACTATTGCACACAAACACAATAAAAGGTGAAAACTGTATCTAAGTTGTAGAACAAAATTACTATGTTATGAAATTCAACCACGGTTACTTCAATACTAAGTCCACATTTACACACAACTACATCCATATCAGGATCTAATACAAATGTAGCATACCTGCATCGCCAATCTTTCTAATTGCAAGGTTCACAGTATCAGCAACATACAGGTTCCCCTTATCATCCATCGTTATACCTCTGGGCTGATTAAAACGAGCTTCGCTTGGCTTTCCGTCCACGTGCCCTGTGTAACCCTGAAATGACCCAGCAACTAATCTTCCCCGGCTATCTACAACAGGTAGAAATCGTAAACAAGAAACAAAATTAATTAATCATGATATCTTGAACTAACATTCTAGATCGCTTACATTCTCTTAAAATGAAACTAACAAAGCCAACAAATTTTATTGAGCTTAAATTAGAAGACCATTTTCTTTCACATATAAATGAAAGGATCCAACACCGGCATTGCGCTAGACATTTTGAAGCACCAAAACTGCGCTTGAACGAAAAACATTCAGATGAAACATTAAGGAACAAACATACATTGGGACAACGGTGGAGTAATTTTCATAATGTTGCTATTAACTTCATCAACAGCAAACAGTTCACCATCCTCGGAGACTCGGATCTTATATGGAACCACCCCAATCTCATTTCCTTCGACAACAGTCTCAACTAAGTAGCCGTTTTCAAATTGAAGAACATTCCCATCTGCGAAACAATTCATGAACACGCATACGTAGAGAGTGTCTAATCAGTTGAAAGCAATCCAAATACAATGAACATACACTAGAACATATAGAATTGCAGGAACTCACTCACCCGATTGAGGCACCTTGGAAGATACCCTGGTTGTCCATTTGAGAAGAGAAGACAAGTGTTTTATCAAAGGCCCTAGGTATCATCAAAATTCATTTAAAACAACAAAAGGTGTGAAACTGTAGCCAAAACTAAACATACCCATCAAATAAATATAGATCGAACAATCAAAACACACACTTCTTTCCACTATAGTAGTCTAGATAATTACAATGTTATGAGTCTACTGATCAAGCACATTCAGTTGAACTTATGAACATTAAAAAACAAGCATGCCCATTAACCAAACAGATCAAAAGAATTAGTTAAAAGCAGCAGAATTGAATATACATTTTCAAACTGAAGAAGAAAAGAAAAACGAAACTAGGGTAGTGAATGAATAGCTCAACAAGTGACTAAAACGAAAAATACCCATTTAAGCAATGAAATTGAGGAAGAAGAAAGAAGATGGTTACCAGCAGGAGCAGCAGCATGAGCTTGGAAATGAAGAGAGCAAACAAGCACGAGGAGAGTTAATGTGAGGCAAAGATGGGACTCTCTCATGCCTACTACCTCTTCAAGCTAAGCTGCTAGTCTAGTGTTAGAGAAAGAGAGAGATGAGCAGTGAATTTGAAGATGAAATGAAACCCCCCACAACATTCAACTGATGATTGTGTTTTGGTATGAAATGAAAACCGCCTCTTTTACTTTCTACTGCTTCTCTTAACTTTCAACTTCCTTTGGCTGCTCTTTCAAGCAAAAAAGACTTCCTTTGGTTGCACTCGCAATGCCAACTACCTTTTCACGTTTTTTAAGTGAGGAATCATGCGTTTTTTAAACATAATTAAAAATATGATATTTTTGGAACTTAATGCGAAAATAATTTTTAACTATTTGTAATAAATATATTTTTGGTTCTAACCCAAATATAATTAAAGAAATTATTTTTTTATCAAAATAAATGTTATTCAATTTTAATTATTTATTTTTAATCATTTTTTATCCTTTAAAATATGCATGATAAATTATTTTTAATTTTAGGTACAATTTATATAGATGGAATGTTTATTTTATAAAATGGATAAAAATGAAAGAAGTTTTATTGGAATTAAATTAAATAATTTTATTTTTGGCTAAAAATAAGTTTTCATATTTTTATGGGTTACTTTTATAATTTTTTTCCCTTTTTCTATTTCTCGCTTGTGGAAATGTAAATAAAAGAGAATTTTGTTTTGTTTTTTAAAATAAAGATGTGCTGTGTTTTATATTGCCAAGAAAGATCAAAAGTGAGATTTTCAAGGAGGAGGAGAAAAAAAACAAAAGGGAAAAAGTGGATTTTGCAAGAAAGATGAAAAATCAGGAGGCGCTGTTGGGAATACTTTGGGTTGGATCCTCTGTGCATGATTTTTATTCGTGATCACCGTCGATCCTCTTCTTAGTTTTTGCCACGTCAATCTCATGATTTTTTTTACCATTTTAATTTATGAAAGAATACGGAGTTTCGAAATGAGAATATTGCTTTAACTCACAATCTCATAATATAAATATAAAATATAATTCATATCATTGATAATTTAAAAAAATTAAGAAAGCTTCATGTAGTCGAACTTATATGACGATCAATTGGATTATTATATATGATCTAAATGAACCAATCAGATAAGGTAATGTATATAAAATTAATATTTAATGACTCAATAATTTCATTTATATATTAAATTTTTTATTAATAATTTTGATTAAATAATAGGATGAATTGCACACACACTCTAAAGTTTAATATAATTGCACAAAAATGACAATATTTGAGAAACTCACGTTGGCCTCTCCTAAGGTTCCAAAAACTCATTACAAATCTTCCCTCTCATGAATCTAAAATTAATATAACATATTTTTAATTTAATTTAAAAAATATATATGTATAAATATATTGGTCTCCATGGGAGACTAGAGATGGAGACTAATCCCTAGTCTTCCATGGAGACCAAAAACAGGTCTTCAGTGATGGAGATCAGGTCTCTTAATGGAGACGAAACTGTTTTTATGACTAGAGACGGCGTCCATCAATGGGTATATCCACCGACGATGGATCAAATTTGTTATTTCAATGGAGCATATTTGCTCCATCAGAGGAGCAAACGTTAGCTGTTCCATCGAAGAAGGAGATCGTCTTATTGAAATGATGATCAGTCCGATCACTAATCATCATTTTGGATCATTGATGGTCAATTTGACCATCATCATTTTGACCAATGAAAGTGATGATTAGTTGGGCATCATGATCATCATTTATCGTCAAATCATTTTTTTTTTCTTAATTTTTAATTATTACTTAAAATATAAAATAATACATAAGAATATTATAGTCATTTTACATTAATTTTGTGGCTAACAATTTAAGTTTACGAAAGTTTACTGACAGTAGGAGACATTTGTGTAATTATAATTAAAATATCTATATAACTGTAATTACATCTAAACTCGAGAGTATTTATCCAATTTGATCTTATAATTAAGACTTGTTGAATAGAATGAGGTGAAATTACTAAACGAGTGATGTAAATATCTCAACAGTCAAATCTCAAACCGAAATTGGGCCAAGCCCAAACAGGGAATTGACAATAACAAGCAGCAGCGGTCCACACTCTCCAAGTGCGAAGAAAACTGTAAGTCAAAACCCCAAAATCCTGCGTCTGGGGCCACGTCAGTTTGATATGAAACGTGGCAGACAATGATTGGATAGACGTCGTGTCTGATGGACACGTAGGCAATCCCTCGTGTATGTAAAAAACAAGCTTTAAAAAACACAACCGGATTCGTTTCCCTTTCAGATCCATCTCCCGTCTCCGGTCTCCGCTTCGCAAAATCTCCCTACGGTCAGCTTCTCGATTCTCGTCTCCTCTTTCATTCATTGGATTTCGATTTATCCATCACAATTGTGTGTGTTTTTTTTTGTGTTCTGGATTTTGTCTGATCTGAGAGCCAACTGCTGGTGTGTTCGGTTTTAGGTTTTTTAGATCTGAGATTGTGATTTGCCAAATGGAAGTGGTTTTGTTTCATTTGATTAGATCTATTCGGTTCATGTGTATATGTGTGTATGTATATGTGTGTTTTATTGGTATGAATCGCTTCTTTTGATGTGGACAATGAGGAAATAGTGTCACAGATGCTGTGTTAATGACTGCCCAGCTCTCTGCTGCAGGTGGTTATATACGGCTTTGATGTTTGCCTTACTCATCTGATTGTCCTCGTTTGTAGTTTTGTGATGATGTGGAAGAGTTGATCGAGTGAAGTATTTTATTGGGTGTGTGTTGATAAAACTGGGTAATTTATGTTATTGATTTATTTGTGCAGGTTGGGTTTGGTGTCGTTTTGGTTGAATAAGATGGGTGGCGGATTCAGAGTTCTACATCTTGTCAGGCCTTTTCTTTCGTTTCTCCCTGAAGTTCAGAGTGCCGACAGAAAGGTTCCCTTCAGAGAGAAGGTGATATATACCGTGATCTCGCTTTTCATTTTCCTGGTATGCAGTCAACTCCCGCTCTATGGCATACACTCGACAACTGGTGCAGATCCGTTCTATTGGATGCGTGTTATTCTTGCTTCCAACCGTGGGACTGTCATGGAGCTCGGTATCACCCCCATTGTGACATCTGGACTGGTGATGCAACTCCTTGCTGGGTCAAAGATTATTGAAGTGGACAACAATGTTCGCGAAGATCGTGCCCTCCTGTGAGTATATATACTTTTTAGCAACCATTGGAAGCTTATTGACCTCGTATAGTTTATTTATTGATTTATTTGCATTGGCAGATTGTTTACGATTGTTTGACTTTGCAAGTACTCGTCATTAATATAAGATTAAATAATTTTAATTGTTTTCAGTGGGGTTTGATTGTTTGGTGTAATGCTTTTTGCCCTTGTTGCATAATTTGAAATGATTTTGCTCATCGCTTTTGCAGCTTATGCTGCTTGTAGTCTACCTAATGACTCTTTTTTCCTTCCAGAAATGGTGCACAGAAGTTGTTGGGCATCCTCATAGCTATTGGTGAAGCGGTTGCGTATGTTCTCTCAGGGATGTATGGTAGCGTTGGCCAACTTGGAGTAGGAAATGCCATTCTTATTATTATTCAGCTTTGCTTTGCGGGTATCATTGTTATCTGTTTGGATGAACTCCTCCAGAAAGGATATGGTCTGGGCTCTGGTATCTCCCTTTTCATTGCAACCAATATTTGGTAAGCTTTGAACCTTTGCTCCTACTAGTCATGAGTATTAAGGCTTCTGTTTGTCTTATATGTGTCAACTTATGAGTTTGGTGTTACTTTATTTACTTTCTATCCACAATTAATATGTGTTTAAAAGTTTGAAGACTTATGTAGCTTGTAATATTTTTTTGCAGTGAAAACATCATCTGGAAAGCATTCAGTCCCACCACCATTAACAGTGGACGAGGAGCTGAGTTTGAAGGTGCTGTTATAGCTTTATTCCATTTGTTGATTACTCGAACAGATAAGGTTCGTGCTCTTCGTGAAGCATTTTACCGGCAGAATCTTCCGAATGTAACTAACCTGCTTGCTACGGTTTTAATCTTCTTAATTGTGATCTACTTCCAAGGGTTCCGTGTTGTCTTGCCTGTGAGGTCAAAGAATGCACGTGGGCAGCAGGGTTCATATCCAATCAAATTGTTCTATACCTCTAACATGCCCATCATCTTGCAGTCTGCACTTGTCTCCAACCTGTACTTCATTTCTCAGGTATTGGATTGTAATGGTTATATGCACATGTTAAAGTCTCTGCTGCCCTTTGTTTTTGATCTATCTAATAACATGTATCTCTACAGTTGCTGTACAGGAAATACAGTGGTAATTTTCTTGTGAATCTCTTGGGTAAGTGGAAGGAATCCGAATATTCTGGTGGTCAATTCATTCCCGTCGGTGGCCTTGCATATTATATCACTGCACCATCAAGGTAATTAAGCTCTTTGTTATCTTGTTTTATAGAGATGCTGTAGTGCATTGGGCATATACCACCCAAACCACTTAACTAACTCATGCTGTATGTGGCTGGGGTAACCAATCAGATGAAAGATCATGATTTTAGTATTTGGGTGTATACGCCGAGGCACAGTAAAGCTTTTCTCCTTTTTTTCTCATCTGCTATAGCTGGCATGTCCCTTTGATCATGCTGTAGCTTGCATTTCCCTTGATGATGTTAATATGCCTATTTCTCCTTGTTTTCTTTACCTGCTATGTTCAATGATGCCAAAGATGCTCCATTGACATGTTATATTTACTTTGCAGCTTAGCTGATATGGCCGCCAATCCCTTCCATGCGTTGTTCTATCTTGTGTTTATGTTGTCAGCATGTGCGCTGTTTTCAAAAACATGGATTGAGGTTTCTGGATCATCAGCTAAAGATGTTGCCAAGCAGCTTAAGGTATGACTTTTATTTGCATGTTTACCTGAAGAATATCGCCTGTCACATACTCCTATTTATTGTTAGTTTTTCTTTGTTTTGTACTTGCGATAAACTTTGCTATTAGGGGGCTCACTTTCTGCGGTGACAGAGCTTGCGAGATCGTTTAGTTTTATTGTAGATCAAGCTTTCAAATATTGACTTGGCTGTAATATTATGTAGGCACAGATTATCTGCTGAATGATATTAGTCGAATCGTATGTAACAATATTTCTCATTTTCCTTTTAGGAACAACAAATGGTTATGCCTGGGCATCGGGAGGCGAACTTGCAGAAAGAGCTGAACCGCTACATACCCACAGCTGCAGCATTTGGTGGCATGTGCATTGGTGCACTCACGGTATTGGCAGATTTCATGGGGGCAATTGGTTCAGGGACTGGAATTCTGCTTGCAGTGACCATCATCTATCAGTACTTCGAAACCTTTGAGAAGGAGAGAGCGAGTGAGCTCGGCTTCTTTGGTTTCTAAGGCTATTATGACTTAGTCTGAGCAGTGGTTGGTGGTGCCAAAGAGCTCCCCGTCAATTTTGGAGAGCAAAGAGATATAATATATGTAGGCCCTGTTAACCCAAAAGGTTCAAGCTAGAATTTTAGCATGGTAAGTTGGATATTATCTCAACTCCAATGATGAGGAATTACAAAAGTGCATCACCTGAAACATAGGTCTTGTTTTTTGCATTATCCTTCTCTCTACCTCTTGCATCATTGGATCTACATCTACATGAGTTTTAACACTGTTTGATCTGGAATATTTCTGGTGAAATTTTCAAAGAACAGGTTTGATCACTTTACATTTTGTGTTAATGAAATTTTTTTGTTTTATCAAATTCTGTTTTGTCTGGTGTTCATTTTTATAGTGAAGTGAATATTATTCAAAGCTGGATTATATTCTTAATGCCAACCTAATGTGATGTGTTGTATGTGGAACATCAAGTGAAAAATTCCCGCCTTTGTGATACCTCAAAGAAAAGCTAATTCTAAAACGTTAATTTTAGTATATTGAATTCTACTGAAGAAAGCAAAAATATCGGGAATCGAAAAGGCAAAAATATCAGGAAGCGAAATGGTAGCATGGGAAGCCAGACCGTGCACTTTAACTCCAATTATGGTATGTCAGCCATCTCACTTCGATGTGAATATATTTTGTAAATAGAAGAATGCTAAATGTAAACGAATACTGAAATTTTTTGTTGTTATTGAAATATAAAGTTTTGTCGGGATTTATTAAGATTCAAAACTGATAGTATGATCCGAATAATTACTATTCATACTGCAATTGAGAGATGATTACTTTTACAAAAGGAGATTCATGGTCGCATCTTCGGGAGATGACTACTCCTATAAGAGGAGATTCACAATCGCATATTGTGTTTAATAGAAAAAGAGTAAGATTCGAATCCTTGATCATTTAGGATCAAGAAAGATACTTAACTAATTTCATACCTTCCATCGTGTCAAAACCCATTTCACAAACCCAAACTTAACTTATAAATCAACCAGGCTTTTCCATCCCACTCACGTCATTTATAACTCATTTCACAAACCCAAACTTAACTTATAAATCAACCTATCTTTTCCATCCCACTCTCATCATTTGTAAGACAAAAACCACGCTTCCTCATCTTTCCAATTTTGACCCACCCATCTCACATCTGGGTGGCGGACTGGACGTGGCCAATTTTAGTCATACTGAAAATACCATAATAACCCTGTATTATTTAGATCCTAATCTGTTAACCGAAAACGATCCTGCCAAAATTTATTATTATTATTATAATTAATTCAAAATATTAGATTAAAAATACAACTCAAACACAACCTCAATCATATCAGTATGTGAAACATATTACCGATCATGTTCAACAATGAGCAAACATTAATTTCAATATATTTCACGCTAAACAATTTTAAAATCTCAATAAATTAATATCATGAGCAGTGGATTCAAATTCCTTTTAACTACCACTAGAATTGATTACATAATGCTAAAATTCAAGTTGCTAGAATATAACTGTATGTTAGTACGTCCTTCACAGTAACACTTTAGAGGTTAATAATTTCGTGCCACTTTTTTTTTTTTTTTTTTATCTCAAATATGCTATTTAAAGGGAAAAAAAAATGAATTGGAAGTACGTAGCTCTAAGTTGACCATATACAATGAACCATCCAGCAAATTGATTATTGAAAATTGAAATAGCCATTGATAATGGTTTTAGAGACAGAGGTCAATTTGACAAGACAGGGTTTGTGTTTGTTCCTTTCTCTTGTTGGATATATATTTTTCATGAATAAATTAGGCATCAAAGTGGCAGTTCAGTATCTGCTTCCAACTATATTTTATTTATTTTTTTTAACTATTCTAAATTTGAGATTTAGAAAAATGGAATATGATTCTAATTAATGTGAATGTAAAAAAGAAAATAGAAAAAGAAATTAAAATTAAACTTTTTCTTCAATTGTTTGACTACAACCATATAAAGTCAAACTTACTAGGATATTGATAAAATGGAATCCGAAAGGCCCTAGTGTATAACCTTGTTATCACTAACATATGTATGGCAGCCAGGTCCTGAGAATCACCTTATATATGACTGCTTGATGATGCAATTTGCTGGTGTAAATGTGACAATGTGTTTATATGATCTTTTGGGTCTACAATATTCAACAGTAAAAATTCGATTATTCATATATATAAAGCTGCAATATTGCAATGGCTAGCTGGTTGATGGGACAATGGTGCGCATGCACTCAACTGGCAATTGAAATTGAAAATAAAAAGCTGGTAATTCCAAACACTAATTCTTACTATTGCTCAATTGGTTACTCTCATCACATCATGAGCATGCTTTTCTTTTCTTATTATTAATTGAGGGCCATGTTATGTTGCCTCCAAAATGGCCTCAAAAGCACCTGAAAAGTTAGGGCCAATGCTTGTGGAGTTGACCCGAAGAAAATCACTAGCAACTTGTAATTATTCATGTGCCATACATCTCATTTCGTTTTTGAATTTATCTATTCATGCATGATCTTCATTTACATGGTCTCTGTAACTTGTATGACTCAAAAATACACTTTGAAAAAAATGGTAATTTTTTTTTTTTTTTTTCAAAGTCTTGCAGTAAAATCTCTTCCCTTGACTATAAGACAGCTCTTTAAACAGGGCGTGAAGCATGATGATAGGGCCCCAATAAATGCTATTTATTTGACTTGTGAGGTTTTCCATGCAATTGATGAGAAAGTGAAAAGATGGAAGTATTTTAATTAACAAAAATAATATGGCAGTTGAGGTTTCCTAATCTTGCAAGAATTTGGTAGCTGTTTCCAAGTCATGACAGATTAATCATTGTTTTCATGTATAAGCTCGTCATTCACCAATAAATAATGCTTTTTATTGAAGTTGTATGAAATTATTGCGTATACAAACCTTCATGCAATTTCCTTGACAGGAACTTTTATATATATATATATATATATATATACATACATATGAGTAATTTTCCATAAGTACTTTTTAACTTTAAAAAAATTAAGACGAATCAACCAAATTCATCCATTCAATTTAAATTAATTAGAAGAGAGAATGTAATTGATAAATTTGATTGATTCGTTCTAACGTTTTAAAATTAGTAGGTATTGATGGAACAATTATTATATATATATTCCCTTAGGTACACCTGTGGTATGCATACACTTGATTAAAAAAAAAAAACGTGATTGTATTCTCAAATACGTGATTATAATTTGTTATATGTTATTACAACTAAATATATACGATTACCATTAGTAAATATAATCACAATCAGTAAATCAGTAAATGTGATTATATTTACTGATTGTAATCACAAATATGTAATTGTAATCATATATAACAAATTATACTTATATATTTTAAAATGCAATTACGTATTTTTTTTTATCAAGTGTATACATACCTCAGATGTATGCTAGAATATGTCTATATATATAAATATATAATAATAATAATAATAATAATAATTCAGCATAATCAAATATTATTTTCACGTACATTTTTTTAAAATTATTTATGGGGGAGGAAGGGTTATATATTTACACATTATATTTAGTAAGAGTGGTTGAACACTTTCGTTGATCTTAAGAGGTCAACGTTTAAGTTTTACATTTATACTAAAACATAAAGTGCAGATAATTTTATTTAATTTAATCTCTCTTCTCTCTTCAAGAAAAAAAAAATTACTTAGTTATGTTATTAACAAGAGTTTAATAAAAATAGTATTTTAAGTTTTAGAATTCAAATATTGATTTTTTATTAAAACTAATCTTATCGTAAATGGAAAAAATAGCATTTATTATTATTATTATTATTATTATTATTATTATTATTAACAAGAGTTCAATAAAAATATTATCTTAAGTTTTAGAACTCAAATATTATTATTTTTTAAAAATAATCTTATCTCCTAAATTAAAAAAAAAAAAGCATATATATATATATATATATATGTGTGTGTATATATATATATAAAGTTGGATTCTTTTACATGCCACATCATGGGCTATTAGAAGAGTATTTATTTATTTTTTTTACTTATATATATATTGATATATTTTTGGAGAGAATCTCACTTATATGTTTTAAGAAAATATTTTTGGACAAAACATATAATATTTATGTATTCACCAACATACTCCAAAGCATTTAAATTAGAAGAAATTTAAAATTAAAAAAGCCCCAAATCAAGCAATGTCAACCCCATCACATATGACAATTGATTTGGGAAGCATATCTTGAATACAAGATTCTCAAGAAACACCATTTTGGACCCATGATCTTGACATTATAAAAAGGATTAAAAAAAAAATGGAAGAAAATTGAATAAAAAGACTTAATGGATCCTCCATTTCAGTATTTCTTGAACGTAGGCTTGCAAGTCATTTTCAATGGGTTTTGTAATTAAGACAAGAAACATTGGAATTATATTCTAAACAAAGAGATCAGAAAAGCAAAAAGTTGCTTTCATTTGTGCTTAAATTAGTAGGGCCAAATTTATAGAAGTGAAAGACTTGTGGCACCTTAATTAAACCGCAACCACATACAAATCTATTTTATGATCTTATAACTAATTGGAAGATCACATCACGTTTCTTGCATGTGTGAAATCTATTTGTTGTCCTTAATATAAAACTCACGTCATTGTTTTGATTTGCATAATGCCATATATTCCAATCTTTTGTATTATTTTTCTATGTCTTTTATTTTTTTAATATATTAACTAGGATGGTAATTGAATTGGTCTGATGTATGATTGATTACACATTAATTATTAAATTAAGATATAGAATATTACATTTTGGTTTCTTCTTTATTTTTTATTTTTTTGAGGAAAAGTGTTTTTTTTTTTTTTTTTTTTTAAATGTTCAATGCAGAATTCTATTTCTTAGTTGAATGAAGGAATTCCACCAAAACTTCTATCCAAGTTAACCTGTCATTATAAAGTTAAAGAGAAATGAAGTCATCAAACTAGGTTTCATATTATCTTGCTAAACAAACATTCACTTCTACAATGATGTTCAACATTATTAACGTTTTACTGCGGTTATCGTTAAATATTGAAGGATCATGTAATCGAATTTCAAAACATAATGGTGTGAAAATTTTAGTAAGAGTTGTTTCATATATATATATATATATATAGCTTGAAAAATCTCGAAGAACCTCCTTGAACCGGCCCTAACTGCACCTCTCCTTATTCTTTTGCCATTTTCTATTTTGCACGTTAATTATCAAAAGTTTTCCTATTTGTTATTGATTGTATGCACAAGTGTAAAAGAACATGGACTTGTTTTCTTAATTGAAGACCTTTTATAGTGTAGCACTTTTGAAACAAATTCGTAGATACTTAGGTCTTTCTACTTTTCTTTCTTTTCCTTCATTCGGAAAAGAAATTAGTGAGCAAGGAGAAGAAGAATCATATGACTTAGTGTTTCCTAGTTTCATTTAGTTTGTGTTTCTTATCTATGAGTTTTGTATTTACAGTTTCAATTAGAGTTTCCTAAACCTAAATGACTTATATATTAGTCCTTCAATGTAATTGAAATCACTTATAAATGAATGGTTTAATAATTAAAATATCAAGCTTAGTAGGAGACCTTAGGACAATATATATAAATACAGTATGTATCATTTCCTAAATTTATTGCACTTCATATTTCTTTAGTCATAAGTTATAACACTATAAAATTAAAAATGAATTATATATATAATTATATCACCGAAGTAAATAATTAAATTATCAAATTGTCCTTGGCTAGTTATTTGACATATAGCTAAATTCTTTGCTCATATATCAATTATCAAGAAGAAGAAAAAGTATTAATTGTTAATCATATTTGATTACATCGTTAGTTAACTTTTGAGTTATATCAGTTACAATAATATGACTAATATTTTATAGGGATAATCCCAAAAAACCGTGTGTAGTTTGAAAAAATATCCATTTTACCACACTAGTTTCGTTTTTGTCCAAAATCCCCCCTATAGTTACTAAGCTAATAGAAAAGTTTAAAAAATTATAAAAAGACAATTTTAACTTGATAAAAACATTTTTATTTAAAAACCAAAATAATTCTAAAATAATTTTTAAAATAAAAAATATAAACTAATAAAAAAATTGATTAAAAAAAAAAAAGAGATCCATCATCCCCAACCTTCACCTTCAACCTCCATCTTAATCACCAGCAGTCTTCATCACCAACCTCCAACACACCAGCCCTAGACTCCACCAGATTACTACCACCAGCCGCCACCTCTTTCTTTTTCTTCTTCCTTCTCCCCCTCTCTTTTTTCTCTCCCCCCATTTCTAGGTTTCCAATTTGGGTTTCCAGTAACTGGAAACCCAATTATCATCATCCCATATCTCCTGTATTAACCCAATCATCCATCATCGATCATCAACACAATTATCATCGATCATCAACACAATTACCAACCAAAATCAAAATCATCCAAAATCAACAACCAAAATAAATCAAATCAGCAACCAAAATCAACCAGGGAGAAGCACGGCACTGTAACCAGCCAACCACCAACGAGGAAAAGCACGGCGAGGAGAGAGCGAGAGGGAGAGAGTGCATTCGAGTGATGGACCGGTGAGGGGAAAGCGAAAGGGAGAGGGTCATCCGTGTGAGGGACCAACGATGGTGAGGAAAGACTCTAAAGAAGGACAACTGGATGAGGGGACAGTGAGGTCTGGTTTGGTTGTGTAAGGGAAGTGTGTCGGCTCGACGGTGGTGGAGATGGGTGCGACACAATCATCGGCAGTGGAGATGGATGGAGGGGAGTGTGTCGGCTCGGCGGTGGTGAAGATGAGTGCGACACAGTCATCGGCGATAGAGATAGATAGAGGTGAGTGTGTCGACTCGACGGTGGTAGAGATGGGTGTGACACAGTCATCAGCGGTGGAGATCGATGGAGGCGATAATGAGATCAATGGAAGAAGAAGAAGAAGAAGAAGAATAAGAGAAGGGAAGAAGAACACAAATGGAGATGGGTGACGACGGTGACGGTGATGAGGAGAAGAAGATATCGAGATGATCGGTGGCAGTGGCGGCGGCGACGATAAAGAGAAGAAAAAGATGAAGAAATGGAGGAGAAGATGAAAATGAAGAAATGAAGAAATGGTTTCAGTTATTATTATTATTATTATATTATTATATTTTAAAATGATTATTTATTTTCAATTTTAATATTATATTTTTTTATATTTCTCAAAAAATTATTATATTTGTATTAATTTATTTTAATCAATCTCAATTAATTTTTTATTACATTTTCATTTTTGTCCTCGAAGTCAAACGGTCAACTAAGTCAATCTAATAGAATTTGTCACCATTACAGGTATTATTGTCCTTTTACACGCTTTCAGAGGGTATTTTGAGTGTTTTTATTAACGTTAGGGAGTATTTTGGATAAAAATGAAACTATAGGTGGTAAAATGGACATTTTTGTAAACTACGGTCGATTTTTTGAGATTTTCCCTAGTTTATAATACCAGGACCATGGACTTCGTAGTTATTAACTGATCATGTAAGTGCCCAACAGGATATACAAAATAGGTTAGCATAATTCACTAGAGTGTGTGCTTCCTTCATATCAAGGTAATGAGCTTGCCAACCTATTGAGATATTGATCATTAATAGATCTAGAAAGTTTCAATATACATTCGGAGAAACCTAAAGAGGAGGATACATCTTGAAAGTTGTCTGATTTATATACTCAAGAGAAACCTAGATGGAGGGGGTATCACAAATTTTCAGAATTTGAAAACACAATTTAAGATTCCCAATCCTAAATCAAATAGTAAACCCAAGTCAAAGATCGATCTCTAAAGCCTAACAATAAGAGCAAAAAGTCAATTAATGCAAATAAAGATAAAGAATAGAGAAAAGTTGACGCAAAAAACTTTTACATGAAAAACTCTTATCGGGTAAAAACCATGAGTCCCACCTTAACAGCTAGCAAAAAATTCACTTGAATGACTAAACAAATCACACTCTAGGTTGATCACACATCAGTCATACCTATAATAGAGAACTATTCAATATAATATTCTACCCATTTGTCTTCTTTAATGAATTGTAACTTCAAATGCTTGCCCAACTCCAGATTTTCAAAACTTGATCTCAAGCTATCAAAGTAAGATATAAGTGTTGACATGAGTTGTCTGCTACAATTATAGGAACTGATTTCATAATTATAGGAATCTGGTTAGTTAACCAATTTTGTTTATTAATATAGGAATATATAGTTAGAATATGATTGTTTCTTGCTTTAAGATGTAATTGTATCTATATATTTGCTCTAAAACAAAGAAGAATACTACTGAAAAAACCAAGTTTACAGACACCATTGTTTAACATGGCATTAAAGCAGTTTCGATCACAATAGAACTCCTCAAATATGAATTGAATTTCTTATGTTTTGCAAAGCTCATACTCGAAAACTAAATGGCCAATCCCGATACTATTGTCCCAGCTATATCAAACCTCCCAAACAACCCAACACCAATTATTTTCCACTATGACAATGTTGCATTTCCTACTAGTATCATACCAGATGAAACCAATTATCCATTATGGTCTCAACTTATGAAGATGCGCATTGGCACTCACAACAAAGCTAGATACCTCATAGGAGAAGCAAAAAAAACCCGCACCCGAAGATCTAACTTTTGCAACGTGGATTATTGAAAATTAAAGAGTAGAAAGTTGGCTTATTGACTCAATGAGCCTATTAATGATGCAACGATTTATTCATCTTTCCACAACCAAGGAAATATTGGAGGTTGTGTCAAAAACCTTTTGTGATGGATTAGACGAAACTTGTCTCTTTGAATTGAATAAAAAATCCTTTTCTACCAGACAAGATAGTAGATCATTGTCAACATATTACAATGAACTTATTGCTATTTTTCAGGAGATTGATCATAAGACTAACGTTCAGGAAAAAACGATTGAAGAAGTGGTTCAGTTACATTCAGCAATGATTAGGCTTCAAGTTCATATTTTTCTAAGTGGCCCTGAATTTGATTAGGTTTGTCGAGAAATCTTATGAAAATATCCAAAACTTGATTTGGAGAGCACGTATACATATGTGAGGAGGGAGTATCAACAAAGATAGACAATGGGAGGCTCTTTCCCAATCTCTCAGCACTCAATTGTGCTGGCTAACCAAACTCGACAAGGATCATCATTTGGCTTCGTGAAGAATCCCAATAATCAATCAACTAGGAAATCTAATAATCATGTATGTAGTTATTGTGGTGAATTAGGTCACATGAAACAACGATGTTATAAAATCATTGGCTATCTTGAGTGGTGGAATTTTTCAAGAAAACTAAGAAAGAAGATTGTAGAGAAAGCTATGGTGACAAACAAAGTCTAATCAAATGTTAACGACAAATTGCAGCCTACGACAAACATTGCTCACCTAGGTATTGTTGGTAAGGCAAATGTATTTTCTATAACTTCTAAGAAAGGTAATTGGATTATTGATACGGGTGCATCTGATCATATGATTAGAGACTTTGGTCAGTTACAATCCATTCGTTCATTTTCTCAATCCATTATATCTACAACTAATGATAATACCTCTCCTATTATTGGAGAAGGATCTGTAATCTTGTTTAAACCTTTCACATTAAATTCAGTCTTGGTTGTCCCATCCATTGAATATAAACTTTTCTCGATCAACCAAATTACCTCTCTTGCTTGTACTATAAATTTCTGGCTTTCATTTTGTGTTTTTCAGGATGTTCTGATTCGGAAGATTTTTAGTTATGATGTTAAACAAGACAAACTCTATTACTTGGAATTAACAAAGAATGGAGGACGAGAATTTAGTCATATATATCAAATTAGTTGTGAAGAGAAAGCTTGAGCAACTGTATAGTTATGACACCGACGGTTGGAACATTTTTCTTTTGGATATCTTAGAAAATTACAACTATATCTTTTTTCAGTTTTAAATGATTCAGATTTCTATTGTAATATTTGTGAACTAGCCAAAAGCCATCGTGTTCCTTATTAACCAAGTTGGAATTAAAGTTTAGAACCGTTTGTAGTTATACATTTTGATTTATGGGGATCTATAAAACTTCCTTCTATTTCTAAAGCTCGTTACTTTGTTACATTTATTAATGAATGTATAAGAATGACTTAGGTGTCTTTGTTTCACCAAAAAGAGTAATGTTTGTATAACATTTTAGGAATTTCATAGTACGGTGGGCATTCAATATCAGAAATAGATTCGTGTTGGGTAAATTGAAAATGCCATGGAGTTCGCAGATGTATCCATTGGAAAGTTTCTAGACCAACATGGGATTCGACATCAGACTTCTTGCACCTATACTCTGCAACAGAAGGCTTGGCGAAAAAGAGGAGTAGACAAATACTGGAAGTGGTTCGTGCCTCTCTCTTTGGCATGAACATGCCTAAGTTCTATTGGGGAGAAGATATCAAATCTGTTGTATATCTAATCAATCGGTCACTCTCCCGAGTGATAGATTTTCAAACCCCTTAACAAAAAATGCAGTTCTTACTTTCATTCCTCATCTGCCAAATCTTGAACCTAGAATCTTTGGTTGTATTGTATATGTTAACATTCCTAAGGCTTTGATAACTACACTTGATCCATGTGCAAAATGATGTGTCTTTATTGGCTATTCAGATTTTCAAAAAGGATATAAATGCTATGGTCCTCAAACTCGAAAATTACATATAACCTTGGATGCCTTTTTTCATAAATTAGAACTATATTATTGAGGCAGAGTTTTAATGTCTTCTCTTTAGGGGGAGAACTTTAGGGAAGGGAATATGTTACAAGAGGGTGGTAGTGGAGATGAGTGTTTGAAACTAAAAGAAGAGAATGAAAGGCTTGGGAAAGATGGTCAGCATGGTGAACCAAATATAATATTCATGAAGTGTTAGTTCATTCTGAGAATAAGTCATTAACTAAAGAATCAATGAATACAAAGTTGCCTATGTTAACACCATTAACTGAAGAATCAAGTTAGAATGCTGATCTTCAGATAATCTTGAATAGTGTTGATTCTTAGGTAATCTCGAATCCTACATCTGATGAGTCCCTTGATTCCCTTGAGAATTTGGCTTCAAGATATCCACTGAGATCGAATAAGGGTATCCCAAAGAAACAATATGAACTTGACCCTAAAGCCAATGTTAAACGTCCAATCAATAATTATACTCTACTCACAGATTGTCTGAATCGTATGCACTGACTATTAATCAGTTATCCAATGTATCTATTTGTAGTAGTGTGTAGGATGCTTTAGCAGATCCAAAATGGACTCAAGTAATAAACGAAGAAATAGAGGCCTTGCAAAAGAACTATATGTGGGAATTTGTTCATTACCTGAACGAAAGAAAATAATTGGATATAGATGGGTATTCACCGTGAAACTTAAAGTAGATGGAAGCATTGATAGATATAAAACGAAATTGGTTGCAAAGGGTTATACACAAAAGTATGAGGTGGATTACCAAGAAAATTTTGCACTAGTAGCTAAGCTTGACACAATTCATATTCTTATATCTATAGCAGCAAATCGAGAGTGGCATTTGTAACAATTTGATGTTAAGAACGCGTTTCTCAATAGGGAGTTAGAGGAGGAAGTGTACATGGAGCTACCACCGGGTGTGAAATATAGTTCTTTGAATAAAAACAAAGTTTGTAAATTGAAGAAATCATTGTATAGGCTTAAACAGTCACCTAGAGCCTAGTTTGGGTGGTTCTCTTCTATGATGAGGGCCTTTGGTTATAAGTAAAGTAGTTTACATCATACTTTGTTTGTAAAACACAAAGAAAGAAAGGTAGTAGCTTTAATTGTGTATATTGATAATATGGCATTAACAAAGATGATCCAAAGAAAATGAAGTTTTGCAGAAATATTTGGCTCCTGAGTTTGAAATGACAAATTTAGGACAACTTAAATATTTTTTGGGAATAGAAATAGAAATATCAAATCATAGGATATTTATTTCATAAAGGAAATATGTGCTAGATTTTTAATTGAAACTGGAGTGCTTGCTTGTAAACCAGCAATAACGCCCCATAGAATTAAATTACAAGCTTGGAATTTTTCCAAATCAAGTTCCAACAAACATGGGTTGCTATCAACGGTTGGTTGGAAGGTTAATTTATTTATTACATACAAGGCCAGATATAACCTATGATGTGAGCATTGTAAGTCAGTTCATGCATGCGCCAAGTGAAGAACATATGGATGCAGTATACTAAATCCTAAAATACTTGAAAGGTTCTCCGGGAAAAAGTTTATTATTTTCAAGAAATGGTGTCTTTAACATTAAAAGCTACATGGATGTCGATTGGGCAGACGATCAAACAATAAGAAAATCCACGTCTGGATATTTCAATTTTGTAGAAGGTAATCTTGTTACTTGAAAAAATAATAAGCAGAAGGTTGTTGCACAATCAAGTGCAGAAGCTAAATTCTAAGATATGGCTCACGGTGTATGTGAATTGTTATGAATTAAAAGTGTTCTAAAAGATTTGGGGATTGAATATACAAAACCTATGAATCTTTATTGTGATAATAAGGCAGCTATTGAGATTGCGCAAAATCCTTTACAACATGACCACACCAGTCATGTTAAAGTTGATTGTCATTTCACCAAGGAGAAGTTAGATCAAAAGATTATACAGTTCTCATTTGTCAAATCAAAAAATCAGTTAGTTGATATGCTCACAAAAGCAGTTTGAAGAAAGATATTCCATGATATAATTGACAAGTTAGGCATGATTAATATTTATGCTCCAACTTGAGGGGGAGTGTTGGCATTAGTTGTCTACTACAATTATAGGTAGTGATTTCGTAATCATAGAAATATGGTTAGTTGACCAAATTTGTATATTAATATAGGAATATGTAGTTACCTTAGAATATGATTGTTTCCTTCTTTAAGATATAATTGTATCTCTATATTTGCTCCAAAATAAAGAAGAATAATTCTGAAAAAACCAAGTTTATAGACACCATTGTTTAACAATAAGTATTCAATGTATGAACAATCTATTAGTGCACATGTGGAAAGTGCACAAGTATTGGCATCTTATGACATTAAGGCAGTCAAGTTCAATTTTGCAAAATTCATGGATTGCAGGTTTTTAGTGTTGTAACATTGGAAATATATGTTATAATATCTGAATTAGTATTGTAACATCATAAATGATGCTATAACAAATTTTGTACACAAAGTAATACAAAACTCAGAGTTTTTATCAAGTTTGACTTGATTGCTTGATTAATGAAAATTGATTGATTTGAAGATTATTCTTATGTTTAAGTGCGAAGATTTTTGCCAAGAAAATGTAATTATTTTTCTTATATGTTTTAGGAATTATGATGATATTTTTCATAAGGAAATATAATGGTGGTTTGACTTAGGAGTCGTTTATTTTTATGTATGAAGACTGAACAGTGCTGCTGAAAATTGAAAATTGAATAGTGACTGAAATCTAACATCTGAACGATATGTTTATTTTTTTTTCCTTTACCTCTGAATGTATAGTGATCTCGCTGTTTTTTAAAATTAAAATTGTCTAAAAACTAGTAATTTGACATTTATATCATTTTACTATTAGTTGTTTTGAAACTTCATTTAATATAATACAAACAATTATAATAAATTATTTAAAAAATACTAAAACACTTTTATGTATATATTAATAATATTTTTTATTCATAATTAAAATATAATTAATTATTTTAGTAAAGTAATTTTTTAAAATTATATATACAAAAATAAATTATTATAGTAAAGTAAATTAAATTTATATATTTAGATAAAAATAAATATAATGTTCTTAAGTTAAAGAACTATAGCAACAAAAGTTGAAACTGTAAAGTAATATATATTTTAGTCATTGCGATATTTCATTGATTACATTTAAAATAAATTTGTATAATGTAAAATTAGAACTGATTTGGAAATATGTTATTTTGGGAAGGATAGATTTGGAAGAATATATATAAAAAATCATTAAGTGATATGTCATTAAGTGAAAAGTCAAAAATTGTAACTTTTTATATTCAGTGATTTTTAGATAGTTTTAAGTAGTTTAATCTCTTAAAAAAAACAAACAAAAATCACTTAAAATGTGTAATTCAGACCCATTAAATGAAAAGTGGTAAAAACAAACGATCCCTTATTCTTGGGAGATAAGCTTGAAAATGAATCATTACTTATTCTAGAAATTCTTTTTGGATACAGAATGAGTCAAAGATATTCCTTGGACCAATTTTGGACAAACAAAGATTTTGGGATTCAAGAAAATCAATCAACACTAAAAACTAGGAGTTGCCTTAGTATTTTTCAATTAATTTTAATTTTTGATTTTTTGAAAAACTTTATTCCCTATTTATTTAATTTAGGCAATTGATTTTTTGGTATTTCCTTTACTAAATATTTGTTGTACATTTCTTAAATAAAAAAGAAACCGGTTCGTACAAGGAAGATTAGCAAGTAGTGCATGTAGATTGAGCTAAAGAGTGCATGCTTGTAAAAATTTTGAGAGCTTGTTCTCTAAGTAATTTCTAGACTTAAAAAAAAAAGTTGACTATGTCTAGATTTTTTACTAGGCCTAGATTTTTTTCTAGAGGTTTGTTGGGATAATAAGTCATTAAGTCTTTGAGAAAATACATGTTTGCAGTAATTGAAGAGAGTTCAAGTTGTTGTCAACCATTGAAGGCAAAAGAAGTTTGCTACACCTTGTTAAGGAATATGTACTCAATTTGCATCAATTTTAGGAAGGAGTCACAGATTAGATTAATCAAGAGTATGTTGTACCTTGTTGATGTTCATTAATAATTTGATTACTATAGGCAAGATCTCTTGGATGTAGAGTAAAACCAAACCACGTTAAAAATGTTATTTGTTAATTTTTATTCTTTTTGTGTTAATTATGTTACAACATATAGATTGTATGTTATGATATATTCATTCTATTATAACATTCAGTTTAGTGTCATAACACTGATTAGTCTATCACAACAACTGTGAAAAATTAGGCAGTCCTCAGTAAATAGGTTATTTCACAATCAAATAAGATGTATGATCAAGGCATCCTATGAGAACTAAATGATCAAATGAAACTCACATTAATAGATCTAGTTCATATAACCCTTTAAGTCTAAAACCTAGCTGTGAGTCAAAGATTTAGAAAGACTAAAAAGGAAAAAAAAAAAAAAATGTGGAAAGCTAAAGAATATATCAAGATAAGAAAATCTAAATCCTTGCTTTAAAAAAAGAATGACTTGAAAGAAGAAATTAAAACTTAGGGGGTTCAAAGTTTTAAGTATGAAGTTCTAGGGTTTTATTTTCATGCTAAAATGTCTTAGAATGAAGAAGATGAAAACCCATTAACATAGGATTTGGAATAAGCCTTAAAAACATGGTCAAATAAGCTAAAAGATGTTGGTGCCCATTAATTGGATGCTAATTTAGAGCCAAGAGTATCGACTTGCGTTAGCTTTTGCACGTATGTCTAGCATATTAGCATACAAAATGCCAACTAGGTGCCTATGAGTGCCAAACGAGTAGTCTTAATACTTTGGCACTCAATGGTACCTTGGATGTTGAAAGAGTCTCAATACTTTGGTGCTCAATGGTGCCCTAACTAGATGCTGAAAGAGACATCAATTGATGCCTTTTGCCCTTTTGACACCTTTAAAAAGTACTTGAGTGTGCATGTTGATTGATCTTGGTATTTTAATGCATTATGCATCCCCATGAGTGTCAATGGATACTTGAATGAGCTCCATGTTAGGTTTTGCACCATAAGAGCTTATAATTTGTAACATATAGATATATAATATATATATATATATATTTTTATTCAATCTATGTACGTTTGTATAATGTCTGTTTTGTATGAATATCATGTAACATTCATGATTATTTAGTAGTCTTAAATTAATTATATAAGTGTTTTACACAAGATGATTTAGTTTGAGATTAGTAATCCAAATAATTCGTAGAAAGCAAATGAAGTAGAATACTTTGTTTGTGGTAAATCTATAATTATAGTCTATTTCGTATTTGATATGATGATTTTATTAAGGATTATTCATGTAACAATATGAAAATAAAGGCACCTTATATAATAGAGATTATATAAAATTGAACCACGATAAAAATGAATTTTTTATCAACATTCATTAAACAAAGAAATTCATATTTATTGACCAGACAATTATATATGGATTGATCTTAATCCTGCATGTATCATGGACTACTATTTATTAAACCATTTTTTTTATTTATATGAGTGAGACTATTATATATTTAAAATCAATGACTTTGTATTTTGGAAATATAATTTAATAGGTAGTAGGAAACATTTTATATAATAGTATAATCCACTCATTTTTGCGAGAAGTAGATGAATAGTTTCTTTAAGGGTTAATTCGGGTCGTGAGTAATAAAAATACCAAATTTTCTGTTTATGAATAAACATAAAGATAAATTTATAAGTTGTTATGACTATATTTTTCATTAGCAAATCGCTGATACTTACAGGAACAATAAATAATTAAAGAAGTATAACAAATTTTATGATCTAGCTCTAATTATGAATTATTTGTGGAAGATTGAACTATATGCAATTATGCATATTAGATTGATGGACATTGAAGAATTTAGATTGTGTAAAACATCTATAGTTTTGAGAGTATAACATTAGGTTTTTAGTTGAGTAACTTTAAGATTAATAACAATGAATTCTTTAATTACTGAATTTTTAATTAATAATTGTGACACTATTAGAGCTTAAAATTATAGGTCCATTTAGTCATTTTACTAGCTCATGTTCACACAAGAAACGAGAAAATAAGAATATTGTTAGAACATCTAATTATATGTGTTACATGTGTAGTACTGACACATTCATTTATTATTTAAATAATATCGATTACTTAAATTAACAAATATTTAATTAATAATTAATAATTATGAATTATTTAATTATTTAACTGTAGAGATCATGAGTTTGGATCTTAATGACATCACTAAATTAATAATAATTTTTGAATTATTGAATTAAGAAATAATTAATTAATAAAGAATTATAAATCTTTATTAATTTAGAAATTGGACTTCCAATTTGAAAGGAATTAAGATTCCTTATTGAATTGAAAACTCTAGAGTACTAGTTTAAAAGATGTTTTATTCTGGAAGTTAGACTTTTTACCTGATTGATTTCCTCCCTAGTCCCACTTCAAAAAGAAAGCAAAACCTTTGAACACTTCTAGGGTTGGTAGAATTTGTCAAAGAATTTGTCCGTTGAAATTATAACATTCGGTCACAATTATAGTTATTATTATTATTTTTAAACAAAAATAATATTAAACATGCTAGTGATTTATTAGAACCTAACTAAATAAGAATTATATATATATAAAATCTGAATATCTCTCCTACAATGAAAAACTATCTACTTTAATAATTTGATAGAATGTATATAATAAGATTTGAACCCCATTATAAAAATGCTAATTTCATATTAATATATAAGTGATTGTACACTTAACCATACATCTTAATAATAGGGGTTACAACAATCACATTTTTATAGCTTTTTATTTTTTTCATTTGATTATGGTGGGTGAGAGAGAATTAAATTAAAAAAAAAATCATATACATTTTATGTTTTAAAACAAAAGTGAAACTTGAATTTTTAACATTTTAGTATTAAAGGAAATGCTTAATCATTTTTATTGAGAATTAATATGCAATCGTATTTTACTGGTTAATTGTGTGTAATTTTCTTTATCTTTTATAAAAATAATTATTTTTAAAAATAATTATTCGAACTATGGTTCAAATAGTGATTAATTTGAACGCTTTTTTTTTTTTCTTTTATAAATCTTTCATATAGATTCGATGTTAATTTTAAATGAAAAAAAATAAAAAATAAAAATACTTTACGAGAACGAGAGAGTGGAGGGAACGGAAATTGTCTTAACAATGCTCAGAATCGTTAATGAGCGGATGCCAGGTGGACCACTCACCAGGATCTTCTGAACGTGGGACCCACACTGCACACGTGTCCAACATGTGCATCACTCGTCTCAAATTCGCCTCCCCAAGTCGGCCCATCAAACTGACATGCCTCAGATTTTTCAATCTCCAATTTCCACAAATGCCCCTCTCACTCCACCAATCTCCCCCCAAGTTCCCTCTCACAACGGGCGTGTAAACCCTCAAACAGCCAAGGGTAAAAAGGGAACACCAAAATACCAGCGAAAGAGACCTGGACCACTCTGTTTCAATTTCCCGGATGCTCCCGTGTCTCAACTTGTCCTCTTTCGTCATTTCACACGGGTCTGAAATCACACCTGTTTTTCTCTCTCCTCCTCCTCTCCATTTTAAAAGGGAAAAAAATATTTCGAAAATCAATTTATTTCTTTAAAGTCTCCACAAAATCTTGGTTCTTGATCGAAGAAAGAGAAAGCCCAGAAATTTCCAGCCATTCAATACACGCTAGAGCTACGCTGCGTCGCGCACAACAACAACGAAGTTTCTCTGCTACAAGGTTCGTCTGTAGAAACATTGTTTTTGTTATTTTATATTGTTGTTTTTGGACGAGGTCGGTTCTAGTCGGTCGTCGAGGTTTTATATAAATATTGTACTGTTTTGTGTGTGTGTGTTTGTTCTCTGGTTATATCAACACAAAAGAGAGGTGGGTTTTTGCCTTTGGAGGGTTCAAGTCTTGTTTTTGATCGCAAAGCAAGTGTTTTTTTTTTTTTTTTGAATGTTCTTTGTTATGTTCACTGTAGTTTGGTTGCTTTTGACTTATTTTTTTTCTTTTGATTTGCAGGAATTGGAGGAGGAGAGGTCGCTGTTGTGTTTATAGGTGGAGGAGGCGGCCAGTGTTTACTTGAGAAATACGTTGCCATGAATTGACCGGTTGTTGTTGAGAGCGTCTCTTTGTTCAAATATATCATCCTCTCTGATTTATTTTTATAGGTAATTGCGGTTTCTCTCTCTTTTTTTTTTTTAATTTTTAAATTTCAATAATGTTATTTCAATTTCTTTTTTTCTTCTTTTTAGAGCTCTATTTTTATATATATAACGCGGCATGTGAGTTAATGTGAGTTATTAATACTGTATTATTTATTATTTTATTATATTATTTTATGATTTATGTTTTTTTGGATAAAATTTTATGATTTATGTTGTGTTACTTTTTTCTGAACAGGAGTTATTAAATATAATATTATTTACTACGTTTCATATTTATATAATATTGAAAGTTTATGCATCATATTATTTTAATATAAAATTTGAAAAAATTTTGGAAATTGGATACTTTTATTGAAGTTTTTGGTCGTGATGTAATAAAATGTCAATGGCCATCTACACTTACATGTCCTATGGGCTGTAGAGGACCACGGTCCTGAATCTTCAATTTAATAGTTGTCCCCCATATTGGAAGAAGTTGTTATATTTTTTATTGTTTCACGTAAATAGGTTTTTTCTTTTTTTTTTTGAAAATTATATAAATAGTTCTTAGTAACGTATACAAATGTCGGTTCGTGAGGAAATTAATGTCGGATAAATTGTAGTAACTTAATTTAAGAGAAGAATTTTTAACTTTAAAAGATATACTAGACTTACTAGTTGTATTAAGATTTATAGAATTATTTCAAGGGATGCAATGGGTCGGAAATGTCTTTTTTACACTTGTGTGTAAAGTAGAAAGAAATTTTCAGAAAATGGCAAAATAAAAAATATGAATTTAAAAAATAATGTTAAAAAAAGTGAATTGAATGTTTTAGGACTTTTGCCAAGGATTGTTAGTTTGTGAAGTGTATTTGAATTAATATTTGTTGGCAAAAATTCTAAAAACATTCAATTCAATTCTTTAGTAATTTTTTCTGGACATTTTTTTTTTTAAAGAAAATTGTTATTTTTTTTTTTTTGTGGTTATTGAGTTTTGAATCTTACTCATGCTTCAAATCTTGCTGATGATTAAAAATATGAATAAGGTTCGAAACTCAATGATCATAAAAAACTTAGACAATTTTTTCTCTTAATTATAATCGATCTGTTTTGATCTTGAAAGCAGCGTTCCGATCGGTTGTTAAACCAACTATATAATCAGTTCTCGATGGTTATCAAATCAACTGACACGGGATAAAAATAAAAAAAGAAGTGTTAATTGTCTCTTAGTTTTTTAAAACTAATTTTCGATCATAAATAAAATTTTTATAGAATTCTACAAGGATATAGCTAAATATAATTTGTCTTTTTTTTCTAATTCTAAATAATATAATAATATAATACTTGACAATGCATATTTTTGTTAATGTACAAATATGGTATAAAACGGTGTAATCTACTAGTTCTAAGAAATGTGAAAATAGTACGTGGTTGATATACATGCGTGAATCAATGCCAGATGTTGTAGTTTTAGTGATGGTGTTTGCCACGTAAGTCGCATGCTTGCATTAGTATGGAAAGCGATTATTTGCAAA
Organism: Nephelium lappaceum; assembly: GCA_021234005.1. Classification (NCBI taxonomy): domain Eukaryota; kingdom Viridiplantae; phylum Streptophyta; class Magnoliopsida; order Sapindales; family Sapindaceae; genus Nephelium; species Nephelium lappaceum. The sequence continues at coordinate 26,457,661 of CM037996.1, forward strand.
AATTATTTGATTGCGTGACATAAAAAGAGTGCAATTATTGTGTCTCACAAAAAATGTAAAGGCCGTGTGTTTCCTTGGGCAAATATCTAGTGTAGTTTTCTTATGAATTATTATCATTTTTTTTTCCTTAAATCATCATTTTAAAAAGATTAAAAAATTTCTCGAAATAATATTAATTCAAATAAAATAAAATAAAATAATGTTTTTTTATATTAATAGAAAAAAAGTAATTTATTAATCGTCAGAAAAACTTGAGAATAACTCTTTTTCTATTTCCTGTGTTTTCCTGCCAGAGTGTTCTTTTGATTACAACTAATCTTATAGTGTTACCAAAATTTTATATTAATACTTATACAGCAATTTATTTGTAAAGATTTTGTAGTCTTTATAAAAAAAAGGTTAATTCTTGTACACCTAAATTTAGGGAAAAAAAAAATCTTGTACATCTAATATAGTAGAAAGATAGAAATTATACTTTTCGTAAATAAAAAATTTTTGGTTGGTGATGTGAATTGAATACTTGTATGATAGGATATATTTTTAGATTTAGAAATATATATATATGATTATTTTAAAAATATTGTTTATGGATTTAAAATAAAATTTTAAGCTTTTCTTAAGATAATGATTTTTATGAATTTTCTCTTTTTTAAAATATTTATGAATTTTATGTTATATATATATTTTTTAAATAAGAAGAGAGATTTGAATTTGAACCTAATTCAGCCTCTTAATTAAGGAGAACGGTAGATATCAGTCGGCCTATAAATAAATTTAGCTGTTGTATAAGATCCTTTTCAAAGTTATTTATTAGATTTGTTTATTTTTATTTGATTTGTTTATTTTGAATTCTTTAATGCTTAAAATAAAATCTAATGATTTAATGATCACTAGTCGTCTTCTGATTACACAATAAAATATATTAGAAGCAAAGATTTTTAATTAGACATATACTAAAAATGTTCTGAAAGGTAAATATCGAAAAAGACATCCTAATTAAACATTTATAGATATCTATTAATAATCCATTTAATTTTGTTGAACTTTGCACTGATTGGACGAGTAGAGCAAGCTAAAATAGATAGATTTGTAGGTTATAGGCAATAAATGGCGGGAATCAACGTCAATGTGTCTCTTTCACGTGGGCCTCACGATAAATGTTTATCGATGCTGACATCCCAATAGTTTTCCACTCTCCTCTTGCTTGCATCAATAATGGCCGTTGGATTGCAATCATTGTGATTCAAATCTATGGTGGGCTCAGATCTCCATGCGCTTTTTACCACTTCTGATAAATCCAACGGATATTATATATATATGTTTGTGTAGTCTCCCTAGGCTACTTGCTTTTTTTTTCCCGTTTTTGAATGCTTTATGTGAAAAAGGACAATTTTTTATTTTGGTGGGAAAATTGTAACAGTTACAAGATTACAAAATTGCGTTAATTATTTTCTGCTCTGACGTCTGACTGTGAGCCACGTGATTTTGGAACATTTGTACGTGGATTAAATGATGATTTCAGATTTTTTTGACTGCCGCGTGAGGTGTGCGTGTCTGTGTGGTATAGTACGATTTTTAGTGATTGTTTGATGGGATGGTTTATATGGTGCTCAAATTAAATTCAATTGAATCCTATGTGTCGTGGAGAGGTGAATTACACTCGGGCCATGGTTAGATTTTATTATCTGGACACTTTTTACCATGGTGCGTAAAGTGTAGTGATACGAGGGTACTTGGTCTAAATTATTTTCTGCAAGAATTTTGTAGACTGTCACTATCTTGCGTCACTTAAGACATGGGATCAATGTCTTTACTGTAGTCTTATCTCAAAAGAAGAAAGAAGAGTTTGTGACTCCGTATTTTTGGTTAGAAGTTTGATAGAGAATTTCTAGATATAATGAGAGTTTTAGAAATAATCAAAGTCTCAAACAGTGGTCCTATGTGGTCCGTTGGACAACGCTCTTTCGATTAAATAATGATCTAAGTTTACGTAGCTGCATCGGTTGTAATAATTTTTTTTCTTTTTTAAAAATTCAAATGGTGATGAGGTGTAACTTTAAAAAAAAAAAAATCAAATCAAATAGTGAGGAGGTGCAATTTTTAGAGTTTTTGAAATGATTTTCGGTGCATTAATATGGGTTTCTTGAAGATGTTAACTAAGGACAATATTTGTATATGACTCTTCATTAGCTAGGTAGTAGGTGGAGCTAGATGTGATTGTGAAACGATACAAAGCTTGTCTCACTTTATAGTAATGACTTAGAAGTATACTTAATTATAAAGTTGTTGTGATGGAAATTTTCAATTATTTTAATGAAAAAAATCATTGAATTGAATGGTAGGAATATTTTGACTTAAAAAAAGACAATGAAGAGAAAACTAAATGCAAATCATGAACTGCTGATGTGTGCTAAACTACATAAGTTCCACGAGTTGTTTTGATTTGCTCCAAACGTTTTTTCCTCCCCACTTTGATTCTTCTTCTTCCTTGGAGTATCTAGGTACCGATCTTTTGTTATTGTGTGTGAGGTTGTTCCTGGAATCTCCTCTCTCCAGCTCTTGATTAAAGTTGGTTTGTTTTTTTTTTTTTAAATAAAAGAAAAGAGGGAGCTATGTGGAAACGCTCTTGAAAAGTTTATAGAGAAGGAGACCCCAGAAACAAAAAGGAAATTCCATGGACCTCGGTCTAAGTGTTTAAAGCATTGTTTGCTTTTGTTCTCTTTCCACACAACACGCTCATTACCCTCACTATCATTTAACACACATACCCCATATCTTTATTATGGCCCTTTTTCAATCCGTATAATTCTTTGTGTTTGTGTTGTTAGTTTGTTTTTGAGCAGATGGAATCGGTGAAGAAGCCCTCTGCCATGACACCGTCATCCAAGAGTAGGTTGGCTCGAACGTTCGCCAAGGTGATGCATATTCGGGCGGTTGCTGCAGGAGTTGCTCCGGTGGACGGTGGAGGGGTCCAGAAAGTTAATAAGCCCCCCCAGGAGAAAATTGAAGATGATCATGATGTTGTCAAGCTGAAACATGCTTGGTCACAGTTGTTCAAGGATGATCATAAGGAGGACATCGAATACAAAGTGGCGTTGGAGGCGCTTCTTGCTAAGATTTTCGCTAGCATTTCGAGTGTTAAAGCGTCCTACGTTCAGTTACAGTATGCGCAGTCGCCTTATGATGCCGATGGCATTCAAGCTGCTGATCAATTGGTGGTTTCCGAGTTGAAAAAGTTGTCCGAATTGAAGCGGTGTTATGTGAAGAAGCAGTTTGATTTTTCGCCTGAGAAGACTATGGTTTCGGCTGAAATTCAGGAGCTTAAGAGCCTCGCGAAGACGTATGAGATCATGGGGAAGAAGTTGGAATCCCAGTTGAAGCTCAAGGACTCTGAGATCATATTCCTGAAAGAGAAATTGGATGAATCCAACAAGCAGAATAGGTTGCTGGAGAAGAGATTGAATCAAAGCGGTCCATTGTTTGAGCTCGACAAGCTGCACCTATCGGGGTTAAGTCCTAGCCATTTCATCACGGTTCTTCGCCACGCTATCAAGTCTATTCGAAGCTTCGTCAGGTTGATGATTGATGAGATGAAATCGGCTGGTTGGGATATTAATGCGGCTGCAAATTCAGTTCAACCGAATGTGGCGTATTACAAGGCTGATCACAAGTGTTTTGCATTCGAATCCTTCGTTTGCAGGGAAATGTTCGATGGATTTCACCATCCGAACTACGCCCTCCTGAACGAGCAGCCTGTGCAGGAAAGGAAGAAACAACAACAACAATTCTTCGAAAAATTCACAGAACTGAAATCTATCAAAGCTCAGGAATTCCTGTCCTGGAAGCCTAAATCAACGTTTGCAAAGTTCTGCCGCGCCAAGTACTTGATTCTGGTTCACCCCAAGATGGAATCATCATTTTTCGGCAATCTTAGTAACCGAAACCTTGTGAATTCTGGCCAGTTTCCGGACACAGGATTCTTCTCATCGTTCGCGGAAATGGCGAAAAGGGTCTGGCTTCTACATTGCATGGCATTCTCTTTCAATCCTGAAGCATCAATCTTTCAGGTTAACAAAGGCTGTAGGTTCTCAGAAGTTTACATGGAAAGCATAGCAGAAGAAGCATTTCTTGCGTTTCAGGAGCCAGACCTTCCTAGAGTTGCTTTCACAGTGGTTCCAGGGTTCAGGATTGGTAAAACTGTTCTACAGTGCCAGGTCTATCTGTCTGATCAATTACAGACCAATAAAAGCCGTTGATGATCACCCATCAGTGATTAATTAACAACCGCGTTGATGGGTCCACAACATCTTGAACTGGATGCCAATTGTCATGATTAATTTTTTTTTTTCACAATGTTGCATGGTTACCAGCGACTGTGTCTCTGTACATGTTTTCTGCTGCCAAGTTGAAAAGGAAACCGCGTAGATCGTTGAATGGAAAAAAAAGAAAGAAAGAAATTGATTTGTGTAAGGAGACATACTGCCAATTTTGTTAATAGTAGGCCAAGTGACAGAGGGATGTTAGCTGTTTTGCATCATTAGTTTATATATATATATTATATTGATGTCTTTTATGTACATATCTATATTTTTAATATATGGTAACGTTATTATAATTTTAGGCGGAGAATTTCTATATTCTGTTCTGTCTCTGTACTGCTAGATGACTTTGGATGCTTTCATGTTTGTCTTGGTGTCTCTCTCTCTCTCTTTTCTTGTTAAAAATAAAATAACGTGAGTTGAATCTAGAGACTAATTAGAGCTAGATCTCCAACATCACTTTCTTAAAATTAGCATAATGGAGAACCGATCTGATTGCATTTCTTCAATAGATATTTGCTTAGAATAGATAGAATCGTTATAATTCTCATTTTTTTAAAAAAAATTCCAATGTGTATTTATTTTGTAAGTATATCATAATTTTTTTTAAGTAGTGATAAAGAAATACAGATCTGATCTGGTGTGATGATAAGATCAAAAATCGATCCACACCATGTTTTTAAGGTTGTGGGTATAAACTCACAAAGTCTTACTATTCATGGATAATTTCTTCTCATTTGATATGGGTTGTTCTCTTCCACATTTTGAAAGAAGATTGTTTGGTCGTGTCTCATGAGTCATATTTTAGTTGATCTTGGTGTCAATCTGAATAGATATTAGTAACTCTTCCCCTCCCCCCCAAAAGAAAAGACTTCGCATCCTTGGATTTTATCAAAATGTACTTCAGGTTATATATGTTTGTTTAGTTGATATTATTTATATGTTTTCGTAATGGTACTGATGGTTATAATTAATTAAAAAAAAAAAATGTACTTGCGTGTCTCTGAGTCTATGCATGGAACATGAACATTGTTTCTGATTGTGTCGATGTAACGCATCATTATCTATAATCTCGTATGTATCGTCTTTGTAACTTTTGATCTCTCATCATATTCTGTAAATACGTCAGATTCATACCTAACAGTCTAAGATGGATCACCTTACTAATAATGGAGTACATCTGTATCATGGACAAATGGAATCATCACTCAAGATGTTAATGTTCAGTCACAAACATAACATGTAAGCATGTATTGATGTTCAATTTACATTAATGGGGGTTCGCAAAAATCAGATATTATGGAAGCAATATGGGCCCCGAATGTACCTAACTAAGTTGATGTGGTCGGCTCATGCAGGGGCTGTTTTGACGCCAAACATTTGGTCACTTCTCCAATTAGAGAGGAAGAGGTGGTTTGATGAGTTTGCACCATCACACGGTGGGGTCGCTTTCCATGTTTAAAACCAAGTCTTGTCACCGTCCTTTATCCAGTTATGCATCACAAACGGAAATAAATTTTAATTAGTGGCCGCTAGTAGAGCTGATAGAACCAACTAGAACCAACTAAACAATTCTTTACTAACACTCATTTATGAATAAAATATTTTATTATTATTATATTCTTGCATATAATTACTTAAAATATATGATTACATAATTAAAATTTCTTACATAAAATTAAAATATTTTATTATGATTATATTCTTACATATAATTACTTAAAATATATGATTATATAATTAAAATTTCCAATTTCCTTTCTACTTTCAATTTAATATAAATTCTAATAATATATACAAAATCAAAAATGATATGGCCAAAAATATATATATAATTTTCATAAGTAAACAATGGATGGATGAACAAAGAATTGATGTGATGAATTTTGAATGTATATAGGTGTGTTTATTTCAACTTATAGTATGTTTGATGTTAATAACTTTTTATGAATTTTTTTTATGGCAAATAAAAATATATACATATATTTATTTTTTAGATAAAAAGAATTAGTTTCCGATTAAAAAAAAATTTGTTTTGTTTAAAGAAAACATTTTTGTTTTATAAGTTTTCATAGATGTAATGTAATATTCACGGAAAAATAGAAAGACAAAAAATTGTATACATAATATTTAAAAAGATTTAAAAGAGTTTTTTTTTTTTTTTCCTAGCACTTTTTCTTTATGGTATTACATCAAACATATATGTAGCGGATACTAAAATCAAAAACCAACACTACTCTTAAATAATTTTGTGACTTCACTTTTTGTTTGGATATTTCATCAAACATAGATATAGTTTTTTTTATAAATTAAGATGAAATCAAGAAAATTTGACAATTAACATATTTAAAAACCACTAGTTTCATCACTCTATTATTTATTGATTTATTTTTTAATATTAGTCCCACTACTATAATCATTATCATAAATAAATTATAAAAAAGAAAAACTAAATGAACATGAAAAAAAAAAAATTGAACAAGAGATGAGGAGGAAGAAAAAAGATAAGGAGGAAGAAAAGACAATGAAAGAAGTAAGAACAAAAATACATATAAAAGTTTCAATCAAATCCAAATTAAAATAAGAAAAACTAGAATTATATTTAAAATGAGATTGGTGTAATCAGAAAAAAATACATGATTAAAATTATTGTTAACATCAAATGATAGTTTTGGTATTTTAAACGGTATAAGAGGCAAAAATTTAATTTTGACTTATTAATATGAGTTTTATTAAGTAATTGAGTGTAGTAATGAAGTTTGCTCTCATACATCACAAACAGTAACAAATTTTAATTAGAGTGGACACTTGTAGAGTTAATTTTAGTTACTAACCATCACCACCATCACCATTGTTGCAGTTGATAATAAACGTTAATTCAATTTTATAATATCTTAAATACGAGTATCTGATATTTGAAAAAAAATATAATTTGGAATCTTTAAATATAAGGAAAAATTGAACAAAGCCTCTCTCTAGTAGATTCCTTAAATTATAAAAAAACTCTTGCACAAAATGGTAGTAATTTAATTTTAAATTTTAAACTTATTTTCCGAATTTGATCATTCAAAGATATTTGTCTTTAACTCTTCGTTTATTTGCTTATACATGACAGGTAGAAGTAGTTTAGATTGGATAGTTGAGGAGCTAAATTAGGTTGCATTAAATCTATTTAACGTTTCTTTTTCAGGTATAAAGTTCTTGTGGTCCACTTTTTCTTCACAATCAAGTATCAACCATGCGTTTTTGCTCTCACACTAATGGCTGCCGATTTGTTGGGTATTATCTTTGAACTTTATTTATAGTTTTATGTCCCATTAAATGAAAGTGGATTTTACATATACAAGATCCTACAATAGTTACTCACTTTTTGCATTTTTTTAAAAAAAATGTTTTTGGTTCTATTAATCCAATAGTTATTTTATTGTAACATTAGTACTTCGGAGAAAGGTGGAGCTAAATATATTATTTTGAGGGCCTATTATATTTAAAAAGCCTTTGAGAGGAGCCCAAGTGTAAAATTAAAATAGACTCTTAACTTTATAAAGATGACTTAAAAGGCTTTTTGAGCTCCCCCTTCCTCCCTCCGCAATTGATATGTCCGCCATTGATATGTAAGGTAGTTTTATGTGTATATATATATATATATATAACTTTTATAATCATATATATCTAATTTTAAAAAGTAATGATCAACCAATTAAATTCATCTTTTGTATTCTCTTTCCTAAAATAAATTCTCTCTAATTTTTAATTCAAATACAAATGATGCATTTGATTGATTAGTCCTTACTTTTTAAAATCAAGTATACCTAATTATAAAAGCCCTATATATATAATGATTTTACCATCGGCACCTCATAACTTTAAAAAGTTATGACGAATCAATTGCATTCTCTCTTCTAAAACAAATTCTTTCTCCTATTTAATTCTAATGTAATAGATGAATTTAATTAGTTCGTCCTAATTTTTTAAAGTTAGGAGACATTGATGATAAAATTACTATATATATATAAGCAGAGATTCTCCACAATCCCATTTTTTACTAATCTTTTGATAATTTAATGACACATCAACATTTAAAAAAGTGAATGACCGAAATGATTGGATTTTTTTTCTCTCATACATCACTTAAACATAAATTACTCTAACAAAGAGCTTAGCACCAACAAAAGATTAACAGAGAATCATTTCTCATATATATATATATATATATACACACACACAAAAATGAACATTAGTTGATCAAATCAAAGGTTTCCAAAAAATATTTCAGATACTAGTCTATACTAAAAAAGGAAATAATAAATAATGATTCTTTAGTGAAGTCCTTAACTATTTTTTTGAGGACTTTTGAAGCAGTAAACAATATTATACTTGTATTTATAATATTTTGTTAGGATTGTTTAATTTATCTTTTTGTCTTTCTTTTCTTTTGCACATTACCCCTTCATAATAATGCTTGAGCATTTCCGTTCATCTCAGGAGGTCAAAAGTTCAAATCTCACATTTATCTCTAAAACATTAGGTGTGAACAGTTTTATCTGAATTTAATCATCTATCTCCCATCTCAAAAGGAAAAACAGTTAGGATCATCTTGATATGGAGAACAAGATTTAAAGCAACATTAATGCTTGAAGAGAGAAAGTGAAAAGAGAGAAGTGGAAGAAACTTGGTTGAGGGAGGGGAAAAAGTTAAAACATATGTTATGGGTCAATGGATAGAGTTGATAAAAAAAAGAAGTTACTGGGGTCAGATAAATTTAAATTTTCAACTGTCGTGAGGGATAAAAGTAAGAAATTGATTCAATATATTTCAATTTTAAAGGAATTTAATGTGGATGAGAGCTCTCAATAAATTAGTAAGGTGCATTTAACATAAATAATGTTGTTGTGGGAGTAAGCGGTCTTGGATCGGGCCTACAATAAGGACCAAGCTCAAGTTTACATTAGTATTCCATGCGATTATAGCGCCCTCACTTCACCACATCCTTTTGAAAACTAATTATAGATTTGAGATTAGTTTTTTGGTAAAAGCTATAAATTTTATGTTACACTATAAATTTTTGGTTTTTGAAATATAATAATTTTATTTTTAGTATAACATAATAGTGTTTTTTTTTTTTTTTTTTTAACAAAACATGATAGTGTTGAACTTCATAAATTAGTAGTAATTTATAGATTAATGTGCAACTTTAAATTATCTCCAATTACTCATGTTGAAACTTTATAATAAGACCAATATTATAATTAAATTTAGTTATCAAGTTCACATACTGAACGTGGAAGCATATATGTTCTTGAGAAGAATTGTGAACTACTCATGGTATTCACTCACATCTTAAGGTTGCAACCATTTATAATCATCTCTCAAATTCTGACTTAAGATAATTTTACCTAATATAGGATTTTTTTGGAAGTAAATACGAAATATAAACACTTTACACCATAATGCATAATCAAATATACCAAAAATTACTATAAACTCTATCTTGAATATAAAAAATCAAGTTTAATTCTCAACATTGATTAGTTACATAAAACTTATGAGTAAAGATTCTCTATTAAATTTTTGTTTGTGTTAAGTTTTTTTATGAGAAAAGTATAAGTTTAAGTGATGTATAACAGAGAAAAAGTTTAACAATCTTGACTATCCATTTTTTTTAAAAAAATTTTTTAAATATTGATGTGTAATTAAATTATCAAAAACTTAGTAAAAACGAAAAAAAAAAAAGACGATAGAAAATCCGTATTCAAAACTTATATGCTAAAACTAGAATGGAGCATCATGAGTGCTATTAGGAGTTCTTAAAAGTGACCCATAGATCAATAATTTTACTAAATTTGACTCAAAATCAATGTTATTACATTATTACATTTAACTAATTTGAAAATTTACAAATATATTATTAAAAATAAATTGAAGAAAGAAAGAAAAAAAAAACTTACAAAGTACAAGACCACTCCTCTCGTCTGACGGAGCTCCTAACTAGATTGATTTTCTCTGACATGATGCTTCATCTCCTATGACACTTTTTTTTTTCTCCTCCTTATTCTTTTCTTCTTTCCTCCTTTTCTTCTTTTTCTTCTTCTTCGTTCTTTTTCTCTTTCTTCTTCTCTTTTTTCTTTGTTCTTCTTCTTTTTCATTTTTTTTTTCTTCTTCCTCTTCCTTCTTATTTATTCTTCTTCCTTCTTTGGTAAGGAGCATATTACTCCTTATCGAAAAATTAGATTTGTAGATCTACAGATCTGAGAGTGATCACTAATGCTAGGGTGACTCAATATGGCTAATGTTATGATTACCCAACATGATTAATGCTGCATGCCCATCATAAATATCGCTAAGAAAATCAAGTATGACTCATGCTTGATTTATTTAGCATGACTTATACTAGTACTAACTTGCGCGACTCATGTTAAGTAAATTAAACAAGAGTCACACTTGCTTTTCTCGGCATTAGTCATGTTGGGTGATCCAAGCATATTACACTCGGTAATCCTAATGTGATAAATGTATGCATCTACAGATTTACAAAATATACAGATCTATAGATTTGATTTTCTAGCGAAGAGCGATTCTCATTGAATAAGAAGAAGGAAGAAGAAAAAGTAGAAAAAGTAAGAGGAAGAAGAAGAAAGAAGAGAAAGAAGGAAAAGAAAGATAGAAAGGAAGGAAGAAATGATAAGGGGGAAGAAGAAGAAAGAAGAATAAGAAAAAGAAGTGTTGATAGAGAAGTGTTGTTGAAGAATTTTGTTAAAGATGGAGGTTAGAAAAGATGGAGAAGGTTGGAGATGGAGATCAGAGAAGATGAAAAACTATTTATGATTTTTTTTCCCTTTAAATTTTGTTATTTTAATAAAAATGTTAAAATAGTAAATGAATATATTTGTCTATCCATGTTATTTATTGATAATAGTAATAAAATTATTGAGTTGAGTTACTTTTAAATAAAACCTTTGATTTTTGGTCAACAACTAGAGTTTCCTTTATTTTTGGTTGTACATATACTATGCAAATGGATATAAAAGTAGATAAAATATAACTTGTACAGATCATCATCATTATATTTATCTAGGTGACTAGGTTCTGATAAAACTGATTCCATGATAGCTGATGAGTCACCTACATGGGCCTACTTTGATGGTATTTCCGCATGCCTTGAATTTAAGAGGTTGTAGTCCATAAAGGGTTCCAAGTTCATGAAACCCTCAAAGGCCTTGACTAACATCGAAGCAGAAGGCTTTTTCCGTATGTTTGTTTGGAGGCGAGAAATGACAATCTAGATAATCTCTACAACATATTCTTTATGACTTTGCATATTCTCAATTTGTATATTCTTTGTGGTTTTGGATAGTATCAATTATATAATCACCTTGGAAAGAGTTAGAGTCTTTCCTCCCAAGAATGATTTCCAAGATCACAACACTTAAGCTGTAAACTTCACTTGTGACATTTTGCCCTATCATTCTGAAGTTCCTTTAAGCTTAGTCATGATGTGGGTGTGATCTTTGTCATTAATCTGGCTAATCGAAAATCATATTACTTAACACTCAAATCTCTATTTGATACGATGTTTAGTAGGGGTGGCAACATGGGTTACAACACGATGGGTTGACACTAATTCGCAAAAAATAAATGGGTGTGAGTTTGAGTTAAATGAATTCGTGTAGTAATTGTGTCGAGCTGCTTAATTCGTTTATTAAACGAATTAAATTGGGTCTGCTTAAACAAATTGCGGGTTGACAAGATTAAATTAGGGTCAAATTATAATATTGCAAATTATATGGTTTAGTATGTAATTATGCATATATATATACACACACATTTAACCAAACCCTACCCATTTCAAATTCATTTTTATTTTTTGATAGCCATCCACACCACACACTCTCTCTTCCAATTGTCGCTGTCCTCTCTTTCTCCCTCACGGTCGTCGTCGCTCGTCCCTTTCTCTCTCACGATCGTGGCGTCGTTCGTCCCCTTCTCCCTCACGATCGTCGTCGCTTTTTCCCTTCTCCCTCATGGTCGCTGCCGCTTCTCCTCTTCTCTCTCACGGTCACCGCCTTCTCCACGGCTCCACCACCATGTCCACCATTAGATCCACCATCTCCACCACTAGATCTACCACCTCTTTCATTTTCTTTTGTGTATTCTGTCATTTGATTTTGGTTTTCATTTTATTTTTTTTTATTTGATTAGGTGTGCTTGATTGATCTGGAATTGTTACTTGGTGATGTAATCTATATAAAAGTTTATTGAGCTTAGTTAGAAGTATTTGAAACTTTGAGATTTGGCTATGGTTGTGTTGGAATCATCACTGTTCATATTTGTTTAAACGAATTTAAACGAATTAAACGGGTTAAACGAATTAACGGGTTGACGGGTTAATGGATTTGAATCCTTTATGATCCAAGTGATAAACGAATTAATCGTATCGTGTCATGCCATGTCATTCGTTTATAAACAAATTCGTGTTGAATCCAAAAGTGCTGACCCGTTATTAAACGAATTTGTGTCAAATTCATTAAATTCATAAACGAATCGAATCGAATTTAGCTCGACCCGACATACCAACCCATTTTGCCACCCCTAATGTTTAGGGGTTCAATGACAAAGTAAATTATATTTGGATTGTAGTAATCATACAAATACTTTAGCCCTTTGGCCACTTGAACAATTATTATTTTTTTCTTTCTTTCCCAAGTAAGAGATTTGGCTTTGTTTTTGTCAAAAATCCATTTATTCGAAAGAGCATTTTTTTTTCTTGTTTCCCAAGTAACAATTAATTTTTGAATTTAAAAAAAAATTATTTAGTTATTTATTTTTTTCAGCTTTATTGTGTTGTAAAGGGGCAGTTTAATAATTGATTAATATCTTTTTTCTTATTTTTTAATATATCATACTATTATTTTTTAATATGTAAAAGGGTCGTATTTTACTTAATTTGGGTCCAATAACACTTTTGGTTAGGATGACACCACCATTTCACTAACGTTATAGGTCTTTTTGATAATGTTTTGGTGTTGATTGATATTAATTTGTTTTCCAGGAATAGTCTAAGTATTTCCCTTTCTCCTTTGCAGTTGCCCATGTACAGATACTGAACCACTATACTAACTTAAACTATAAACAACATATGAAAATAGTACATCATAAAGAGATGGACAGACACCCATATAATTAATAATGTTTTTTGGCCCCCATTACAAAGTTTATCATCATCAAGAACTTTTGTAAACGGTTGATCGATGTTCCATTTTGTAAAGCAATGTACGCAACGGACATTATTGCATTGCCAGAAGCACTACTGTCCTCGAAGTGCCTCTTGTTTCCACGATATATGTCCACTCATTGAACAAGAAAAGAGCCTCAACGCGACGAACATAGATGGTTCACGGAATTTGCATTGTTACCTGAAACTATGCACAGATACAAGCAGCAAAAAAATCTGTTTGTACTCAACTGCTGAAAGGATATTGCTCAATATTAGGATAAGAATCTAGGTGAATTTATTGATTCTAATCTATATTTCATACGTTTTAAATATGTACCAAGAGAAAGAATATTTTAATGCATCTTACGACAGCTCATGCAGGCCAAGAGAAGTAATTAAACCTCCTTTTTTTTTTTTTTTTTTTTTTTTTTTTCGATTACCTAACACTGGATCAAACTATTATCAGGATAAATTAAAATAGAATTCTAAAAAATGATATGAATCTTTACTTTAGAAATGGAAGAGGACTATCCACATAAAGATAAAAAAACTACCCACATAAGTGATGACCGATGTAAATAGAACTTACAACTTTAAAAAATGTGACAGATGAAAATGACTTTACTATTAGGCAATTTCAGTTCGCTCATTAAACCTCCACTTAGTTTTACGTAATTTTGAGTAGAGAGCTATCATTTGTAGGGATGTAACATAGTGGGGAGCTAGGGTAGGCTCCCAAAAAAGAATTTATATTATAGTTATTTTCTTCTTCATCTTTATATCAGTTTTATTTTGAATTTGATAAATATCTGTTTGTTTCTCTCCCTTTTCTACTTTCTCTTTCTCCTTTTAATCTCTCTCTCTTTTATTTTTTTGGGCTTCGCAATATTTTTCTTTTTGGATTTCTTGTCAGTTTTTTTTCTTCTTTTCTCACACAAATAAATTTCAATCTCTAATGTTTCTCTCTCTCATGTTATCACTTGGATTTATTACCAATCATGTCTCTCAAATGAGATTTCTTTTCTATTATATTTATTTTATATTTTATAAATATATCTTTTATTTATTAATTCTTATGATATATAAACTATATATTTATTTACAACTTGTTGCATCTATTTTCTTATTTATATTTATATTTATATTTAGATATTACATATGTGATAATTTTATAAAATTTTACTTAAATTTTCTATATTATATATATATTTATCATAAGTTGTATAATATATTATTTAAATTTAATATTTTTGGTGCCTCACCTAATATACTTTTTAATTTGAAGTGTAAGAACAATTATGAATTATGATTGTCAAAATATATATTGTCCATGTTTAAAGAAAGATTGTTGATATAGCATTAGTTATATATAATTCTTATTTGATAAATTTGATTACTTAAATATTTTGTTAAATTTTTTTATTTTTATTTTTAGTTAATATATTTATTTATAATATGAATTTTCAAGGGTAAAAATTATTATATCTCCTTTAACTGAGTATGCCTATAATTTTTAATTTATACAATATTTTCTTACTATTGAAATTTATTTAAAAAATTTATTTTAACCCATCTGATATAAATTCCTGGTTATCATTCAAATTACTATCCTTCAACACTTGGAACAATTAAATACGTACTGTGATCGGAGTGGCACTGAGTTTGTTTTCCTAATCCGAATATATGTTTCTAAAACCATAACGATTGCCTTGATATATGAGGCACGCATGCATGAAAGTAAAGGAAGAAAGGCTGCTGCTGCTAATTAGTTCAGATGTGCCTAACCCAATAACATTTGTCCACATTGACAAACTAGCATAAAACTTGCAAGACATTCCCTCTATAATTTCAAACACACCGAATTACACTGACAGTAGCCAAACTTGCTAGTTTGACTTTCGGGCTGCCCTACCCCTATATATATATCTATATATATTGAGTCAAGTAACAAAGTAAGTTGTAGCCATAGCCTATCATCTCCTATAAAACCTCTCATTACTAATCTTCTCTTTAACATTTTTCTCTCCCAGCATTTAACATGGCTTATTTGAGCAAAATTGCACTGATTTTTATTCTTGTTACAATATTTTATATGCCTCCATTGGAGGGTAGAAAGGTTTTGAACATGGAGAATGCGAAGAACAGCCCTCTTGTGGAGCGCAATTTGGTTCCAAGTGTTCTTCAAAATGGCCCTACACCAAAAACACCTTCTCATCATAATGCTAAATCATATCTAATGGCTCATCAAAACGGCCAAAGCTTGGTTACTATGCTCCAAAACGAGGTTGATCAGTCGGTTCCAAGTCCTGGTGGAATTGGCCATAAATCTCTCTAGAATTAGTTCAGTAAACCGTATTTGTTAGTCAAGTGTCATGCATGTTGAGAGAGACTATAATGTCCTAATTGGATGTAGCCGTATTCAATTATCATATACGTTTTATAATTCATGTTAATAATAAGAGTAGTCTTCTTCTCGACAGCATGCAGAGTTGTACACCCTTGACATAAGATAAAATAGTTGGGTTAGGCTTAACTAAATGCTTTGGTACTGCAATTGTTTGGCAATGTGTGGAACATGTACTTTCTTTTTCTTCTTATGTTGTGAGCATATATGTCAGTGCACACTGATAACCATGAATGTCATGAACATATATCATATATGCATTGTATATCGTAATGAATGAGATTGCTTATATTCTCTTTGAGCTATGATATTCACTGTCAACATTTGAATTAATTTTGTGCGTTGACTTACCTTCATAATCAATCTATATATGTTTGTCATTTGACATTGAGTTTATTTGAAGATAACCCTTCTTAGCGAGGGTACAATGGTATCATGCGTAAATTTAAAATTTAATTTCATGATAATAATTGGGACAGCTTAATGATAAGCTTTTAAGTTCTAACGCTCGCTTATTAAGGTCGTGAGTTTAAATCATATTTTTTTCTCTTTAGTGTTAAATGATACATAAAAAAATATATCTAATATCAATTTTTTTTTCTTAAATAAATTGTTTCATTCTTGTCATCATTATAAGATTATCAAAATTAATTAAATACATTAAAAGTATTTAAAAGATACATTTAAAAATATTTATATCCTTTTTGGGTGCGCCATCACTCAATGGTCAATGAAGGCTCTTATTTATCTTGGAGATGAACCTATGCAATCAGAAACTGGACATAGAAAAGTCTAGTCATTGTTTGGGCAAAAAATAGAGCACACGAAAAACGATTTGGTTTTCATATTTTTGAAGACAATAACAAAAAAAAACAAGTATTGTTCTAAAATTGAAATTGAAAAATTGAGCAGAAAACGATAAAAGGCAGCTAATGTAATTCTCAAAGCAGTAAATGAAGAATTCTTCAAATTTTTTGCGTCGAGTTTGTAAAATTATTAAGTTACTCAAATACAGGTTCGTTTGTTTTTACAAATTGAGGCGTCAAGACACGAAAGTCAATTGCCGGGGGGGAGGGGGGGGAGGGGGGGGGGGGGGGGGGTGGTGTGGTTGGTGTGGGTGTGGTGGCGGCTGGCGGCGCGCGGGGGTGTCGGTTGAGTGGTAAACAGCTGCATCCCTCCCATGACTTGCAAATCATGTGTTTGAGATTGTGCACCCCACCTCCAAATAAATAGCGGGGTTTTCTCCTGTGTATATGATTTGTCTTCTACTTTGATGTGGGTGGTTCCAATTGTATGAGAACCGTTTATCCGTACCATCCCATTCAGTGTCCTACCAATATCGTTTCGGTTGTCTCTTGGGTTAGTTCCAGTAACTTCAAAAAAAAAAAAAAAGATATGAAAGTCAATTAACGTAATTAAACTAATTAAAGAAAATAGCTATTATGATAAATTACATTATAAATATGGTAAAGCGTAAATGATGTGAAATAACACCAAAGAACTGCCACTATATTTAACTAGTGCCAAAGAATTGACTTGAGTTTAACTATCACCTCCTCAGGTAAAAAGTCAATACTGTCATTCATTAAAAATTTTATGAATCTTCTCTTCCTTTTTCATTTTTAATTTTTTTGAAAGAATTCTTCACTCTCTTGGTGTAAAATAACACTCTCTTCTATCCTCACTTTACTCTTAGCTATCTTTTACATTATTGCATCTCACCAACACTCTTATCAGACATCTAAAGCTATTTTGTTCATCTTTGAAGTGATTTCATTCATTTTTGAAGGTTGTGGAAGTCGGACACTCCATGGTTCGAGGTAAGAAACCCCTTTTACATGTGATATTTAGCTTAAGTTTGATGACGGTTTGCATATTCATATGCATATAATGGTCGAGGAAATGAGTTTCTTCTCATATTTTGGTCTGGGTCTGAGATTGAGTTTTGCATAGAAAGAAGGGTTTGAGAAAGCAGTAATTATTTGCTGTTTCAGATTTAGTTTGCAAACTAAGCTAATAGTTAGCTTAAATTTGATGAAGGTTTGCACATTCATATGCATATAATGGTTGAGGAAATAAGATTCTACTTATATTTTGATTTGGGTTTGGGCTTGGCATAGGAAGAAGGGTTTAAGAAATGCAGCAGTTATTCGTTGGTTGACAATTAGATCACGGACGAGGCTATCTGTGAACTGATTGTGTGTGTTTCGCAACCTAATTGTGCGTATACTGTGACCCAATTTCGTGTGTTCCACAATCTAATTGTGTGCATTTTGCGAACTAGTTGTTGGTTATTTTCTTTGTTGCGGGAAAATTGATTTAATAAGAATGTGCATATGTTTTATTGTTTGGATTTATTTTCATATCAATTATATCATAGGATGTCTCCTATGTCAACTTCTATAACACAAAAAGGTTCTCAATCAAAATTCAAGTTCAAAAACATATGTGAACCAATATGTTACATTACATTCTAAAGTGAAGTTTGCCAATTAAGGAATATACGAACTACATATGTTAACCAACATGTTACAATCTAAAGTGAAGGTTTTAATTTCATAATCTACTGCTTCTTGGTTGTGCATCAATGACCTCTCTCATCCCTGGCAACTATGCAACTTTGCAAATGTTTGTCATACTGTACACCCAGTCCAACGTATGTGCAATGTCATTGTATGTGGATTTGTCAAATTTCTGATCATAAATGTACGCATGACTGTACTCCAGTTTGGCATGCACGAGTCCACCTAGAGTTTTTTCCTTTTGTAACATTTTGACGTTTCAAATTAATCGAATTATAGACCCCGTTATGCAACAATGCAAAATTTTTGATTAAGCTAATTACAAACTCAAAAAAGTACAAAATTGTGATCACCACTGGATATTGGAGTATTTTGGGCATTAAAAACCAAAAGAATTACATTTAAAAAAAAATAAAGAAAATCGATTGAATTAAAGGTTCTCAAAGAATTAGAACAGAACTAGTCTGTACCAGAAAAAAGTAAAAATAAAAATAATTCTTAAATAGAAATAATTCTTTAGTAAAGTCCTTAACTATTTTTTGAGGACTTCATATTGTTTCATTGGTTATCAATTACTACCATAACAGAGTGGTGCTACCATGTAAAACAGTTTTAGATATCAAAAATTTAGATTCAATTCTTTATATATGTTTTCTTTATTTCGATAAGGAGGAGATTCGAACTTAAGATCTTAGCTTTGCTGTAAGGTATCGTTATCAACCAAACTATGATTATGGCCACTCTTTATTTGTATTTTCACTAATAAATCTGTCTCTCTCTCTCTCTTTAATTTGTAATATAATTAAATAAAATCACCAAGAAATGGACCCTATTTACTTCTTTGAAATGACTCTTGCTTTGGATATTTGGCTATAGTTGATGGTCCACATCAAATGGGAATACATAAAACCTATAGTCAAAAGAGCTTGCTTTATCATTTGATTCGAATCCTCTGTAGTCTTAGATATATAACGTTATTTTGATGTCTCTTTCTTACTTTCCCAAATCTTAATGTGCTATATGGTTGAATACTATTACCAACTGATGCACACACCAACGTTATTAGTTTTTGAGTGTGACCTAAGGGAACCTTATTAGATTAGTGTAAACCACCAAATGTCACATCGCTTTTGTGAGAGACAAAGAGGTCTAAGCATTGTTCAAATGCTGTGTGAGCTATTAAAGGTGTGAACGCGTTTTGGGTTCCAAAACTGAAAATAAATCCGTGAAGGCCTGTTTCCAAATTGGAGAATATTTATTAGTGTTAAGGCGTTTCAATTCACATTG
The DNA here is from genome assembly GCA_021234005.1 of Nephelium lappaceum. Classification (NCBI taxonomy): domain Eukaryota; kingdom Viridiplantae; phylum Streptophyta; class Magnoliopsida; order Sapindales; family Sapindaceae; genus Nephelium; species Nephelium lappaceum. Next base: position 26,477,407 of record CM037996.1, read on the forward strand.
GAGTCAAATTGTGACACAATGCTACAAAGTGCTTCATCCGTAAGTCCAGCCCCTTAAGAGGATGTGAGGTCCAAATTGGAGGAGTTAGTAAGAACCCTGTAGAATTATTGTAAACCACCAAATCCCACATCCTCGACTAACTTAAATGAAAAAGTAAAACAATAAATCTTTGAGGAATTTTGTGTCTAAATCGTATAATATTTAGCCTTTAAGGTTTGTTAGTCTTTTAAAAAAAATAGAAAATCCCATTACTTAATGAACTCAAAGCTGTCCTCTTTTTTTTTTTTTTTTGTTTAATATCAATCACTCATCCTTTCTCTTCTCTCATTCTTAGTTGTTAGATTTCGTTCCAACAACAAATATAATTTTTAATATATTATAATATTGCTTTTTAATATGTAAGGGCATTTTAATATTTTCCTAATTGGGTCCAATACCACTTTTGATTTGGATGAAACCGCCGTTTCACTAACGTTGGGGATTTTTTTGGATAATATTTTGAAAAAGTAGTATTGATTAATACTACTTTTTATTCTAGAGGTAAACTAATTATTTCTCTATCTCCTTTGCAGTTGCCCATGTACAAATACTAAACCACTATACTAACTCAAACTATAAAGAACATATGAAAATACTACATTATAATGAGATGGACATAATAATGTTTTTCGGCCCCATTATTAAAGTTATTATCATCAGCAGCTTTTCTGCACAGTCGATCGATGTTCCATTTGTAAAGCAATGTACGCAACCGACATTATTGCATTGCCAAAAGCACTACTGTCCTTGAAGTGGCTTTTGTTTCCACCATTCATTGAACAAGTATAAAGCCTCAACACCGCGCACATAGATAGTTTGAGGAATTTGCGTGGTCACTTGAAACTATATATGCACAAATGTAAGCCATCAAAAACACTGTTTGACCTGGACTCATCCAAAGCTGAAAGGATACTGGTGAATATTACGAAAAGATTCTAGGTGAATTTATTGATGTCATACCTCTTAATTATGTACCAAGGAAAATAATATTTTAATGCGTCTTATGACAGCACATACATGCCTAGAGCAGTAAATACGTACTGTGATCAGAGTGGCGCTGAGTTTTTTAACCATACCTTGAGATATATATATATATATATATATATGAGGCATGCATGCACGAAAGTAAAGGAAGAAGGGCTGCTGCTGCTTAGTTCAAAAATGCCTAACCCAATAACATAAAATCCACATTGACAAACTAGCAAGCAAAATCTTGCAATACATTCCCTCTATAATTTCAACCACACCGAATTACACGGACAGTAGCCAAAGTGGCTAGTTTGACTTTCAGGCCGCCCCACTCCCTATATATAGTCAAGTAACAAAGTAAGTTGTAGCCAGAACCAATATCCCCTATAAAACCTCTCATTACTAATCTTCTCTTTAACATTTTCTCTTCCAGCATTTAACATGGCTTATTTGAGCAAAATTGCACTGATTTTTGTTCTTGTTACAATATTTTATATGCCTCCATTGGAGGGTAGAAAGGTTTTGAACATGGAGAATGCGAAGAACAGCCCTCTTGTGGAGCGCAATTTGGTTCCAAGTGTTCTTCAAAATGGCCCTACACCAAAAACACCTTCTCGTAATGCAAAATCATATCAAATGGCTCATCAAAACGGCCAAAGCTTGGTTACCATGCTCAATGCCGATGTTGATCGGTCGGTTCCAAGTCCCGGTGGAATCGGCCATTAATTTCTCTAGAATTAGTTCAATAAACTGTATTTGTTAGTCAAGTGTCGTACATGTTGAGAGAGACTATAATGTCATAATTAGATGTAGCTGCATTCAATTATCGTATACGTTTTATAATTCATGCTAATAAGAGTAGCCTTCTTCTCGACAACATGCAGAGTTGTACACCCTTGACATAAGATAAAATCGTTGGGTTAGGTTTAACTAAATGCTTTCGTACTGCAATTGTTGGCAATGTGTGGAACATGTAGTTTCTTTTTCTTCTTATGTTGTGAGCATATATGTCAGTGCACACTGATAACCATGAATGTCATGAACATATATCATATATGCATTGTATATCGTAATGAATGAGATTGCTTATATTCTCTTTGAGCTATGATATTCACTGTCAACATTTGAATTAATTTTGTGCGTTGACTTACCTTCATAATCAACCTATATATGGTTTTCATTTGACAATGAGTTTATTTGAAGGATAACTCTTCTTAGCGAGGGTGCAATGGTATCATGCGTAAATATAAAATTTTAATTTCAATTGGGATGGTTTAATGATAAGCTTTTAATTAATGCTTACACAAGAAGGTAGTGAGTTTAAATTGTATTTTTTGTGTTAAATTTTACAAAAATTGTGTTAAATTAGTGTTAAATTTTACAAAAAAAGGACATATCTAGTATCATTTTTTTTTAAAAAAATATAATGTTTCATTATTGTCATCATTATAAGATTATCAAAATTAATTAAATATATTAAAAGTATTTAAATATACATTTAAAACTATTTATATCCTTTTCGGGCGTGCCATCCCTCAATTTCCAATGAAGGCTGTTATTTAGCCTGGAAATGAACCTACGCAATCATAAATTGGACATAGAAAAGTCCAGTCATTGTTGGGCAAAAAATATAGCACACGAAAAGCGTTTTGGTTTTCATATTTTTGAAGACAATAACCAAAAAAACAAGTACTATTCCAAAATTGAAATTGACAAACTGAGCAGAAAACAATAAAAGGTTGCTAAGCTGCCACTACATTTAATTAGTGTCAAAGAATTGACTTGAGTTTTACTATCATCTCCGGTAAAAAGTCAATGCTGCCCTTCATTAAAAACTTCATGAATCTTCTGTTCCTTTTCTATTTTTTTTATTTTTTTGAAATAACTCTTTACTCTCTTGGTTGGAAATAACACTATCTTCTATCCTAACTTTACTCTCAGCTATCTTCTACATTCTTGCATCTTACCAACATCTTGTCAAACATCTAAAACTATTTCGTTCATCTTTAAAGATTGTGGAAGTCAGGCACTCCACGGTTTGAGGTAAGAAACCCCTTTTACTTGTGATATTTAACTTAAGTTTGATGAAGGTTTGCACATTCATATGTCTATACTGGTCTAGGAAATGGGTTTCTTCTTGTTTTTTGGTCTGGGTTTGAGATTGAGTTTTGCATAGAAAGTAGGGTTTGAGAAAGTAGTAGTTATTTGTTGTTTTAGATTTAGTTTGCAAACTAGGCTAATAGTTAGCTTAAATTTGATGAAGGTTTACACATTCATATGCATATAATGGTTGAGGAAATGAGTTTTTGCTTGCATTTTGGTTTGGGTTTGGGGTTGGCATAGGAAGAAGGGTTTAAGAAATTCAGCAGTTATTCGCTAGTTGACAATATTAGATCATGGACTAGGTTAGTGTCCGCAAACTGATTGTGTTCCACAACCTAATTGTGCGTGTATTGTGACCTAATTTTGTGTGTGTTCCGCGACCTAAGTGTATGTGTTCCATGAACTACTTGTTGGTTATCTTCTTTTTATAAGAATGTGCATATGTTTTATCGTTTGAATTTATTTTCACATCAATTATATCATAGGATGTCTCCTCTATCAATTTGTATAACACAAGAAAGTTTTCAATCAAAATTCAAGTTTAAATACGTATGTTAACCAATATGTTACATTACATGCTAAAGTGAAGTTTGCTAATTAAGGAATATCCGAACTACATATGTGAACCAATATATTACATTCTAAAGTGAAGTTTTAAATTTCATAATCTATGCAACTTCGCAAATGTTTGTCATATCGTACACCCAGTCCAACGTATGAGCAATGTCACTGGATGTGAAATTGTCAAATTTCTGATCGCAAAGGTATGCATGACCGCACTCCAGTTTGGCATGCACAAGTCCATCTAGAGTTTTTCCATTCTCCAACATTGCGAAATTTCGAATTAATCTAATTATAGACCCCCTTATGCAACGTTGTAAAATTTCTGATTAAGCTAATTGCAGACCCAAAAAAGTACCAAATTGTGTTCACCACTGAATATTGGGGTATTTTGGGTCATTAAAAACCAACAGAAATACATTTGAAAAAAAAAAAAAAAATCGATTAAATTAAAGGTTCTCAAAGAATTATTTCAGAACTAATCTGTACTGGAAAAAAGTAATAATAAAAACAATTCTTTAGTGAAGTTCTTAACTATTTTTTTAGGACTTCTAATTTGTTTCATTGATTCTCAATTACTACCATAATGAGTGGTGCTACCCTTGTAAAACAGTTTTAGATATAAAAAATTTAGATTCAATTCTTTATATATGTTTTCTTTACTTGGATGAGGAGGAGACTTAAGCTTAAAATCGCAGTTTTGCTAAATGGTGTCATTACCAATCGAGCTATGATTGTGACTACTCTTTATTTGTAGTTTCACTCATCTCTCTCTCTTTTAATTTGTACTGTAATTAAATAAAATCACCAAGAGATGGACCCTATTCACTGCTTTGAAATGACTCTTAGTGACTCTGTATATTTGCCTATAGTTGACGATCCACATCAAATGGGAATTACATGAAACCCATAGTCAAAAGAGCTTACTTTATCAGTTGATTCGAATCCTCCGTAGTCTTAGATATAGAATGCTATTTTGATGTCTCTTTCTTGCTTTCCCAAACCTTAATATGCTATATGGTTGAATACTGTTACCAGTTGATGCACACACCAACATTATTAGTTTTTGAGTGTGACTTAAGGGAACCTTATCAGATTAGTGTAAACCACCAAATATCACATCGGTTTTATGGGAGGCAAAAAAGCCTAAGTATAGTTCAAATGATGTGTCAGCTACTAAAGGTGTGTAAACGCGTTTTGGGTTCCAAAACATAAAAAAAATCCGTGAGGGCCTATCCTGTGCCCAAATTGTGGAATATTTATGTAGTGTTAAGGCTTTTCAATTCAGGTTGGAGTCAAATTGTGACACATGCTAAAAAGTGCTTCATCCGTAAGCCCAGCCCCTTAAGAGGATGTGAGGTCCAAATAGAAGTTAGTGAGAACCCTATAAAATTATTGTAAACCACCAAAATCCAAATCCCACATCCTCGACTAACTTAAATGCCCAAGTAAAACAATAAATATTTGAGGAATTTTGTGTCTAAATCGTATAATATTTAGATTTTAAGGTTTGTTAGTCTTTTAAGAAATAGAAAATCCCATTACTTAATGAACTCAAAGCTCCACATTAAGACATTTTTTTTTCTCTCATACGAAGTTGTGACCATTCAAAACAAAATTGCATTTGAAATCCTTTGTTCATCTTATACAAAATTAGAGAGAATGAAATCTCAGCCAAATGTTATACTTTCATAACAAAAGAATGACTACGGAATTCCAACATTGTTGTGTAATTTGTGTTAGATCTTGATGTATTTAGAAGTAGGATTGAAAATAACTGATCATATAATGAATATTGCAAACATTTGTCAGCATGTACATATATGATGTCTTGAATTTGCATATATTTAGTCATAATAAGAGTTAAAACATAAGTTAGGGGGTCAAAGTCATTAGGGTTAGATAAATTTAAATTTTCAATTGTCGCGAGGGATAAAATGAGAAATTGATTCAATATATTTCAATAATTTAAAGGGATATAATGTGGATGAGAACTCTCAATAAATTAATAAGGTTTATTTAACGTAAATAATGTTGTTGTGGGCATAAGTGGTCCTGGATTGGGCCTACAATAAGGACGAAGCTCAAGCCCACATCAGTATTCGATGCAATTATACCAGCCCTCACTTCATCACATCCATTTGAGAACTAGTTATACATTTGAGCAGTTTTTTGTTAAAAGCTATATATTTTATGTTACACTATACATTTTTATTTTTTGAAATATAATAATTTTAGTTTTAGTAGACATAATAGTGTTAAACATCATAAATTAGTAGTAATTTATAGATTAATGTGCAACTTTACATATCTCCAATTACTTGTGTTGAAACTTTATAATATGACCGGTATCATAATTAAATTTAGTTATCAAATTCACATATTAAACATGCAAGCATATCTATACTTGTGAAGAATTTGAATTGTTACTCATAGTATCCACTATCCACTTACATCTTAAGGTTGCAGTTGTTTACAATCATCTCTCAAATTCTGACGTAAGATAATTTTATCCAATATAGGATTTTTCTGGATCTAATTAAATACTAAATCTAAAGACTTTACACTAGTATGCATAATTAAATATAGCAAAAAATTACTATAAACTCTACCCTGAATATAAAAAAATCAAGTTTAATTCTCATAACTGATTAGTTACATAAAACTTATATGCTAAAACTAGAATAGAGCATCATGAATGCATTTAGGAGCTACTTAATTATTTTTGGTAGTCCTTGTGATAAATGACCTAAAATTAGTGGGTCTATTGAAAAGTGACACAAATAAATAATTTTACTAAATCTGACTCAAATTAAATGTTATTACACTGTTGTCTTTAACTAATTTGAAAGTTTAATAATATATCATCAAAAATAAATTAAAGAAAGAAAAGGAAAAAACTTAAAAAGTGCTGGACTAATCCTTATCTGATGGAGCTTCTTACTAGACTGGGATTTTTTTTTCTTTTTTTATTTAAATTAGTGGGTCTGTATGATGCACCATCTTTGATGATATGTCTTCTTCTTTTCTTTTCCTCCTCCTTATTTTCTTTTCTTTTCTTTTTTAATTTTTCCTTTTTCTCCTTTGTTCTTTTTCGTTTTCTTCTTCATTCTTCCTTCTATTTCTTCTACTCCTTTTTCTTTGTTCTTTTACTTCTTCATTCTTCTTCTTTTTTCCTTTCTTCCTTATTATTCTTCTTTTTCTTATTCCTCTTCATTCTTATTTATTCTTCTTCTTCCTTCCCTAGTACGGAGCAAATTGCTCATTAAAAAAAAAAAAAAACAAATTTGCAGATCTACAGATCCGAGAGTGAATAATGCTAGGGTTACTCAATATGACTAATGTTAGGATTATCCAACATGATTAATGTTGAAAAAAATTAGCATGACTCATGCTGAGAAAAGCAAACATGCCCAGCATGACTAATGCTAGAAAAATCAAGTATGACTCATGCTTGATTTGCTCGGTATGACTTACATTAGCACTACTTTGTGCGACTCATGTTAAGTAAACTAATCATGAATCATGCTTGCTTTTCTCAGCATTAGCCATGTTAGATGATCCTAGCATACTCATGTTGAGTAATCTTAGTGCAATAAATGCATGCAATTACAAATTTACAACATATATAGATCAATGGATATGAATTTTTGGCTAAAAGTGATTCTCATTGGATAAAAAAAGGAAGTGGAAAAAGTAGAAAAGTAAGAAGAAGAAGAAGAAAGACGAGAAAAAAGAAAAAAAGGTAGAAGAAGAAAAAAAAGGAAGGAACGAAGAAGAAAAAGAAGGTAAGCATGAGAGGAAAGAAGAAGAAAAAGATGGAGGAGGTTGAAGATGAAGATTGGAGAAGATGAAAAACTATTTATGATATATTTTTTTTTTTCAAATTTGTTATTTTAATAAAATGTTAAAATAGTAAATAGTTATATTAATCCATTCATGTCATTTAATCATCATAGTAAGTGACAAAATGACTATGAATTGGTGGTGAAGAAGATGTATCTATGGACGTGGGTAATTGAGGACCGACTACGAATTAGCTGAGACTTAACTAGAGAAGAGTGTCTGAGACTGACAATGATGCTCTGGCGCAATACAGTGTATATGAAACAAAACTAGATGGTTTACCTTCTAAGGGAGGCCTCGTTTTATAGGCTATCAAAAACCTACAAAATTAGAGGTTCTACTAGTATGAATGAATCTAAGAGTTATCCTTAGGTTTTAAGTAGTGAGCTAGTTGTCTCCAATTCAACCATCCTTCCTACTTTGTAGATGGTTGTTTATCAGATGTGTTAGTCTAGTTGTGAACAAGTCAGAATAGTATTCACGACTCTTGGGCTTGAATTAGGTCGATTGATTTGTTGAGCCGGTCTACCAATGTGTATTTTGGCCTTTGGATATAAATTTGAAAATTTTTAACCATTACAAACAATATCAATTAGATAATCACCTTGGAAAGAGTTCAAGTTTTTCCTTCCAAGAATGATTTCCAAGATCACAACACCTAAACTGTAAACATCACTTATGATATTTTTACCCCTATCATTTCTGGGACCATATATCTTGGTGTTCTTTTAAGTGTAGTCATGACGTGGGTTTGACCTTTGTCATTAGTCTTGCTAATCTCAAATAAGATATCTTAACACTCAAATCTCTATTTGATAGGATGTTTTGGGGTTTAATGTCAAAGCGAATTATATTTGGATTGTAATAATCATACAAATACTTTAGCCCTTTGTCTACTTGAACAATTATTATTATTCTTTTTTTCTTGTTTCCCAAGTAAGAGTTTCGGGTTGGTCTTTATCGAAAATCCATTTATTTGACGACCCATTGCACATGTACTCATACATTAAAAGTTTGTTTGATCTTTTAGAACAATAACCAACAAGTCTTCCCAAATTAAAATGGTGAATATTGTCTATTATCTTGACCTTTGATAGAAATTCCTTTTTGCCTTGGTTCATAGTAGAACCTAAGTATTTTACATCAACTTTCGTGGTATTATCCAAAATTCCTTCAAACATAGACCTAAATCCTTCTAGCCTAACCAAAAATCCCTTATGGTAGATCTAAAATCTTATGAAGAGAACTTCCTCAAAAGTCATTTTTTGAGTTATTTTTAGGCAAATATTAATTGTATAGTTATTTTGATGAAACCGTTAGATCAAATGGTAAATATGTAATTGCATAGCTATTTTTAAGATCGGTATAGCTTGTTAATATAATATAATTTTTAATTTAATAAAAAATTAAAATGGATGTCCAAGATGGTGATAGGTGGGCTGCACCATCGCTCTCTAGTTCTCTCTCTCTCTAAACAACCTCACTTTTCATATTATCACCATCCATCAAACCCAGCCCTAACTTCAATCACAACCATCCATCTCCCCTTACCTATTGAACGTCATCACCATCACACCCACTCCACCAAAACCTAATCCCATCATCACTTAATAGACCACCCTAACCCACCGCCACCATTACCCATCCCATTGTCACCATCGCCGCCATCACCCACCATATTTTGTTAAGATAGATCCAGCATCAATGGAGGCTAGGACTTGGTGTCGAAACTCCTCCATTGCACACCCAAGCCGTCTTTTATTTTTTATTTTTTATTTTTTTTATATAAATCACTCATCCCTTCTCTTCTCTTATTCTTGGTGGCTAGATTTCGTTCCAGCAACATATATATATATTTTAATATTATTTTTTAATATGTAAGGGTATTATCATATTTTCATATTTTGGGTCAAATACCACATTTGGTTTGGATGAAACTGCCATCTCGCTAACGTTGGGGATTTCTTGGATAATATTTTGAAAAAGTAATATTGATTAATATTAATTTTAATTCCAGAGGTAATCTAATTATTTCCCTATCTCCTTTGCAGTTGCCCATGTACAAATACTGAACCACTATACTAACTGAAACTATAAACAACATATGAAAATAGTACATTATAATGAGATGGACATAACAATGTTTTATGGCCCCATTACTACAGTAATCATCATCAGCAACTTTTCTGCACAGTCGATCGATGTTCCATTTGTAAAGCAATGTACGCATCCGACATTATTGCGTTGCCAAAAGCACTACTGTCCTTGAAGTGGCTTTTGTATCCACCATATGTCCATCCATTGAAAAAGAAAAAAGCCCCAACACAACGAACCTAGATAGTTCAAGGAATTTGCGTGGTCACTTGAAACTTTATATGCACAAATGTAAGCCATCAAAAAATCTGTTTGACCCCGGCTCATCCAAAGCTGAAAGGATATTGGTGAATATTAGGATAAGAATCTAGGTGAATTTATTGATTCTAAACTACACGTCATACGTCTTAATTTACAAGAAAAAGAATATTTTAATGCGACTTGATGGCACATACATGACAAGAGGAGTAAATACGCACTGTGATCAGAGTGGCACTGAGATCGTTAACCATTATACCTTGATATATAAATGAGGCATGCATGCATGAAAGTTAAGGAAGCAAGGCTGCTACTGCTTAGTTCAGATGTGCCTAACCCAATAACATAAAATCCACATTGACGAACCAGCTAGCAAAAAACTTGCAAGACATTCCCTCTATAATTTCAAACACACCGAATTACACTGACAGTAGCCAAACTCGCTAGTTTGACTTTCAAGCCGTCCCACTACCTATATATATAGTCAAAGTAACAAAGTAAGTTGTAGCCAGAACCAATACACCCTATAAAACATCTCATTACTTGTCTTCTTTGTAACATTTTTCTCTCCCAGCATTTAACATGGCTTTTTTGAGCAAAATTGCCCTGGTTTTTATTCTTGCTACAATATTTTATATGCCTTCTTTGGAGGGTAGAAAGGTCTTGCGCATGGAGAATGCGAAGAACATCCCTCTTGTGGGGCACAATGTGGTTTCAAGTGTTCTTCAAAATGGTCCTACACCAAAAACACCTTCTCATCATAATGCTAAATCATATCAAATGGCTCATCAAAATGGCCAAAGCTTGTTTACCATGCTCAATGCCGATATTGATCAATCAGTTCCAAGTCCTGGGGGAATCGGGAATCGGCCATAAATTTCTCTGGAATTAGTTCAATAAATTGTACTTGTTAGTCAGGTGTTGTACATGTTGAGAGAGACTATGATATCATAATTAGATGCAGCCGCATTCAATTATCCTATATGTTCTATAATTCCTGCTAATAAGAGTAGTCTTCTTCTCGACAACATGCAGAGTTGTACACCCTTGACATAAGATAAAATCGTTGGCTTAGGTTTAACTAAATGCTTTAGTACTGCAATTGTTTGGCAATGTGTGGAACATGTACTTTCTTTTTCTTCTTATGTTGTGAGCATATAAATCAGTGCACACTGATAACCATGAATGTCATGAACATATATCATATATGCACTGTATATCATAATAAATGAGATCGCTTATATTCTCTTTGAGCTATGATATTCACTGTCAACATTTGAATTAATTTTGTGCATTGACTTACCTTCATAATCAACCTATTAATGTTTGCCATTTGACAATGAGGTTATTTGAAGGATAAACCTTCTTAGCGAGGGTACAACGGTATCATGCGTAAATTTAAAATTTAATTTTATGATAATATTTGGGACAGCTTAATGATAAGCTTTTAATGCTCACACATTAAGACATATCTAAATCATTTTTTTTTCTCTTTAGTATTAAATTATACATGAAAAAGACATATCTAAATCATTTTTTTTTCTCTTTAGTATTAAATTATACATAAAAAAGACATATCTAAATCATTTTTTTTTTCTTAAATATAATGTTTCATTCGTGTCATCATTATAAGATTATCAAAATTAATCAAATTCATTAAAAGTACTTAAAATATACATTTAAAAATATTTGCATCCTTTTTGGGTGCGCCACCACTCAATTGTCAATGAAGGCTCTTATTTATCCTAGAAATGAACCTACGTAGTTAGAAACTGGACATAGAAAAGTCTAGTCATTGTTTGGGCAAAAGGTAGAGCACAGAAAAAGCATTTTAGTCCTCATATTTTTGAAAACAATAACAAAAAAAGGTATTATTCTAAAATTGAAATTGAAAAACTGAGCTGAAAACGATAGAAGGCTGCTAATGTAATTTCAGGATAGTAAATGAAGAATTCTTCAAATTTTTTGTGTCAAGGTTGTAAAATTAATAAGGTACTTGAATATAAGTTCATTTGTATTGACAAATTCAGGAGTTAAGACATGAAAGTCAATTAACGTAATTAAAAATAAAGAAAAGAGCTTCTATTATGAATTACATTATAAATATGGTAAGGCATAACTGGTGTGAAATAGCACCAAAGAACTGCTACTATATTTAACTTCAAAGAATTGATTTGAATTTTATAATAATCTGTCTAGGTAAAAATTCAATACCACCCTTCATTAAAAACTTCATGAGTCTTCCCTTTTGCCCTTTTTTTAATTTTTTTTTTAATTTTTTTGAAAGAATTCTCCACTCTCTTGGTGCAAAATAATACTCTTTTCTATCTTAACTTCACTCTTAGTTGTCTTTTACATTCTTGCATCTCACCAACACTCTTGTCAGACATAAAGCTATGTCATTCATCTTTGAAGTGATTTTGTTCATCTTTGAAGGTCTTGGAAGTTAGGCACTCACCGGTTTGTGGTAAGAAACCCCTTTTATATGCAATATTAGCTTTAGTTTGATGAAGTTTGCACATTCATATGCATATAATAGTTGAGGAAATGAGTTTCTTGTATTTTGGTCTGGGTTTGGGGTTGAGTTTTGCATAGAAAGAAGGGTTTGAGAAAGCAATAGTTATTCTCTATTTTAGATTTAGTTTGCAAACTAGGCTAATAGTTAGCTTAAATTTGACGAAGGTATGCACATTCATATGCATATAATGGTTGAGGAAATGAATTTCTGTTTGTATTTTGGTTTGGGTTTGAGGTTGGCATAGGAAGAAAAGTTTAAGAAATGAAGTAGTTATGTACTAGTTGACAGTTAGATCAAGGACTAGGTTATTGTCTACGAATTGATTGTGTGTATTCTGCAACCTAATTATGTGTGTTCCGTGAACTAGTTGTTCTTTATATAATTTGTTATAGGAAAATTGATTTAATAAGAATGTGCATATGTTTTATGTTTAGATTTATTTTCACATCAATTATATCATAGGATGCCTCCTCTATCAATTTCTATAATACAAAAAAGTTCTCAATCAAAATTCTAAGTTCAAATACATATGTGAACCAATATGTTACATTACATTCTAAAGTGAAGTTTGTTAATTAAGGAATATCCGAACCACATATGTGAACCAATATTTTACATTCTAAATTGAAGTTTCAAATTTCATAATCTACTGCTTCTTGGTTGTGCATCAATGATCCCTCTCATTCCTGGCACTTGCGCAACTTCGCAAATGTCCGTCATATTGTACACCCAATCCAACGTATGTGCAATGTCATTGTATGTGGAATTGTCGAATTTCTGATCGCAAATGTACGCATGACCGTGCCCCAGTTTGGCGTGCACTAAGTCCATCTAGAATTTTTTCCTTCTGCAACATTGCGAAATTTCGAATTAATCTAATTACAGACCCCCTTATGATGCAACATTGCGAATTTTCTGATTAAGTTAATTACAGACCAAAAACTGTACCCAAATTGTGATCACCACTGGATATTGAGGTATTTTGGGGCATTAAAAACCAAAAGAATTACATTTCAAAAAAGAAAAAAATAGTGGATCAAATTAAAAGTTCTCAAAAAATTATTTCAGAATCAGTCTGTACTAGAAAAAAAGTAATAAGAAAAATAATTCTTTAGTAAAGTCCTTAACTACTTGTTGAGGGCTTTTGATTTGTTTCATTGATTCTCAATTACTACTATAATGAGTGGTGCTACCTGTGTAAAACAATTTTAGATATAAAAAATTTAGATTCAATTCTTAATATTTATTTAATTACTTTTTTTTTTCCTAGGATAAGGAGATTTGAACTTAGAATCTTAACTTTGTTGAAAGGTATCGTTACCAATTGAGCTATGATTATGACCACTCTTTATTTGTATTTTCACTAGTCTCTCTCTCTCTCTCTCTCTCTCTCTCTCTCTCTCTCTCTCTCTCTCTCTCTCTCTCTCTCTCTCTCTCTCTCTCTCTCTCTCTCTCTCTCTCTCTCTCTCTCTTTACAATTTGTACTATAATAATTAAATAAAATCACCAAGAAATGGACCCTATTCACTTCGCTGAAATGACTCTTACTTTGGATATTTGCCTATAGTCGATGATCCATATCAAATGGGAGTTACATAAAACCTATAGTTAATAGAGGTTACTTTATTAGTTGATTCGAATCCTCTGTAGTCTTTGATATATAACGTTATTTTGATGTCTTTTTCTTACTTTCCGAAACCTTAATGTGCTATGTGGTTGAATACTATTACCAGTTGATGCACACGCTGACATTATGAGTTTTTGAGTGTGACTTAAGGGAACCTTATCAGATTAGTGTAAACCACCAAATCTCACATCGCTTTTGTGAGAGATAAAGAGGCCTAAGTATAGTTCAAATGCTGTATGAGCTATTAAAGGTGTAAACGCGTTTTGGGTTCCAAAACCAAAAATAAATTTGTGTTCAAATTGGAGATTATTTATATAGTGTTAAGGCGTTTCAATTCACATTGGAGTCAAATTGTGACACAAAGCTAAAATGTGCTTCATCCCTAAGTCCAGCCCCTTAAGCGGATGTGAGGTCCAAATAGGAGGAGTTAGTAAGAACCCTATAGAATTATTGTAAACCACCAAATACCACATCCTCGACTAGCTTAAATGCCAAAGTAAAACAACAAATCTATGAGGAATTTTGTGGCTAAAGCGTATAATATTTAGCCTTTAACGTTTGTTAGTATCTTAAGAAAAATAGAAAATCCCATTACTTAATGAACTCAAAGCTCCACATTGAACCACTTAAGACTTTTTTTTTTCCTCTCATACTAAGTTGTGACCATTGAAATCAAAATTGCATTTGAAAATCCTTTGTTCATCTTATACAAAATTAGAGAAAATGAAATCTCACCCAAATGTTATACTTTCATAACAGAGAAAGAATGACTACATGGATTCCAACAGTCTTATATAATTTGCATTAGATCTTGATGTATTAATTTACAAGCAAGATTGAAAATAACTGATCATATAATGACTATTGCAAAATTTTGTTAGCATGTATATAATATGATGTCTTGAATTTTGCATATATTTAATCATAATAAGAGTTAAAACATAGGTTAGGGGTCAATGACTAGAGTTGATAACAAAAGAGAAGTTACTAGGGTTAGATAAATTTTAAATTTTCAACTGTCGTGAGGGATAAAGTGAGAAATTGATTGAATCTATTTCAATAATTTAAAGGGATATAATATGGATGAGAGCTCTGAATAAATTAATAAGATGCATTTAACATAAATAATGTTGTTGTGGGCGTTAATGGTCCTAGATTGGGCCTACAATAAGGACGAAGTTCAAGCCCACATCAGTATTCGATGCAATTATAACGGCCCTCCCTTCATCACATCCTTTGAGAACTAATTATAGATTTAAGTAGTTTTTTGGTAAAAGCTATAAATTGTATGTTACACTACACATATATAGATATATATATATATATGTATATATTTAGTATCACATAATAGTGTTGAACTTCATAAATTAGTAATAATTTATAGATTAATATGCAACATTATTTATCTCCAATTACTCATGTTAAAACTTTATGATAAGACCGGGATCATAATTAAATTTAATTATCAAGTTCACATATTGAGCATGGAAGCATATACGTTCTTGTGAAGGGTTTGAACTGTTACTCATTGTATCCACACGCATCTTAAGATTACAGCCATTTTCAATCATCTTTCAAATTCTGAATTAAGATAATTTTACCCAATATTGGATTTTTCTAGATATAAATGCTACATATAAATATTTTACACTAGAATACATAATCAAATGTACCAAAGATTACTATAAACTCTACCTTGAATATAAAAAATAAAGTTTAATTCTCAACATTGATTAGTTATTACATAAAACTTACATGCTCAAACTAGCATAAAACATCGTGAGTGCATTTAGGAGCTATTTATTTTTGGGAGACCTTGAGATAAATGGCCAAACATTAGTGCGTCCATCTAAAACTGATCTAGGTCAATAATTTTACTAAATTTAACCTAAAATCAATGTTATTACCCCATTACCTTAAACTAAGCTGAAAATTTATCAATATATCATTAAAAATAAATTGAAAAAGATAAGAAAAAACTTAAAAAGTGTCGGACTACTCCTCATCTGATAGAGCTCTTTAGTAAATTGATTTTCTCTACGACGTGATGCTCCATCTCTGATGACACTTCTTTTTTTTCTTTTTTTTTCTCCCCCTTATTCTATGCTTCTTCTTCTTCATATTTTCTTCTTCTTTTTCCTCATTTTTTTTTTTAATTCTTCATTCTTTTTCTTTTTCTTCTTCATTCTTCCTTCTTTCTCTCTTTATGCTGTTTCTTTGTTCTTTGTTCTTCTTCTTCTTCATTTTTTTCCTTCTTTTCCTTCTTCATCTTGCTTTTTATTTAATATTCTTCTTCCTTCTTTGGTAAGGAGCAGATTGCTCCTTGTTGAAAAAATGAATTTGCATATTTGCAAATTCGAGAGTGAGTAATATTAGGGTTACTCAATATGACTAATGTTGGGATTACCCAATATGATTAATGCTATATGCCCAACATAAATAATGCTAAGAAAATCAAGTACAACTCATGCTTGATTTATTCAGCATGACTTACACTAGTACTATTTAGTGCGACTCATGTTAAGTAAATTAAACATGAGTTATACTTACTTTTCTCAAGATTAGTCATGTTGGATGATCCTAGTATAATCATGTTGGGTAATCCTAGTGCGATAAATGCATGTACCTATAGATTTACAAGATTAGTCATGTTGGATGATCCTAGTATAATCATGTTGGGTAATCCTAATGCGATAAATGCATGTACCTATAGATTTAAAAAAAAATGTAGATCTATAGATTTGATTTTCTAGTGAAGAACGATCCTCATCGGATAAGAAGAAGGAAGAGAAAAAAGTAGAAAAAGTAAAAGGAAGAAGAAGAAAGAAGAGAAAGAAGAAAAGAAAGGAAGGAAGGAATGATGAAGGGGAAGAACAAGAAAAAGAAGTGTCGATGGAGAAGTGTCATTGAGAAAGTTTGTTAGAGACGGAGGTCGGAGAAGATGAAAAAACTACTTATGTTTTTTATCTAAAAATTTTGTTATTTTAATAAAAATGTTAAAATAGTAAATGAGTATCTAACCCGACTCTTATTGAGCCCATCAAGTCACTATCTGAACAACAGATAGAAATTGTCAGTCAACCATCCACCTTTTCAACTCCAATGACCCAAGAATTTCCATGAAATGGACGAAAAAATTTGACAATTTCTCCGATCGAGATGCTAGTTTGCCATGCTAAAAATCTGTGTCTTCGTTGTTAAGGATAATACTCACCAAACCATGTTTGTCTTAAGGCACTCTATGAGTCATGATTACAGTTGAAGATGAGGAGGAAGTGATACCCAAAGTTCTACCTTATGGACAAGGCGGCTGCTAAGGGGGATAGAATTGTTAGGCCCAAATCATCACCTACCATTGAAGATATAGATCAATCAAGGGTTAAATTGTTTAATAAGGAAAGTCAAAAGTATTAAAAAAGTTGAATTGTTTAATAGAGAGAGTCAAACCCATTAATAGGAATGAGACTTGATGGGAAAGTAATCAAATTGGCAGCTTGATTTGAGGAGATGTCTTAGGGAAGGGACCTTGATTGTTGTGATATATTTTGGTTTTAAATAATTATTTATAGTGGGATGTTAGGTGTATTAGGGGATCTTGGAGTTTATGTGTTGTATGCAGAGAAGCTCTGCTAAAGGCTAGTGTAGCACTTGCCTTAATCTCTTTGTGTAGCACTGATAGTCTTATATTTGTTTGATCATTTTTTTAGTAAAAATCCCCATGTTTGTCTTTCCTTAAATTTGAGTGAGTCAGGTACCTAACAGTTTATACGATTTTGAGTAGAGAGCTACCATTTGTACGATTGTCCTTCAACACTTAGAACAATAAATAAGTACTCTGATCAAAGTAGCACTTAATTTGTTTTCCTAATCCCAATATATGTTTCTAAAACCATAACCATTACCTTGGTATATGAGGCATGCATGAACGAAAGTGAAGGAAGAAAGGCTACCTCTGCGGATTTGTTCAGATGTGCCTAACCCAATAACATATGTCCACATTGACAAACTAGCAGAAAACTTGCAAGACATTCCCTCTATAATTTCAAACACACCAAATTACACTAATAGTAGCCAAACTGGCTAGTTTGACTTTCAAGTGGCCCCACTCCTGGCCTATATATATATATATATATATATAGCCAAGTAACAAAGTAAGTTGTAGCCAGAACCAATATCTCATATAAAAGCTCTCATTACTTGTCTTCTCTGTAACATTTTTCTCTCCCAGCATTTAACGTGGCTTATTTTAGCAAAATTGCACTGATTTTTATTTTTGTTACAATATTTTATATGCCTTCTTTGGAGGGTAGAAAGGTCTTGAACATGGAGAATGTGAAGAACATCCCGCTTGTTGTGGAGCACAATTTGGTTCCAAGTGTTCTTCAAAATGGCCTTACACCAAAAAAAACCTTCTCATCATAATGCTAAATCATATCAAATGGCTCATCAAAACGACTAAAGCTTGGTTACCATGCTCGATAACGAGGTTGATGAGTCGGTTCCAAGTCCTGGTGGAATTGGTCATTAATTTCTCTCAAACTAGTTCATCAATAAATTGAATTTGTTAGTCAAGTGTCGTACATGTTGAGAGGGACTATAGTGTCATCATTAGATATATGTAGCCGCATTCAGTTATCATATCATATACGTTTTATAATTCATGCTAATAAGAGTAGTCTTCTTCTCGACATGCAGAGTTGTACTGCAATTGTCGGCCATGTGTGGAACATGTACCTTCCTTTTCTTCTTATATTGTGAGCATATATGTCAGTGCACACTGATAACCATAAATCTCATGAACATATATGCACTGTATTTCATAATAAAATGAGAATATCGCTTATTTTCTCTTTGAGCATGATATTCACTATCAACGTTTGAATTAATTTTGAACGTTAACTTACTTTCATAATCCTCCTATTTATGTTTGTCATTTGACAATGAGGTTATTTGAAGGATAATTCTTCATACGACGGTACAATGGAATCATGCATAAATTTAAAATTTAATTTCAGAGTAATAACTAGGATAGCTTAATGATAAGCTTTTTATGCTCACATATTAAAGTCATGAGTTCAAATCATATTTGTTGCTCCTTATGCTTAAATTATACATAGAAAATCTAATATTTTTTTTTTTTGAATGTACTATTGGGATATTATCAAAAGACCCCCTCAAATTGAAAATAATGTGAAACTACTTTTGGTTTTGAAAATATTACCCAAAATGAGTACCCAACCATTAGAGGGCTGATTATTTCTGTTCCTAAATTGATGGTTTCATTAGGATGTAAGGGTATAAAGGTAACCGTGTTTAAAAAAGTGAATGATGGACAACTAGATGGAAAAAATTAATTTATTTAATTATTAAATTACATAAAAAAATAATTGGATCAATTACTCGTCACCACGTATGATCAATTATTAAATATAATTTTGTAAAAAAAAAAACCACTATCATCCCCACCCAGTCTTTCTCTTTCTCTTTCTCTCTCTCACAATCTCTCATCTCCACTCTCTTTCTTACAACTGACCAAATTCGTAGCTCCATCTCCAACCAAACCCATGACGACTCCATCTGTGATCAAACCCACCACAACATCACCACCAAGTTACCACCAAACATTTATGCCTGAATCGCTTCGAACCCAGATTGTCATCAAATAATTTATTTTATTTTTTATTTTTCCTCAACTTTTATTTTATTTTTTTTAAGTTTAATCTTGGCCATACACATGTTGATGGTTTGGTTGTATTTATGGGTGAAGTGTGGTTGTTGTTATAAGGACTAGGTGTTTGTGGTGGTTTGGTTGATTGATGGTTTGGTTTTGGTTGCCAAGTGAGAGTTGAAGAGCGGGAAATGTGGTTGATGACACCAAACAATTTATTTATTTATTTATTTTTAAAATTTTTAATAAAAAGTGGATATCCCAGATCAGGTCTCCATCGTTAATATATCTTGATAGACGGTGGAGATCACATCTTGGATCTGCACCTTCATTACTTTTTATTAAATTTCAATTGTTTTTAATTGGTTGCTAATTTTTAATTTTTAAAAAGACAAATATGGAGGGCATATTTGTCTTTTTCACATTATTTGAAAAGCAATAGAAGGATTCCACTTCTTGGTAAACAATCTAGCAAGGGCATTTTCATATTTTCGTGGTTTTGTCACAAAACCACTTAACTTTTAGATAAAAATCACTTTTGAACTAACCAATGGAGGGTTTTAACTAATATTTTCAAAAGTTAGGATTCAGTGACATTACTTTTCATATATTTCAGGGGGTTTTTCAATTTTTCTCTATAATATTTCATTCTTGTCATCATTAAAAAAAAATCAAATTTGAAATATACAATGTAAAAAATATGGGTTAATTGCACAAACGTACCCTATATTTTGATATAAAAGCTTAATATTCAACTAATGTCAATAATAGCAGCAGCCCCTCTTGAAGTTAACGTTAGGCCGTTAGCATTTAACGAAAGAAGGACAATGTTGTAATTTTGTTGGGAAATGAAAGAAAATAATAAATTAAAATGTTTGTGTACAACCATCTCAAATCAAATTATCTCATTTCATTTCCATTTGACACCATTTTATGGACATAGGCAGCATGTGTTGTTCATGTTTAAGCGTAGATTGTAATAGCTTATGGACATGTAATCTAATGCATAACTATTATTACTTTACTCGTCTTTTACATTGTTAATAGCAATTATGCTGGACATGCATATTACATGAAATTATCTAGTCACTTTTTTTAAAAGTGACACTACAATCATTAATACAACAACAAATAAGAACATATTCATAACCTGATATCTGTTGTTGTTTTATTCTTCCTTGTGAGCATGCTTCTCTATTTTCTCAACAATGGAAATTAGATACTTAATGTCTTGTCTAAGTAGACTCAACATATTGCTTTCAACCAATCTATCTTCATAATTGCTTGAATAATTTTGGATGTCATTGTTTCTGAACTTCAGCTTCACTTGGTTCTCAGAATGTGTAATAGTTACAATTTTCTTTTTCACAACAAAATACAATTTTGACGGTTAGCCTTCGATTTTGAAATTCTTATAGCTGCTCTTCGACCACACTTGCACCTTCTATTCTTGAATTTAATCACTCCCCCATTCACTTCACTGCTTGAACTCTATGAAGCTTCCATTGTTGCAACTTTTTTTAGATTGAAAACTTTTAGAAAATATGGTTACATGGGTTAACAAATTGTAAAACAAATTGGCTTTATATAGCGAGGAGAATATAGCCGTTGCTTTCCAACGATCATACATTTTGAAGTGATTGGGCCATTTTTCCATAAAAGTGTAGGTGCAAATGCAACACTAAAATAGAAACATATACACTTCACTTGACTTGTCATATCACTTGCTTACAACTTAAGGGCATATAGGACTTTTCAAAGTAAAATTTAATTTGACCATTACGTGCAATGGTCAACGTCAAGATCATGGGGGCTGTTGCTATTATTGGCATTAGTTGAATATTAAGCTTTTATATCAAAACATAGGGTATGTTACTGTAATTAATCCAAAAAATATTTATATCCTTTTTGGGTGTGCCACCCCTCTAATGGTTTCTAATGGTCAATGAAGGCTCTTATTTATACTGGAAATAAACCTATGCAATCAGAAATTAGACTTAGAGAAGTCCAATCATTGTTTGGGCAAAAAGTAGAGCACAACAAAAATGTTTTGGTTTTCATACTTTTGAAAACAATAATGAAAACAAGCATATTCTAAAATTGAAATTGAAAAACTGAACGGAAAACAATAAAAGGCTGCTAATGTAATTCTCAAGACAGTAAATGAAGAATTCTTCAAATTTTTTGTATCAAAGTTGTAAAATTAAAAACGTACTAAAAATATTGGTTCGTTTATGTTGACACATTCAGAGTCAAGACATGAAAATCAATTGACGTAATTAATTAAAAATAAAGAAAAGCTAGAGCTTTGATAATGAATTGCATTATAAATATGGTAAATCACATACTGTTCGAAGCATGCATTAAAGTACTAGGAATAGAGGCTGCCGCTAAGGTAATATAGTTCATAACACTACTAACATTATACCAAGATGGATCATATAAAGTTTCAAGAGAAGCAAATCATGCAAAAGACGAACAATTTTTATATATAATGAAAAGGTTGAGATGCAAGCACTTGCATATGCGAAAGGTAAGCTTGAGGTTGAGGAGAAAATTTTGAGGCTGACGTTGATAACCATTCTAATTAGCACCATACCAAGTCTGATGACCAAAATGTTTATAACATTGTAGAGATATAGTGAATTGCTTTGTACAGACTTGACAACACACCTTGTTGTTGTTCCATGTGCCTCCATTCTTGCCTCTTTTACAACCTCTTAGATTACTGTTCCTTCCACCATTGCGTTTCAATTATTGGAGTTGAACTATTATTGTTGGAAACAAAATGAATTGCTGCTCTAAAATATCTGACAGGTTGTATTCAAGCTTCCAAGCCATTGCTCATTGACCATGAGTAGATATTGTGCTTCTTGGAGCGAAAATTTGATTTGTATTATGATGAGTTTAATACAAAACTGGGTCATAATTGTGACCAAGTCTGCTCAAAGCACTCAACACTTGATCTTATACTTGATGATTATTTCCTATTGCTTTTAATCCATTACTGAGTGTTTTGATCTTTATAAAATAATCTGAGAGAGTGAGTGATCCTTTTTTAAGATCTTGCAGTTAAGCTCTTGTCATGGACTTTTATAAGCACAAGCTTTCAAGTGCAGTCCAAATTTCAAGGGTGATAAAACAATATTCGATTACCATCCTATGAGTTCTTGATTGATTGTTGATGATGGCCAATTAAACAACAGTAGATCATCTCTTATCGAAGTTGTGTATTTTGGATTCATCACCAACTCATTCTCTAAATTTGAAGATTGTGAGTCAATGAGCTTTACAGGACTTGCTTTCAGACCTGAAATCCAATCATCAAGTTCAAGAGCTCTGACTATAAGAAGAACTTGTGCCTTCCAATAGATGTGTTTGTTTGGGTCAAGTTTGATAGACACATGAAAAGTTAATGCCTTAGCAAGAGTGGTCAGAGCTTAAAATGGTGATGATTTCATTGATGATTCTCTGAGAGTTCAATCAATGATAGAGTTATCTGAATCAGAGTCATCAGAAGCTATTGACATTTTATTAGTAATTAACTCTCTGATACCATATGATGAAAGTAAAAACTTTAATAGATTGAAACTTGTTTGACGATATATCAAACATAAGTGAAACAAAAAACAAAGAAAATCATGGAAGCATATTAATGATGCTTTACTGAATTGTTTCTTTTTCATTAATTAAATTAAGACAATACTTACTACATACAAAAATACAAGTACAGTACATCATGGATTATCAATAATTCTTAAATTCTAGACTTAAATCTAATAACGACATAATTGTCTAGCATAACAATCTAGATAAGTGTTAACTTTTAGATATAGAGCTTAGCTTAGTCATGCAATTTCCTCCAGAGGTTTTGACGAGCTACACGGCGCTTCATAGTATTATAACTACACTTGAAGATTGCTAGAGAGCATAGGATTGATCTTGAAATTTTTTAAAAGTGTAAACTATATTTCTATGCAATTTATGGTATTGTGAGACTTTCGATTCGTGTTATATAAATTCTTAAATTTCTCAGGTGTAAAATAAAACAATAAGGAAAGATATTGATTTTTGTCAAAAATTCATGATATTAAATGTTGTTGATGTCAGCCAAAATCAAGCTCAGCTGAGGATCTTAATTCTTTCATAACAGTCACAAATCACTTACATCATCATATCTAAGGAGTGTTTTGACAATATAATTTGGGTTAGGCAGTATCACTCATCTTGAATATTATAAATCGAATATGGGAATAGTACGTGATAATGAGTTGGAAAGACACCGGTACAGGGAATAATAATGCTTTTTCGGCCCCATTACTAAAGTTATTATCATGAGGAACCTTTTTGTGCCAGTCTTCCATTTAGTGAAGCAATCTACACAACCAATACTATCGCATTTCCAAAAGCACTACTATCCTTGAGGTGGCTTTTGTTTCCACCATATATCCATTCAATGAACAAGAGAGGAGCCCCCACACAACTTGCATCTATAGTTCAAGTACTTTGCGCAGTCACTTGAAGCTATGGACAGATGTAAACCATCAAAAATATCAGTTTGACCCCTACTCAATAGTTGAAAAAATAATTAATCTTATAAAAATAAGAATCTAGGTGATCAATTAACTGATTCTAAACTATATTTTATACATTTTGTCTACCAATAGAAAGAATTATTATTATTATTTTTAATGAATCTCACAACGGCACATGCTGCCATGCATGCCAAGAGGAGTAAATAATCCCTATATCTTGATGTATGAGGCATGCATGAAAGTAAAGGAAGAGAGGCTGCCACTGCTGCCAAGTTCGGATGTGCCAAACCCAACATTATAATTTCACACACATCGAATTACAATGACAGTAGCCAAACTAATTTGACCTTCAAGCCTCCCCCTCCCTATATATATTGTCAAGTACAAAAACAAAAAATTATAGGCTGAACCATACCTCCCATTACTCACCTTTTCTGTCAAATTTTTCTTTCCCAACATTTTACATGGCTTATATCAGCAAAATCGCAATTATTTTTGTTCTTGTGACAATTTTCTATTTACCTGCTTTGGAGGGTAGAAAGGTCTTGAACATGGACGATACTAAGGACCGCTCTCATGTGGAGCACAATTTCGTTCCAAGTGTCCTTCAAAATGGTCCAACACCAAAAATTCCTTCTCATAATGCTAAATCAAATCAAATGGCTCATCAAAACAGCCAAAGCTTGGTTACCAAGCTTGATGCCGAGGTTGATGAGTCGGTTCCAAGTCCTGGAGTTGGCCACCATTAGTTCAATAAATAGTATTTGTTAGTCAAGTGTCGTACATGTTGTGAGAGACTATAATTTCATTCAAAGTCATTAGATGTAATCGCATTCAATTATCATATATGTTTTATAATTCATGCTAATAAGAGCAGTCTTCTTCTCAACATGTACAGTGTAAGCCCTAATGTAAGTTACATGATCGTTGGGTTTGGTTTAATTAGATGCTTTACGGCAAATGTTTGGCCATGTGTGGAACAGGTACTCTCTTTCTTCTTATGTTATGAGTATATGTCAGTGCAGACTTGTAACCGTGAACGTCGTGAACATATATGCACTGTATAATATAATAAATGAGATTGTTTATTTCTCTTCGAGGTGTGGTATTCCCTGTCAATATTTGGATTATTTTTGTGCGTTGACTTACTTTCATAATCAACCTATATATATTTATTTGAACGACAACTCTGTTTAGCAAGGCTACGTACAGTCGTATCATGCATAAATTTAAAATTTAATGTTATATTAAAAGTTGTGGTGATGCACGGAAAGGCTACTCACATACACTCACGCATTAAGGTATTGAGTACAAATGGTATTCCATATACCGATCCCAAATTATACTTAGAAAATCTAACATTACATATCTATTGTGGACAAATATTAAGAATTTAAATCCTCTCATAATCTGAGTTTTTCCTAACATAGACTATTTCATGATACACAAAGTTTATAATTGATAAATGGTTGAGATGTGAGTATTTTTTGCATTAACTTTTCCAACTATTAGTCATTTGCTTAAAAAAGGTTTGAGAAAGTTCAAATAGGATTTGAATCCATATAATAATTTATGATTGTACTTTGTATACTCAATTCCATATTGTACTTAAAAACAAAAAATGTGTAATTTCATATATTAATGTGGATAGATATGCAATTGATTTTGATACATGAAGATGTATTATAGACAAAATATTAAAATCGCATATAAACCGAAGCTTTTGTATAGCTTCAACCTAAATTTTGTAAATTATAACATAAAAGTTGTGAATTTTCACATTTTGCTAGGTGTAGAATCTTATACTTTATGTATTTTTGGTGAAACTCTATTGAAAAGATAGCCATAAAAGTGCGAAATTTTGATATACTATTCTTAAAAATGATGAACTTTAAGACAAGATGTACAAAATCTATTGAGGTTCTATCAACGCAAACTTTTCACCATCAAAATCATAATATGAAATAAGAGGAGATTTCTATTTCTTTGTACAACTTTCAGTCCCAAATATGTTAAATTCATGGAACAAAATAAAGCATCTCGAGTATTGTATCTTTATTGTCTCCAAGGCAAAATTCAAGTACGATAGAGAAAATTGCATTAACTTCCTCTGATTTTATATGAAATTGCACACCACCTTGAGGTATTGGCTTAATTGCACTAACACTTGATCAAATCATTTTTGAATGATTAATCACGGTTAAATTTAACGATATATAGTGCAATTACACTAGAAAGCTGTTTCACATGAAAAAGAAAAGACTACATCAACGAAATCATCATCTGCACAGTAAGTTTATAATCTCAATTTTTTAGGTTTTAGTCATATAACATTGTTCTTACTGTTTTACCACTATTTTAGGACCCTTGCAACTGAACAAGCAGCTGCTCAGCCAAGTTCTAGGTGTTGCAACCCAACGTGAGTCCATTATACAAAGGTAACTTATTTATTCACACCTTCAAAATGTACAAGATATTTATAAAAATAATATTATAATTATTGTAGCATGTAAAATCCTGGCAGCACATCCAGTGAACCACATACTACCCCACCAAATGGACCACCATCATTGCTGATATCTGCTCGCAGATAGGTTCCACTTCCCAATCTTGAGGATTGTTAATGTTATTTAAAGTGTTGAATATTATATGTTTGGTGCTGTAAAATGAGTATTGCTTGGTGCATGGCTTTTGTCAGATTTGGATACCACATTCAACTTTTGCATAAGTTTTTGTGATGTCCAAATCTGCTATGCATGGTTGGTATATGGTTTTTTCTGATATTTTGGCTTTTGCAGACATACGGTACTCGGAGTTGTGCATGCAAGTAAGCATGTTGACAGTTCAGTGGTATGCCAGGCAATTGTCATATTAGTTTCATATTTTGTTGGATGTTTATTTGGTGGTGATATATTATTACTAGATTCATGTTGACAGTTGTGGAATTAAATATGCCAATGATTAATTGGATGTTTGCATTGCAAACTCTTCTCCATGTTTGGACCACATGTTATTGTCAGTTTTCTTAGTATTTTATTCTCTTTTGTATATAGGCAGGTGGTCCACGCATTAATTGTTGATTTTAGATTTTTTTTATTCAATAAAAAAAACCAGGCAGTCCAAAATTTTTATCACGCATCCAACATTACAGGTCATTTGTTACATAGAATATCATCCCCATATGTGCATATAATAATCAATGGTGTATGAATGTATACAACAGGCTTCAGCCAACTTGTCTTCTTTTGGGCATTGTTGTACTTTGCATTGAGTAAAACTTAATGTTTGTAGTCATCTAAATAAGTAGATGTTACAGATCATCTAGAAACCTCAGTTGATGCAACTTCATTTATACTTTCCTATTCTCAATTATCTAAAGTCCATGCCACTGAAAAAAATTACATGCATCGTATAAAAAAAAACTAATCTTCTAGGATTTTACGTGGTCCTCGGATAGGGGCAAAAGCACTTTTCTGCCATTTCCACAGTTGCATAACCTGTTTTTGACTTTTATCCAAGTGTTTTCTGCATTTGAATTTGTTTGATGATGCCATATATATATATCTACGTGAAATTTTGTGGACAGGAGAAAATATATGAATAGGAGAAAATAAACTATAGAATATATGCAGCTGGAATGTTTAGATGAAATTTGGAGCAAAAAACCGCACGAAAGAACCATAGATGCCATACGAAACAGAAGTAAATAACTTCAAGCAGACAACCCATTTACAACCTTTTTTATTTTTTATATTTTATTTATTTTATTTTGTTACCGTTATCAACACTCACATGTTGATCAACGGTAACTTTGCCACAAAAAAATAAAAAAGATCTCTACATAGGTATTTTTTGGAAAAAAAATTTCAAAGGGCAAAAATGTAATTTGACGTTCCTTCCCATATATAATCATTACCGTCAGACACCATTCCAATAAAAAAATAAACAATATAAAAAAAATAAAATAATGGTATTTTCATCATAAAATATTAATTAAAAGGGTGAGAGGCTTTTTTGTCCGATAACATTGTAATATTTAACTTAAAAAGGGGCAAAACGCTCTTGCTATTTGGTCTAATTGACAACGAGGACAAAAGAGTCTTTTCATGTTGCGCTTTTAGTTTGATTGTCAATTGACTCACGTAATGGGTTATTTTGATGTGTTTTGATAACTTTACGAAAAATTTGATATGTTTTCAACACATAATTAAAAAGTTGTCACTTTCTCAAAACTTAGGAAGGAAATTGAAATTTGCCCTACAATGTATCTTTATCATTCATAAAAATTTATTACATAAAATTAATTAAATATTATCAAAATCCTCATGGGTGATGATGTAAGGAACCCTAACCCTTATTTTAATACAAATAGCACTTTTTTTTTTTTTTTTTATCAAATATCATATAATATAATATATTTTGATGGGATATTATGTGTACAAGAGAAAAAGGTTGAAAGAATATGAACATTTTAGGCTAGCTTTTTCCAATATTTTCCCTTTTATTGGCGTTTTATGTTCAAAGGTTGGAAAAAAAAAATTCCTATATTATTAATCTACATATTTTCAATTTTTTCTTTCTAAATACATTTCATTCCTTTTATAGTTAAAAAAATAAAAATCCTACCAAAATTAATTAAATTTCAAAAACTTTATCTTAGTTCTCGATATTTTGAAAAATATCAGATTTTTAAAGCTCTTTTGGAAACAGTTTTTTTCATACCTAACTTTCTCAAAACTCTTCAAAAAAACCTAAACCGTCAATCAATTGATGGTCAATAGGTGACTTTAAGCAATTTAAATAAGAGAATTACTGAAAAACCTTTGGAACTATGCCTTACTATAAATAGAAACCATTTTTGTTTTTTATAACAACGATCTCTTTTGTACTAACAGTTTGATTATGTTGACCATTTAAGATAACTGAAAAATGACAAAACAGAGTAAAAAGATGATAATACCTTTGACTAACTGATTTATGGCCTTACTTTTGTGGGAAAAAAATTAAAATTTTAAAAAATCTCAACCGTCCATCTAAAAAATAAATGGTTGAGATCTAGTTAAAAAAAAAAAGATTATAGAAATAATTAAAAAAAATTAAAATCTAACTAAAAATAGTTTTTAAATTAAAAAATAATTAAAATAAAAAAAATGAAATTTGCACCGCCCATCATGTGGTGATTAATTTTAGGAAACCAAAATTAAAAAAAAAAAAATTTCTTTATATTTTAAAAAATAAAAATATTAAAGAAAAAGTGGGTGGAGATGCAATCTCTAATCTCTAGATTGGATCTCCATCGTCTGTCTAATGAAATGGACGGTGGAGATCCAATCTGGAGAGATTGGATCTTCATTTATTAAAACCAACCACACCCGACCTTATGGACTTCATCTTTTTCTTCCCGTAACCAGTCATCTTCTCTTTCCTCCCTCTCTGTTTTTCTTCTTTTCTTATTCTTCTTCTTCTTCTTCATCGATTGACTAGTTGGTTTGTTGCTTGGATGTCGATTTGGGTTTTCAAGAAACCCAGGCCAAAGTTTGGGTTTCAATATGGAAATCCAGACATCTGAGTACCAGGGATTCTGGTTTTCAGATCGAAACCCAAACGTCGATCTGAGTTTCCAGTCGAAAGCCATATCAACGTCTAGGTTTTGATCTAGAAACCTAGATGCTAGTCTGGTTCCAAGATGGAACCAAAATGTTGCTCGCCGATAATGGTTTGGTCTTAACTTGGAATAAATTTGGTTAAGTAACCAGATTAATAACGATCTGGTATCATCATTCGATCTGGTATCCTCCATTATCATTCCCTCTCTTTGCTCTCACCAAAACTGGGTTGTTGTGTGTGCATTTGATTGATAAAGATGACAATGGTTTTTTTTTATAAAGATGGCAATTGGTTTTTGTTTATGTTGATGATTTATGATGATGGACTCCTATTTAATTTGATAAACCATTTGTTTGTGTTGATGATAAATGAAGATAGAAGTGATTTTTGTTTGGTGATGATTGATGATGGATCCCTATTTATGTTAAACCATTTTCATTAATGATCATCAACAACTGTTGAAGATGGTAGTGTTTACTGATTCTGGGTTTTCACTACCATTTTCAATTTTTTTAATTTTTTTTCTATTTTTTCCAAATTGATCTTAACCGTCCATCTTTAAGATAGATGGCTTAGATCCATTTAAAATTTTTTTAAATGATTTTTTTATAGTTAAAATTTATATTTTAAAAATCTTAGAAATATTTAATTTTTAAAATATTTTTAAGTTTTAAAATTTTATATTATTTGAAATGGATCTTCATCGTTCATATGGATGGTGGAGATCCAAACAACTTATTAATTAATATAATTTTTAAAGGAAAAACAAAAATCTTGGAAAATGACCAAAACTATAGTTAACTCTCACAGTTAACTATGATCAAACCGTTAGTACAGGGAAAGTCATTGTTACAAAAAGCAAAAGTGGTTTCCGTTTGTAATAAGACATATTTAAGAGGTTTTTTAGTAATTCTCTCCAATTTAAATTGTAATTTAATAGCTCAAATTCAGTAGCATTTTAGTCAATTTAACTTATAAATTCATTATTTTTTAGGGTAATCCGATAATATATGTGCCATTAACAACCATCAGAAGAAAAAATATATGTACATATATATATATATATTTAATGCATTCTATTAATATTGACTGTTAGTTAGCTGATGGTTTGAACTTTTTTGAAAAAGTTTTGGAAAAGTTAGAGATGAAAAAAATTAGTTTCCAAAAGAGTTTTAAAAATCTGATATTTTTTGAAACCTTAAGGACTAAAATAAAGTTTACCCGTTTTTGGTGTGCTCTACTTTTTGTCCAAACAATGACTAGACTTTTGTAAGTCCAATTTCCAATTAGGTACATTCACTTTTGGATCTAAAAGAGAGCCTTCATTGACCATAAAGACTATCTGTACCATTTTATAATTACATACAAGTTTTTTTTATATGTATATTTAAAATAAAATTTAATGTTTTGGCATTCATATTTGTTGGAGACAGGCAACAAACAAGCGTATTCTATTCATTTTGCGGATTTAAAATAGAAAAATCTTAGACAGAAACGATAAAAGACTAAATATCTGATATTGATATCTTATCGATCCTGCAAAATAAATATATAACATACTTTGATATCTTATCACTTGTGCTTGTGCAAAGTAAATAATATCATATACGCATGTGTAGAGTAGCCCCAACGGCCACTAAGTTAAGTCCAATATTATTGGAGGTGGGTACATATATCTGATATTGTGCTTCTTGGAGAGAAAATTTGATTTTTGTTATGATTAGTTTGATACAAAACTGGTTCAAAATTGTGACCAAGTCTGTTCAAAGCTCTCAACACTTGGTCTTATACTTGCTGATTGTTTCCTGTTGCTTTTAATCCATCACTAAGTGTTTTGATCTTTGTATAATAATATAAGATAGTGAGTGATCCTTTTTTAAGATTTTGCAATTAAGCTCTTGCCAATGACTTTTATAAACACAAGCTTTCATGAATAGTCCAAATCTCAAGGGTGGTAAAACATTCGATTATCATCCTATGAGTTCTTGATTGATTGTTGATAATAGCCAACTGAACAATAGTTGATAAACTCTTATAGAAGTTGTGTATTTTGGATTCATCACCAACGTATTCACTAAATTTGAAGTTGCGAGTCAATGAGCGTTGCAGGACTTGCTTTCAAACCTGAGATCCAATCATGAAGTTCAAGAGCTCTAATTACAAGAAGAACTTGTGCCTTCCAATGGATGTAGTTGTTTGTGTCAAGTTTGATAGACACATGAAACTTTAATTCCTTAGCGAGAGTGGCACGAGCTTAAAATGGTAATGTTTTCATTGATGATTCTCTAAGAGTTCAATCAATCGCAGAGTTATCCGATCAATCAGAGTCATCAAGAGCCATTAACATTTCGTTAGTAATTAATGCACTACAACAAAAAAGCGCAACTATTCCGGAGTATCCATACCGGGCATTAAAAGCCCGGTATGGATACTAAGATTAAATTTAAAAAAAATTAGAAAAACGGGTTATCCATACCGGGCGGGTCGCGCCCGGTAAGGAAATAGGATTATCCTTACCGGGCGGGTCTCGCCCGGTAAGGATAATGGATTATCCATACCGGGCGGGTCGCGCCCGGTAAGGATAATTGGATTATCCTTATCGGGCGGGTCGCGTCCGGTAAGGATAATTGGATTAGCCTTACCGGGCGCAACCCGCCCGGTAAAGATAATCCTATTATCTTTACCGGGCGGGTTGCGCCCGGTAAGGCTAATCCAATTATCCTTACCGGGCACGACTTGCCCGGTAAGGCTAATCCATTATCCTTACCGGGCAAGACCCGCCCGGTACGGATAACCCAATTTCCTTACCGGGCGAGACCCGCCCGGTAAGGAATTATGGGTTTTTTTGCTCTCCCTCCCACTCACTTCTTCCCCCATTTTTAACTTTCTTTTCTCTCTCTTTCTCTCTCTCTTCCAACCTCTCCCTCTCAACCTTACAGCCGACGTGCCTCCCCCTTCGCCGACCGGTCACCGCTCCGGGAGCTTGCCGTTCTCTTCGCTGTGCGCCGCCGTCCACAGATCTGGTTGTTGTTCGCCGTTCTCTTCGCCGTGCGCCGCCGTCCGCAGATCTGCTTCTTCTTCTTCTTCTTGTTCGCCGTGTTGTTGTTCGCCGTGTTGTTGTTGTTGTTGTTCGCCGTTGTTGTTGTTGTTCGCCGTGTTGTTGTTGTTGTTGTTGTTGTTGTTCGCTGTGTTGTTGTTGTTATTGTTGTTGTTGTTGTTGTTGTTGTTGTTGTTCGCCGTGTTGTTGTTGTTGTTGTTGTTCGCCGTTCTCTTCGCCGTGCGCCGCCGTCCGCAGATCTGGTTGTTGTTGTTGTTGTTGTTGTTGTTCGCCGTGTTGTTGTTGTTGTTGTTGTTGCTGTTGTTGTTCGCCGTTCTCTTCGCCGTGCGCCGTTCGCCGTTCTCTTCGCCGTGCGCCGCCGTCCGCAGATCTGGTTGTTGTTGTTGTTGCAGTGATTGTGATTAGCCTTTTTGTTGTTGGTGCTGTGCTCTCCTGGGTACTAATGTGGCCACTGAAAAATGAAATGGACACTGAAAATATCCATATCGGGCACCTGCCCGGTATGGATAATGATTATCCATGCCGGGCACGTGCCCGGTATGGATAATTCAAGTATCTATACCGGTGGCTTCCATGCCGGGCACGTGCCCGGTATGGATACTCAACCATACCGGGCATTGCCCGGTATGGATGAGCTGTTTTGTTGTAGTGATGCTTTGGTATCATGTGATGAAAGCAAAACTTTAATAGAATAAAATGTGTTGGATGAAAAATATATCAAACATAGGTGAAACCAAAAACAAAGAAAAATCATGGAAGCCGTTAATTGAGCTTTTAATGAATTGTTTCTTTTTCATTAAATAAATTAAGACAATACTTACCACATGCTTATACACAAGTATAGTACATCATGAGTCATCAACAATTCTTAAATTCAAGACTAGAATCGAGAAAAGACAGTTGTCTGGCTTAACGGTCTAGATAAGTCTTAGCTTTCGAAATAGGACAACTTGGCTTAGTCATGCAATTTCCTCAAGAGGTTTTGATTAGCTACACAAGGCTTCATAGTATTATAACGAACTGCACTTAAAGGTTGCTAGAAATCATAGGATTGATCTTGATTTTTTTCTTAAGTAGTGTAAACAATATTTCCATGCAATTTACGGTACTATGAGACTCTCAATGCATGTTATATATGTTCTAAAATTTCTCGGATATAAAGTAAAACAATAAAGAAAGATAAGGAACTTTTTTTTTATCAAAAACTCATGTTATCGAATGTTGTTGACGTTAGCCAAAATTAAACTCAGCTGAGGATCTTAATTCCTTCAAAACAGTCAAAAATCACTTAGATCATCATTTCGAATGAGCGTTTTGACAACATAATTTGGGTTAACATGTATCAGTCATCTTGAATATTGTAAACCGAATATGGAAATAGTAAGTGATAATGAGTTGGAAAGAGAATGGTATAGGTAATAACTAGTGCTTTTTTGGCCCCATTACTAAAGTTAGTATCATGAGGAACCTTTTTGTGCTAGTCTTCCAATTAGTGAAGCAATGTACACAACCAATATTATGGCATTGCCAAAACCACTACTGTCGGTGGCTTTTGTTTCCACCATATATCCATTCAATGAACACAACTTACATGTATAGTTCAGGTAATTTGAGTAGTCACTTGCAGCTATGAACAGATGTAAGCCATCAAAATATCAGTTTGACCCCCACTCAAAAGTTGAAAGAATTACTCTTATGAGAATAAGAATCTTGGTCAGTTCACTGATTCTAGCTAAACTATATTTTATGCGTCTTGTCTGCTAATAAAAAGAATTTATTTTTGATGAATCTCATAACGGCACATGCTGCCATGCATGTCAAGAGGAGTAAACAATCCTTATATCTTATATATGACGCATGCATGAAAGTAAAGGACGAGAGGCTGCCGCTGCTGCTATGTTCGGATGCGCCAAACCCAACATATAATTTCAAACACATCGAATTACAATGACAGTAGCCAAATTGTTGAAAAAGCCAAAAAAAAAAGAAAAAAGAAAACCGATAAAAGGAAGAACAGGTAACAATCAAAATCAAAATTCTGGAGACTCTTAAGGTTACAAAGAATTTGCAGTAGAGAAAAATAAATAAATAAATAAACAAACTAAAGCATTTGTATTAAGGCCCGTAATAACTACGGTATCTTTAAGACAAATTCTCTGCTCATTCTCTGAGTTGTTTAACGTTTATCTCCTAGAATACAACAACACCAACTAGATATCATTAGTGAACTGAATTATTTCTGAATCTCTATTACTCTGGAATCCTATGATTAAGAATACTGTTTGAGAAAAAATAAACTGAAAACAGAAATGATTTCTCAGTTGTCTTTCACAACTAGAAAGGATGTCAATTTATAGTTTCCATACAGGTGGTTACAAACATATTTTAAATCAGCCCTTAAACAAATAACGGTTATGCTTGAAATTTTAAATTTTTATTTAACACAAATGGTTACAATTTAAATATTCAATTTCGTAATTCACGGCAATTAAAACTGTAATTTTGCAATTTAATATTGTAGTTACATTTTTTCAAATTTAGTAGTTACATTCATGGTACTTAATCCATCAGTTATATTTTGAAAATTAAATTTTCAATTTAATTTGCATTCATCCAAATACCAATTTTTCTATGAATCCATCTTGATCCTATCTCAATCAAGATCTCTAACCCAATAAAAAATGGGCCATTAAAATGAATGTTTATCCTATTTTTCCAACAATCCCCCATATGAATAAAATTGACAAAGGAAACAAAAGTTATAACTCAAAGAACGCTTATAACTTGGTGATAGAGTTCAACGATCAGATTCTACATTGGATAGATAGCTTTTGACCTTTGAACCTTCCATTGTGAAAATATATTTTCTTTATTGGTTGATTAGTAAACGCGATGTCTTGAACTGTTCTACCAGTTTGTGTAAACGATTATATACCTTGCATAGAAATATTTCCCAATACAATTCATTTCTCACTGTTATGTTCGTTTTGGCCATGAACATCTCCTTGGTTCTACAAGAGTTTCTAAAGAATTGAGCCCCTATAATTCTCGTTAAAAGTGACCTTTCTTCTCTCTCACATAGGTGATCTCTTAATTTAGAATAACCTGTATTACTCTGTTCGGATTTCTGACGCATAAGGATAATTAAAAACATAGTTTATCCTAACTCTTACGGACAACACTATTTGATCATAAGAATGGACATAAGGATAATCTCTAATGGATAGGAAGATATTCTCTATAATGATACAACAAGTCTTTATAGTTAGCTTGTCCCATTGAACCTAGATCTTGGGATCTCTAATCACATAAGTTGGGTTTCCTTTATAATGACTTATTATTTCTTGAGCTTTAATCTCATTCCCCTTAATGATTTTCAACTAACTCTTTATTTAACCCTTTGATTAGCAGATTTGCAACCCTAATTGAGAGTAGTTCTCTCATGATATTATGTCTACGACATATATGTCTAGACTTAGGGGTCGTTTGTTTTTTTGTCTGAAGATTGAACAGTGTTATTGAAGACTAAAACCTGAAATCTGAATGACATGTTTGTTTTTTTTTTTTCCTTTACATCTAATGTATAGTAATTTTGTTTATTTTTTAAAGCTAAAATTGTCTAAAAACTAATAATTTGACGTTAATATCCTTTTACTATTAGTCGTTATGTAACTTTATTTAATATAATACAAACAATTATAATAAATTATTTAGCAAATACTAAAACACTTTTATGTATATATTAACAATATTTTTATTCATAATTAAAATATGATTAACTACTATAGTAAAGTATTTTTTTAAAAAAATTATATATACATAAACAAATTATTATAGTAAAGTAAATTAAACAAAAATAAATAAAATGGTATTAAGTCGAATTACTATTATTATATATTTAAATAAAAATAATATTGAAAAGAAATATCATTAAAATGAATATGTATAATGTAAAATAGGTCAAATTTGCAAATATATTTGTTAAAGTATTAAAATAAATTTTTATAATGTAAAACTATAACAAACTTGGAAATTTGTTATTTTGGGGACGATAAAATTGAAATAATAAATTTATAAAATCATCAAGTGATTTGGTATTCAATGAAAAGTTAAAAAATGTAGCTTTTTATTTTCAGTGGTTTTTAGATGGTTTTAAGTGGTTTGACCACTTAAAAAACCAAACAAAATTACTTAATTGACCTAATTCAGTACTATTAAGTATTAAGTGTAAAAAACAAATGACCCCTTACCATTATACATATTGCTCCAAGCCATTCTTATTGCAAACTGGCTATCACAATGGATGCGTATTATAGGAATTAGCTTTGGCCATATTAGAATATCCTTTAGAAAATGGTGTAACCATTCAGCCTATTTAGATTCCACACTTATCCACATAAGCTTCGATAGATATTAATTTTTTCCATCAAATTTCTTCATATCAAACCTCATAAGATTTTAAAACTTTCACATAATAATCATATATTGAAATAGTGCTCATAGTCTATGAATCATATATTAGATAAATTTTCAAGAAAGACAGCTCGGTTACAATGGATACATTTAAATGCTAAGTCTTTCCTAGTCAGAATATTTCCTAGACATACACTTTCACACCACCATACTTGTTTCCAACAAAAAATCATATTTCATTGTGGATTTAGCTGTACATGCTTATTTAGACGATTTCCATAACTCAATGGCTTTCTTTTTAGACGTGTACACATTGTACAAAGCAATAGTCATGCCATTCATAATGTAATTTCTAAAAAGGAAATCTAAATGGTTTCACGTATTAATGGCACTAATGACTTGAATGTCTATATTTTCATTTTCTTTTTCTTTTAGGAGGTTTAGGATGGTCAAACAACATCTTTTGTTGTCACCTCTTAAAATTCAAACTATTGAATTTCTCTGATTTTTTCAAATGGTTCATAAAAACCGAAACCAATAACATTAGATTATTCAACTGTGCAATAGACAAAGTTATTATCATAAATGCATTCATAAAATCAAAAACAAAAAAGAATGGTATTTTAATCCATTATTAATTCTATTGATTTTGCAGTTCCAAAAATTAATATTGTAAATTCTATTTAGAATTAAACACAACTGTAGCTATAAAATTCATAATTACTATTGCAGTTACAAATTCAAAAATTAATTCTATAAATTCAAATCGGAATTAATGGTTGTAATTACGCAGTTACAAAAATAAAAAATTAATTTTGAAAATGTAATTTAGAATTAATTATAGCTACAATTACAAACCATAATTGCCATTCAAAGTTGCAATTATTCAGATTTATTTCATCAATAAATCTTTTAGTTACAACCACATTTGTCATCTTGCAATTATTTCATTCAAAAGAAATCAACTGCAAATTTCAATTACAGTTACAATCCTAAAACATTTATTTCATTCAAACTTTAATGAAACTAATCAATGAAATCAATTGTAATATTCAATTACAATTGTCATTCAAAATTTAAATAAAATTATTTATTTCATTCATAACTTAAATGAAATAAATAAGTTATTAATCCAACTCATTATTTCATGAAATCAATTGCAATAATTCAAATGAAATTAATTACAATATTTCAATCAAATGAATTTAAATTCAAATTCAGATGAATTTAAATCCCAATGGGTGATATTTAAGTTTCAATTTTTCATTCAACCAAGAACTATTTTGGATTTATAGTCACATCAATTAGAAGTCTTCCAAAACCGAGATCAAATCTCAATTAAAATAGTTCATAAAATTGAACTTCAATGTCTCAATTTTCAACAATTTACTTAAACAAACATTATAAAGTCAATTATCATAATTGCTTATTAATAATTTATTAAGCAATAAATTGCAATTTGATTTTAGTATTTGAAATAAATCTAAAATCCCAAATTCAATATTACAGTTCATATATCAAACCTGAAATAGAATTTTAGTGTTTGACATAAACCCAAAACCTAGACAATAATCCACAAGATTATTTCTAATGGTGTATCAAACCCAAAAACAAATATATCAGTGTTTGAAATTTTTCCAAAATTCAAACCCAATTTCTTTGGGTTAATTTTGAAACCAACCAAGAATCTCAAAATTCTTATCTTAAAATCAAATCCAACTAATTAGGATCGAATTTCAATATTCTGAAAATTTAAATCCAATTGATTTGAGTCGAATTTTCAATACCCAAATAAAATTTCTCAAGCAATCACAAAGAATTTCCAAAACTCACATAATATTCAATATGCAAGTTTTGAAAAACCAAAATTATTGTGAAATAATTAAATAGATTCTTACTTCAAATTGAAACCAAATCTATTTTTTAATGCATATAAAACAACCTTATTGATTAAAAAACCAATTACAAATAAATCAATAAAATGATTAAGTTCGTTAATACTGATTTAAATAACAGAAACATTGTTATCAATCAACAACCATACTGTTGTCATCATTGTTTTTAGTAAAACAAACACAATTTGTTTAATAAAACAAACTGAAACTCAATCACACCACCTAATCAAAACAATTTCAACAAATTAGTTAAAAGAAATTGAATTTCTTTTAAACTTGTTGAATTAAAACCAATCAAATTTGTTGCAAAACAAAATTGCAACACACATTTTCTCTCTTATTCAACAAAATAATTTCACAAAGAAATTGTTTTCCAAATAAATATTCCAAACAATTTTTTTTTTCTTAAAAAAAAAAAATTGTTTTGACATCAAACACATATAGAATGAAGAATTTAGAGATTCAGAAATTGTTAAAACAATAAAAAAATTGAATTAACCAATTCCAACTGCTGCAATACCAATTCTTCATAACAAAAAAAAATAGATGAAATTTGTCTTATTGTTGGAAAAAAAAAATCGATAAGAAGAAGAATAGGTAACAATGAAAATCAAAATTCAGGAGACTCTCCAGGTTACAAAGAATTTGTATTGGAGAAAAATAAATAGATAAATAAACAAACCAAAGCATTTGTGTTGAGGCTCATAATAACTATGATGTCCTTAAGATAAATTCATTGTCATTCTCTGAGTTGCTCAGCATTTGTCTCCCTGGATACAACAATACTAACCAGATATTATCGACGAACTAAATTATTTCTAAATCTCTATTACTTTGGAGTCCTATTACTAAGAATAGTGTTTGAGAGGAAATAAACTGAAAACAAAAATTAATTATCAGTTGTCTTTCACAACTAGAAAGAATGTCAAATTATAGTTTCCATGTGGACAGTTACAAATAGATTTTAAATCAGCCATTAAACCAATAACGGTTACGTACAACTTGAAAATTCAAATTTTCATTACAATTTGAATATTCAATTTCATAATTCATGACAATTAAAATTGTAATTCAATTCTACAGATGCTTGTGGTTATAATTCGAAAAATTAAATCTGCAATTTAATTTTATAGTTACATTTTTTCAAATTTAATAGCTACATTCATGACACTTAATCCATAAGTTATATTTTAAAAATTAAATTTTCAATTCAATTTCTATTCATCCAAGTACCAAATTTTTCCATGAATCCATCTTGATCCATGTCAATCAAAATCTCTAACCCAATAAAAAATGGGTCCTTAAAATGGGTGTTTATCCCATTTTGCCAACACAAACTATTTTGACCTTCATGCTTCCCCCTCCCTATATATATATATAGTCACGTACAAAACAAAAGAATTATAGGCAGAACCAATATCCCCCCATAAGACCTCCCATTACTCATATTTTCTGTCACATTTTTCTTTCCCAACATTTTACATGGCTTGTATGAGCAAAATCGCACTTATTTTTGTTCTTGTGACAATTTTTTATTTACCTTCTTTGGAGGGTAGAAAGGTCTTGAAGATGTAGAACACTAAGGACCGCCCTGTGGAGCACAATTTGGTTCCAAGTGTCCTTTTTCAAAATGGCCCTACACCAAAAACACCTTCTCATAATACTAAATCATATCAAATGGCTCAAAACGGCCAAAGTTTGGTTACCATGCTCGATGCCGCGGATGATTAGTCGGTTCCAAGTCCTGGTGGAGTTGGCCACCATTAGTTCAATAAATTGTATTTGTCAGTCAAGTGTCGTACATGTTGAGAGAGACTATAATTTCATTCAAAGTCAACAACTGTAATCGCATTCAATTATAATATATGTTTTATAATTCATGCTAATAAGAGTAGTCTTCTTCTCAACATGTGCAGTTTGAGCCCTACCGTAAGTTACATGATCGTTGGGTTTGGCTTAATTAGATGCTTTACTGCAATTGTTTGGCCATGTGTGGAACATGTACCCTCTTTTTCTTCTTATGTTATGAGTATATATCAGTGCACACTTATAACCATGAATGTCGTGAACATATATGCACTGTGTATATAGTATAATTAATGAGATTGTTTATTTCTCTTTGAGCCATGGTTTTCCCTGTCAACTTTTGGATTCATTTTGTGCGTTGACTTACTTTCATAATCAACCTATATATACTTATTTATTTGAACGACAGCCCTGTTTAGCAAGGGTACATTCATATCATGCATAAATTTAAAATTTAGTGTTAAAATAAAAGTTGTGGTCACTCAAGGAAAGGATACTCACACTCACATGTTAAGATATCGAGTACAGATGGTATTCCGTACATCAAATCCCAAATTATCCTTAGAAAAAGTTATATAATATTATATATCTATTGCGTACAAGTATTAAGAACTTAAATTCTCCCCTAATCTAAGTTTTTCCCTAGGTGTAGAATCTTAGACTTAATGTATTTTTGGTGAAACTCTTAGGGGCTTCCTTTTTTTTTTTTTTTTTTTCACTTATAACTAAATGGTGTTGAATTACATCCATTGAGTTGTTTTATTTTTTTATTTATTTTTTATTTTTTTAAGTTGTCAATGTTGGAGATAACTTTAATAGGCATAAACCTATACCAAAATCTAGAAATTCATATTAAATCATTAAGTATTATTGTAAAGAAAACATACCTGAATCCATATTGTTAAACTTGAGAAGGATTGGGTCTTCCACAGTCAAATCTCCTTAGATTGCTCTATATTTTTCTTCTTGAATGGGGAAGGAGAAAAAGAGCAAATATTACGTATATCGATTTGACTTGGGGACCATAACCCTTTATAATATTATTTATATACTAATCTAATTAGGTTCCCATTAACCCTAATTCATTAGTATTAGGTTTCTACACACTTAAGCCCATACCCAATAGATATTTGTAGAGCCCAATTAATAGATCACTTATTTGGCCCTATTAAAATTGATAGTTTATAATATAATTGTTATTTGATATGTAAGCCCATAATAAGAAATATTAAAAATCCCAACAATCTCCCACTTGGGCTACATATGTTTCTTGAAACAATTATATTATCTATAGTCTTGAATGCGCACTGAAAAACTATCTGTTCTGAAATATCCTCTTAGTTACAATCTGGTCCATCTACTATATTAGTATAAGATCAAAGCGACCTTTGTTATACATATTCATAACTAGGCCCATCAATGGTCACCATACCAATTTATTCAATGACATAGATCGAGTATGGATGTGCAGCATGGAAATTACATGCAATGTGATCTTAAACATGCCTATTTCCAACTGGTCCTACTTTAATCTTTAGTGAGATCAAACACAAATAATATTCAGAGTTTATAAATAAACCATATACTTTATTCTGCAGAAAATAAATATATCCATAACAAAAAACATAAAATACCAACTCCCACTAAACATGCACATCATCAACTAAAACAACACTAATATGAGCAGTGTGCTCATGAAAGACCTTGGGTGGTAATCCCTGAGTAAGCGGATCTGCAATCATGGAGTTTGTCCTAATATGTTCTATAGCCACCTGATTACTCTTGTGAAACATTTTATAAAAATTTGAAATAAAAATGAAAAAAAATTACCCCGCGTTTCCGCTATTTTTGAAAAATTCAGTAAGTGCCAGCAGATCGCCTAGGGAAGGGGTCTGTCAACTCTGAACTCTTTCTTTAACAACGAGAAACTTGATGTCTATGTGCTTCGA
Source organism: Nephelium lappaceum (assembly GCA_021234005.1). Taxonomy (NCBI): domain Eukaryota; kingdom Viridiplantae; phylum Streptophyta; class Magnoliopsida; order Sapindales; family Sapindaceae; genus Nephelium; species Nephelium lappaceum. Next base: position 26,520,353 of record CM037996.1, read on the forward strand.
CTTCGTAGAGCTTCTGTTGTTATTGGAATATAGCACAACCAAATTATTGTCACAATATATCTTTAATGGTCTTTCTATACTATTCATAACTCGCAGCCCTATGACAAAATTTCGTAGCCATATTCCTTGATTGGATGCCTCAAAACAAGCTATGAACTCAGCTGCCATAGTGGAAGAAGTTATGAGTGTCTGCTTAGCACTCTTCTAAGAAATAGCTCCTCCAGCTAGCAGGTAAATATAGCCTGACGTGGATCTTTTACTGTCTTGGCATCCAGCAAAATCTGAATCAGAATACTCAATGATCTCTAAATGATCTGATCTCCGATAAGTGAGCATGTGATCTTTTGTTCTCTATAAATAACGCATAACCCGTTTGGCTACTTTCCAATGATCAATCCCTGGGTTACTCAAATATTTGCCCAACATTCTCACTATGAACGCAATATCCGAACGCGTGCATACTTGAGCATACATCAGACTTCCTATAGCTGACGCATAAGGAATCTTTTGCATTTCTTTCTGTTCCAACTCATTCTTAGGGCATTGATTGAGACTGAACTTGTCTCCTTTAGCTACAGGGGTATCGTCTGGTGCACAACTTTTCATGCCGAATCTATCAAGAACTCTTTCGATATAGCTCTTTTGTGATAACCCAAGAATACCTCTGTTCGATCTCGATGTATCTGTATGCCTAATACAAAAGAGGCGTCCCCAAGATCTTTCATCTCAAAATTCTTTGTCAGAAATCTCTTGGTTTCGTGCAATAAACCTATATCACTGCTAGCAAACAGTATGTCATCGACATATAACACCAGAAATATAAACTTACTCCCACTGAACTTATGACATACACACTCTTCAACTTTATTTACCTCAAACCCATATGAGATAATAACTTGATGAAATTTGTGATACCATTGACGGGAAGCCTGTTTGAGACCGTAGATGGATTTCTTTAGTTTGCAAATCATTTTCTTTGGGTCACCGGATACAAAGTTTTCTGGTTGCATCATATATATTATTTCATCAATGTCACAATTGAGAAACACTGTCTTTACATCCATCTGATGTAGCTCCAAATCAAAATGAGCCACAAGTGCCATTATGATCCTACAAGAGTCTTTCGATGAAACCGGAGAGAAAGTCTCTTTATAATCAATGCATTCCTTTTGAGTGAAACCCTTAACAACTAGACGAGCTTTATATCTCTCAACATTGCCTTTTGAATCACGTTTGGTCTTAAATATCCATTTGCAACCAATGGGTTTCGCATCTTCAGGCAATTCAACGAGATCCCAAACGTCATTGTCCTTCATGGATTTCATCTCATCATTCATGACATTAATCCACTTTTGAGAATTAAAACTTTGTTTGGCTTGATGGAAGTTGATTGGATCATCTTCCACCACTCCTATATCAACCTCATGTTCTTGGAGAAAAAAGATATAATCATCTGGAATCGCACTTCTCCTTTCTTTAATGGATCGTCTCAATGACATATTCTCTTGAGATTGTTGAGTTTGCACTACAGGTATAATTTCTTCATTTTGCACAGGGAGCTCTTCTACATTGTCTTGATATTCTGGATTTGTATTTTGAACAATGTTAGGAATAAAAGTCTGATCATTATAAAAAACAATAGTAGGAAGAGAAATAAATTCCTCTTCAAAGACAATGTCTTTAAACTTATCTCCCCCTACAAACTCAACTTCCTCAAGAAATCTTGCATTTTTCGTCTAAAAAAATGTTCTAGTAGTGAGATCGTAGAACTTAAAACCCCTTGACCATTCAGAGTACCCAACAAAGTAGCAACTTACAGTTCTGGAGTCCAGTTTCTTTTCATTTGGCCTATAAGGCCTTGCCTCAGCTGGACAACCCCATATGTGTAAATGCTTAATACTAGGCTTCTTGCCTGTCCATAATTCATAAAGAGTTTTAGTTACTGCTTTGCTTGGAACCCTATTGAGGATATATACTGCAGTCTTTAGTGCTTCTCCCCAGAGGGATTCTGGTAAAGAAGAATGATTTATCATACTTCTTACCATGTCCTTAAGCGTTCTATTTCGTCTCTCAGCAACACCATTCATGCTAGGTTTACCTGACATTGTGTATTGCAGGACGATGTCACATTCCTCTAGGAATTTCGCAAAAGGTCCTAGACATTGTTCACCGGATCCATCATATCTACCATAGTATTTACCACCATGGTCAGATTTGACAGCTTTAATTTTCTTGTCAAGTTAATTTTCAACTTCAGCTTTGAAAGCTTTAAATACATCCAGGGATTGAGACTTCTCATGTATCGTTGACCATATCTTGAATAATCATCTATGAACGTAATAAAATATCGTTGACCATTCTAAGAGGCTATAGGAAATGATCCACAAATATCAGTATGTATTAGTTCTAAGACATCAGAACACCTGTTGGCACCTAATCTCCTAATGTTTGTCTGTTTCCCTTTTATACACTCAATACAGACTTGAAAATCTGTTAAATCAAGAGAATCAATAATTCCATTAGACACAAGTCTTTGAATTCTCTGTTTAGAGATATGACCTAAACGTTTGTGCCATAGTGTGGTGGAATCCTTGTTAGTTAATTTTCGTTTTGTACCTCGTGAATTTGTATGCAAGGTTTCATTAATTGAGGCAATTATATCCAACAAACATAGGTTATCATGCAAAGACAAAAAACCAGTACCAATAAGATTTGAATATTGAAAAAGACTAAATTTATTATTTCCAAATGAACAAGAATAACCAAATTTGTCCAAAATAGAAACTGAAACCAAATTCCTGCTAAATGACAGCACTACATAAGTCTCTTCCAAATTCAAAAATTGACCAGTCTTTAATAATAACCTAAAAGTTCCTATAGCCTCTACTGCAACTATTTTGCCATCGCCCACATAGATGAATCTTTCAACACCACTTGGCATTCGACTCCACAAGCAACCCTGCATAGACACACTTATGTGAGTAGTAGCACCAGAATCTATCCACCAAGTGTGTTTAGGTACAAAAGTTAAATTAACTTCAGAACAAACCAAATTGAGAAACATACCTTTCTTGACACGCCAATTGGCGTACTTGGGACATTTTTTCTTCATGTGTCCAGCTTTCTTGCAAAAGTAACAGGTAAATTCCTCATCCTGTTTCTTTTGCACCTTATGTTGTGATGCCCCAACTGCAGCTTCTTTTCCTTTTCTTGTCCTTAGAGATAGTTGCTAAGTAAGCACTTTCAAAACCTTCTCGCTTTAATCTTTCATCTTCTTGCACACAGTGAGATATGAAATCATTAAGAGTCCATTTGTGCTTTTGAGTGCTATAACTCACTTTAAACTGACTATATTGTGCAAGAAGAGAAATCAAAACTAAATGCACTAGCAAGTCCTCAGACAACTGTAACTTTAGTGCCTTTAGTTTGGAAGCGATATGAGACATCTCTATGATGTACTCCCTTATGTTCCATTTTCCTTTATACTTCATTGAAACAAGGTTAGCCAAAAGGGTACTTGTTTCAACCTTTTCATTTTTCGCAAAACGTTGTTTTATTTCCTCAAGGAACTGCTTAGCATTTTTCTCTTCGGACATAGAGCCCCTAAAAGTTTCCGGAATGGAACGTTTCATGATCATAAAACACATACGATTAGAACGGTCCCACTTCTCCATGCTCACCTTTTCATCGGCAGAACTATTCTCATTAAGAGCTACAAGCCGTTCTTCCCGAAGCGCAAGGTCAAAATCCATGCAACCGAGAACAATCATAACGTTCTCTTTCTAATTCTTGAAGTTCGTGCCATTAAGCACGGGAATAGAATTAATATTGACAGATATTGTTGAAGCAGAAGTAGTAACTGAATCGAGAACAAACTTAAATACAAGCTCATAATCAATAATCATGTCCTAATACAAAAATAAATAATTAAGTTACAGATGACATGATTAAATAATTTCCATAATGGTAGGCCCTGAAACAAGATACCTAGCACAACATTGACATTTAGTCTTTGGACAGAAATATCAACTGTATGTGGTACTCTCCGTGCAGTAATCAAATATTGATAATTAATCCTGTCAAACAATAAACCTTTCTTTGGACCGATTTATTGCTCACATGGAAAACCTAATAATCGTCACACATTTATTACCACAAGTATGCCTATTATTTGGCCAAATAACAACCTTCCTTTGGGCTAGTCATTATTCGCATAAACGATAGACATACACATCTTAATATTCCAAAATAAACAAATTTACATTATAGAGGTTACTTTGGCAACATATAATTTCGATTCAATTTATTTTGAAATATAAGATTATTATTATTTTTTAAATATGAAAAAAAAATATATATATATATATACCAATAATACAAAAGAATATATAATTTATGAAAATAATATATTGTATTATTAAAACTTACGAATATGAAACAGGTTCAATATCCGATACCATAACTCAATATCTGACATAAAGGCATAATGAATTGATATCGTGCATATCATCAATATTTCTTATTAAAAATATATAGTCATTCTCTGCAATTGTACTTAATAAAAAGAGTAAATAAATAATCCTTTTGTTGACTTTTTCGCCAACATTATTTCTATGTGCAGCCTTTTGCTTCTGTATAACTTAAAAAAAACCACAAAAGGTTAAGTGATTCTTTGGTCTCTACTTGTAACCAACACAGAGGGCATTCACATCCAAATTGCAAGCAAAAGGCAATTCAATACATATATATTCATGTCACTGCCGCGTGTTTTCCTAAAGGCATGATTTGCGGCTATTGTAAAAAAAAAAAAATATTTAATCACCAGCATCCAATATATACACATATATTTTTCATCATGCTTCCATGACAAAAAACAATAAACAAATCAATTAATTTCTCAATGATTCAACATGAGTTGACTCTGATACCACTTGTTGGAGATAACTTTAATAGGCATAAACCTATACCAAAATCTAGAAACTCAAATTAAATCATTAAGTATTATTGTAAAGAAAACATACCTGAATCCATATTGTTAAACTTGAGAAGGATTGAGTCTTCCACAGTCAAATCTCCTTAGATTGCTCTATATTTTTCTTCTTGAATGGGGAAGGAGAAAGAGAGCAAATATTACGTATATGGATTTGACTTGGGGACCATAACCCTTTATAATATTCTTTATATCCTAATCTAATTAGGTTCCCATTAACCATAATTCATTAGTATTAGGTTTCTACACACTTAAGTCCATACCCAATGGATATTTGTAGAGCCCAATTAATAGATCACTTATTTGGCCCTATTAAAATTGATAGTTATAATATAATTGTTATTTGATATGTAAGTCCACAATAAGAAATATTAAAAATCCCAACAGTCAAACGATTTAAAATTATCCAAAAATAATTGAAAAAAAAAAATTCTTGACTTTTAACTGGCAGCACGTCCAATGAACCACATAGTGCCCCACCAAATGGGCCACCATCTGTTATTTACATGCATCTCACGGAAAAAATAATTCAAGGATTTTTCGTCGTGTCTCGGACACTCACAATGGTTTTCTGTCATTCCCACAGTTGAATAACCTGTTTTTGACTTTTATCAATGAGTGTTTTGCATTTGAATTGTTTGATGATGCTATAAATATATCTATCTGAAATTTTATGGACATGAGAAAATATGAGTGAAAATAAACAACAGAATAGATGCATCTGACAATTTTAGATTAAATTTAGAGCAAAAAACTCCGCAAAAAGACCATAGATGCGATACAAACAAAAGTAAATAACTTCAAGCAGATGGCAGACCACCCATTTATAACTTTTTTCCTATTTTTACCATTGTTCAACGGTAACTTTGCCACCAAAAAAAAAAAAAAAAAAAGAAAGATCAGCACATAGGTAGTTTTTGGAAAAAGAAAAATTTTTTCAAAGGGCACAAATGCAATTTCACCTTCCTTGCCATACACAATCAACATTGTCAGACGCCAATAAAAAAAAAGTAAAAAATAAACTAAGGGTACTTTCATCATAAAAGATTAATAAAAAGGGTAAGGAGCATTTTTGTCGGATAACATTATATTATTTAACTTTAAATAGGGGCAAAACAGTCTTTTTATTTGTCCTAATTGACAAAGAAGGCAAAAGAGTATTTTCAATTTGTCTGTTTGGTTTGATTGTTTGTTGACTAACGTGAGAGACTATTTTGATGTGTCTTGGTAACTTTGATAATTTTAAGGAAGATTTGATGCGTTTTTAATATATAGTAAAAAATTTGTCATTTTCACAAAGCATAAGGACACAAGTGAAATTTGTCCTATATTTTATCATTCTTATCATTCATAAAAAATCATTACATAAATTAATTAAATTTGTTCAAAATCCACATGGATGATGATGTAAGGAACCCTAACCCTTATTATAATACAATAAGCACTTTTTAATCAAATTTAATAAAATATAATATATTTTGACGGGATATTACGTATACAAGGGTAAAAAGTTGAAAGAATGTGAACATTTCAGGCAAATTATTTTTTCCAATATTTTCCCATTTATTGACGATCTATGTTCCAAGGTTGGAAAAAAAATAGTTCCTATATTATTAATCTACAGATTTTCAATTTTTTTTCGAAAAATATTTAATTCTTCTTATAAAAAAGTCCTATCAAAATTAATTAAATTCATTTAAAATACTTATAAAAAAACTTGTATGCAATTATAAAATGTTACATATAGTCGTTCTTAGTAGGTGCGCCATCTCTCAATGGTCAATGAAGGCTCTCATTTTGGTCCAGAAATGAATGTACCTAATTAGAAATTGGACTTACAAAAGTCCAGTCATTTTATGGACAAAAAGTAGAGCACATCAAAAACGTTGTGGTTTTCATATTTTTGGGAAACATGTAACAAATAAGCATAGTCTATTCATTTTACGGATTTAAAATAGACAAATTTAGACAGAAAACGATAAAAGACTGCACACTGATACTGATATCTTATCGCTCCTGCAGAGTAGGTATATAACATATTTTGGTATCTTATCACTTGTGCTCGTGGAAAGCAAATAATATCATATACACGTGTAGAGTAGCCCAAAGGGCCACTACGTTAAAACCAATATTGTTGGAGGTGGGTACATATCTGATATATATTGTGCTTCTTCGAGCGAAATTTGATGTGTTATGATGAGTTTAATACAAAACTGAGTCGTAATTATTGTGACCAAGTCTGCTTAAAGCACTCAACTCTTGATCTTATACTTGATGATTGTTTCCTGTTGCTTTTAATCCATCACTAAGTGTTTTGATCTTTGTATAATAATCCAAGATAGTGAGTGATCCTTGTTTAAGATTTTGCAGTTAAGGTCTCGTCATGGACTTCTATAAACACAAGCGTTCAAGTGTAGTCCAAATCTCAAGGGTGGTAGAACATTCGATTACCATCCTATGATTTTTTTTTTTTTTTTGGAAAATCCATCCTTTGAGTTCTTGATTGATTATTGACAACAGCCAACTGAACAACAGTTGATCAACTATTTTCGAAGTTGTGTGTTTTGGATTTATAGTTTATCACCAACTTATTCTCTAAATTTGAAGACTACGAGTCAATGAGCTTTGTAGGAATTGCTTTCAGACCTAGATCCAATCATCAAGTGCAGGAGCTCTGGTTATAAGGAGAACTTGTGCCTTCCTATGGATGTAATTGTTTGTGTCAAATTCAATAGACACATGAAACTTTAATTCATTAGCAAGAGTGGTTAGAGCTCAAAATGGTGATGATTTCATTGATGATTCTCTAAGAGTTCAATCAATGATAGAGCTATATGAATTAGAGTCATCAGAAGCTATTGACATTTCGTTAGTAATTAATGCTTTGATACCATATAATGAAAGCAAAAACTTTAATAGAATGAAATGTGTTTGATGAAATATCAAATATAGGTGAAACAAAAAGCAAAGAAAATCATGGAAGCTGTTAATGGAGCTTTTAATGAATTGTTTCTCTTTTATTAAATAAATTAAGACAATAGTTACTACGTACATATATACAAGTATAGTACATCATGGGTCATCAACAACTCTTAAATTCAATATTAGAATCGAGAAAAGACAGCTGTCCGGCATAACAATCTAGATAACTGTCAGCTTTTGAAATAGAAAACCTTAGCTTAGTCATGCAATTTCCTCAAGAGGTTTCGATCAGCTACATCTACACAAGGCTTGGTAGTATTATAATGAACTGCAATTAAAGGTTGCTAGAAATCATAGATTGATCTCGAATTTTTTTAATAGTGTAAACTATGTTTCCATGTAATTTATGGTACCGTGAGACTAGATCACGATGCATGTTACATAAATGCTAAAATTTCTCAAATATAAAATAAAACAATAAAGAAAGACATTGATTTTTATCATAAACACGTCATCAAATGTTATTGACGTCAACCAAAATCAAGCTCAACTGAGGATCTTAATTCCTTCATAATAGTCACAAATCAATTACATCGTCATTTCAAAGGACTGTTTTGACAACGTAATTTCGGTTAAGTGGTATCACTCATCTTGAATATTATTAAAACTAGGGATAATACCAAGGATTCCCCTGTTGTTTGACTGAAGAGCTAAGGACCCCCCTATTGTTTGGCATAATCCCAATTTCCCCCTTCCGTTAACTTTGTTATTGAAAAATATGTTTTGACAGTGGCAGTACACAGAAAGACTATATTGCCCTTGACTTACACTTTCTGTTGAAAAAAATAAAAGAAGAATAAAAAAAAAAAAAAACCACACATTTCTTAAGCCTTTAAAAGCTTGTTCTTAGCCCCAGTCAAAGCAAAACACACACGTACCCAGTGACATTACCAAATGCATATCAGTTCACCATTTGCACACACATTTCACCTAAAACTCAACCAAACACAAACACACACGCACACCCACAACAGAACCAAATCAACCATTGAAGACCACCCTTTGCACACATATTTCACCTAGAACTCAACCATACGCACACACACACCCACAACTAAACCAAATGTATATCAATTTACCCGTTGCACACAAATTTCACCTAAAACTCAACCAAAACACACACACACACACACACACACACACCCCACAACTGAACCAAATCAACCACAGAATTCAGTCTAAATTGTTGTAGAAACCCATAACTGAACCAAATCAGCCACAAAATTCATGAATATATATAAAGTAAAAAGTTGATGTTCATGAATATATATATACATATATAAGCAATGTTCTAATTCTGATAATTACATAAGCAAATCATCACCAAAATATATATAACCAAAAGCATGTTTATGATGCTAGCATAAATACTAAGACCTGACCTTGTTAGCAAAATATGAACATACTAGCAACCTACCTACAAAATGCTAACAACTACTACATGACCAAAATAATAAAACCAAAACATGTTCATGATGCTAGCGTAAATACCAATTGATCTTGCTGGCAAACCATGAACATGTTAGCAAGCTACCAACAAAAAGATAACAGCAAATATCATCCAAATACATAAAAACATATACAAAAAGTTTATAAAAAAGTAGTAGTAACACATATCACGTGACCTTGGTTCTATTAGTTTTCTGCCTAAGTGAGTTGTGATAGTGCACTCTGAATCAAAGGCTCCTATGAAGGTAGAAATTGTGCTTGGATGTCAGCTTGAGACGGTGCATCCTGGAAGTGAGCTTGAGTTGGTGCCCCCCGTGACGATGAGGCTAATTCATTTCTTTGTCCCTAAAAAAAATTAAAACCAGAACCAAATTAGCAAGTAATGTAGAAAGCAAACAAAAATAATTTATTAATAAAAATAAAAACCATCTTGTGTCTCTTTCCACATATTCTACTGTTGTGACCTGGATGATGACATTTTTTGCAAATAACAGAACCTGCTCTGGTTACTGAGGCAGATGTTGGAGGCTTCTCTCCTTGTTCTCTTATCCTCACTTTCTTCGATCTACCAAGTCTTCTCTTTACAGGTGGTGGCAATAATGGTTGTGCATCAATTTGAGCCCAAGAAAATTGATCTGGAATAGGGTGAATCATGTGGCTGTATGTCTTCATGAAGGCAACTTTTGACAAACTTAGATGTACATATTCTTTGACATTGGTTGTAAGACCAGACGTGTTATTTAAATAATTGACAGCAGCTATTGTATGCCTACAAGGGACACCACTTATCTGCCATTCTCCACACCCATAAGTACACTCTCTTAAGTTGACAACATAAGCTCTATTGTCATCTAAAATCTCAAACTCCCCATTCCCAGCTACAAGCAACTGAAGAATTTGAGTTTCCTTACTACATCTTATGATCTTGGAGTAGACAGTTGGAGGAATCTCATGTTTCCATCTAAAACAAGCTTGTTTTCCTCTTTTCAAACCTTTCCATAACCATCCTTCTAATGCATTCGAGGACATTTAAGTATGATTTTGCCCTATGTTCACCTAACATATTGTTAAAGGACTCGGTTAAATTGTTTGTGACATGATCACATTTAATCCTAATGTCAAATGCATGCCTACTCCAATGGGTTGGTTCTATATTGGTTAACCACTGTGTAACTTTAATATTTTTAGACCCTATATCCCTCATTATTTTTTTAAACTCATGAAGGTTATGAGACCTAGTAGCTGCCCAAATCAAATTTTTCAACTTCTGCCCATGATAGGTTTGCTTAAAATTGGCATATATATGCCTTGCACAAAATCTGCAAAATGAGCAATAAAAAACAATTAGTAATACAAAATCTGTAACTAAAATGAGAAATAAAGATAGTCAGTATGTTAACCTTAAAAACGAACAGATTAAACATGCAAAAGTCTTACCTGTTAGAAGCATAAGGAAAGACTTTTTGCACAGCAGTTAGCACCCCTTTCTGTCGGTTAGTCATGAAGCAAAGTGGGTTGCCATATGGAAAATTCAAAAATGCATTTAAGTGGTTTAAAAACCAAATCCAACTTTCATTTCTTTCCCCTTCACAAATACACACTGCCAAAGGGAAAAGCCCACTGCTTGCATCTATACAGATAGCAGATAGTAGCACTCCTCCAAATGGACCTTTGAGGTGGCAACCACCAAGGCCTATGCACTACAACAAAACTTGGATTTTATAACACTGAAGGATAGCATTCTTTTTTTTATGCAATGAAAAATCTATCTATTATAGCATTTTATAATTAAATGCTATTTTGGTTTAGCATTTAGTAACATATCATTATTAATAACTTTCTATTAATGAGTATATAGCATATAAGATGTGCTATTAATAATCAAGATGATTTTTTAAATTAATTAAGTATTTGTGGTTATTATAGCACAATAGGTAAGTTATGGAATTCAAAATTATTAATATGTTATAAAATTTAATTAATAAAAATAAAAATTCACAAATCCCTCCCATTCTGAAAATCTGGCAGCAATTCTAAACAAAAAAAGTAATAATAAAAATAAAAGTCTAGTTTCAAACTTTGAATTTGGTGGGCGAGGCAATTTTTTATTTTTCAAATTTTCATTTTTCGATTTCTAAGTTATTTTCTTTGTTTTCCCAAAGCATCACACTCTCAGACCTTGTTCTTCTTTGCCACTCTCAAACCTCAGTTGTTTCCATATCCTTCCAAACTTGAAATTCAAACTCCTAGTTCATTGGCTCAACGACTTTACTCTCTCCAGGACGGTTGGTGATTCACTGCCAGTTCGCTGTTGGATCATGGTCGCCTGCAAGTCTCTCTCCAATGATATTCCTTGTAAGTTAGGTTTTTTTTTTTTTTCTTTTTTGGATATCCCCTGCCAATTGCTTGTCACTAACTTTTTTTTTTTTTTTTTTTATTAATTTCATATAGTGTTCAATTGAGTAATGCTATAGCATTTATTTCCTGTTGCTTCTTATATAGGCTTCAATTGAACAAACACACGCTTTCTCCTTCTCCTTTCATTGAATCCCTCAAACCCTAACTCTAATTTTTGTAAAATTTCACTCTCACACTGCTAAATTTACTTGCTCGTCATCAGCCGCAACACAATCACAGTCAGCCAAGCAAGACCTCATCAACCTCATCCCAAACCAAGATCGAGGACTCAGAAACGAGGAGTGGGTAGGTCCAAGTCGGAAGTGGTTGTGGGGCCGATTGATCGAAAATGGATCAACGATGCTCTCGATAAGTAGCTGGAGAGATCTTTACCGTTCACTTCAAGGACCACCATCAACGACAAGGATATGTCCGTCTTGATGAGCAAGCACACCAACGATCATCATCAGCGTGACTCTTACTCCACTTCTCTCCCCAAAAACAAAGCCTCTAATGGTATCAATTCCCATACATGCATCTATTTATATTATTCTTGTGTCTTAGATTTATCTTTGTTTGTTGGTATGTGATTGGTTGCGAATACTGAAATCATTGACAATGATTAAGGTAATAGTTTTTGATTAAAAATGAATTGCTGTTGGCATGCGAATTAAACTTTTGGGAAGCAATCACATGTTTTTATGTTTTATTTTTGTGCATTTGAAAATTGGTAGGTTATTATGGTTGTGAGTGACTTGCTGTTTAAGATATGATTTTGGGGGAATTTAGCTGGTGAATGATGATAAAAAAAAGTAAAAAAATGATCAATTTTGTTCATAATCGAAAAGGAAGGTGATTTACTTTGAAAATCATTTAGTGGTTAGCTCAATCGGTCTGCATATGACTTGATACTATTATTTGTTTTCTTTTTAGTGACTTGAATAATGAGTTAAAATTCAATCACGTTTTATTTTGCATGAAAAGTTTCCCTGTCTGTTCGCTGCACCATACAGTCATATTCATGCAGCTGTTTCCTCCAAATTGCTTGATCTATTTCAATGTTTATTTTTACTTTCTTTTGTTTTAATACTGCATGTTAATTGGCAGCCAACTTGGTTACTCTGCTTTCCATGGATAAATTTGAAATTTTCATCTTGTTAATTACAGACTATTGTAAATAATGTCATGAGATTTTATAGCTCTTGGATACTTGGGAGTGTGTAATTATACTTGGATTTTTTCCTTTCCAGTGTATAATATTCTATACTAAGTTTATTTAGAAGTGATTTTGTTTGATGCTCCCATGAAGGCCTGGTTACGAATTAGTTATGGTAGTCAGTTGTTGGAATTCTGGTGGTTTGACTTTTGGGTTTTAATCATGATGTTGTCTCTCTCTCTCTCTTGTTCTTAGTCATATGGAAAATTTTAATCTATTATTAGATGCTTGTTTTGATATATCATGTTGTTTCTTGACCATTCTTATTTCTCTAATGCTTTGCTTGGTCAAAATTATAAGAGACTGTTATCAAAATTCGCCGATATGAATCTTAACTATTTGGCTATGGTAGAATTTGAAATGGACAGTGAAGAGTTTGACGTTAGTGGTTCTGATTTTGGATTTTGAGTCCTCTCACTATGAGCTTGTATCTTGAGAATGCGTTGAAATTTTTTGTTCAAGTGTGTGATATAAACTGTAGTGATTGGGCATTTATCTATGTGTTAAATATTTATTTAATGATTTAGTTGTATTCTTATCAGGCAATTCTTGACTAATATTTATGCTCTAAGTTTCTTGATAATATTTATCCATCATTGGGACCTGTATATGAATTATACATTATGTATTCTTGATCCAATTGTTGTTCTTTTTTAATGGATGAATTTGATTGTTTTGAATTTATAGGTGATATGTTTACAGAGGAACAAAATGAATTTGTTGAATGTTCAGCAGAGATGCTTTATGGTCTAATTCATGCCTGCTGCATACTGATTAGCAAAGGAATGGCTGCTATGGTGAGATTTGCTCTTGAAAATTGTTTGCAAGTATTGCTTCATGACTAAAATAGTTGGACTGGCCAGCATAATGCTAATTGAATTTTAACAACTAGACAAGTACAAGAACTATGACTTTAGGAGATGCCCAAGAGTCTGTTGTTGTGGATAACCAAGCCTCCTTAGGATGATTTTTAATACAAACAAAAAATGATTTTGTTTTGGATTCTCAATGTATATAACTGGGAGGATTTATTATTTAGTTTCTTTTAACAAGAGAGTTTGCCTCCATAGTAGCGACTTTTATTATTGGAATTCTTGATAGTTTATTGTTTTGTTTCAATTTTTGTGTTCAGTTCTAGTCTTTATCTTACTCTTTTGAGAGTATTCTTCTACTGGTCAAGTTCGAAGAGGCTTCCATTGGCTATAATGTAATCTTGTTAGAGTGAGACTATATGGTATATCTTGAACCATGAAATAGAATTGATAAAAGTGCAGGGCTTCTCTTTAGAATATTTCATTTTGCAGTTTGCCTGTATTTCAAATTCAGTCATTTATGAGACTTGCAAATGCACGCACCCACGCACACACATCCACGCACCCACCTACCCACACACACGCATGTATAATTCTTATATAAGGGAATATGTACTTGAGAAATATATATATATATATATATATATTAGAGTAAGACTTTTAAACATTAGTATCAATTGTGTCTTTTATGATAATTGCTTACAAAATATTAATAGATATGAAATTGATGTTACAAATTTAAAAAATAAAGGAAAAAAAAAAAAAAAAACCTATGTTGTGATTGTGTCTCTATTGAATCTTTTGTTAATCTTTAATCTTAAAATGCTACGTGGTAACCTCTTAATGTATAGGGATCCAACTTAGAGAGGTCTAAGTTTTAACTCTATAGTGAGCATTTTTTTTTTTTCATATATATAGTTTTCTATGATCGAGCAGATAGAATATTAGTAGAGCTATTATCTTATTTCCTTTTGCTTAACTCAAGTAATGGTTGAAAGATGGGAATGAATTGGTAGCTAGAACAATAAAATAGACTTTTCATATCTTTGGGAATTGAATGTTAAAATGGTTTCAAACCTACATATATAATGCATAAGATATTGTTGGTTTGTAGGTATATATGTATGTTGGTTTATTGAGTATGTGATGTTATAATTTTCTAATTCCCTTTTGCCATTGTGAATTTCATTACAGGTTGTGAAATTTTTTGAAGTGGACTACATTATGATTGAAGACTATCTTTGGTTCTTTGTTTCCCTTGAAATGATAGTTACATTCATTTTTTAGACTAATTTTTACATATGAATGTACATATTTATTTTTGTTTGTGTTTTTAATATGACGATTTACTATTTTGATGTAATGACGATGTATTAGTTTCATGTATTAATGAAAATTAGTTTTCTAGTTAATTCTTTTGTGTAATATTAGAATATGAAATATTTTATTTATATTGATATTGAAGAAATAATATGTTATATTGCCCTTTGAAATGCTATACTATATATTATCACATTAAAAAAAAAAAAAAGTATTACATATTAAAAATGCTATTAAAATGACAATAAAATAACTTGTTTATAAAGTCATAATAGAACATACAATAACATTTTAAAGAAACAAGTATAACATATTAAATATGCTATGAAAATTAAGAATAAAATAACTTTTTTGAAATGCTATAATAGGATAAATTGTATTAAATTGAATTAATAATAATCACATATAAAAAATGCTATTGAAAATATGATATGATAGCTTGGTCAAAGTGCTACAATAAGATATGTTATAGCACTTTTGATTGAACAATATCACATGCCAAAAATGCTATAAAAGATGAAATACTTTTAATAACATGGGCTGACATGACGTTCATCTGAATGCTATCGTAGACTTTTGATAGCATTCAACGCATGTTATCATATGCATAATTTGTTGTAGTGATGAAAGGTTTACACCCTTCCAAAAAACCTAGTTTTTGGGCTTCAAAACTAAGGAAATATCTATGAAATGTTGGTTGCGGCTCTTGAGTGCGAAACAAGGCTGCAGAACCTGGATTACACCTCTTAACCATCACTGTATAATGTCTAAGGTGCTTAAAGCACTCAGCATGATCAGTTCCTAATCCTTGCAATGCTTTTTGTTTGGCTTTCCACAACTTTCTCTTGTCAACATTCACCCTATACTTGTCTCTTAACAAGTCAGCAATCACTCTAACTTTAATTTCAGGATTGCTTTTCACAAACGACTCAAACTTCCTAGCAATCCATGTCACTTTCGCTTCTCCATTCTGGTACACCCTTTCACATTCATGGAGGTCATTATATGTTCTAATCTTCATAGACTTCTTATCAGGCATTTCTGATGCATGAATCCTCCATGGACATCCAACTACCTTACACTTAAAAGTCAATCTAGTCTTATCATTTTTCTCTCTAAGCAAAGAAATCCCTTCTTGAATTGTATAATCTTTTAACTTCTCCCTCAAGCTGTATAAAATATCATGCACCTGATTCACATGAAATTTTATTTCCCCATTCTCACCCTCTTTAAAAGGATTGCCCCTCATTAATCTATCCACCACATTATCACCTATTTTATCCTCTGAGTCACTAAAAAACCTAGAATCATTACCTGACTCATATCCCTCTAACAACTCTACATTTTCCTCAATGTTTGCACTATTTTGGTTAAAATTGCCAAACTGCTCAACCTTTACAAGTCCACCTTCGTTGTATTCTTCCTCATCATCCCTTACATCACTAAAACCCTCTAGATCACTCCATGACAAAGGCTGGTACTGATCATCCCCTAAAGGCTTTTGATTAATATCATCCCTTAAAGGTTCAACAGTAGGTCTATAACATAAACCTACTAGTGGTGGTTCACATCCTGGTTTTTCCTTCATCTCTAACATTAGCTTAGTACAACTATGATCTCCAAATATTTTAAACACCTTCAGTAAGTCACCATCACTACTAATCTCTAAATTTTCACCAGACCAAGGCAACTTCACATAAACCAACCACTCCTTGTCATGCACATTTTTTTCTCCAACATATTCATCTTTCATACAATTAATTATGGTTATCAGACTAACATGGTCAACATCCCAACACCCAAGGCCTATCCTTTCTTCATATACATCAACAAATATCTCAAACGGAGCCATTCCTATTGCCAAAATGAAAAATAATTATAATTAACAACGATTAGATGATAATAAAACTATTATGTAATTTTTACAAAGACATTACCAAGACATCACATATCAACTATTAACAACTACGAACATACATCAACCATGCAAACATTATCAAGACATTACAATAAATAACCAATTTACAAAGACAGTACACATTTACAACCATATAAGAAACGAATTTAGTATTGAAACAAGTATAATCTAATTTTCAATATTTTTAAGACCTTGAAACCTTTGATACAAAAAAAATTGCTAAATAAGAAAAAGAATGATACAAACTTTTATTTGGATTATAAGAATAAAATTTATGTAATTTTTACAATAAATCTTATTTTAGTCAATCTTAAAACCTAATTAATTGGTTACACTTAAATATAAAATATTCTTGTTTTTTGTTCTTATTAATTTCTAATATAAAGAAACAGTAATAAAGAAACCTTTATTTCTATTTTCATTCTGCTCATAGATTAATTCCAAATTAAACAACCCATAGCAATTTTTATCAATTATAACTACAAACTTAACTGCTAAACAACATTCAAATTTAACTACTAAACAATGTTTCTATTTGAAAACGTTTTTAATGATCCCAAGAGGAGATCATTCTGGTCTGTTCAAAATCCAACAATATGCACACCAACTCCATCATCACATAATGCTAAAATGTTGACACCAGAAGCATTCCATGCTACATCAGAACTTTAAATCGATGACAATGCAATAACTTCAATATTTTTACACTATCAATTACAACAAGAAAAGTGACACATATAACACATGGCATATAAATACAACAACATTACACACCTAAAGATAGTACTTATATATAACACATGGCATGCAACCATAAGAAATATCACTTATTATTTTACCCAAAAAAAGAGTTATATAAGAAAATAAACATGAAAGCAACAAGTTTCAGAAAGCAACCATAAACTGACCAAAATCATCCACCCAACCTAACTTGTTCTTTATGTAAATAAACCACATACATGACGTTACACCCTTATACAAGCCATCTTTACACTATTAATTAAGTGTTTCCATCTTCCATTTGAAAAACCCCCAATTTTTTTTTTTCCATTCAAACCCTAACAAATCGAAATGCGCAACATCCATATACATAAACTTCAACCATCCAAAAGTACACACATGGAATAAATATTTACAAAAAAAAAATACAAAAAAAATAAACATAAAAACCATGAAAGCCTTACCTTGGCTCCACTGCTATGAACACTTTCTCACTCAACAGCTCCTTTAAACTCGCCCTCAACCACACCACGATACTCCTCAATATTAGTTCCAGATACGAACGCACATGCATGTAGGAAGTTTTTTGCACTACAGAGGTTGAAGATGACTAATTTATGGGTTTTTTTTTTTGGCGCCAAAGGGAGATGAACAATACGGATCTAGTTAGAGAGAAAATGGTGGAGTTTTGGGACCATCAGTACTTTGTCTTTTGACAGCAGGGACCACCACTATTTTTAACTTGAATTTTATCCGCCAAGTTGCACACATGTTACCCATCAATTTAATATATATATATATATTTAATTTATCTTCAAGTGAATTGTCGATTTTACCCTTCCCTATTAACGGTCAAACATTGACTTTTAACATTTAAGTTGATGGCAGGGGGTTTTTTTGGCTATTTTTCTCAACTAAAGGGGGTATTTTATCTATTGCATAAGTTAATGAGGGGGTCCTTAGCGATTTCTTTATGTCAGGGGGTTTTTTGGTTGTTATATCAAACTACAAGGGGGAAAATAGAATTATCCCTTAAAACTATTATGGGAACAGTACATGATAATATAAGTTGGACAGACATCTATATAGGTAATAATAATGCTTTTTTGGCCCCCCTACTAAAGTCATTATCATGAGGAACCTTTTTGTGCCAGTCTTCCATTTAGTGAAGCAATGTACACAACCAATGTTATCGCATCGCCAAAAGTACCTTGAGGTGGCTTTTATTTCCACCGTGTATCCATTCAATGAACAAGAGAGGAGCCCCAACACAACTTACATCCATAGCTCAAGTAATTTGCGCAGTCACTTAAAGCTATGCACAGATGTAAGCCATCAAAAATATCAGTTTGATCCCTACTCAGTGGTTTAACGAGTCAGTAATCTTATAAGAATAAGAATCTTGGTGAATTAACTGATTCTAAACTATATTTTATACATCTTGTATACAATTATTATTATTATTTTTTAAATGAATCTCATAACGGCACATACTGCCATGCATGTCAGAAGGAGTAGAGTAAATTAATAAATACTGTGATTAGAGTGGCACTCCTGATCCCTGTATCTAGACATATGAGGCATGCATGAAAGTAAAGGAAGAGAGGCTGCCGTTGCTGCCATTTTCGGATGTGCCAAACCCAACATTATAATTTCTAGGGATATTATGAAAAACCCCCCTGGAATGAAAACTAATGGAAATTTACCCCCCATTTTTAAATTATTAGGTAAACCGCACCCTACCGGTTAAAAAAAATCGAATGATGTTAACTTTGAAGGGTAAAATGGTAATTGAATATGTAATTTTATTTCAACTCTCTCCCTACCGGTCTCTCGCTCTTTCATCTCTCCCTCATTTCATCATTTACTTCTCTCTCTCACTTGCCCATCTCTCTTTATCTGTCGCCTCCCTCGCCGGCAATCAATCCACACCATTCTCCTCCATCTTCTTCTTCTTTTCTCTTTCTTTTTTGGCTATTTGATTCTGGGTTTCTACCAGTCTCACACTCTTTCATCTCTCTCTCACTTCACCATTTTCTTCTTTCTAGCTCTCACTCCTCCATCTCTCTTTTTCTCTTGCCTCTCGTGTCCTCCTCCATCGCCAACGACCAACCCACACCCTTCTCCTCCATCTCCTTCTTCTTTTCTTTTTCTTTTTTGGTTATCTGGTTCTGGGTTTCGAAACCCAGAACCAGATGATTTCAGGTTCGACGAACCCAAAACCAGACGGTTCCGGGTTCGACGAACCCAGAACTAAACTGGTTCTGGGTTCTAATCGACCCTTAACCAAACAATTCTGGGTTCGAATCGAGCCAAAACCAGACGGTTCTGGGTCAATTAGAACCCAGAACCAGTTTGGTTCTGGGTTTCGAACCTTAGTACTAGACGATTCTGGGTGGGGTGTGGTGGTGGGTGGTTTGTGGTGGTTGTGGGTGGTTGATTTAGGGTTGTTCTGGGTGGTGGGTGGGTGGTTGATGGTTGTTCTTGGTGGTTTGTAGTACAATGGGTCTTTGTTGGGTCTGGGTTTTTTTTTCTCAAATTGTTGTTGATGTTGTGAGTTGATGTTGATAATGACGGCTAGATGTTGTTGATGTTTTGATGATAATAGTGGCTGACTTGGGTTTCTAGATTTGGTTTTGATTTCAAATTTGATTTTGGTCTCTCTGGGTTCAAATTTTTCTTCAACTGGAAACCAGAAATTTTGGCCGAAAAATGTTATTAATGGTATTTTGGTCATTTCATTAGTTTGGACGGAAAATGTTAACATTTTGGCTGAAAAGTTAACGGTGGGGGGCGGTTTACCTAATAATTTAAAAACGGGGGGGGGGGGGGGGGGGGGGGGGGGGGGTGTGTAAATTTCCATTAATTTTCATTCCAAGGGGGGTTTTTCATAATATCCCTAATTTCTAACACATCGAATTACAATGACAGTAGCCAAACTGATTTGACCTTCAGGCCTCCCCCTACCTATATATAAAGTCAAGTACACACACAAAAAAAAAAAAAAAAATTATATGCAGAACCAATATCCCCTAATAAGACCTCCCATTACTCATATTTTCTGTCACATTTTTCTTTCCCAACATTGTACATGGCTTATATGAGCGAAATCGCACTTATTTTTGTTCTTGTGACAATTTTCTATTTACCTTTGTTGGAGGGTAGAAAGGTCTTGAACATGGAGAACACCAAGGACTGCCCTCTTGTCGAGCACAATTTGGTTCCCAGTGTCCTTTTTCAAAATAGCCCTACACCAAAAACACCTTCTCATAATGCTAAATCATATCAAATGGCTCAAAACGGCCAAAGCTTGGTTACCATGCTCGATGCCAAGGTTGATCAGTCAGTTCCAAGTCCTGGTGGAGTTGGCCACCATTAGTTCAATAAATTGTATTTATTAGTCAAGTGCGTACATGTTGAGACTATAATTTCATTAAAGTCATAAGATATAATCGCATTCAATTACCATATATGTTTTATAATTCTAATTAAGTGAATTGGACAACATCATTCTGAGGTTTGTCTAAAAACAGAGAGAAACACATTTACCCTTTTATTATACCAAATTTTCATACCGTTAGTTGACTTTCGTCGACTTTAAAGGTTGACCATAATTTTTGATTAAAAGTCTAAAATGTCCTCAACAATGTGAAGTTACCCAATTACCCATAAATAAGACAAAACAATTGGAAAAAAAAAAAGTCTTAAAAACCAAAAAAAAAAAAAAATCCAGACGGTGGAGATCCATCACCACCCAATTCATCACCGAGTTCATCACCCACCCAGTTCATCTTCCACAACGTCCATCGCTTAGTTCATGGACATCCTTTAATCATCATCCATCCATCATCCTCAACATTAACCTGCCATCATCCTCACCATCATCAACATAACAAAGAAAATTGAAAAAAAAAAAAAAAGATTTAGATGAACCTAGATGTCCCAAAGTTGATGCGATTAGATGAACCCAAATGCTTCAGGAGTCCACCGCTGCCGTCCATAACATCACCACCTTCATCGTCCGCCAAAGACTCCAACTCTATTCTTTGATTAATCACTACATCTTCTGCTTCTTTGCATAAAAAACAAATTAATCAAAAGTCAAAACAAAACCCAAAAGTCCATTAATGTTGCTCCATCAAGCTACCTTCATACTCCACACTCTTTTTCAAAAACAAGTTAATCAAAACAAAACCCTAAATCAAATCAAAACAAAATTAATCATTATCCATCCTTCGTCCTCTCCCTCAAGACACCTAGATTGGTCATCATCCTCATCAAGTCCGACTTTCCCATCGATCAGACTATTGTCAAAGCTGCTCTATCATCCTCGCTAGAGATGTCATTGATGTTGCTCCATCTTCCTTGCTGTTGTCAACCTCTATTATAGATCTTGGTTAAATCTGTGACTTGGGTTGTTTGAAGATGAATAGCTAGAGGGTAGGTTGTTGAAGATGAAATTAGGCTTGAAGCTTGAAATCTGTTACCACTTGCAACAAGTGTTTTTTTTTTTCCTTTTAAATTCTATTTATTCTTTAATAATTTTTTATACAAAGATCTATTATTGTTTGAGAGAACCTAGACAACAACAAGAGAAAGATATTTTTATGTTTTTTAATTCCATTTTCATTTTTTTTATTTGGAATGATTCGTCCCTGTCATAATTTTTTATATATTTTTCATTTTCCATCTGAGATGCTAATGTCATCAGCCCATTATCCCTATCAGTCCCAGATGAAAGGACCAAAATATCCTTCATTCACTTACCGTTGATAAAAGTTAACTAATGATATAGAGGTTTAATGTAATAAAATGATAAATGTGTTTCTTTCTGTTTTTAGGCAAACCTTAAGAAGGTGTTGTGCAATTCACTCTTTATAATTCATGCTAATAAGAGTTGTCTTCTTCTTAACATGTGCAGTGTCAACCCCAACATAAGTTACATGATCGTTGGGTTGGGTTTAATTAGTGCTTTACTGCAATTGTTTGGCCATGTGTGGAACATGTAGCCTCTTTTTCTTCTCATGTTCTGAGTATTTATTAGCGCACACTTACAATCATGAATTAATATCGTGAACATATATGCACTGTATATTACAATAAATGAGATTGTTTATTTTTATGTGAGCAATGGTATTTCCTGTCAAAATTTGGATTAATTTTGTGAGTTGAATTACTTTCATAATCAACCTATATATATTTATTTGAACAACCCTGTTTAGCGAGGGTACAGTTGTACCATGCAAAAATTTAAAATTTAATGTTACAATAAAAGTTATGGTGATTCAGGGAAAGGTTACTCACACTGACACATTAAGATATTAGGTATAAATGGTCTTCCGTACACCAAATCCCAAATTATACTTATTAAAAAAATATCTACTATTATCTATCTATTGTGGATAATATCTATTTAAGAATTTAAATATTCTCCTAATCTGAATTTTTTCCTAACCTAGTCTAATATCATGATAAGCAAGCTTTACAATTGATACATGGTTGAAATGTGATTTTTTTTTTTTTTTTTAATTTAATTTTCTATCTACTAATCATATGCTTATGCAAAGGTTTGAGAAAGCTCAGATAGGATTTAAATCCATATATTAATTGATGTTTATATACCTAATTTCAAATTGTGCTTAAAAATATATATATATATATATATGTAATTTCATATATTTCATGTGGATAGATATGAATTGATTTAACTACGTGAAAGTGTATCGTAAACAAAATATTAATATCACGTATAATCTGAAATTTTTGTAGAGCTTCAACCTAAATTTTGTACAATATAACGTAGAAGTTGTGAATTTTCGCATTTTGTTAGGTGCAGAATCTTATATTTTATGCATTTTTTGTGAAACTCTTATTATTAAAAAGATCGACATAAAATTGCGAAATTTCGATATCTTATTCCTAAAAATGACGAACTATAAGACAAGACGTACAAAATATAATGAGGTTCTATCAACTCAAGCTGTTCACCATCAAAATCATAATATGAAATAAGAGGAGATTTTTGTCTCTAAGTATGGCTTTTAGTCCCAAATATGTTAAATTCATGGAACAAAATAAATTATCTCCAGCATCGTATAGGTATCATCTCCAAGGCAAAATTCAAGTACTATAGGAAAAATTGCACTCACCTTCCCTAACTTTATATGAAATTGCACTCCACCCTTAAATATTGGCTTAATTGTACTAACACATAATCAATTCGTTAATTAACGATTAACCACAGTTGAATTTAATGGTTTATAGAGTGCAATTACATATTTACCTTTGTGATAATTCTTCTTCTCTTTAAATTTATTTTATTATATCGTATATATTCTATTTATTAATTTAAAAATATATATATGAAAAATTAAAAAATTATTGTTACTGCATCTGGAAATTTCCAAATCCTTTTTCCCCATTCTTCAATCTATCTTCAATAACAAAACAATACATATTTGTAATTTTCTAGATTATCTACTTAAATGAAAGTCATCTTCAATCAAATTTTTAAGAAGAAAACAGAATCAATCAAAGAACAACTTAATCTACTCCAATAAAAGCGAAACAACCGAAAAAAAAACAAAGGCTTCGTAAAATAGGATGCTTCTGATGAAGATCTGATCCATTACTAATTACTCTCTCACCCCGGGACTCCGACTCCCAACTACTTGTTACCACCGCTGGTTTCTTCTACTTTAGTCATAACCTATCATTCTACAACAAAGTCTGTTAAGTCAACTCACTCTTAGTCCTCTCTCCCCATCATCACTAGCACCTCATTGCCTGGTTCTACAGTCGTTATTAGTCCTCTCACCACCCTTCCCTCCATGAGTTCTCTCTCTAAATCCTCCACTTTCGCTTCTTCGTCAAAACCTTGTTAAGTAAAGATTTGGGATTGAAAGAAAAAGAGTTAAAGAGAGAGTGTTTAAAGCAATAAATCTGTCATGCCTTTATTTGAAGTTTAAGGTTCTATAAATAACCTCAACGTTTTGCATCCTAAGCAACAGAAACAACAATAACAACCTAAAACAAATAAGGCCTAAATAATAGCTGCAAAACAACCATATGGCTTATTTTACGGAAACAACAAATGACCCAAGTAACAACAATATTGACTAAGCAATCTAGCATGACTTTGATACTTGTCCCCTACTTGACTGCTCCACTCTACATGGTTTGTGTAGTTAATGTTGGTTCCACACCTTCCATTCTCTGCATGACCTACGTGAGCAGGTTTATACATATCATTTCACCCCACCACCCACCCTTCCTTCTCGAAATTATCCTTGTCCACAAGAATAAAATTCGGATGAGTCTTTGAAAAGTAATGAAGTCTTCAAAAATATACATTTGGCGATGATGATAGCGGTGACTTGGTATGTATTTTCCATCACAATAATAGCACAACCCTTTTGCTCGATGGTCTTGCACTTCTTGACTGGTATATATATATATATATATATATATATATTAAATCGGTTGGAGAATTTTGATTGGATTTCTAATTAGATGGAGTTCCTAACACTCCGACACTTGGATTTGGAGCTGTCTTATGGACTCTTACAGTGGTTGAAGCCTTGTATGATGAATCAGATTTATATTTGTAATGAATTCCTCTCTTTTATGAGACTAGCAACCCCAATCGCATTAGCTAGACTTAGTGGTTGTTTCACTTTAACATCCAATCAAACTTTGTCTCGTAGACTTGCAACAAAACATCTGATTAAAAAATTTTTGGGCAAGCCATCTACTCGGTGGGAGAGCTTCTTGAATTCTTCTTGATAGACAATCACTGTAGTTGTTTGTTTGAGACGCGTTAGAGCTTCTGACGGATTTTCATAATTGATTAGATCATAACAAAGGAGGACAACTTTGGTGAATTCTGTCCATGTGAGTGGCCCGCGAACTTTTGTCAATTATCGATGCCATTGTAGGGTGATGCCTTCAAGGTGGAATGAGGACAATTGAACCTGTTGATCTAAAGCAATGCTTTTAAAGCCAAATATTATCTGCTTTATAAACCTGGCCAGTAGGGTCCTCTTCATTGAACTTTAGGAATGACAATTTGAGGTGATGATGGTTACAATCGGGTAAGGTTGAAGCCTAGGAACGGTGGGTCAAAGGTTGGTGATTTCGGTGAGATGATTCAACAGAAGCAAATGGGTTTGTATCTGGAGGGTTAGTAGTATGTACTTGTAAAGCATAGAAGGCTTGTAATTATGTCAGAATCGTTTGCAGTGTGGCATGAAATTCATTGATACTAGATTCATGTCGCCTTAGAATCTCATGAACTTCATTATAGAAGTCCGCATTAGATTGGTTTTGAGTAGGTATGCTTTGATACCAATTGATAAGTAAAGATTTGGGATTGAAATAAAAAGAGTTAAAAAGAGAGTATGTAAAGCAATAAATCTGTTATGCCTTTATTTGAAATTCAAGGTTCAATAAATAACCTCAACGTCTTGCATCCTAAGCATCCTAAGCAACGGAAACATCAATAACAAACTAAAACAAATACGACCTAAACAATAACTTCACAACAACCATATGGCTTATTTTACAGAAACAACAAATGATCCAAGTAACAACAATATTGACTAAGTCTAGCATGACTTTGATGCTTGTCCCGTACTTTATTGCTCCACTCTGCATGGTTTGTGTAGTTAGTATTGGATCCACACCTGTCACTCTCTACATGACCTGTGTGAGAAGATTTATACATATCAAACCTCCTTTCAATATCTTCTAAATCGGGTGGCAAATGATGCTCCATCTTTAACAGAAGCCACACATGTGGACAGGGCGAGGGCATTTGGACGACAATGAGGGGTTTGGTATATAAAATGAGAAAACTGGTGTGGTGAAGAAGATAAACGTTTTAGTTTTTTTTTTTTTTTTATTATATTTTCAATTTCTTTTTTTGTTGTTTTTATTTTTAGGGTTGATGTGGGAGAAGCTTATTAAAAATCATTTTCTATATTTTGTTTTGACAAAATTTTTTTGTTCATTTAATGATATTAAAAAGACTAAATTATCCCTATACTTTTCCTAACTAACATTAGTTAATCATTAGTCAATAATTTGATGGGGGTGTTAGTACAACTAAGTCAATACCTTGGGGTGGAATGCAATTTCACATAAATTTAAGCGAGTTAGTTCAATTTATCTAGTACCATATCTCTAGCATAGCATGATGGCTTTTTTCTTTTTTAAATAATAATAATAATAATAAGTTTTAGACATAATAATTGCAAATGTCCCTAAATGCACGTCATGCGAGTCCCTACATTAGTGAAAATATAAATAGCCTTGTCTTGAAGAGTTAAAAATATATATATTTAATAATAAAAGTAAAGTAAACAAAATAGTAATTATTATTAGTGAATAATTAAAAATAAAATAAAATTATGAAGGAACTTAGATAGTCTTACTGTTAAAAATGCTTTTTTTTTTTTCTTTAAATAACGAAAAAGGGCCTCATCAATAAGACATATATATATAAAGAAAATAACGAAATACCGACATATGCTTTTCCAAAAAAAAAAAAAAAAACGCTTACGACATATGCAAAGTTACAATCGTCCTCTAGCGGTTGGCAAAAGTTTTGAATCATGGCTATAGATTGGCAATTTAAACTAAAGAAAATAAAATTTGGAGATTTAGTATTCACCGATTAGATTTTTGGAACGAACTAAAATTATTGTAAACAAAAGACTATAAAGAAAATGAGGGTAATTTGATGAAATAAGAAAATTAAAACTCAAACTCCTACATGTATGTAGAAGAGAAACAAGCCAGTAAAAGAGAAGAAATATATGCACATCCATTTAGCACACTTTTTTCTTTACATTATGGTTCGAATTTGGTCATATGCATTTACTAGTCTTTAGTAAGTGTAGAGAGTTTTTTCTCGTTATTTTGTGATCGGAGTTCAAGTCCTATCATACATAATTATCATTATTTGTAGAGAATTTTCTTTTCTTTTATTGGAAATAGATATATCTCAAGATGTTATTATGTCATGATGTTATGATAGTAAATTTTTGGACTCCATATATATTATTTTACCTTGGCAGGTTCTAAGCCACATATTTAGTATTTAATTTCAACAAAACATGGCAAATCCCTAATAATTGGTGTTAATAAATTTCCAATTCCTTATAAGTATATCATAAAACAATTAGCAATCATATGATAGTAGGGAAAATAAGACGTAATGATAGGAAAATCAGAAGAATAGTTTCAGTTCACCAAAAACATTTAGGCCATGTTTGATAGGTTGTATTAGAGAGGAAAAATTGATCAAATAAAACTAAATTTGTACTGTCCAGTAGTTGATACAAGTATACATCCGGATTACTTAATCTGTCTAAAACTTTTATTTAGTCCTTACCTGATTATATAGTCCAGCCCATATAGAGATTAGACTTACCCATTTTTTTGACTTACAAATTCAATTAAAAAAAAAAACAAATCATCAGACCACTGGGCCAGTAATTATTGTCCTATAGTATTAATCTACAGATTTTTCAACTTTTTTCTTCTAAACATATATCATTCTTCTTATAATTAGAAAAAAAAAATCTTATCAAAATTAATTAAATTTCATTACAAAATATATTATGAAAAAAATTTGTGTGTAATTATAAAAAGGTATATATAGTCTTTCTTGGGTGCGCCATCCCTCAATAGAAAATGAAGGCTCTCTTTTAGGTTAGGAAAATGAACGTACGTAATAGAAATTAGCCTTAGAAAAGTTTCATCATTGTTTGGACAAAAAATAGAGCATACAAAAAACGTTTTGGCTTTCATTTCATTTTTTTTTTTTGAAACATGTAATAAACAAGCATATTCTATTTGTTTCGTGGATTTAAAAATAGGAAAACTTACATAGAAAATGATAAAAGACGGACGACTTCACATTTTAGGTACTTAGTTGGAGCCTTAGTAATGTGATTTCCAAAACCGAAAATGAAGAATCCCTCACATGTTCTATATTTGTATATTGATAAACTCAAAAGTCTAACACATAATTTCGATTGAAGTAAACTAAAATTATAAAAAAAGAGCTTTGATTAATGAATTGCATTATGAAGTGAACCTAAAAAATAAAACTAAATAAGAAAATGTAAGATTTGAAGATAACACCAAAATAAAATTGAATATTTTTCACACCTTCCTTTAATCACGAACTAACGCTTAGTTCGTAATTAAAGGGAGAAGTCAGAAAGGTTGTTAGTTTCAAAACTCATACCCTTTTAATACTAGAAAAACAAAACACTAAATAAAAATGGTAAAATCATACGAAGACTGTTCAAAGCATGCATGAAAGTACTAGGAATATAGACGCAGCTACTTAATTAGTTCAGATGTAACTAACCCAACATCCACTAGCAAGTAAACTGGAGGAAAACTTGCAACACATCAAATCATACCACAATAGTCATCCTCAGTCATCGTGTATTCTTTTACAAACTCCATCTAATTAAACGAGGTCTTTACTTGGCGCGTGCACTAACATTATTGTGGATGTTTGACTTT
The DNA here is from genome assembly GCA_021234005.1 of Nephelium lappaceum. Taxonomy (NCBI): domain Eukaryota; kingdom Viridiplantae; phylum Streptophyta; class Magnoliopsida; order Sapindales; family Sapindaceae; genus Nephelium; species Nephelium lappaceum. The sequence goes on from CM037996.1 coordinate 26,549,701, forward strand.
TAACACCTCATGTAGTGTTTGTTTCGCCCCAGATATTTGGATCATTGACATCCTACTACTTTTTAGGCATGTAAGAATCCTCGTTGACCTCCAAGTGAAATATTCATATACTTCCATCATATGTACATCGATATATCCATGAGTGATGAGTCTGTATATTAAAACAGCTAATGTAATTTTTTTTTTTTAAAGGGTCCAATAGAAAAAGCATGGAGGACTGATTGTGGGCTGGCTAGAAACTGCAACCTAATGTCTAGAAACAGCTAATGTAATATGTCTTTATCTTGGTAATGGAATTTGGACCTTTGTTAAGCAACCTTACACTTTTAAGGAATTTGTAAGTATCAATTTGACATTTTCATACTTTGTATACAGACTTATTGGTCTTCTTAAATAGAATCCTGATCAAGAGATATAATTTGTAGTAAGTAAGGCTTTACCATGCACATAGATTATACGATAGCCTTAAACTATTTAACATAAAATTTATTATATCTTAGAAGTTCGATTTTTTCTTTTTGCTACAGCATCATTTTATACGTAGCATTAATAACAATAACTTAGAGTTTGAACATCTCGTTAGCCAAATTACCCTTACCAACATGCATTCCTCCCTTAGTTACAACATTAAATTCTTCCTAATATCAAGAACATACAAAATAGTCATAAACTTCAACATGATAGTGCCATTTCCTTCCACAATAGATTGTGATTAATTGTCCATATATAGCTTTTCACCATCAAAAATTTGTTTGTATTCAAAATACAAATTTTTGTCAGCACAAATGTGCCTAGTCGCCCTTGTATCAATCCACCAGCCCTTCAAATCTAAAACCATGTTAATTCTAGATGCAACAACAACCAAATTATCATCAATAGCAGCAAACGATTAGTATAATTTTAGCTCTTTCGTGACGACAATCTTGGGCTCTATGTCTAGGCTTTTCACTGACCTAATAAATTCCTTTGATCTTCTTAAAATCCTTTCCTTTTGGTGAATTAGATTGGCAGCCTTCTTTGCAACTCTATTGCTATTATTCTTCCAAAATTTTGACTTTGAATTTTGTCTCTCACCTACTTTTGCATTGGTATTCGTGTTAGGAACTAAATGTTTTCTCTCCCTTTCTACGACCTTTTTTAACTCAAAGTCTCAATATCAGATCCTCCAATGACATCTCACGAAGCTTATGCTTCAAGTATATGTTGAAATCTTTCAATATATGATGGTGGCAACCTTTCAATAATTACTCCAATTTGAAAATTTTCATTAATAGAACAGCCCTTAGCATGTAATTCATGGATCAATACCTGAAATTATTCAAGCTACTTAATGATTGTTTTCATGTCAACCATTGTAGACTTGAAAAATTTGCCAACCGTGAATTTTTGGCACCAACATCTTCTGTTTTGTATTTATTCTCAAGCATCTCTCAATTATCTTTGGCTGTCTTACATGATGAATAAACATCATATTGCGTGTCATCTAATTTGTCCAAGATACTAGTTCCTAGAAAAAACAATAGATTGCTTCTAGGCATCAATTGTCATCATTGTCTCCTTGAATATTGGATTTTGGTCTGCCTTAGGAGCCCCCCTCTCTGATTATATATGCTACGTTCATGGTTATCAAGTAGAACAACATCTTTCGTTTTCATCTCTTGAAAATGATTCCTTTAAATCGCTCATGCTTCTCATCATGAGGATTTTTTGAGACAATGGCATTTAGTGATTGTGAATCAATGTTTTGTCTTTAGATTGTTGGAAAAAAATGAGTGCTTTATGCAAATTATAATAGATAAAATTACTATAGTAGAACAAAAAATAATATGGTATATATTGAATGAAATACACAACAAATAGTATGTTAAACAAATACTATATTAAACAAACAATAAGTAACAACATGATTATAATGCAATGAGAACTCAAAATTGAAAATTAAAAAAAAAAAAAAAGGATTAAGAATACGCTTACTTGAATGAAAATAAATTCTAGCTGTAATTAGCAAAGTCCTAGAGATAGATTTTCATTCCTTTCGTAGTGTCTGAAGGACAATTGTATTAGAGAAAAATTCAAGAATCATGTGTACCTTATATCGAGAGTTGCCACATTGAACCAAAATCTTTGTCGTACTTTTGTTTGCATCTAATGAAATACCTACAAAATGAAAATTATTGCATTGCTAGTTTTGTGGCTTCAATTAATGTACGTTACAAATATCGTTTTCCTTAAGACACTATTTGTCCCCACCAAACGAGTGATGCACCAGGTTAAACAAATATGCCTCCAAGATATAATGAAGTCGGGTGTTTAATATCGTTGTGTACTGACGATTGAAATCACAAACACTTTTGATGATAAGCCTGTCAAGATACAGTATTTCATCATTGTAGTTAATAGAACACTATTTTATTTATGAAAGAAAACAATATGATAAATGTGTTTATTTATGTGAGATAAGGAGGGAGATAACATTTTGACCTAACTCCCTAAATTGGTCAAATTTTTTGGATAGGAAATAAATTAAATGAGTGGCTTATTTATAATATGTTTTGTACAATTTCATAAAAAAATTGCAACCATTCATTATGATTTTTCATTTTGAATTGTTTTAAATCCAAACCATTGGATCCTTCTTGCAATCTTTACTTTTAATTTGATGATTCAAATCATACCTCTTTATAAGAGATACACCCCTAGATAGTAAGTTACAACCTTTCATCATGAATTTTCAATTTAAATGAATTAGAAATCTAGCCATTGGATCAATATCACAACTTCCATATTTGATCCTACCGTTTTGATCACTCCATTTCATAAAAGTCACATCTTATGATAAAAGTCAATGGCCCTCATTTAATTATCACACCAAATCGTATCATGTGATGCATTATTTTGAAAATAATTCACACAATCCCTTAACATTTTCAAAATCAATGCAATTTGAAAATGTCTTGCACAGGTTAGGAAATCTTTTGCATAAATGAAGGTGTCTTTCTATCGAACCTTTCACTTAGCGAAATGCATCAAAGTTAGTCAAGGTGGCATGGTAGGCATGATTTGGACCTTATTCAACTAACTAGATATGTTCCACACATAATCTTTCAATATGTTCGATGTTCAAAATCACTGACGCGTGTAAAGGTCTTGGGTCTATATCTTGGATTTTCATGAGTGTTTTAGTAACCAGCCAAGTTACACAAAGAACGATACCATCCTCGACTCTCATATAGGTAGAAGTGATAAGAAATGCCCTTGTAAAAGCATTCCAACAGAAAATCTATTATAAATCCATTTAAAGCTAAAAAGCTTATCCTTGTACATACAAGTACCAAGCACTGTCACGTTTGGGACGCATGTAAAATATTATAGTGCTTGCAATCACAATGCAGTACTAGAAATTAGACCTACAGCAATGTGTAAAAGACAACGTGCATTAGGTTCATGTTGTCATATGTCATCTATGGTAATGTGTAAAGAATGCATATTGTGAAAGGGATTTATGACAACATTCAAATGCATGTTGTTGAAAGTAATAAACATATGACAACATGCAAAACCAATTGTCCAAAATCAAGCTTTTAGCAATGTGCAAGGTTGCATATTGCTAAAAACCCACATTTTAGCAACCCATTTTAGCAACCTATAGACATGCACCTTATTAAAAGGTGGGTTTTTTATTTTTGCAAAAAGATTTCACTCTATTAAGGGATGTCTTCAATTTAAAGTTTCAGGGAATTAATAATATATAGCCTTGCATGTTACGTCTAATAATATGAAACCCTGCTCCTTACGTCCAGAAATGTGTAGGGCTACCATGAAAGTTCTTAGTACTCTCTAGTTGGGGCTACTAAGGTCAATAAGTAAAGGTCCTTTCATTATATATATGCTATCGATAGTTCTCTTCTTTCATCAAGAGAAGAAATGATCATGGATGTTAAGCTAATCATGACTTGGTTGCAAATCATTTTACTATCATGGCTATTATCAAAGCTAATTCTATGGAATCTTGTACATGTAGGGAACACTATAGAAACATCTTTTCTTTTCTTTTTTTTTTAATGTTTTAGACTTTGATTTCATTTCGTTAACTTGCTTTCACCTTTTTTTTTTTTTAGACCTTGATTTCAACTCCTCAATGCATTTCAATTTCAAAACTAAAAAATCAATAGACAATGTGCAAAAGACAACGCATATGAGGTCTATGTTGTCATAGGTCAATTACAGTAACGTGTAAAGAATGCATGTTTTGGAATGGGGGTTTACAACAACCTGCAAATGCATGTTGCCAAAAGTAGTAAACATATAACAACATACAAAACCATGTATGTTGTTAAAAATTAAGCTTTTAGCAACATGCAAGGCTACACGCTGCTAAAAACCCACATTTTAGCAATGTGTAGATTTGCAAGTTGTTAAGGGTTAGGTGTTTTATTTTTGCTAAACGATTTCACTGTATTAGGAGATATCTTCAATCTAGAGTGTAGTGGAATTAACAACATGTAACCCTGCATGTTACATGCAATAACATGCAGCTTTGCACCTTACATGCAGTAAGATGCAGGATTACCATGAAATTTCTTAGTGCTTTCAGGTTGGTGCTACTATGGTCAATAAGTTAAAGTCATTTTATTATGTATATGCCATCGATAATTCTCTTCTTTCACCAAGAGAAGAAACGATCATGGATGTTGTGCTGATCATGACTTGGTTGCAATTCTTTTTATTATCATGGTTATTATTCAAAGTTAATTGTGTAGAATCTCGTCCATGTAAGGAGTGCTAGTGGAAACATCTCTTTATCATTATTATTATTTAACAAAAAAAAAACTTTGATTTCAATTCCTTAATCTGCTTTCTCGCTTTCTTTTTTTTTTTTAAGACTTTGATTTCAATTTCTCATTGTAGTTCAATTTTCAAAACTAAAAAAATCAATAGGGAAGAACCGATCAACCGTTTTAGTGGAGTAGGATATGATATAACACAAACACAAAAGTCAAACCAAGTAGAAACACAACCATGTGAGCAAATCCCACTAAAATAATCAAGTGAACAAACGTAAATCCATGCAGTTAGTTTCTTTAAAAATGATAAATCTGCATTTGGGTCAATCAATCAATGCATTGATAATTAAATTAATCCATACAACTAATAAGTACAAGAATTAAAAAACAAAAAAAAAGAAAAGCACCATATAAGAAGTAATAGTATGGGGAGCAAACACAATGCAGAGTCTAATCTGATTTGAGTTTAAAATGATATCAAAATTTTACCTTCAAAAGGGATTGATTTTAGTGGGATTTGCTCACATGGTTGTGTTTCTACTTGGTTTGATTCGTGTGTTTGTGTTATATCAAATTCTACTCCATACTACTAAGTTTTTAGTTTTGAAAAATGAAATGCAATGAGGAGTTGAAACCAAAGTCTAAAAAAAAAATAAAAAAATAAATGAGCAGATTGAGGAATTGAAATCAAAGTCTAAAATAGGGGAAAAAAGAAGATGTTTCCACAACACTCCCTACATGTATGAGATTCCATAGAATTAGATTCGAATTACAACCATGGTAATAAAATGAATTGCAACCAAGTTTTGATCAGCTTAACATCTATGATCATTTCTTCTCTTGGTGAAAGAAAAGAATTATTAATGGCATATATATAATAAAATGACTTTTACTTATCGACCATAGTAGCCCAACCTGAAAGCACTAAGAAATTTCATGGTAGCCCTGTGAAAGGATAGTCTCCAGCTCAAGGAGCAGCTCAAGCAATACTGGTAGCCAGAGTAGTCAGCTGCAGTCACATGGTGCAGCTCAAATGAGTTTTAAGCCACTAGCTTCCAGCTCATGTCATCCTGATCAACAACAGCTTAGTGGGTCCAGATAACATTCTAATGATCATAGTCCAGTGTTGATCAGCCTTGCTTATTTAAACAAAGTTGATGATATTAATGAAAAAGGTTGAGTTGGCAGTTTGTTAGTATTAATGGACATGTGTAGGCTTGTGATTATTTATGATTATTGTCGGTTAAAGATTATTGGCTATGATTGTTTTGCTCTTGTATATAAGTGTCTAGATCTGTAATTAGTTCAATTAAGGAAAAAGCAAAATCAGTTTTCTTAATCAATACATCATTGAAAGCAGAGCTTCAAGTTCTACATTGATTCACCATTACAGCTTGATTTCAACAATATACATGGTATCAGAGCATACTGGCCAACATCAAGATGTCATCTGATTCTCAATCTTCATCTATGCATCAATCAGATCCAGATTCTTCCATCGCTTCGATCATGGATTTCCAATCGCTAGTCCAAAACGTTAAACTTCAATCTACCTATCAAGCTTAACAAACTCAACTACGTCAATTGGAAGGCTCAAGTAACAGCAGCCATTAGAGCTCTGGAGTTAGAAGACTTTATCACTGAAGGCAAGTCTGCACCTGAACAGTTTGTGGAAGATCTTGATGAGAATGGTGTTGTCAAGTCAACGAAGATTAATCTAGAATTTAGAGCTTGGAGGAGAGCAGATCAACTTTTGCTTTGTTTGCTTCTTTCAACAATTGGAGAAGAGGTTCTAGGTCAGGTAAATCGATCAAAATCCTCTTTAGAAGCTTGGTTGATTGTTGAAAGGTTGTATGCACAACAATTTGTAGTTAGAACTTTACAATTGAGGCATCAACTACAAACAACTAAGAAAGATTCACTTTCAATAAGTGATTACATTTTAAAGCTGAAGAATATCTGTGATGCACTAGTGATTGCTGGACAGGTTGTTTCAGATCATGATATGATACTTAATGTCTTAAATGGACTAGGGCATGAATATGATCTAGTTGTGGTATTGGTGTCTTCATAAATTAAAAACATGACTTTACAAGGTGTTCAATACCTGCTCTTGATGCATGAGCAACGTATTGAGCAGCTCAGTGCATCCTTACAATTGAATCTTGCTTCAGCAAATGTCAATCTTGCAACTAGTTTTGATGGTAATAAAAATCAACGAGGTGGATATCAAAATTTTAGAGGGCCTGGACGTGGCAGGAATAGAGGAGGTAGAAATGGGTCTGGAAGATGGAATAAGCAGAAGGTTTTCTATCAGCTTTGTTCTAGGCCAGGTCATGCAGCATTGCAATGTTTCAAAAGGTTTGACCAGAATTGGTTTGGAAGTCAAGGAAATCAGCAAGGATTCAACTCAAGCAATCAAGGCAGGTCTACTACTCAGGCTAATCTTGCACAAAATGTGATGAATTCAGCCTGCATTGCTTCCCTTGACATAGTGAATGATCCTTCTTGGTATGTGGACAGTGGCGCCACAAACCATGTCACTGCTAATCTTGCCAATCTAGCTATGCACTCTAATATAAAGGAAAGGAGAAGCTTGCAGTAGGCAATGGTACCAAGCTTCCCATTCTTCATATTGGAAATGCAATAGTTCATACTAGATCAAGACCTACAAGGTCGATATATCTTAATCAAATATTGCATATTCCTAATATTACTAAGAATTTGCTAAGCATCTCTAAACTGACAAAAGATAATAATATCATTGTTGAGTTTAATGGAGATTGTTGTGTTTTCAAGGACAAGACAACATGGATGATTTTGCTTTAGGGAGTCAACAAGGATAGACTCTACAGCATTGATTTTCCAACTCCTTCTCAGCATGACAGAACAACAATAAATTCTAATGGTACTTCATCTATTTCTCATGATTCAACTTCTGAAACTACTGCTATGGTTTCCTTCAAAAAGTCTGTAAATAGTTCTAGTAAGTCTACGTGTCAAAAGATGGCTCATCAAACATTATGTGTGTAAATAGAAATAAGCTTGATGCTCAACTTACTGCCAAGACAAATTCAAATCTTTGGCATGCCAAGCTTGGCCATCCAGCACAGCCTATACTTCAAAAGGTGCTAGGAAGTTTGCATTTTAATACTCATGTAAGTGGTGTACCTTTTTGTGACTCATGTAAGATGGGAAAACTACATAGACTGCCCTTTGTCAAACACGAGATATCTATAAAGGAGCCACTTGAATTGGTATATACTGACATTTGGGGTCCAGCTCCTTATACTGCTTCTAATGGTTGTAAGTATTATATCATTTTTGTGGATCCTTGGACAAGGTTCACCTGGTTTTATTCTCTAAAACTAAAATCAGATGCTCTACAATCTTTTATTCATTTTAAGAAAGAACAACATTCTAATGATCATAATCCAGTGTTGATCAGCCTTACTTATTTAAACAAAGCTGATGATATTAATGAAAAAGGTTGAGCTGGCAGTTTGTTAGTATTAGTGGACATGTGTAGGCTTGTGATTATTTGTGATTATTGTCGGTTAAATATTAGTGGCTATGATTGTTTTGCTCTTGTATATAAGTGTCTAGATCTGTAATTAGTTCAATTAAGGAAAAAGCAAAATCAGTTTTCTTAATCAATACGTCATTGAAAGCAGAGCTTCAAGTTCTACATTGATTCACCATTACAGCTTGATTTCAACAATTTACACCCTGCACGTTACTGCACATAAGGTGTAGGGCTGCACATCATTGCACATAACATGTAGGGCCTGCATATTGTTAATTCCACTAAACTGTAGATTGATGAGGGAGGATGAGGTTGTTTAGTGGCCGAATTTGGAGGCAACACATCATAGTTTGAGGAAGGTTATTATCTAAATTGGTGTTGCAGTTGGTGAAAGAGCTCAGGGTTTTATGTGTTTTTTTTTTTTCTTTTGTAATTGTCTTTTTTTTTTCGATTTAAATAATAATTGTCTCATTGTAGTTAAAAATATTAAAGAATAAAATTTTGATACAAATGAGCCAAAGCATATGCGGCATTCTTCAATGTTAACGACTTGGCTTGGTTTGGGCTTGAGCAAGTCGATCTTCTTTGTTAAATGAATCTTGATGATTGTTGTAGCATTCTCCCACCAAGCCTTTGACATCACTTGTTGGAAAAACATGTGCGGAAGCATGTCTATATCCACCACAAAGAAAATAATATTTAAAACTAAAACATAATATGAAATCTATCACAAAACATAAGAATTTACGTGGAAAACCAAACCATGGTAAAACCAAAATTTTCAGGACGACAAGACGAAAAATATTACTATATAAAAAATTATTACAACTACATACTCAATACTCTCTCTCTCCCTCTCTCTCTCTCTCACCCCAAACCTTAATTATAACTAAACCTTAAACTAATAACTGAGCATACCGAGCCCCAAGCCCTTAACCAAGCTCACTCGCTTTCATTCTCTAGGTGTCTCACTATATCTTGGTGTGTATTCCAAACAAAGAATAAGCCTCGTACCTATTATAACACGAGCTTACGTATCATAAGTAATCCAAACCCTTCTAGATGTTAGATAGTCCCACATTAGTTAAAGAAATGAATTTGTATTGGTTTATAAAGTAAGGGTAAACCTCCATTAATGAGCTAACTCTTTGTTATGGAGTTAGGCCCAAACCCTTTTCTGACATAATATCAGAGCTTTGGATTGAACTCTATCTAAGTTGCATAGCCCAAACTCAGTTGCATGGGTGTAAGTGGTGTCGAGCGGGCACACTGCATGTGAGGGAAGATGTGAGGTAGTTCCACATTGATTGAAAAAGTGAATTTGCATTAGTTTATGAGATGAGGGTAAACCTCCACTTATAAACTAGTTATTATGGTGCAGTTGACTCCAAGACCATTTTCTAACATTGTAAATATCTCTCCTTGCTCCCATAGCAATCTAAATAATATTAGAAAAAGAAATCTCGTTAAAAGCCTATTTTAGCTGAAATCTAAACCCGACATCTTCTTAGGGAATGTGAAGGCTCATTCAAGATCTTTTTATTGTGTCATTTTGCATTAGATCCCTCTCAAGCTAAACTTCCTAACAATATCTCATTCACCCAACATGGACATTGTTTGAACCATTTTCTCTGGATGATTTTCACTTATAAACGTTAATCGAAAAAAGAAAGTTCTCTTTTCATTGTTAGTATACTGATTGAGGTTGTTAATGAGTCTTATGACCATTGTTTTCATCGGATGTGGTGGCTCTCTTTTTCTTATGATTTTATTGTTTATGAGGAGTTAAATTGGACTTGGGATTGACTTCAATCCTTCACTTCCTTTTTTTGCATTGTTTGACCTAATAGACCTATTTTTAGATACCACTTACGGTGGAGATGATTCAAACCTAGAACATTATTAAACTAAATGAGTATGTTTTGCTATCAAACCACATTAATGGTGGAGGTGGCTCAAACCTAGAACATTGGATGGTGGTAACCTAACAATCGTTTGGCTAGCAATGATTGTTGCGTGCAGGCTAGTAATGATAGTTGAATTTCATGCAATATTAATTAAAACACTTTACAAATGATCCTGGAAGCTTACAGGATTTGTACCTGTTAGTTTTGCTGCAAAAATTTGTTTAAAAAAATCAATTATCAACTCTTGGTTTGGCTCCAAAGCGGAAAGCGGTATGCAAAACACAGTTGCCTCATTTAAGTCCCGGTCCTAAAAATTTCTAGTAAACAGGAGACAAAATTTGCCATAGAGATTCTTCAGTACTATTGTATATGCCCTCAAATACATATAGGTTACAACAAAATACGTAGTAACATATTGCCTCAAATACATATCGGCTAAGGATTATTTATTTTCCTTTCTAAATTGGCCACTTACTAATCTAAGATTCAACCAAGTAAAATCACACAAAAGGTGCCAACTAGGATCATCATCCTCCAACATCCTTCCGTGCTTTGAATTTTTAAGAAGTGGAGTTCCATCATATTTGCTCTCAGAATTCTACTCTATAGAAATTGCTGGATGGTTGAGCAAGATTCGTAGAACCATCTCCATGCTAGGCCTATCTGAAGGCAACGTGCTGGTACAAATGATTCCAAGTTTGAAAACTCGAGTCATTTCATCCAAGTAGTATGGTTCTTCAACCTCTTTATCCAGAGCATCAACTATAGGATTGCCTTCTTGAATGTGACGCCATGCCCATTTGGCAAGGCACGTATGTTCATCACCGTTGTTGGCTTCTTTTCCCGTTGTCAGTTCCAAAAGTACAACCCCGAAGCTATAGACATCTGTCTTCTCATTCACTTTGGCTGCACGAGCATACTCTGTAGCTCCAAGATAGAAACAAGGAAGTTTAGACAAAGACTCTACCATTAATAGAGAGATAAGAAAAAAGGGAGATTATCAACTAATAATTACCTGGAGCAATGTATCCAAAAGAGCCAGCCAGAGATGACACTGTTGCAAGTTCGCCCTGCTTGATCAAGATCTTGGCTAGACCAAAATCAGCTATTTTCGCATTGAAGTCAGAGTCTAATAGAACATTGCTTGATTTAACATCACGGTGGATGATGGGCGGGAAGCAATCATGGTGCATGTAGCAAAGTCCCTGGGCAGCTCCCACTGCGATTTGCATCCTTTTAGGCCATTCCAGGACAAAATTATGGACTGAGCCAGAGAGCGATGATGGTCGATTCCTCTTATGTAGCCATCTATCCACGCTATGATTTTCCAGGTACTCATAAACCAGGAGTTTTAAATTTTCATTCGAAATACAGCAAAGCAGTTTTACTATGTTCACATGCCTAACTCTACTTAGAATCTCAACTTCTGATAAAAATTGTTTCTCATGTTTTTGGTCTAAGTTTCTTTTATTCCAAATCTTTTTCACTGCAACACTGCCACCTGAATGATTGACATGAATGTGGTATACCTCTCCAGACCCGCCACTACCGATCACATTACTTTCTATCAACTGTGGCAGAATATCTGATTCTGTAAAATCCAACTTCTGGAAAGAGGTGATCTCCAATTTCGAATTGAATCCATGTTTTCTCTTGTGGTGAACTCTGCTCACAAAGAGTGAAGATAACAAAGCGAACAAAAAGACTGTGATCACAGTACTTACTATCAAAGCAAGACTTCGAGCTGATATTTTGCTAGATTTCCGGAGTTCAGAACTGCAGCTGTTGAGGTTTACGGATGAGCGAGTTGCACAGAGACCAGGATTGTTCAAGAAGCTATCAGCATATGCATCATTCTCAAACTCACTTGGGACTTTCCCGGAGAGATGATTCGAGGAGAGGTTGAGGAAGGAGAGCTCCAAGTGGCCAATTTGAAGTGGAATTTGTCCAGAAAATTGGTTTTCCGACAAGTCCAAACTGTTAAGGGCAGGTAGAGAGCCAAATGCCTCAGGAATTTCTCCAGAGAGCTGATTTCGACTAAGGTTCAGAAAAGTTAGCGACTTCCATGAGATTATATCTGATGGTAAGGAGCCAGAGAGTTGGTTCTGATCAAGCGAAACAATAAACAGAGAAGGAAGAGCTGTTAACTGTCGTGGAATTGGACCAGTAAGGAGGTTATTACTGGCCTCAATCGCCTGCAGATTTTTTGAAGAACTCACTCCAATCGGAATTTTTCCAAAAAATCTGTTGTTACTAATCTTAAGTCGAGTAAGATTCCACGGCATTTGATCAGGAAGCTCCCCTGTGAACTTATTGTTACTTACATAAATATTTGACAAATTCAACCCCCTCCACAATCCGGCAGGAATGTTCCCATCAAATTCGTTGTTGTGAATGCTGATACTGAACAAACTATCACAATTTCCAAGTGATTCCGGCAATTCTCCACTTAGAGTATTAGCATAAGCTGCTAGATCCATCAACACACCAGCAGCACACAAGTGTGGAGGAAGCTTGCCGGTAAGTTGATTGGACGAAACTTTGAAACTTTTAAGTGGTGAATATAGGCCAAAATCTGGAGGCAATGTACCTGACAAATTGTTGGAAAACAATCTAACATTCTCCAGAGCTGGAAGCCGGCCGATGCTTTCCGGGATTTCTCCAGACAACTGATTGAGGCACAAAAGCAAGGTTGTCAAATTTGAAAGTTTCCCGAAATCGTATGGTATTGTCCCGCTCAAGTTGTTCCGTGAGAGATGAATCTGTTTCAAGTTCAAAGATTCCACAACCCGAGGAATCTCTCCAGATAACTTGTTTTTGAAAAGATTCAATTCACTCAAATTCTTCACCATGAACAAACTTCTGGGAATTTCCCCTGTCAAATTGTTTATCGATAAATCTAAAAACTCAATCGCTGCCATATTGCCAATGGCTTCAGGGATTTCACCAATCAAATTTGTTCCAGACATCGACAGAGTCCTGACTTTTTTCAACTGTGTGAAATTTGAAGGAAACCTTGATGGCACAACTTGTGTATTATATGCCAATTCTAAGGTTTCAAGATTGTACAAGTTACCAATTTCAGGTGGGAAAAAACCATTAACTCATTCTGGTAAAGTGAGAGTACCCTGAGCTGCGTCAATCGCCCGATACTAGCCGGAATGTCAGAAAAGTTATTGTCCCCGAGATTGAGGTACAAGAGCCGAGACAAGCGATCAACATCATCAGGAATTGGACCAACAAAGTAGTTCATAGAGAGGTCCAGGTACTCTAGCTTAGAACAGCTGTAGAGAACTCTTGGGAATTGGCCAGGAATATAGTTGTATTGAAGGTTCAAGCCGGGATAGGTTCTTGAGGTCACAAATGAAAGGTGGGATTGTTTCGTTGATTTTCATATCGACGAGCTTTATTCCGGTGATGGAATTGTCTGTGCAGTTAATCTCAGGCCAGGAGCAGTGGGAGGTGGAGTTTGATGCAGTCCAGTGGTTGATAAGTGGTGGATCATGCCATTCCTGCTTTAGTTTGAGCAGGATTGCATGTTCTTCATCATAGAGTTGGGAGTTTGCATGGCTGAGGAACAGCATGAGAAGAGTGAAGTAGAGTAGGATTGGTAGAGATGTTATGGATTTTTTTGACATTTTGGGAGGATTAATTTGTTGCTTTGGTTACAACTGTGTTTTTGTAAGAGATGTAATTCATGGTTTGTTCTTCAAGATTGCTAGCAAATTGCATGAAAATACAGTAAACAATGGCAACTGGTCACAGTCTTGGAGTGTCACAAACGGTATGGACCGTATGGCAATGACAGACAAGGATGGTTAACCCCTTCAATCGATAAAGATGATTCCACCAAACAATTAAGCCCTCTTGTTTTTGAATTCCAAGTCTCTATCACTTGTTTGGTTAATTGATGGGAGAAAAAATTTTCCTTTTAACTCATCCCAAGTTAACAAAAAAATTGTTTTTCTTTTCTTTTCTTTTTTTTTTTTCCTCAAAAAATCATGGAGAGATTGACCAATTTTATAGTACATTATTAGTTAATCTTCTAGGAAAGTCCTTGCCACGCCTTTGCAGAACGAAGACTTTCGCAAGTGGCAAACTTTGACAATCTTTACAACCACGAACACCATCTATCAAATTGATCCTTTCGGATTTTATGCTTTTTAGGACTTTATAAGCAGTACTGAATTGAGAAGAAAATGACGGAATTATATCGTAATAAATAATTTCTTATTTGATGGAGCATATGATTTAATATAATTTAATTAAAATTATGTTCAGTTATTTCAAACAAAGTAAAAATATTAAATTATATATTGATAAAATGTATAGTAGTTTAATAATAAAATTTGAAATCAAATATGAAGTATTTTAACAATATATAATCATTTTTAATTAACATAATATTTATAAAGAAAATAATAACCATTATAAGTTTGCAAAACTCATGATAGCCGGTCAAAATAAAAATTAGAAAACCATCCTTGATCACGGGATTTGTTGGAATCCACCTTCGATGTGAGTTTAAATGAATTGCAGTGGATACATGAATCCGGTGGCTCACCAAGCTCCGGTTTCAAAAAATTATCCGTTACTTAAATTCAATCCAGTCCTATAACTGATCAACCGAACGGGGCCATGCTTGATTTCGTAGACAATAAGATCAATAAAAATGGCTCATAAATGCAACAGCGAAAGCCTAGTTTTTGCGTTGAATTTTCTACCCTATATTGCTTTCTAGTTGTAGGTGACCTATGACATCAAGGTGATGCCACATACATTTGAGGTAGTATACATGTAGGGTGCCTTTGTTACAGGAGATTGGATTCCAATCCAATGCCTTGTTTGATGGTTGTATTGTGTTGGACTCCAATCTCATATAACTATTTTATCCTACGGTGGTAGGTTAAATTTAACCCACCAACATAGGACACTTTTGTTTTGTTTTTTGTTTGTTTTTTTCTTTTTCCTTGCATTAATTACATAAAACATTATATTTATTTTTAATATTGCTTTTGCAAGAATTTCGTTGTAATCTCTATGTTTTTTAGAAACGTCTTATTTTTAAATATGAATCCGTTTATAGTGTTCATGGTCCTCTTACGTTTCAAAAACTCATCTAATTAGTCTCTCTGACGTGATCTTTAACAGTCAACATCAACAGAAAATGATAAAAGATACTTTATTAATAAAGTACGTTGTTATATACTTTATTAAAATATTAAAAAATAATTTATTGTAATAATAATTATAAAATAAATATTATTTTACAAATTAATTTTAAAGAGTTAGATTTTACTTTTCAAAATAATATTAAAATAGTTATATTTTATAAAAATAATATAATACATAATTATTTCTTGTCCAATCTCATAATAGATTAAACAATTGACAATACTATTTTTAATCCAATCTCATATAGTTCCAAATACATCACAACATTAATTTATCCAATCTAATTCATTCAATTAAATTTTATTAAATAATTCAATCCAATCTCACATGTTAAATGAGGCCTTAAGGCTGTACTTAAATTTATGCAAAACTTATCAGGAATTGGATCATTTTGCGTATCTATAGATGACTAAGCTCCTAGACTTTGTTAACATCTCATGATTTATTAAATTGGTTATTCAAATAGCTCTTCAGATGACACATGAGTTTAGTCTCTTTTACTCTCTAACTACTTTCAAAAAATTATAAACAAAAATTAAAAAAATCCTAATTTGAGATCAGGGTTAATACAATACATAAACACCATTTGAACTATTTTTATTCTGAAACACAACTACTGTGACTAATGACACTAAATCGTTAATTAAGCCACAAGTTCATTTGAAGCATAATTTCTCCTCTACATTACTTAACCTATACACACGCTATTGTCTCTACCATCAACTTGCTAATTGCTAGTAAGAATTGCAGTCACTATTTTAAAGTACATACCGAGGCATCACCTTAGCCTCTAAGGTACCTCAGTAGGGGAGAACCAAATGAAGGTCATCTCAATTGCACAAGATGGTTGTCTCAAATTCAAGTTGGGTTGACTCGGACAAGTCAACCCTGAGATGGCTCGAGTCTGAAACATTAAAAATTAAAAAAATCTAAAATATAAAGATCGACCTACCCTTGCTCTTTCCATCCTTCTTCAAAACTTTTCTTTCTCTTCCTTCAAACTAGCAACCCAACCTCTCTCTCAACTAATTAGCAACCGAAGGTCTCTTTCTTGTCAACAAGTAGCCCAAGCTCTCTCTTTCCGCTGACCAACAACCGTAGCTATTCCAATGCACCAAATGATCCATTCAACTATATTTTTATCTAATATTTTCGTTTCATTTTATCTCTTTATTTCCATCTGCATATCTAACTATTTCTTTTTCTACTTTGTTTCATCTTCTTCCTCTTTATCTCCATTTTCAATTTCTTCTTTCTCTATATATCTCTCTCTCAACTACTGCTTACTTTGTCTATCTCTACCCTCTTTCTACTTTTAACCCAAAACTCCATTTTCTTTTTCTATCTTCTCATTTCCCTACCTTGTCCTCTTGTATTCTCTTTAGCTCCCACTCTCTTTACTTCATCAGTTTGGTTTCTCTATTACTCTTCTTCTTCTTTCTCTTTTTTTTTTTTTCTGTTATCTCTTCCTTCTTATCTTACCTTCACTCTTTCTTGGCTCTACTCAATAACTTCAATCTCATCCTTTTATTATTTACTTTATTTCTTCTCTCCTCTAATTGCCATCCCCTCTCTCTCTCTCTCTCTCCCCCTTCTTTTTCTCTGTTAATCTCTCTCATATCTCAACTGACTCATCTTTTCTCAACTTCTTTGTCTACCAAACAACTACATCAACAACAATGTTGTTGTTTTCTGCTTCACCAAGCAACAAAATCAATTAGAAACAAAAATATGGATTGTTTTAAGCCAAGCTTGAAAACCAATTGGATTTAGTATGAAGTTTTAGGTTAACTTGGGTCTAGGCCTTGTAAAGTAGGTCCCCAAAGATTAGAATGCACAAGCTTAAGAAGTTGAGTGATGACATTCAGAGAGAGAGGAAAAGGTAGAAGACGGACCTTTTTTAAATTGCAAGATTCACAAAAAACAAGAGTAGATATATATTTATTAAAATATAAATTTCCAAAATGTTTTCAGAATTGAAAAAGCTAGATATCCAACCTTCATACGCCAAAGATTAGAATTAACTTCTAGCTGCTATAGTAGTATCAAATACAGGCCTAGTAAACTATTTGCTACAATTAACATGATTGAAACAAGTGCTTGGTTTAATATCAACATCAAAGAGGACTTAGATGGACAAACAGACATAAGTCTACTAGATGTAGTGTACTTGAGTTGAGGAGGAAGATTAGTGATTTCAAGTTTATATAACCCATCCTTAACCAAACCTTAGAATAACACTTTATTCGTAAGATTGTCATTAAAAAATGATCATGATAACCCTCAGCAACTCTATGTTTGTCTTTAGTAAGAGAAAAGATGCTAAACAGATTCTATTCAATTTTAGGAACATATAACACATTATTTAAATGCAATTAAGGATTTATGACACTGAGTTTGTGTGGGATGAAAGGACCTTGATAACCATTTTAATTAGCACCTTACCAAGATGGATTATATAAAGTTTCAAGAGAAGCAACAGGCAAAGGATTGACAATTATTATATATAGTGAAAAAGAGGTTGATATGTAAGCACTTGCATATGCTTAAGGTGAGCATGAGGTTGAGGAGAAAATTTTGAGGCTGACCTTGATAACCATTTTAATTAGCACCTTACCAAGTCTGATGAAAATATTTATGACATTGTAAAGTATAGTGTCTTGCTTTGTACAGCCTTTTTGCTGTTCCATGTGCCTCCATTCTTGCCTCTTTTACAACATCCTAGATTACTATTCCTTCCACTATTGTGGTTTCAATTCTTAGATTTGAACAATTATTATTAGAAACAAAATGAGTTGCTACTCTAGAAACATTAATGTGAGAGGTAGTATTCAAGTTTCCATGCCATTGTTTATGGACCATGAGTAGATATTGTGCTTCTTAGAACGAAAATTTGTTATGATGAATTTGATACAAAACTGGGTCATAATTATGACCAAGTCTGTTCAAAACCATCACTAAGTGTTTTGAACTTTGTAAAATAATCTAAGATAGTAAAAGTGATCTTTTTTTAAGATTTTGCAATTAAGCTCTTGTCCATGGACTTTTATAAAAACAAGATTTCAAGTGTAGTCCTAATCTCTAGGGTGGTAAAACATTCAATTATATCCTATGAGTTCTTGATTGATTGTTGATAATAGCCAACTCAACAACAGTTGATCAACTCTTATTGAGGTTGTGTATTTTGGATTCATCACCAACTTTTTCTCTAAATTTGAAGACTGCGAAGTCAATTAGCTTTGCAAGACTTGCTTTCAAACCTAAGATCCAATCATCAAGCTCAAGAGCTCTTACTACAAGAAGAACTTGTGCCTTCCAATATGATAAAACAAAGATAAATACTATATATTTCATTATATCATACAATGTACATACTCTGACCTATTTATAGGCTAAAGAGGAAAACAAAAGAGGCAAGTAAATAATTTATACAAGTCAACTGGAATAATATAATCTATAATTGTAAACTAAATATGTCATAATAATAAACAATGATGGTGATAACTAATATGGTAACATCCCTCCATAAACTCAAGATGACGAGATGGATGCAAACTTGAGTTTAGAGATCATTTCATGAAAGCATCTAAGATGATGAGCTTTTTGTTAAAATATCGGTAGGTTGATCAGCAGAAGAGATTGAGCAAAGTTTAATAGTACTCTGATGAACATGTTACTGAACAAATGACAATCTATTTCAATGTGTTTGGCATGTTCATGAAAGACAACATTGTGGGCAATTTGAATAGCACTATGATTGTGGCAACAAAGAGAAGTAGTTATGTTATGATAAACTCTCATCTATGTAAGTAGCCAACATAACCAAACAAGTTCTTGAATAGTATCAATGAGGGCTTGATCTTTAACCTCAATATTGGATCAGGCTATAATAGTTTGTTTTTTACTACTCCATGAGATAAGTGAATTGCCAAGAAAGAAGCATAAACCAGTAACTGATAGCCGATCAGTAAGATTACTAGCCCAATCAACGCTTGAATGAGTACATAACTTTAAAGAAGACTGAGAAGAAAAGTGAAGGCCATAAAACATCATTCCCTTAAGATATCGTAGAAGATGAAGAACGACAACAAAATGAGTAGAATGTGGAGCAAACATAAACTGATTGACAACATAACTAATAAGCTGTAGATAAAGAGTAAGATCACTAAGTGGTGTGCCTTCGAAAGACATGAACTTAATATTAGTTTCCAAGAGACTAGTACTAGTTTTACTATCAATTAAGCCAGCACATACATTAGAGTCAGAGAAGATCCGAAATATATTTAGCTTGTGAGAGATAGTATCCATTAGAGTCAGAGGAGACCTCAATACCAAGATAGTAACTGAGAGAGCCAAGATCTTTCATCTCAAAATGTTGTTAGAGAAAATTTTTAAGTTTAAAGATGCCAGTAACATTATCACCAACAATAATCATGTTATTCACATAAAGTAACAAGAAGACAAAACCACGATAGGTCTTGCGAAGAAACAGAGCAGAATCATAAGAGTTGGAGGTAAAACCAAATTGTATAATGGTGGAAGAGAATTTGGCAAACCAAGCTCTAGGAGCCTATTTTAGCCCATATAGTGCTCGACAAAGATGACAAACCTTGTGTGGAATGTGAGGATGCCCTAAGGATGGTTATATATATATATATATCTTCAGTAAAATCCCCATTAAGAAACGTATTTTTCACGTCTATTTGAAATAAGTTCCACCGTTTGATTGTAACGACTGCTAGTAAGCTATGAATAGATGTAAGTCTAGCAACTAGTATAAATGTCTCCTCATAATCAATTTCATAATCTTGGGTAAAACCTTTGGCCCTGAGATAGGCTTTATATTGTTCAACAGACCCATCTGACCATTTTTTGATCTTTTATACCCATTTACACCCGATGGTAGATTTATTAGGAAAATGTCAACTATGTCCCAGGTGTGAGTCTTCTCAAGAGCTTGCAATTCTTCAGTCATAGCTTGCTACCAAACAAGGTTAGTGCTAACCTCTTTATAAGATTAAGGCTCATATAAAGAAATGATGGTAGAGAAACATTGAAAAATATCAAAAGGTGACAGGTAGTTTCCTTACCTTAGTAGAATGTCGAGGAGGAGGAGCAGTGAGATTTGGCAAGAGGACTTTGGTGTAGGATAAGAATTAGCAATAAGGGAGATTGGGCAGGAGGACTTTGGTACAGGATCAATAAGCATGTGAAACTGTTCAAGAATCAGTCGGATAACATCAGAAGCATCTGTTTGAGTCTCAGGAATACTTGAATCACTGTTATCAGGAAACAAAGGAACTAGTAGGATCTATAAAGAGTTTATGAGAAGAAGTATGAGATGTGTGAAATTTGGATATGGGTGAAATCATCTTATGTTCCCAAAATATAATATGATGAAAGACATGAAGGTAATTTGAGATAGGGTCCCAACAACGATAACCTTTATGCTCAATGCTATAGCCAAGAAAATAACATAAACAAGTTCTAGACTCTAATTTATTTCGTTCGTGAGGATGAAGAAGAACGAGGTAAGCACATCTAAAGACTTTGAGATTTTGATAGTTAGATTGAGTGACATACAGTTGTTTATAAGGAGTTTGATTATTAATGACAGATGATAGAACACGATTGATAGTATATACTACTATTAATAGCAGCTTTTCCCTAAAACTTTTCAGGACAAAAGACATATTAAAAGTGCATGAATATTTTCAAGAATATGTCTACGTTTGCATTCAGTACGACCATTCTGTTGGGATGTACCAGGACATGAATGATGATATATAATGCCTATTTGACTAAACAAATTAAGAAATGCAATATCCCGATATTCCATGGCATGATCAATATGTAAAACTTTGATAGATTTGGAAAACTAAGTTTGAATCATTCGAATAAAATCATAATAAATTTTAGATAATTCAAACCTATTATACATAAGATAAAACCGTGTATAACGGGAATAGTCATCTACAAAGACAATAAAATACTTGGATCCCCTCATGATAGTTATAGGTGAATGTTCTTACATATCTGAATGAATTAAGTCAAAAGAGGCTTGAGAAATTGAATCACTATGATGAAAATGTAATACATGTTATTTGGACAACTGACAAAATAAGTAATTAATGTAATCGTCAGTTACAGGGTCTAAATGTCCATTAGACAATAAAGTACGTAAATGCCTAAATGAAGCATGACCTAACTGTGAGTGTCAAAGACTCAATGGTAAAAACGAAGAAATAGCAGCAGACTAATAGGGAGAGGAGACTTGTAAAGGTAGTTAAAGATGAATGAGCTCAAACAAACGTCCAACCTTAAGGCCTATCTCATGAATCCTTCTCCATTTGTGGATCCTATACATGACAACCAGAATAAGTAAAATGAACATCAAAACCAAATTCACACAATTGACCCACGGAGATAAGATTTATAGTAAGTTTAGGAATGAAGTATTTTGTAAGGATAAGTTGTCTGTAGAGATATGACCTATATACTGAACATACATGGATGAGCCATTGGCTATAGAAATGACAGGTAAAGAAAAAGATGATGATTGTATAGAAAAATATGTAGGATCAAAGGTCATGTAATTATAATAGGTTGAATCAAAATACCAAGAGGAATTACCTACTAACACGAAGGAGCAGAAGTGGATGGATTACTAGATTTGGAAATGATTTGATGGAGCATGGATGCAACATCAGTGAACCAAGATAGAAGAGGAACCAACAGTAACCAGTGTGTCATCAGCTATAGTCGTAGGAAATTACTGATTATTTTGAAAAGGTTGAGAGAAACACTCTTAGATTTGGTTGAAAATCCTCTGTTATTAGAATTTCAAGAACAATCTTGATTGTGGGGTCATGGTCTAATTTTGTGGTAATGCTTACAACGTCTGATAGAGCAATGATGAAAACCATGTCCTGGCAAGTTGCAATAACTGCAAATTGATTTCTTCCATGAATTCTCCATAAATAAACCTGATAAAATAAATAAACCCCAATGATATAAGAGAAGCCCAAAATATTATCAAGCTCAAATAATAAACAAACTTGAGAGGCCTAAATAGGAGCGGGCATATTAATTGAGACTGAACTGACCCAAATCGGCTCGACCCGAACCAACCCGAAAATGTCGGGTTTCATTTATGGTTAGGTTGGGTTGGTTTAAAATGTAAAAAGCCGATTTATTTTGGTTTCGGGTTGGTTTGGTTGGTTTGGGCTGAAAAAACTCACCCAAAACCAAAACCAACCTTCAAAAAAAAAAAATTATAAAAGCCAACATTTTTAGTCATCTCATTTCAACCCTAGCCAACCTCTACCTTCTCACTGTCACTTTCCTCATCTCCTATCATCCACCTCTTTCAACTTCTGTCTCTTTTATAATTCATCACCAAACTACTAAAACACCCACTTCAAGTCCACGCCCACTTGGCATCTTTTTGACAACTGTTATATCCTTTGGTTTAGTGTGAAGTGGTGTTAGGATTATGAGTTAGAGTTTGGTGTGGAGTGGTGGTGGTGATAGGTTAAAGAGATGAAGTAAAGAGGTGGCCATGAAGGTTAAAGAGTTGCAGGTGATGATGGTGATGATGGTGATGATGGCTGTAGAAATCAAACCAAAGCCTGGGTTAGTTTTTGTTTTGAAATTTGGAATATTTTTAGTTTTTCAACTGAGTATTTACTTTCTATTTTTTGAAAGAAAAAATTGCTTGAATTTGTTGGAGATTGACAAATAAAAATCTAGGTTTTGTTAGGTTGGTTTTTGTTTTGATTTGTGGAATATTTTTGGCTTTTGGATTGAGTGTTTACTTTGTACTTTTTGAATTGAAAAATGGTTTGAATTTGTTGGAGATTGACAAATAAAAATCTAGGTTTTGTTAGGTTAGTTTTTGTTTTGATTTGTGGAATATCTTTGGCTTTTGGATTGAGTGTTTACTTTGTACTTTTTGAATTGAAAAATGGTTTGAATTTGTTGGAGATTGACAAATAAAAATCTAGGTTTTGTTAGGTTGGTTTTTGTTTTGATTTGTGGAATATTTTTGGCTTTTGGATTGAGTGCTTACTTTCTATTATTTGAAATAAAAAATTGCTTGAATTTGTTAGAGATTGACAAACAAAAATCTGGTTTTGTTAAAGATTGAACCAACAATTTTGTGTCGAATTGTAGAAGATGAATAAACCCAATGAATGTGATTTTGGGTCCTAAACCGACATAGACCGAACCGACCTAATGCAAGTCGGTCTATATTGGTTTTTGCTATGACTTCAGGGTCGGGTGGATCTGTATTTCTAAAACCCAATCCATGTCGGTTCGGGTCGGTTTTGGCAAAAACCGACCTGACCTGACCCGTGCCCACCCCTAGGCCCAAATAAGAGTCCAATAATTAAGCCCAATAATTTAGAAATTAAGCCCACTAATGTAAGAGTGAAACTTGGAGCACCACATAAGTCAATAATCTGAGAAAATCAAAGAGGAGAACAAACCAAGGACCTGAGGACAGCGGCGCAATAGATCAGAGGTGCAAACCAGGTGTGACAGTAACGAGAAGAGACAGAGGCGATGCTAGTGTACGCTGAGCAATGGCTGGTGTTATTGTGTTGTTGTGATGGGTGGTGGTTCTGGCTTCTCTGTGAAATTGAGAGGAGACACGGCGTGGCAGTACAGACGTGGTGCGGCGGCAGCGGAGCAGATTCAGACTCACAACAAACCCACTATGGTGTGACAGTAATTGGCAGCGGCTGGTGTGGTGAACCACGACTGATATGGTGTGGTGCGACTGTGAAAAGCTGCTGTGAGGACCAGTAAATGAAGGATAGTGAAATAAAATAATTTTACAGAACCATATGTTCAGATACCATAATAAAACAAAGATGAATATTATATATTTCATTATATTATACAATATACATACTCGGACCTATTTATAGACCAAAAAGGAAAACTAAAAAGATAAGTGAATAATTTATATAATTCAACCGGAATAATATAATATATATATAGAAACTAAATATGTTACAATAATGAGTAATGATGATGATGACTAATATGATAACACAATAGATGTAGTTGTTTGGGTCTAGTCTGATAGACACATGAAATTTTAATGCCTTAGCAAGAGTGGTAAGAGTTTAAAATGGTGATGATTTCATTGATGATACTCTGAGAGTTCAATAGATGGCAGAGCTATCTGAATCAGAGTCATCAGACGCCATTGACATTTCGTCTTTCGTAATTAGTGCTCTTATACCACGTGATGAAAGCAAAAACTTTAATAGAATGAAACGTGTTTTATGAAATATCACACATAAGTGAAACAAAAAACAAAGAAAATTATGGAAGCCGTTAATGGCGCTTTAATGAATTGTTTCTTTTTCATTAAATAAATTAACAAGTAGTATAGTACATCATGGGTCATCAATAATTCTTAAAGTCTAGACTAGAATCTAAAAAAGTCAACTGTCTAGCATAACAATCTAGATAAGTGTCAGCTTTTAAAATAGGAGAACTTAGTTTAGTCATGCAATTTCCTCAAGAGGTTCTGATCACCTACACAAGGTTTCAGTATCACTCATCTTGAATATTATATAATTTGGTTAAGCAGTATCACTAATCTTAAATATTATAAACCAAATATGGAATGGTATGTGATAATGAGTTGGAAAGACACCAGTATTGGTAATAATAATGCTTTTTTGGCCCCATCACTAAAGTTATTATCATGAAGAACCTTTTTGTGCCAGTCTTCCATTTAGTGAAGCAATGTACACAACCAATATTATCGCATTGCCAAAAGCACTACGGTCCTTGAGGTGGCTTTTGTTTCCACCATATATCCATTCAATAAACAAGAGAGGAGCCCCAACACAAGTTACATCCATAGTTCAAGTAATTTAAGTAGTGTAAGCCATTAAAAATATCAGTTTGATCGCTACTCGATAGCTGAAAGAATTAATCTTATAAGAATAAGAATCTTATTGAATTAACTGATTCTAGATAAACTATATTTTATACGTCTTCTCTGCTAACTAAAAAGGAATTTTTTTTTTTTTTTTTTTTTTTTTTTTTTAATGAATGTCATAACGGCACATGCTGCCATGCATGTCAAGAGGAGTAAATAATCCCTATATCTTGATATATGAGACATGCATGAAAGTAAAGGAAGAGAGGCTGCCGCTGCTGCTATGTTCGGATGTGCCAAACCCAACATTATAATTTCAAACACATGGAATTACAGTGACAGTAGCCAAACTAATTTGACCTTCATGCCTCCCCCTCCCTATATATATATAGTCAAGTACAAAACAAAAAAAAAATTATATGCAGAACCAGTATCCCCCCATAAGACCTCCCCTACTCATATTTTCTGTCACATTTTTCTTTCCCAACATTTTACATGGCTTATATGAGCAAAATCGCACTTATCTTTGTTCTTGTGACAATTTTTTATTTACCTTCTTTGGACGGTAGAAAGGTCTTGAACATGGAGAACACTAAGGACCGTCCTCTTGTGGAGCACAATTCGGTTCCAAGTGTCCTTTTTCATTATGGCCCTTCATCAAAAACAGCTTCTCATAATGCCAAATCATATCAAATGACTCAAAACGGCCAAAGCATGGTTACCATGCTCGATGCCAAGGATGATCAGTCGATTCCAAGTCCTAGTGGAGTTGGCCACCATTAGTTCAATAAATTGTATTTGTTAGTCAAGTGTCATACATGTTGAGAGAGACAATAATGTCATTCAAAGTCATTAGTTGCAATCACATTCACTTATCATATATGTTTTATAATTCATGCTAATAAGAGTAGTCTTCTTCTCAACATGTGCAGTGTAAGCCCTAATGTAAGTAGTTACATGATCGTTGGGTTTGGTTTAATCTATTAATTAGATGCTTTACGTTGGGTCCTGTGTCGAACATGTACCCTCTTTTTCTTCTTATGTTATGAGTATATATCAGTGCACACTTATAACCATGAATGTCGTGAACATATATGCACTGTATATTATAATAAATGAGATTGTTTATTTCTCTTTGAGCTGTGGTATTCCCTGTCAACATTTGGATTAATTTTGTGCGTTCACTTACTTTCATAATCAACCTATATATATTATATATATTATTTATTTATTTGAACGATAATCCTATTTAGAGAGGGTACAGTTGTATCATCTATCAATTTAAAATTTAACGTTATCATAAAAGTTGTGGTGATTAGGAAAAGGCTACTCGCACTCAAACATTAAGATATTGAGTATTCCATACACCAAATCCAAAATTACGCTTAGAAAAAGACATCTAATATTATATATCTATTGTGGATATTTATTAAGAATTTAAATCCTTTACTAATCTGAGTTTTTTCGTAACCTAATTTAATCTCATGATAATCAAATATTATAACCAATAAATGATTAAGATATGATTATTTTCACATTTATTTTTTACTATTCATATGCTTCAAAAAGATTTAAGAAAGTTCAGATAAAATTTAAATCCGTAAATCAATTGATGTTTATATACCAAATTCCAAATTGTAGTTAAAAAGAAAAATTTCATATATTTAATGTGGATAGATATGAATTGAATTTACTGCATGAAAGTGTATTATAAACAAAATATTAATACCAAGTATGAACTGAAGTTTTTGTAGAACTTCAACCTAAATTTTGTAAAGTATAATATAAAAGTTGTGAATGTCCGCATTTTACTAGGAGCAGAAACTTATACGTTATGCAGTTTTTTGAAACTCTTATTATTAAAAAGATTGTCATAAAATTGTGAAATTTCGATATATATATCTTATACTGAAAATGACAAACTTTGAGACAAGATGTACAAAATATAATGAGGTTCTATCAACTCAAACTTTTCACCATCAAAATCATAGCATGGAATAAGAGGAGATTTCTGTATCTTAGTATGACTTTTAGTCTCAAATATGATAATTTCATGGAACAAAATAAAGCATCTTGAGCATTGTGTTGTTATCATTTCCAAGGCAAACTCAAGGGTGATAGGAGGAAATTGCACTAACTTCCCCTAACTTTATATGAAATTGCACTCCACTCTTAAGTATTGACTTAATTGCACTAACACAGCCAATCAATTCGTTGATTAACGATTAACCATAGTTAAATTCAATGATTTATAAAGTGCAATTACATGTTTTCCCTTATAATAATTCTTCGCTTTAAATTTCTTTTATTAATTCATAAATATTCTATTTATTAACTTATAAAAATATATAAGAATTATAAAAAATTTAAAAAATCAATGTTCCTACATCTGAAAATTTCCAGAGTCCTCTTCCCCAATCTTCAATCAACCTTTAATAACAAAACAAAAACACATAATTGAAAACTTTCTATATTCTCTACTTCAATCAAAGTCATCTTCAATCAACTTTATAAGAAAAACCAAAATCTATCAAATAACAACTTAATCTACTCCAAGAAGAGCAACACAACCTGAAGGAAAAAAAAAAAAAAAAAAAAAGAGGAGGGTTAATCAAATATGATCATGCTTCTAATGAAGATTTGATCCATTAATAATGACTTTTTCACCCTAGACTCTGACTCCTAAGTGGTTGCCACCATTGTTAGTTTCTTCTACTCTAGTTATAACTCATCATTCTACAACAAAGTCTATCTAGTCAACTCACTCCTAGTCCTCTATCCCTAGTCCCCAGCACCACCCACGCCTCATTGCCTGATTCTACAATCATTGTTAGTCCTCTCACCGCCCTTCCATCCACAAGTTCTCTCTCTAAATCCTCCAATTTCACTTTTTTGTCAAAACCTCCTCGTAATCTCTACTAAATCGGGCGACGGATGGTGCCCCATCTTCGACAGCAGCCACCCAAGTGAACGGGGTGAGGGCAATTGCATGGCCATGAGAGGTTTGGTAAAAATAGAAAACCGATGTGGTGAAAAAGATAACATTTTTAGTTTTTTATATTTTTAATTTCTTATTTTGTTGTTTTATTTTTAAGGGCTAATGTAACAGAAGCTTATTGAAAAATTAGTTTCTATTTTTTGTTTTGACAAAATTTTTTGTCCATTTAATGATATTGAAAAGACTAAATTATCACTACACTTTTCCTAATTAACATCAATTAAGCAATAGTCAATGGTTTGATGAGGTGTTAGTGCAATTAAGTCAATAACTTAAGGTGGAATGCAATTTCGTATAAAGTTAGGGGAAGTTGGTGCAATTTATCTAGTACAATATCTCTGGTATAGCATGATGATTTTTTTTTTTTTTTTAAGGTTTAGACATAATAATTGCAAATGTCCCTAAATGCATGTCATACGAGTCCCTACATTAATGAAAATAAATAGCTTATCCTGAAAAGTAAAGAAAATTATAATAAAAGTAAAATTAATAAAAGTAATGATTATTAGTGAATAACTAAAAAAATAAAATATACGTTTAAAAAATAAAAAAATAAAATAAATTTTGAAGGAACACATATAGCCTTACCATTAAAAATGCTAATATTTTTTTTTAAATAAAAAACAAACAAAGAAAAGGCCTTATATATATGGGATCCTCTTGGATACACATAAGGTATACATATATATAATAAGAAAAATGTGTAATTACACTTTCAAAATGTGTTATTATAATTTATTATATATGATTATAACTAAATATATGTGATTATAATGATTCAAATATGATTACATTCATTAATTATAGTCATAAATGTTTAGTTATAATTACATATAATAAATTATAATCACATACTTTAGAATACAATTATTATTATTTTTTTTCCTTTTTAAGTATATGCATACCCCAAGTATATGCTAGAATGTGCTATTTAAATAAATAAAACAAAATACCGACATATGCAAAGTTACAATCGTCTTCTAATGGTTGGCAAAAGTTTTTAATCATGACTATAGATTGGCAATTTAAACTAAAGAAAATAAAATTCGGAGAATTAGTATTCACCTTTTAGATTTTTGGGATGAACTAAAGTTATCGTAAACAATAAGACTTTAGAGAAAATGATAGTAATTTGATGAAACAAGAAAATTAAAACTCAACTTCCTGCGTGTATGACAACGATGCAGTCTCGCATATATGTAGAAGAGAAACAAGTAAAAGAGAACAAATATATGCACATCAGTTCATAGTTCAAATGATTAGCATACTTTTTTC
Organism: Nephelium lappaceum; assembly: GCA_021234005.1. NCBI lineage: Eukaryota > Viridiplantae > Streptophyta > Magnoliopsida > Sapindales > Sapindaceae > Nephelium > Nephelium lappaceum. Next base: position 26,579,273 of record CM037996.1, read on the forward strand.
TTACATTATGGTTTGAATCCTATCATGTGCATTTACGAGTAAGTGCTGAGAGTTTTCTTTCCTTATTGTGTGATTGGAGTTCAAGTCCTACCATGCATATCATTATACGTGGAGAATTTTCTCTTCTTTTCTTGGAAATAGATATCTCAGGGTGTTTTTATCTCATGATGCTATGAGAGTAAATTTTGGACTCCATATATATTATTTAACCTTGACAGGTTCTAAGCCACATATCTAGTATTTAATTTCAACAAAACATGGCAAATCCCTAATAATCGGTGTTAATGTATTTCCAATTCCTTGTAATTATATCACAATACAATTAACAATCATATGATAGTTGGAAAAATGAGAAGAAATGATAGGAAAATCAGAAGAATAGTTTCAGTTCACCAACACATTTAGGCCATGTTTGATAGGTTGTACTAGAGAGGAAAATTTGACCTTGATATAACTAAATCAGTACTGTCCGGTGTTTGATATAAGTATGTATCAGGATTCCTTAATCCATATAAAAGTTTTATTTAATCCTTACCTGACTATATAGTCCAGCCTATATAGACATTAGACTTACCCATTTTTTTGACTTACAAATTCAATTAATAAATTTTTTATTTAAAAAAAAAAATCATAAGACCACTGGGCCAGTAATTATTGTCCTATAGTATTAACCTACAGATTTTCAATTTTTTTCTTCTAAATATATTTTATTCTTCTTATAATTCTTTTTTAAAAATCTTATTAAGATTAATTAAATTTCATTAAACATATATTATGAGAAAAACTTGTGTAATTATAAAAAGGTACATATAGTCTTTCTTCGGTGCGCTGTTCCTCAATAGAAAATGAAAGCTCTCTTTTAGGTTAGGAAAACGAATGTACCTAATTAGAGATTGGACTTAGAAAAGTTCCATCATTGTGTGGACAAAAAGTAGAGCATACAAAAACCATTTTGGTTTTCACACTTCTTTTGGAAACATGTAACAAACAAGCATATTCGATTTGTTTTGAGGATTTAAAATAGGGGAAAACTTCATTTTAGTCCTTAAGGTTTCACGAAATATCAAAATTTTAAGCATCTATTGGAAACAGCTCTTTTAATCCCTAACTTTTTCAAAACTTTTCAAAATAGTCCAAACTGTTAGTCAACTAACGGTCAACAATGACAGAGAACATGGATGGAAAGGGTAAAATAGTCATTTCACGCAAGAGATTAAAACTATAAAAAAATTTAAAATAATTTAAAACATCAAAAATTACTTATGAAAAAAATTTAAGAAACTGAAAAAAAAAAAAATCTAAAATTTTTTTAAAAAAAATCTGATTCAAACACATGGTTTGATTGTTCATCAAACCCTTTTACTAACATCATCAACAATCCACTTCATCTACATTATCAACAACCAAAGAATCTTCAACATCATTAACAACATCACAGCATCATCAATAACATCATTTCCCACAACAACAACATTAAGAAAAATAAATAAAATTGTTTATCAAAAAAAAAAAAAAAAAACTTTCATCTGATAGCAGTTTCTGGGTTTGGTCGAACCCAGATGAGCTTCATCATTTGGGTTCGGTCGAACCAGATGAAACTCAACTAGGTTCGGTCTCATCTGGGTTCAACTGAACCCAAATGATAAAGCTCATCTGGGTTCGATCGAACCCAGTTGAGCTTCATCTGGGTTCGACCAAACCCAAATGAGCTTTATCATCTGGGTTTGATTGAACCCAAACCTAGAGTAACTCTAGGTCTTAATCGTACTGAATAGCCCTTCGAACGTCGTCCACGATCTGGTTCGCACGTCGGCAACTTCTCCATTTTTGCTCTTGGTTCGCACGTCAACCGCTTCTCCATTTTTGCCCCTGTTTCTGCCGCTCTACGGTCTGGTTTGATGATCTGGTGTGCACCAGATCGTGGACGATCGGGTTCGCACCAGATGGTTCACGATCTGGTTAGATCGTGAAACATCTGGTGCAATATGGTTCGCACCAATCGTCGAACCAGATCGTGATCTGGTTTGACGCATCAGTCGTCGAACCAGTGACGATCTGATCTGATTCCTTTTTTTTTTTTCTAATTTTTTGATTTTTTTTTTAACAGTTAATCTGGTTTATTTTATTTTGTAACCACATTATATTTTTTAAAATTTATTTTTATATCATGGACACGTGTCAACTTTTAATTTGATGAAAGATATGTAATATTTTGATTTCATTGAGGGTAAAACGGTCATTTTAAGTGATGAAGGGCAATTAAGTCTTTTTCATTTTTCTGTTTGGTTTGACTATCGGTTGACCGACGGTTTGGACTATTTTAAAGAGTTTTGGAAAAGTTAGGGACTAAAAGAGCTGTTTCCAATAGATGCTTAAAATTTTGATATTTCGTGAAACCTTAGGGACTAAAATGAAGTTTCCCCTTTAAAATACGAAAACTTACATAGAAAACGATAAAAGACTGTCGGCTTCACATTTGAGATACTTAGTTGGAGTCTTAGTAATGTCATTTTCAAACCGAAAATGAAGAATTCCTCACATGCTTTATATTTGTATATTGACAAACTCAAAAAGTCTAACACAAAATTTCAATTGAAGTAAATTAAAATTATAAAAAAAGGAGCTTTGATTAATGAATTGCATTATGAAGTGAACCTAAAAAATAAAACTAATAAGAAATATAAGATTTGAAAATAACACCCAAAAAAAAAAAAAAATGAATATTTTTGCGCCTTCCTTTAATCACTAACGTTTAGTTCATAATTAAAAGGAGAAGTCTATGTTGACAATAAAAGAAAAGGTTGTTAATTTCAAAGCTCACGTCCTTTTAATATTAGAAAAACAAAACACTAAATAAAAATGGTAAAATCATACAAAGACTGCTCAAAGCATGCATGAAAGTACTAGGAATATAGACGCTGCTACTTAGTTCAGATGTAACTAACCCAACATCCACTAACAAGTAAACGGGAGGAAACTTGCAACAACTTTATACACATCAAAGTATACTGCAGTAGTCATCCTCAGTCATCATGTATTCTTTTGCAAAATCCATCTAATTAAACAAGGTGGTCTTTAATTACTTAGCGTGTGCACTAACATTATTGTGGAGGCTTGACTTTAATACCTTGTGTGGTGTTTGTTTCGCCCCAGATATTTGGAGCATTAACCTCCTTCTTCTACTACTTGTTAGGCATGTAAGAATCCTCGTTGACCTGGACTTGAAATATTTATATACTTCCATCCTATGTACATCGATATATCCATGTGTCTGTATATTAAAACACCTTATGTCTTTTTATTTTTATTTTTTGACTTTAAAAGAAAAATGGTCCAATAGGTTAATGAAAAAAGGTCCAATAGAAAAAAATAGAAGAATGATAGCGGGCTAGAAACTGCAACCTGTTACACAATATTAATGACATCACCAGTGCAAAAATATATGATCTTTTAATAAAAAATATCATGTCATCGATGTTAAGAGAATTTATTTTTTATATGATATAAATATGATTTAATAGACAATCAAGTTAAAATGTGTTATCCAATGCTTCATAAACTTTTTGAGTTAATTTTTTTCAACCATAAAATTTTCTCGATTGCTAAACAACTCAATCTACCCCTTCTCTCACTATCTACCTCCTTCCTTTTTACATCTTCTACTCCCAAATAAACCACTCTACTGATAATCAAAAGCAAAATGTGACTACTTAATTTGTTTAATTAAACAAAAAATTAACGAAAAGTGGAAAAATAGGTTATCAATTGCTATTGCCTTCAGATCTTCTCCCTACTGCCATAGACTACGTTTCTCTTTCTCCGATGGACTTGAAAGACCTCCTTGAAGATACAAAGATGGAAACCATATTTGCGCATGTACTGGAGCTTAGCGTCACGTGAGACGGAGAGCGTGGTGGGAGGGAGAAATGATCACGATGCTCGAGTTAGTTTCAGCAGGGTCACCAACGGAAATCCACCAGGAGGCAAGACCACAACGATGCCATTTGCTGTTGACAATGGCTTAGGATTGTGTTTGATGCTCAAGTTCAGTCGTAGCCACGTCGTCGAGGGAAATCCACTAGGAGGCACGACCATGACGGTGCCATTTGCGACCGACGGCGGCTACTGTTGCTCTGGTGCTTCTAGTGCCATTTGTGGCCAATGATAGGTCTTGCTTCTAGTACTGTCTTTTGGTGCTACTTCTGGTGGTGTCTTCGATCAATGGCCTGAGACGAAAAGATTTTTTGTGAGAGAGATAGAGATAGATCGAGAGTATGCATTTGATGGGGATATTGGTTGGAATAAAAATTAATTTGTTGAGTCAGACAGTCCAACAAACCCTCTAAAATCAGATGGTTATGTTGACAGCCTCTATTTTTTTTTTTGTTTTTTACCACCTCAGCTTGACAATAAATTAGAGATGTTTCATCCATTAATGGTATTTCTTTTTTTTTGTTACTAGGACCTATGCAAGTCACTGCCGATACTCACTACAATATGACTTTGTAACGTAATCCGAATCTCTCCTCCCAGAATGCAAGAGAAGGCAACTCATACAAAGTGAAAAAATTACTTACACTATAAATAAAATTTTGTGAGTTGAACCCACAACTATGAAGGTAAAAGTGGGTGATCTTAATTTTATCATTGGACCAAAATGGTTTTTTTGGCATATTTTCTTTTGTGTATTCCCCATGAGATAAAGACATATTTCTATGACTTAGAACATCTTCAATACTTCCATGAATTGTGAAAAATTAATACGACACATAGGATAAATAAACAGTACCTAAAATTAGACTTCTCGCTATTATTTTTGTCCTTCTACCCAGGATTTTATTGCTTTTGCTCAATTATTGTGGACGTGGGACCTTAATGCTCCTCTACCGTTTTAAAATTAAAAATTTAAAAAGGAAAAACAAATTCTTTCCATCTAGATTTCTAACTCCAACATCTCTATCTCGATCCTTGGCTAGCACCTCCGTTGTTGGATCTTCCACTCGTCTTCTCCACCTTTCCGGTCATCTTCTCCAACATTTCCACCATCATGTCTCTCTCATATTTGTTGAAAAACAATCAATACTCTAAGCAAATTATAATACATAAAAATTAGTACACAATTTTAACAACACATAATATGGTATATACTGAATGAAATACACACAACAAACTGTATGTTAAACGGGTACTAGATCAAAACAAACGTACATTAATAATTACTTAATCATGTCAACGTTCCCCATTCCAATCAACTACTCACCAATCAACGAGCCATCACGAAATGTGTATTAATTTATGCCACCATATGTGGATGTACTCAAGTGAGATATAACATATTTATATGCGTACTGACATCTCTCCGTCATGTCCTAGATAGGCATATTATACATGATAAAGACACATACTAGATTTAATTCTTACTCTATCTATAACTACTTCATCACAGCATATTACACCACATAAAATACATTCTGAGTTTGAGATCTAGAATAAGAATTAAAAAAAGGATTAATTACCTCAATTTCATTGAAAGAACCCATCATTAACTCAGCAGATCTTAGCATACTTTGTGCCTCATGCATCTTCATCACCCTATCAAAAAAATAGTAGAAAGCATAATTGTAGAATCCCGAATAGTACCTTTGACAAATGAAGATTCAAATCCATATCATTGGACAAAGAAAAGTCAACTCTCCATTCAGTGGTTCTGAGGCATCAGCAACATAAGATCCACCCAACCAAGATGCCTAAAGAAATAAATGAAATCAATTCCATATGAGAGTGGATAAGAACCAAGATTAAGCTGTGACTAATAAAATCGTGAATTTCTTTGTCTGTGTAATCTTCTAATTGTTCGTCCAAGAAAATTACTGAAACTTGATCATCTGCAAAAATAACTCATAACATTAACAAACCCTATTCGGTTTATATAAAGATAGTCAAGACTATGTAACAAACCCGGCAATCTAAGTATTCAAAAGAAATCAAGTAGTAGGAAGTTGAATATCAACTTTATCTGAACTGGGACTGATCTTGCTGCTATAGGCATCACTGAACCGAGTATTATCATGAACTTAGGATGTGCTCATGCGAAACAAAAAGGGACAGCGCGGGAGATAACAAGATGCTAGGAGGCCTTGAGCTATGTGCATGTGCCAACCATCATAAACAAATCAAATCAATACCTGAGCTGCCAATATCCTCTCTCCTGCAGTGGCTTTCCTCTCATCACTAGCCTTGAACTCCGCCAACAATCATATAAGTAATAATTTACAAACAGAAATTATTACTTATCATTCTTAATGATGTTGATTCTCTTTTTCGTTCAAGATCTTCCAAAACAACACATATATCACTATCAGTACTGCATCCAAAAACATCCCTACATTCATTGTGTATATTTTAGGGGTGGGTGGGGTTGAAGACAATAAGCCTAAAAGAGTTATCTTGTTGTTGTGCTTGTGAAATTCATTGATTCCATACCAATAGCCAAATTGAAGAATTAGTGTTCTTTTAATGTCTTTTTCATGTCTTTCAATTGGAGTAAATTGATTGTCCAAAAAAAAAGGCGGATAAACTAGGGATAAATTAAAGAGTTTTTAACCTAAGAAGAAAGGAACAGACATTTTTATTCTCACCTTGTATTATTTGCTATACATGTTCCTAAAAACCATTTTTGATCAACACAGATTAACCAACCTTTCTGCTTTAGGGAACGGTATTAGTAAAATATCTCCAATATACTAGTTAACACTCGAAGATAATGGTTAGAAATTTGAAAATGGTACAAAAGAGAGATTAATTCTTGAATCCCATAATATTTGAGATAAATAGGTCGAATTCAGTGAATTAAAAGAGTGAAAAAGTAACATGGTTTAATAAATTAGTTTTTTCTTGTTTTTCTTTGTGTTTTCTTTTTTTTTTTTTTTTTTTGAAAGTAAACTAGTCTTTCATTTTTGTTACAAATATGAAATTCACAAAAGTCGATAAAGTTGAGGTCAATCCCTCTATAAGCTTTTCACATTCATGCCAATAAACTAATGAACTTGAACGGTACATGTTTCTTTTTCTTAACTCTCAAGTTTATAATAATTAAAAATAATAATAATAACAAAGAAAAAGGTTCACCAGAGGACTACCAAACTACCATGAATGAAAAGATTTTAAAATTAATTTAAGAAAAAAGGGAAAAGAGTTCAAAAATAAAAAATAAAAAAAGGGAAAGCATACATGATTAGGGTTATTTTAGGACTTCATGCTGCTTTAATTCAATTCAATTAGGTCAAACAAAAAATTTTTTAGAACATAAGGAGAAAGCTGTAATATTTGCAGCCGTCTTATCATGTATGTACTTCGCTATCATTTTGTGCTATAATTATTGATAAATTTATTTTTCAGTAAATTTAGCAAATGACATCATAACTACAAGGTTTAAACACACAACTGATATATAACTTGGGGCAGACCTACATTAAGTCCAAACGAGGCATGTGCCCCCTGAAATTTTTTGAAAATTAATTAAATATATAATAGTAGTCACTATATATTTAAAAATATAATTGAATTGTTATATACAATTGTCAAAGTGTAAGTGTGTTGATGGCATGGAGTGTGTACAGTTTGTGGTAGAGTGGGGCTTCCATTCTGTCCCCTAACATAATTGCAGCCTTTTTGCTTTTTTTTAAAAAAAAAAATAATAATAATAATAAATAATGAAGAGTGCTGTGGTGGAGGTTCGAAAACACAGAGCATAATGACTCAAACCAAGTAGACCAACCAACAAATTTGTGCAAGTGTGACTTCTCCATATGTTATTCTAATTGCAAAATATGCACAATTCACTGATTTTTCTTTAATCTTTCGGTCTTTTGGATTTCTCTCACGTTTCATTTATTACTTGATGAATATTGTGAATTTATTTAAATAAGTTGTCAAATATTTATATTATTTAAAACTAAATTAAAGTTTTTTAAAAAATATTTTGGAACTCCTTTTATTCTTATGTTCATGATGTTTAAATAAAAAACAATAAAGTTTAAATGAAGAAGAGTGAGCTTGTGAGAATTAGCTTCGGAGATTCGTAAGGAAAAATGAGATTCATGAGTGATAAAAAAAGAGCAAATTATAATTATTTTTATCTTTAATTTTTATTTTATTTGACTTTGTTATGAGGTGCCCCCTAATATCAATATCTAGGTCTGCCACTGTATATAACTAGTTGTTACATTACAATACACTTTATTATTAGCTACAACTTTATCAATATGCAAATTACCAAATTCGTTTCAATGACAAAATTATAACCTCACATGTCTTTATCACAACATTCACACAAAAAATGTTACGCTGTACAAATATTATGTCTCAAGTATCATGTAAAAAACTTATTTACCATATTAAAAATAAAATTACAATTCTTAAAGTACTATGTGTTACAAATATTTTGTTGAATCACATTAAATTAAATTTTTAATTCAAAATATATTACATCAGAAACATTTTATGAAATTAAATAAAAAAAAAATTAAAAGTGTTAATAATGCAATATTTTAAACACTAAATCTATTAAACTAAAAATATCAAATCTAATACGTCACAGATATTATGCAAAATCCCAACAACATTGTCGAGAATTAGCCGCACATGCAAAGGTAGCCGTACCCTGTTATTGGTATATTACTCTAATCGCCTCCTATTGTTGCCGATAATATGCTGTCTTAATAGTCCATTTCAATCCTTCCACGGAAAAAGCAAGACGTAAAGACCAAACAAGGCCATAGATATCATGTTTCATGCACAGTGTAGCGCAGTGTTTTTAGGGAAACAAGCCTTTTTAGGTTTTTATATACTCCTGTATTTGTAGGAAGTCAACACGGAACATATATAGTAGTCCATATATTTACTGTGTAACACCATATTCAAAAAGAAGCAACAGTAATACACAACCTCATACATTATTGATCATTAATATCATTCTACACACTGCAGGTGCACGAACATTGTTGATGGAATCAAACATGCATATTTGTATATGCTTTACAACAAGAACTGCGCACATGGGTAAACAATTGCAGTAAAGTATTTAAGAGATCTAGACAAACCAAGCAAACTCTTTAGACATCCATGTTTAGAGGAATACATGGTGTCTAACTAACTAATAGTCTCTAATCCTGACCTGCTCATGATTTAAATGGCATAATATATAGACAAGTACAACACGTGACTAACAAATACAGTTTACATAAATAGTGTCTAATTTCCAATTCCAGGACTTGGAACAGACCGCAATGATCTGTCAACCACGGCATCGTGCATGCTAACCATTCTTCGGCTGTTCTGAGCCATTTGGAATGATTTAGAACTACGATGAGATGACGCTGTAGGACCATTATGAAGGACACTTGGAACCAATCTTTGCTCCACAAGATGGTGGCCCTTCTGTTTCTCCATGTTCAAGATTTTTCGACCCTCCATAGAAGGTATATAAAAGATTGTCACAAGAAGAAAAATAAGTGCAATTTTGCTCAAATAAGCCATCTGAAATGCTGGGTGCGAAATATATGAAGATAATTAATGAGAGGTTATATATGGGATATTTGGTTTGCGTTGCTTTGTATGCTATATATAGGGAGGGACAGCCCTTAAAAAGTCAAAGAAGTTTGGCTACTGTCAGTGTGACTGGATATCTTCGAAATTGTGGAGGGAATTAATATCTTGCAAAATTTTGTGCTAGATTTCATTGTGGATGTTGGGTTAGGTACATATAAACTAGGCTGCAAAATTTCTTCTTTAACTTACCCGCATATCTCAAATATCAAAATAAAAATATAGAAGTATCTTCAATACTCTTATAGATTGTATTTTGAATATATATATATATATATGTCATATGATCAATGTCAAATGATTTGCTTTCTACATGATATAGGTATCATTTGATAGACAATTAAAATAAAAAATTATTCTCTAATGCTTCTATGTATTTATATTTAATGCCTCTATATATTTTCATTTAATGCTTTTATATTTTCCATTTATTGTTTTCATATTTTTTTACTTTTAATTAGATTTGAAAATTTAAATTAAAAAATTACTGATTTGTTGATATGACTGTTTAATACACTCTCTAAGAATAGATCATTATGTTGACAATGTTTATTTTATTTTATTTTATTTTTTTCATTTCAACTTAACATTGATGAGTGATAATTGTATTTGGAAAGATTTATTTTAACTCATTGTCTATTCATTCCATATGACATGCAAATTTTTCACAATCTGTGAGAGTATAGAAAATGTTTTAAGAAACCTAATTGGACACTTAATGAGTGCCACACTCTGACCACAACTGTTTATTAATTTGCTCTTTTTGTGGAAGGATAGCCACACATACTATTATAGTTATCCATTTAAAAGTCCAGAAATATAAACAGATATTAATTTATTCTGAGTCCTCTGGACTTGCAAGTCTTATTATAAGAAGACAAAGAAAAAATATAATAATAATAATATTAGAGTTGGATAATTGAACTAAATTCTTGTTCTGAATTTAAATTGACAAAAGTTGAAATGAATTAGAGATAAACTATTGTGCTTACATTATTAATATTATGAATTTATGCTGCATCTTTCACCCTCGAATTCCATTATTGTAGGTTAATATATATATATATATATATTCTTCCAATTCTTTCAGCCATTGAGTTAGGTCAAACCTCACGTTTTTTAGGTTACATATAATGCAAAGTTTCAAGTGGCTACGCAGATTCCTTGAAGGTACTATTTGATTTGAGTTGGGGCTTTTCAATTGTTCAATGAATGGAGATTCCTTGAAGGTACTATTTGATTTGAGTTGGGGCTTTTCAATTGTTCAATGAATGGACTTATATAATGTGGAGCCACTTTAAAAACATTATTGGCTGCTGCTTTTGGGAACGCAATTATGGCGGTTGCGTACATTCCTTTTTACAAATTGCAGAATGGTACCAGCACAAAATTAGATTATGACTATAAACTTGACTAATGAGACCTACAATATTAACTATTTTTTATAGAGGGGTTTGTCCATCTCATCATCATTGGAAAACGCTTGATACATTGCTATGCAACATACTTATTGTTGGTGCCGAATCTAAAAATTTATATAAGATATTGCAGTAAAACATGGTATAATAATGCTAAGATTCAACTATAATGTAAAGATTATTAATTGACATATTGATACGTATTAGACTTATATATATACACACAAAGTAATTCTATCATCGGTACCTGTTAACTTTAAAAAATTAATAATCAAACAATATCAATTGTAGAATAGATCTAATTGACAGAAGCACGGAAAACATAAATGAAATTAAATAATTATATTATATTAAATTAATGAAATTGTACCCTTACATCAATAAATCAAAAGGTATTGACGGTAAGTTGATTAAGTTGACTTTAATTTCCATTTCTGTTTTCTTTGTGTCAATCTATTAGATTTAATCTATAGTTAAGATTGTTTGGTCTTTAACTTTTTTAAAATTAGAATGTACTGATAGTACAATTACTAATATATATATATATTTATAGTTTTTACAGTCAGTGCGTCCTAACTTTTAAAAAGTTAAAACAACCATCTCAATCATTTATTACATGCTCTCTCATAAAAAAAAAAAAAAAAAAAAACTCCCTCGTTCAATTCAGATATACTGAATGATTGAGATGACTGGTCCTAATTCTTTTAAATGTTAAGACAAATTGACCATAGAAGCTCTCTCTCTCTCTCTCTCTCTCTCTCTCTCTCTCTCTCTCTCTCTCTCTCTCTCTCTCTCTCTCTCTCTCTCTCTCTCTCTCTCTCTCTCTCTCTCTCTCTCTCTCTCTATATATATATATATATATATATATATTATAAGTTAATCAAGCTGAAGGCCTCTTAAAACCTACCGAATTTAAATACTATATGTATAACTCGAAAATTAACATTTATAGCACTATGAAACTCCCATAATGAGAGAGAAAACTCTCTACATATGATCGTAAACACGTGTGATAAAACTCAAACCCCTATTGTAGTTTATAGTATTACTATTTATTAAAATAATAAATACAATGTTAAAAAAACTACTAATTATTGACCGACAAAGTTTATATCAAATCAAAGTAATAGATCTAATTAATGAACTGAAGTAGTATAACACTTATATTGTAATTAAAATATTTTTTAAAAATAAAATAATAAAATCAATATTATCTTACAAAAAATAAAAAAAATAAAAAAAGAAAAATGAGAGATAAAGAAAAAAATTAAAACATCCTAATTTATTGACAATTTTGTTGCTACAAGTCTAGACAAGGAAAGTTCACAAATTAGAAGCTGGTTAAATAAAAAGATATTACAAAAATTGTAATAATAGAGTATAACAATTTAATAAAAAAATATTAGGCATTCACTAAATTATACCATAAAAATATAAATACATTATTTAAGTGGAGAATAAAAAAAAATAGTGGGTACATAAAAAAAATATTATAAAAAAAAGTAAAAAAAAACAATGCATTAAGCTTTTAATTTCTTCAAAAAGAAAATATACTTTTATATATATATATATATATATATATATATATTTGAGGTGGGGCACGGCTCCATGTGGATTCGCCATTGCTTATTGTGCCCACATCACGTGAGAAAGCGATTGCAATAGAAGATTTACGTGCATTCCGTGCTTTCTTCTCATACTAATTTTAAAAATTCAACATGAAAGACATTATTTAATATGAAATTTTTGGGAAGGAAAAAAAAAACACTTTTTAAATGTTTTAAAGGAAAAAAGAAAACTCATTCAAATGTGTTAATATATATATATATATATTAACTTGTAAGTATATCCTAAATTTCAAATTGCTTGAACAATCAGTTAAATTTTTTCACTGTATTATCTCTTTAAAAAAAAATTTCTCTTATTTAATTTAAATGTAATTAATGAATTTGATTAATTATCCTAATAATTTAAAAACTAATATTTATTAACCATAAAAGTTCTATATATGTGTGTATGTGTATGTATATTCTTATATATATATAAAACAATTTAAATAATGATATCATAAGTGGTATTAAAAGAAGATATATAAGAATATATATATATATATATATTCTTATATATCTTCTTTTAATACCACTTATGGAATAACCATTCAAAATATGGAATAAGAGGAGATTTCTGTCTCTTAGTATGACTTTTAGTCCCAAATATGATAATTTCATGGAACAAAATAAAGCATCTTGAGCATTGTATTGTTATCATTTCCAAGGCAAACTCAAGGGTGATAGGGGAAATTGCACTAACTTTCCCTAACTTTATATGAAATTGCACTCCACTCTTAAGTATTGACTTAATTGCACTAACACAGCCAATCAATTCGTTGATTAACGATTAACCATAGTTAAATTCAATGATTTATAAAGTGCAATTACATGTTTTCCCTTATAATAATTCTTCTCTTTAAATTTATTTTATTAATTCATAAATATTCTATTTATTAACTTATAAAAATCTATAAAGAATTATAAAAAATTTAAAAAATCAATGTTCCTGCATCTGAAAATTTCCAGGTCCTCTTCCCCAATCTTCAATCAACCTTTAATAACAAAACAAAAACACATAATTGAAAACTTTCTATATTCTCTACTTCAATCAAAGTCATCTTCAATCAACTTTATAAGAAAAACCAAAATCTATCAAATAACAACTTAATCTACTCCAAGAAGAGCAAAACAACCGGAAAAAAAAAAAAAAAAAAAAAAAAAAAAGGAGGGTTAATCAAATATGATCATGCTTCTAATGAAGATTTGATCCATTAATAATGACTTTTTCACCCTAGACTCCGACTCCTAAGTAGCTGCCACCATTGTTAGTTTCTTCTACTCTAGTTATAACCCATCAGTCTACAACAAAGTCTATCTAGTCAAATCACTCCTAGTCCTCTATCCCTAGTCTCCACCACCACCCACGCCTCATTGCCTGATTCTTCAATCATTGTTAGTCCTCTCACCGCCCTTCCATCCACAAGTTCTCTCTCTAAATCCTCCAATTTCACTTCTTTGTCAAAACCTCCTCGTAATCTCTTCTAAATCGAGTGACGGATGGTGCTCCATCTTCGACAGAAGCCACCCAAGTGGACGAGGTGAGGGCAATTGCATGGCCATGAGGTGTTTGGTAAAAATAGAAAACCGATGTGGTGAAAAAGATAACATTTTTAGTTTTTTATATTTTTAATTTCTTATTTTGTTGTTTTATTTTTAGGGCTAATGTAAGAGAAGCTTATTGAAAAATTAGTTTCTATTTTTTGTTTTGACAAAATTTTTTTGTCCATTTAATGATATTGAAAAGACTAAATTATCACTACACTTTTCCTAATTAACATCAATTAAGCAATAGTCAATGGTTTGATGAGGTGTTAGTGCAATTAAGTCAATAACTTAAGGTGGAATGCAATTTCGTATAAAGTTAGGGGAAGTTGGTGCAATTTATCTAGTACAATATCTCTGGTATAGCATGATGATTTTTTTTTTTTTGAAGGTTTAGACATAATAATTGCAAATGTCCCTAAATGCATGTCATACGAGTCCCTACATTAATGAAAATATAAATAGCCTTATCCTGAAAAGTTAAAAGAAAAATTATAATAAAAGTAAAATTAATAAAATAGTAATGATTATTAGTGAATAACTAAAAAAATAAAATATACTTTAAAAATAAAAAATAAAATAAATTTTTGAAGGAACACATATAGCCTTACCATTAAAAATGCTAATTTTTTTTTTTTAAATAAAAAAACAAGAAAACAAACAGACAAAGAAAAGGCCTTATATACATGGGGTCCTCTTGGATACACCTAAGGTATGCATATATTTAATAAAAAAAATGCGTAATTACATTTTAAAATGTGTTATTGTAATTTATTATATGTGATTATAATTATTAAATGTGATTATATTTATTAATTACAGTCATACATGTTTAGTTGTAATTACATAAAATAAATTATAATCACATATTTTAGAATACAATCACTTTTTTTTTTCCTTTTTAAGTATATGTATACCCTAAGTATATGCTAGAATGTGTTATTTAAATAAATAAAAAAAAATACCGACATATGCAAAATTACAATCGTCTTCTAATGGTTGGCAAAAGTTTTTAATCATGGCTATAGATTGGCAATTTAAACTAAAGAAAATAAAATTTGGAGAATTAGTATTCACCTTTTAGATTTATGGGACGAACTAAAGTTATCGTAAACAATAAGACTTTAGAGAAATGACAGTAATTTGATGAAACAAGAAAATTAAAACTCAACTTCCTGCGTGTATGACAACGATGCAGTCTCGCATATATGTAGAAGAGAAACAAGTAAAAGAGAAGAAATATATGCACATCAGTTCATAGTTCAAATGATTAGCATATTTTTTTCTTACATTATGGTTTGAATCCTATCATAGTGCATTTACGAGTAAGTGCTGAGAGTTTTCTTTCCTTATTGCGTGATTGGAGTTCAAGTCCTACCATGTATATCATTATACATGGAGAATTTTCTCTTCTTTTCTTGGAAATAGATATCTCAAGGGTGTTTTTATCTCATGATGTTATGAGAGTAAATTTTGGACTCCATATATATTATTTAACCTTGATAGGTTCTAAGCCACATATCTAGTATTTAATTTCAACAAAACATGGCAAATCCTAATAATCGTGTTAATGTATTTCCAATTCCTTGTAATTATATCACAATACAATTAACAATCATATGATAGTTGGAAAAATGAGAAGAAATGATAGGAAAATCAGAAGAATAGTTTCAGTTCACCAACACATTTAGGCCATGTTTGATAGGTTGTACTAGAGAGGAAAATTTGACCTGATATAACTAAATCAATACTATCCGCTGTTTGATATAAGTATGTATCAGGATTACTTAATCCATATAAAACTTTTATTTAATCCTTACCTGACTATATAGTCCAGCCCATATAGACATTAGACTTACCCATTTTTTTGACTTACAAATTCAATTAATAAATTTTTTATTTAAAAAAAAAAATCATAAGACCACTGGGCCAGTAATTATTGTCCTATAATATTAACCTACAGATTTTCAATTTTTTTCTTCTAAATATATTTTATTCTTCTTATATATATATTTTTTAAAAAAATCTTATTAAGATTAATTAAATTTCATTAAACATATATTATGAGAAAAACTTGTGTAATTGTAAAAAGGTACATATAGTCTTTCTTGGGTGCGCTGTTCCTCAATCGACAAGGACAACTCTCTTTTAGGTCAGGAAAATGGACGTACCTAATTAGAAATTGGACTTAGAAAAGTTCCATCATTGTTTGGACAAAAAGTAGAGCATCCCAAAAACGTTTTGGTTTTCACATTTATTTTGGAAACATGTAACAAACAAGCATATTCTATTCGTTTTGAGGATTTAAAGTACGCAAACTTACATAGAAAACGATAAAAGAGTGCCGGCTTCACATTTTAGATACTTAGTTGGAGTCTTAGTAATGTCATTTTCAAACTGAAAATGAAGAATTCCTCACATGTTCTATATTTGTATATTGACAAACTCAAAAGTCTAACACATAATTTCCATTGAAGTAAATTAAAATTAAAAAAAAAAAAAAAGGGAGCTTTGATTAATGAATTGCATTATGAAGTGAACCTAAAAAATAAAACTAAATAAGAAAATGTAAGATTTGAAAATAACGCCCACACCCACCCCACCCCCCCCACCCCAAAAAAAAAAGAAAAAAAAATTGAATATATTTAGCGCCTTCCTTTAATCACTAACGTTTAGTTCATAATTAAAAGGAGAAGTCTATGTTGACAATAAAAGAAAGGTTGTTAATTTCAAACCTCACATCCTTTTAATACTAGAAAACAAAACACTAAATAAAAATGGTAAAATCATACAAAGACTGTTCAAAGCATGCATGAAAGTACTAGGAATATAGACGCTGCTACTTAGTTCAGATGTAACTAACCCAACATCCACTAACAAGTAAACGGGAAGGAAACTTGCAACATAATTCCTCTACATCTTTAAACACGTCAAATTGTACTGCACTAGTCATCCTCAGTCATCATGTATTCTTTTGCAAAATCCATCTAATTAAACAAGGTGGTCTTTAATTAATTGGCGTGTGCACTAACATTATTTTGGAGGTTTGACTTTAATACCTTGTGTGGTGTTTGTTTCGCCCCAGATATTTGGAGCATTAACCTCCTTCTTCCACTACTTGTTAGGCATGTAAGAATCCTCGTTGACCTGGATTTGAAATATTTATGTACTTCCATCCTATGTACATCGATATATCCATGTGTCTGTATATTAAAACACCTTATGTCTTTTTTTTTTAATTTTTTGACTTTAAAAGAAAAATGGTCCAATAGTTTAATGAAAAAAGGTCCAATAGAAAAAAATAGAAGACTGATTGCGGGCTAGAAACTGCAACCTGTTGCACAATATTAATGGCATTTCCAGTGCAAAAAAATATTGGCTTTTAATAAAAAATATCATGTCATTGATGTTAAGAGAATTTATTTTTTATATGATATAAATATGATTTGATAAACAGTCAAGTTAAAATGTATCTTCCAATGCTTCACAAACTTTTTGAGTCAATTTTTTTCGACCATAAAATTTTCTCCATTGCTGTGGAACTCGATCTACCCCTTCTCTCACTATCTACCTCCTTTCTTTTTACATCTTCTACTCCCAAATAAACCACTCTACTGTTACTCTACTGTTAATCAAAAGTAAAATGTGACTACTTAATTTGTTTAATTAAAAAAAAATTAACGAAAAGTGGAAAAATAGATTATCAATTTCTATTGCCTCTTGATCTTCTCCCTACTGCCATAGACTACGTTTCTCTCTCTCCGATGGACTTGAAAGACCTCCTTGAAGATTCAAAGATGGAAACCATATTTGCGCATGTACTGGAGCTTAGCGTCACATGAGACGGAGAGCGTGGCGGGAGGGAGAAATGATCACGACGCTCGAGTTTAGTTTCAGCAGCGTCACCAATGGAAATCCACCAGGAGGCACGACCACAACGATGCCATTTGCTGTTGACAACGGCTCAGGATTGTGTTTGATGCTCAAGTTCAGTCGTAGCCACGTCGTCAAGGGAAACCCACTAGGAGGCACAACCATGACGGTGCCATTTGTGACTGACGGCGGCTACTGTTGCTTCTGGTGCTTCTAGTGCCATTTGTGGCTAATGACAGGTCTTGCTTCTAGTACTATCTTCTGGTGCTACTTCTGGTGGTGTTTTCGATCAATGGCCTGAGACGAAAAGATTTTTTGTGAGAGAGATAGATTGGGAGTATGCATTTGATGAGGGTATTGGTTGAAATAAAAATTAAGTTTACTGAGTCAGGCCGTCCAATAAACCCTCTAAAGTCAAATGGTTATGTTGACAGTCTCTATTTTTTTTTTTTTTTTTTGTCACCTCAACTTGACAATCAATTGAGGTGTTTCATCCATTAATGGTTTTTTTTTTTTTTTTTTTTTGTTACTAGGACCTATGCAAGTCACTGTCGAGACCCATTACGATATGATTTTGTGACGTAATTCGAATCTCTTCTGCCAGAAGGTAAGAGAAGGCAACTCATATAAAATGAAAAAATTACTTACACTATATGTGAAACTTTGTGAGTTGAATTTAGACTGTCCAACAAAACCTCTAAAGTCAAATGGTTATGTTGACAGCCTCTATTTTTTTTTTTTTGTTTGGCCACCTCAGCTTGACAATCAATTGAGGTGTTTCACCCATTAATGGTATTATTTTTTGTTACTAGGACCTATGCAAGTCACTGTCGAGACCCATTACAATATGACTTTGTGACGTAATCCGAATCTCTCCTCCCAAAAGGTAATATAAGGCAACTCATTCAAAATGAAAAAATTACTTACATTATAGGTGAAACTTTGTGAGTTGAATCCACTAACTATGAAGGTAAAAGTGGGTGGTCTTAATTTTATCATTGGACCAAAATGGTTTTTTGGCTTATTTTCTTTTGTATATTCCCCATCAGATAAAGACATATTTCTATCACTTAGAACATTTTCAATGCTTCCATGAATTGTGAAAAATTAATGCGACGCATAGGATAAATAAACAGTACCTAAAATTAGACTTCTCGCTATTATTTTTGTCCTTCTACCCAGGATTTTATTGCTTTTGCTCAATTATTGTGGACGTGGGACCTTAATGCCCCTCTACCATTTTAAAATTAAAAATTTAAAAAGGAAAAACAAATTCTTTCCATCTAGATTTCTAACTCCAACATCTCTATCTCGATCCTTGGCTAGCACCTCCGTTGTTGGATCTTCCACTTATCTTCTCCACTTTTCCGGTCATCTTCTCCAACATTTCCACCATCATGTCTCACTCATCTTTGTTGAAAAACAATCAATACTTTAAGCAAATTATAATAGATAAAAATTACTAAACAATTTTAACAACACATAATATGGTAGATACTGAATGAAATATACACAACAAACAGTATGTTAAACAGTACTATATCAAAACAAACGTATATTAATAATTACTTAATCATGTCTACGTTCCCCATTCCAATCAACTACTCACCAATATAGCAACTTCCAAGGCCGAGCCATCACGAAAAGTGTATTAATTTATGCCACCATATGTGGATGTGTACTCAAGTGAGATATAGCATATTCGTATGCGTACTGACATCTCTCCGTCATGTCCTAGATAGGCATATTATACATGATAAAGACACATACTAGATTTTAATTCTTACTCTATCTATAACTACTTCATCACAGCATATTACACCACATAAAATACATTCTGAGTTTGAGATCTAGAATAAGAATTAAAAAAAGGATTAATTACCTCAATTTCATTGAAAGAACCCATCATTAACTCAGCAGATCTTAGCATACTTTGTGCCTCATGCATCTCCATCACCCTATCACAAAAAATAGTAGAAAGCATAATTGTAGAATCCCGAATAGTACCTTTGACAAATGAAGATTCAAATCCATATCATTGGACAAAAGAAAAGTCAACTCTTCATTCAGTGGTTCTGAGGCATCAGCAACATAAGATCCACCCAACCAAGATGCCTAAAGAAATAAATGAAATCAATTCCATATGAGAGTGGATAAGAACTAAGATTAAGCCGTGACTAATAAAATCGTGAATTTCTTTGTCCGCGTAATCTTCTAATTGTTCGTCCAAGAAAATTACTGAAACTTAATCATCTGCAAAAATAACTCATAACTTTAGCAAACCCTATTCGGATTATATAAAGATAGTCAAGACCGTGTAAGAAACCCAGCAATCTAAGTTTTCAAAAGAAATCAAGTAGTAGGAAGTTGAATATCGACTTTATCTGAACTGGGACTGATCTTGCTGCTATAGGCATCACTGAACCGAGTATTATCAAGTTTAACCATGAACTTAGGATGTGCTCATGCGAAACAAAAAGGGACAGCGCGGGAGATAACAAGATGGTAGGAGACCTTAAGCTATGTGCATGTGCCAACCCTCATAAACAAATCAAATCAATACCTGAGCTGCCAATATCCTCTCTCCTGCAGTGGCTTGCCTCTCATCACTAGCCTTGAACTCCGCCAACAATCATATAAGTAATAATTTATAAACAGAAATTATTACTTATCATTCTTAATGATGTTGATTCTCTTTTTCGTTCAAGATCTTCCAAAACAACACATATATCATTATCAATACTGCATCCAAAAACATCCCTACATTCATTGTGCATATTTTAGGGGTGGGTGGGGTTGAAGACGTACAATAAGCCTAAAAGAGTTATCTTGTTGTTGTGCTTGTGAAATTCATTGATTCCATACCAATAGCCAAATTGAAGAATTAGTGTTCTTTTAATGTCTTTTTCATGTCTTTCAATTGGAGTAAATTGCTTGTCCAAAAAAAAGGGGGATAAATTCGGGATAAATTAAAGAGTTTTTAACCTAAGAAGAAAGGAACAGACATTTTTAATCTCAGCCTGTATTATTTGCTATACATGTTCCTAAAAACCATTTTTGATCAACACAGATTAGCCAACCTATCTGCTTTAGGGAACAGTATTAGTAAAATACTATCTGCTTTAGGGAACAGTATTAGTAAAATATCTCCAAAATACTAGTTAACACTCAAAGATACTAGTTGAAATTTGAAAATGGTACAAAAGAGAGATTAATTCTTGAATCCCATAATATTTGAGATAAATAGGTCGAATTCAGTGAATTAAAAGAGTGAAAAAGTAACATGGTTTAATAAACTAGTTTTTTCTTGTTTTTCTTTGTTTTTATCTTTTTTTTTTTTTAAGTAAACTAGTCTTTCATTTTTATTGCAAATATGAAATTCACAAAAGTCAATAAAGTTGAGGTCAACCCCTCGATAAGCTTCTCACATTCATACCAATAAACTAATGAACTTGAACAGTATGTGTTTCTTTTTCTTAACTCTCAAGTTTATAATAGTTAAAAAAATAATAATAGCAAAGAAAAAGGTTCACCAGAGGACTACCAAACTACCATGAATGAAAAGATTTTAAAATTAATTTAAGCAAAAAAAGGAAAAGAGTTCAAAAATAAAAAATAAAAATAAAAATAGAAAAAAGGGAAAGCATACATGATTAGGGTTATTTTAGGACTTCATGCTGCTTTAATTCAATTCAATTAGGTCAAACAAATTTTTTTTTAAAACATAAGGAGAAAGCTGTAATATTTGCAACCGTCTTATCATGTATGTACTTTCGCTATCATTTTGTGTTATAATTATTGATAAATTTATTTTTCAGTAAATTTAGCAAAATGACGTCATAACTATAAGGTTTAAACACACAACTGATGTATAACTAGGGGCAGACCTACATTAAGTCCAAACGGGGCATGTGCCCCCTGAAATTTTATGAAAATTAATTAAGTATATAATAGTAGTCACTATATATTTAAAAATATAATTGAATTGTTATATACAGTTGTCAAAGTGTAAGTGTGTTGATGGCATGCAGTGTGTACAGTTTGTGGTAGAGTGGGGGTTCCATTCTGACCCCTAACATAATTGCAGCCTTTTTGCTTTTTTTTTTTTTAAAAAAAAAATTAATAATTAAGAGTGCTGTGGTGGAGGTTCGATAACACAGAGCATAATGACTCAAACCAAGTCGACCAACCAACAAATTTGTGCAAGTGTGACTTCTCCATATGTTATTCTAATTGCAAAATATGCACAATTCACTGATTTTTCTTGAATTTTTCAGTCTTTTGGATTTCTCTCGCGTTTCATTTATTACTTGATGAATATTGTGAATTTATTTAAATAAGTTGTCAAATATTTATATTATTTCAAACTAAATTGAAGTCTTTTAAAAAATATTTTGGAACTCCTTTTGTTCTTATGTTCATGATGTTTAAATAAAAATCAATAAAGTTTAAATGAAGAAGAGTAAGCTTGTGAGAATTAGCTTCGGAGATTCGTAAGGAAAAATGAGATTCATGAGTAATAAAAAAAGAGCAAATTATAATTATTTTAATCTTTAATTTTTATTTTATTTGACTTTGTTATAAGATGCCCCTAATATCAATATCTAGGTCTGCCACTGTATATAACTAGTTGTTACATTACAATACACTTTATTATTAGCTACAACTTTATCAATATGCAAATTACCAAATTCGTTTCAATGACAAAATTATAACCTCACATGTCTTTATCACAACATTCACACAAAAAATGTTACATTGTACAAATATTATGTCACAAGTATCATGTAAAAAACTTATTTAACATATTAAAAATGAAATTACAATTCTTAAAGTACTATGTGTTACAAATATTTTGTTGAATCACATTAAATTAAATTTTTAATTCAAAATATATTACATCAGAAACATTTTATGAAATTAAATAAAAAAAATTAAAAGTGTTAATAATGCAATATTTTAAACACTAAATCTATTAAACTAAAAATATCAAATCTAATACGTCACAGATATTATGCAAAATCCCAACAACATTGTCGAGAATTAGCCGCACATGCAAAGGTAGCCGTACCCTGTTATTGGTATATTACTCTAATCGCCTCCTATTGTTGCCGATAATATGCGGTCTTAATAGTCTATTTCAATCCTTCCACGGAAAAAGCAAGACGTAAAGACCAAAAAAGGCCATAGATATCATGTTTCATGCACAGTGTAGCGCAGTGTTTGTAGGGAAACAAGCCTTTTTAGGTTTTTATATACTCCTGTATTTGTAGGAAGTCAACACGGAATATTATAGTAGTCCATATATTTACTACTGTGTAACACCATATTCAAAAAGAAGCAACACTAATACACAACCTCATACATTATTGATCATTAATATCATTCTACACACTGCAGGTGCACGAACATTGTTGATGGAATCAAACTATGCATATTTGTATATGCTTTACAACAAGAACTGCGCACATGGGTAAACAATTGCAGTAAAGTATTTAAGAGATCTAGACAAACCAAGCAAACTCTTTAGACATCCATTTTCAGACGGAATACATGGTGTCCTAACTAACTAATAGTCTCTAATCCTGACCTGACCCATGATTTAAATGGCATAATATATAGACAAGTACAACACTTGACTAACAAATACAGTTTACATAAATAGTGTCTAATTTCCAATTCCAGGACTTGGAACAGACTGCAATGATCTGTCAACCACGGCATTGTGCATGCTAACTATTCTTCGGCTGTTCTGAGCCATTTGGAATGATTTAGAACTACGATGAGATGACGGTGTAGGACCATTATGAAGGACACTTGGAACCAAGTTTTGCTCCACAAGATGGTGGCCCTTCTGTTTCTCCATGTTCAAGATTTTTCTACCCTCCATAGAAGGTATATAAAAGATTGTCACAAGAAGAAAAATCAGTGCAATTTTGCTCAAATAAGCCATCTGAAATGCTGGGTGCGAAATATATGAAGATAATTAATGAGAGGTTATATAGGGGATATTTGGTTTTCGTTGCTTTGTATGCTATATATAGGGAGGGAGAGCCCTTAAAAAGTCAAAGAAGTTTGGTTACTGTCAGTGTGATTGGATATCTTCGAAATTGTGGAGGGAATTAATATCTTGCAAAATTTTGTGCTAGATTTCACTGTGGATGTTGGGTTAGGTACATATGAACTAGGCTGCAAAGTTTCTTCTTTAACTTACCCGCATATCTCAAATATTAAAATAAAAATATAAAAGGATCTTCGATACTTTCATAGATTGTGTTTTGAAAAAAATATATATATATATCATATGATCAATATCAAAAGATTTGTTTTCTACATGATATAGGTATCATTTGATATACAATTAAAATAAAAATTATTCTCTAATGCTTCTATGTATTTATATTTAATGCCTCTATATATTTTCATTTAGTGCTTTTTTATTTTCCATTTAATATTTTCATATTTTTTTACTTTTAATTAGATTTGAAAAGTAAAATTAAAAAATTACTGATTTGTTGATATGACTGTTTAATACACCCTCTAAAATAGATAATTATGTTGACAATGTTTATTTTATTATTATTATAATTTTTTTTTTGTTATTTCAACTTAACATTAATGAATGATAATTGTATTGGAGAGATTTATTTTAACTCATTATCTATTCATTCCATATGACATGTAAATTTTTCACAATCTATGAGAGTATAAAAAATGCTTTATGAAACCTAATTGGACACTGAATGAGTGCCACACTCTGACCACAACTGTTTATTAATTTGCTCTTTTTGTGGAAGGATAGCCACGCATACTATTATAGTTATCCATTTAAAAGTCCATAAATATAAACAGGTATTAATTTATTCTGAGTCCTCTGGACTTGCAAGTCTTAATATTAGAAGACAAAGCAAAAATATAATAATAATAATATTAGAGTTGGATAATTGAACTAAATTCTTGTTCTGAATTTATTATTATTATTATTATTTTAATACTAAATTCTTGTTCTGAATTTAAATTGACAAAAGTTGAAATGAATTAGAGATAAACTATTGTGCTTACATTATTAATATTATGAATTTATGCTGTATCTTTCACCCTCGAATTCCATTATTGTAGGTTAATATATATATATATATATATATATATATATTCTTCCAATTCTTTCAGCCATTGAGTTAGGTCAAACCTCACGTTTTTTAGGTTACGTATAATGCAAAGTTTCAAGTGGCTACGCAGATTCCTTGAAGGTACTACTTGATTTGAGTTGGGGCTTTTCAATTGTTCAATGAATGGACTTATATGATGTGGAGCCACTTTAAAAACATTAGTGGCTGGTGCTTTTGGCAACGCAATTATGGCGGTTGCGTACATTCCTTTTTACAAATTGCAGAATGGTACCAGCACAAAATTAGATTATGACTATAAACTTGAGTAATGAGACCTACAACATTAACTATTTTTTATAGAGGGGTTTGTCCATCTCATCATCATTGGAAAACGCTTGATACATTGATATGCAACATACTTATTGTTGGTGCCGGATCTAAAAATTTATATAAGATATTGCAGTAAAATATGGTATAATAATGCTAAGATTCAACTATAATGTAAAGATTATTAATTGACATATTGATACGTATTAGACTTATATATATATATATATATATATACATAGGATAATTCTATTAACGGTATCTTTTAATTTTAAAAATTAAGGATCAAACAATATCAATCGTAAAATAGATCTAATTGACAAAAGCATAGAAAACATAAATTAAAATAAATAATTATATTATATTAAATTAATGAAATTGTACCCTTACATCAATAAATCAAAAGGTATTGATGGTAAGTTGATTAAGTTGACTTTAATTTCCATTTCTGTTTTCTTTGTGTCTATCTATTAGATCTAATTTATAGTTAAGATTGTTTTGTCTTAACTTTTTTAAACTTAGGATGTATTAATAGTAGAATTACTAATATATATATTATATAGTTTTTACAGTCAATGCGTCCTAACTTTTAAAAAGTTAGAACAACCATCTCAATCTTTATTACACTCTCTCATAAAAAAAAATTTCTCTTATTCAAATCAAATATACTGAATGACTGAGATGACTGGTCCTAATTCTTTTAAATGTTAAGACAAATTGACCATAGAAACTCTCTCTCTCTCTCTCTCTCTCTCTCTCTCTCTCTCTCTCTCTCTCTCTCTCTATATATATATATATATATATATATATAAGTTAATCAAGCTGAGGGCCTCTTAAAACCTACCGAATTTAAATACTATATCTATAATTCGAAAATTAACATTATAGCACTATGAAACTCCCATAATGAGAGAGAAAAACTCTCTACATATGATCGTAAACACGTGTGATAAAACTCAAACCCCTATTGTAGTTTATAGTATTACTATTTATTAAATAATAAATACAATGTTAAAAAAACTACTAATTATTGACCGACAAAGTTTATATCAAATCAAAGTAATAGATCTAATTAATGAACTGAAGTAGTATAACACTTATATTGTAATTAAAATATTTTTTAAAAATAAATTAATAAAATAATAAAATCAATATTATCTTACAAAAAATAAAAATAAAATAAAAAGAAAAATGAGAGATAAAGGAAAAAAATTAAAACATCCTAATTTATTGACAATTTTGTTGCTACAAGTCTAGACAAGGAAAGTTCACAAATTAGAAGTTGGTTAAATAAAAAGATATTACAAAAATTGTAATAATAGAGTATAACAATTTAATAAAAAAATATTAGGCATTCACTAAATTATACCATAAAAATATAAATACATTATTTAAGTGGAGAATAAAAAAAGATAGTGGGTACATAAAAAAAATATTATAAAAAAAAGTAAAAAAAAAACAATGCAGTTAAGCTTTTAATTTCTTCAAAAAGCAAATATACTTATATATATATATATATTTGAGGTGGGGCACGGCTCCATGTGGATTCGCCATTGCTTATTGTGCCCACATCACGTGAGAAAGCGATTGCAATAGAAGATTTACTGTGCATTCCGTGCTTTCTTCTCATACTAATTTTGAAAATTCAACTATGAAAGACATTATTTAATATGAAATTTTGTGAAGGAAAAGAAAAAACACTTTTTAATGTTTTAAAGGAAAAAAGAAAACTCATTCAAATGTGTTAATATATATATATATATATTAACTTGTCAGTATATCCTAAATTTCAAATTGCTTAAACAATCAGTTAAATTTTTCCACTGCATTATCTCTTTAAAAAAATTTCTCTCTTATTTAATTTAAATGTAATTAATAAATTTGATTAGTTATCCTAATAATTTAAAAATTAATACACATTAACCATAAAAACTCTATATATGTGTATATGTGTATGTATATTCTTATATATATAAAACAGTTTAAATAATGATACCATAAGTGGTATTAAAAGAAGATATATAAGAATATATACAGAAGATATATATCTTCTGTATATATATTCTTATATATCTTCTTTTAATACCACTTATGGAATAACCATTCAAACCGGTGTATTACGTTATGAATAAAATAATATGATAAGGTGTTAAGATACAAATTATATTTCCATTGTTTAAAATGAGTTTTGAGATAATTAAAGTACTTATTAAGATGTGGCACACTTGAATTCTAAGTAGCAGCTTCTCTTCCTTAAGCTCTCACAGGTGCAGTATGATTTACTACATAATCAAAGCCCTTTTATGTACTTCTAATTACGACAACTGCCATTGTCTTGATCCCTGAATTTTGTGAACATACAAAAACACCCTTATTTAGGTAAAGTAGTCATGGGCCGGCCTCTCTCTTACCGTTTACGTCTCTGTTTTTTCACTTTCTAAATTTAAAAACGGAAATAATTTGCATTCGTTACACGTTAATTTTCAATAACTCTGAAAACCAAAACATACATAATTTTCTTGTAATTTTTGTTGGTTGGAACGAAGGATTGGAATAGCATCATTTTGAATTGCAGTTCTATTTTTATTTTATTTTTACTTTAAATTTCTTTTTGCTGGAGCTTTTCAATGGTATTGTTTTCAAACTCATGGGAATTTAATTTCTATATATTTTTTTTAATTTTAACTAAATAGTTTTTAAAACAAAATTATGATTATTATCATTTTATTTTATTATCCTATGTGAATTTAATTTGTTCCAGTTGATATATCTTTGATAAATAATCTTATTATATTTATCTCACATGGAACTACTCTCCCATTGGTTGATGATGACATGACACATTATTAAGTTCATTAATTGACTTTAGATTATTTTATTGGATATCTTGTATGATTAGATGATATGGGTTGTGATTATGTGAAGCTTGATTAGTCTTACATAGTATTGTATTTATAGGATAGCTAATACTCTTTAGTTCAAAAATGTGAATGAATGTTCAATAGAGATAAATGAACATACAAAGCGATTCCATTAGCTTCCTAAGTATTCAACATTATGGGAACTCTTGGACAGTTGAGATTTTTTTATGAAGTAGTGATTAAGGAAACTGGCAAAGCTAGGATTCTGTTTTGGTGAGGAAGTGATAAAGAGACAATTTGATTTTAAAATTACAAATGAAAGTTTGTGAAGTGATAAGCTTTTTGATCAGTTTTTTATGAGTGATGAGCAAAAAACCTTTGGCTATACGTAGTAGCCCCTCTCATTCATTCAAGTGTGTGTTGTGTGAGTGTTTGTGTGTGATAACCATAAAAGAAGAATATACAACTCTTGTGCATTCTTGATTTTCTTTGTGAGTATTCTGACTTGATGCTTGAACAGAACAGTTAGGCTCTCGATTTTGTGAGGGATTAGTTTACACACATACACCCTTCTTAGACTAGGAAGTCGTTCACACGCTATAGGAGCTGGTTTTGATTGCTAGCGGGTTTGAGGTATAATCTTGATTTATTTTGTGCAAGCTTTTTAACTCTTATTCCAGTAGTGTTTGGTCTTGTTTACGAGGTTATTATAATCATTTGTCTCAGCCATATAAATATTAGATCCAATCGCATTCATCGAAGATTGATTGTTGAATGTTTATGGTATTAATTTATTGGTGATTGTTTGGTTCTAATTGAGTACCATTTCGTGGCTATTGTTCTAGTTCATTTTGGACTGTTTTTGTTGCTAAAATATATTGATTTATGTGTCTTTGATGATTAATAATAAGGTTTGAAAGATTTGGTGAAGTTTGGTAACCACTGATGATGTTAAACTGACACTTTTCCCCCATACAAACAATGATTTCCGTCCTGGATGAAGATTCCTGCTCACCTGGTATTTATTCAGCTTTTAAGATGTCAGCTAATAGTTAAAAGCTGAATAGATATTAGATGAGCAGGGGATATTGATCCTTGTATTAAACCACACTAACCAAACAGAAACCATGCATCTTCTTACGCGGTCAGCATTCCCCATAGAATTCAACCAAGTAATCCTGTCTAAAAACCCACAATTCTTGGAACTTTTCAGCCTATCGAAAAAATAACAATGGCACCATCCAGGTTGAATTTTCTTATAACCCCATAAAATGATTAATGTTTCAGAGTCTCAGGTTCCTTGAGGCTAATGAATGACATTAAAATGAATAATGTTTCACATTCGATATACAAACCAAATCATTCCTTACTAAATTGACAATGTCCTTAAACTCTTAGCATTACGGCCTGATAATGCAAGAGTGGCCTTGGACAGATAATAGTGTCAACAAACTGCCAAAAAAAGGTAAATCCCATAACTCAACGTATACCCTTTTACAACCACTGCCATTGAACAAACTTCTCATCCAAACAATGAAGACACTTTACTTAGAAATAGGCTATAATGTGCCAGTGCCCTGATGGCAATTTAAGGCATCATTTGACAGAAATTTCGTACAGAATAACCAAGGATAAACACACTTGATATGGAAACAAATGGGAGAGGGAACCAGCCATTAAGAAATCATTCTTGAAACTTTAGGCCTCTGCTACAATTGCGGCCTCTTAAAATTTAAACCACCCCTGAACTAAATAAACTGACCACAACCGAACCTCAAACGGTCCACTTGCTTCCCACTGAAATGAATGTATAGTCAACTTCTCTTCCATTCATTTAATCATGTGAAACAATGAAATGAACCAATTCATGATTACCTGACTTCAAAAACAGAGTTTGTGTGCTATCTTGCCCACTTTATCCGCAAAGGGTAGAAAGGAAAACAATTATTTTTTCCAAGGAAAAGAACAAACATATTTCAGATACAAAACGTACTCTTCAACTTAAGAAAATTGGATCATTAAGAAATAGAAAGTACTAATGACCTGACTTCATAACTTTTGTACCATTCTGGCCATCTTATTTAAATCAACATTGATCAATCAAGTTACCTTCATCAAATTATCTGACAAATGAAATTGAAATAAGTTAGTGACACCTTCAAGCTAAGGCAGAGGACTGATTGCCAAAAAGTAAATAGAGGATTAATAATTCTAGAATCATAATGTAAGCAATTAAATGGTAACATGCATAAAAGTGACTTAATTACATTAAAACTGACATACCTGAGACTGCTCACAATTGTTGGCTTTGGTTTGTGTAAATGAAAATGAAGTTCGAGCCCGACTCATAAAGGAAGAAACAGGGGAGTAGTACCAACTGCACCTCTCACCAGCATCAGATAAGGTGATTGATTAGGCCCATATAAATACTAGACTGTTGACAAAAGAACAAAAAAAAAGACGAAAGCACGTGCGATTAAATGATATTTAGACAGTTGGTTAATATGAATAAACAAACATTATTCTTTCCTAATTGAATAAACATTTTCGTGCTTTTTCTTTAAAAGCCTCTTTATCTAATCACTTGTTGAATACCCACATTAACATATCCCTGTTACGAATTTTGCAGGCAAAAGATGCGTTTCCTGGAAGGATTCTCTCACAGCAGGAGACTTTCTATTGCGACGAGCGACGAGGACGCAATAAGTGGCTGCCACAATCAATCCACATCAACATCAATATTAATATTAACACAGAAGATGATTCAAAATGGGTCAGTGTTTGATTTTGTAAAAAAAAAAATGCAAATGAAAATGAATTCAACCACTCTTTTAAAAGCAACCCCATTTCAATTGAGGTGAACGCTAAACAAATAGCAACACTGATATTAAGAAAGTCAAAAGAAGATTGTTAGATTTTATACTTTTCATGGCCGGTTTGCTTGTTTGCTTAGATTTATCGGATGACTATACTAATAAATATGAATTGGGTTTGGAGAGAAACAATAATAGGATAAAAATGATTAATATTTTTAAATGTTAGTTTTTAAAGGGTACTTTCTTATCTAATGTTGGCTGGTTACATGGTGGGGCTGAGTCACTTCTCTCTCTGACCAATTTATTCGTTTGTTGGGGTTGAGACAAGCTCTTCGGAGAGCCAGAGATGCAAAGCAAGGCAGACCAAATGTTGTTCGAGGGATCAAAGAGAAGAAACCCTCCAGTTAGGTAAGTATCCTACTAGAAAGATTTTACTTTTTTCTATTCTTGATGTCCTCATTACCTTATCTTATGTGCTTCTCTATTCAGCAGGATTCCGTTCCTTTTCGTGTTCTGTTTTGTCATTCCAAACGAAGTTTCGGATGTCTGACACGCTTGCCATCTCCTCTTGCTTGTGTTCTGTTTCAGGCAATTGTCACCCTCGGCTCACCTTCTAGCCCATTGTTCCATTGAAGAAGTATATGTATAATTTCCTTTAACAACTCTATATGAACTCTGTTTTCATACCCAAATTTTTGGTTTTTTCAATTTTGTGAGAGCAGTCGTATAGCCTCTCTTACATTTTCCATGAACAAGACGTGTTTATGTTGAAACTTTCATGTAAAATGTAACAATTGAACACATTTGACACGAATCAAGATCAATACGTTCAATTTTGCTCAAAATTCTTCTTGAATACACTTAATTGCTCGTGACTGATGTTTTAGAACCTCTTGTATGATTTTTTTTCCTGTCCTCAACATGGTGAAAATCTTATTCTGCAATCTGTATAGAACCGTCATCCCTACAACCACACTGAAGCATCAAACTTATGCAGCATATGTATACCAAATTTGAACA
This sequence comes from Nephelium lappaceum, assembly GCA_021234005.1. Taxonomy (NCBI): domain Eukaryota; kingdom Viridiplantae; phylum Streptophyta; class Magnoliopsida; order Sapindales; family Sapindaceae; genus Nephelium; species Nephelium lappaceum. Next base: position 26,611,455 of record CM037996.1, read on the forward strand.
AAATTGCAATTCATTAGCAAATTATTTTAACTTACAAATAGTACTATGACTAGTTTCTAACTCTCTTCTACCATGAAAGAAAGAAGAAGGCCCCCATGTTTCTAAAACTGCCCTTTATCCTATTATAATACAAGCCAGGAATAGTAAGAGCAGCCCTCTAATCAGGTAAGTTGCAACCCATTTTCCAGTTTTTGTCTTTATTCTTGGTGTACACACAACAGAATCAAAAGGGAAACTCCTAGTCCTGGGGTGTCAAAGTAGGAAGTTAATTTGGATCCATTTCAGCTGAATCAAGTGAGAAATCCATGTTCAAAATTGGAGAATTCGCGGACGAATTGTCGCATGGCAATAGCTCAGGAACGTTAGCTTCCAAGCCCTGCGCGTCTCCGAGTCTGTTCATCTGACAAGTGTGTGTTCCGTTGTATGTGACATCAAATATAGTGGGGTCTTCATCTGATCTTTGCACTTTCTTTTTAGCCCAACAGCGCTGTCCAAGTTTGTTTCCACACATATAATAGTCCCTGCAAATTATAAAACAATATAATCAGAATCAGAATTCTGAACAGTGAAAGGTAAAATATTGATATATATATATATATATATATATCCTGCCTTCAAAATTCCAACAATTCTACAAACTTGTTAGTGCGTTAAAAAATTGGCTCACCTTGGGTATTTGGCTCCCAGGATGTGTTTCTTTCCATATTTTCTCCAACTAAAGCCATCATCAAGGGAGCTAAAGCCGCCATCAGGCGAGCATAATCTCACTTTAGTTGTCCACATGGATAGTGGTTTTCTGCGCCAACCGAATTCCAAGAACAAAAATTTAGTATTTAGACCATAATTTTACGTCCAACATACAAGAAAACAATAATTACTTGAGATTATATAAAGTATTGAGAAATCGATGAGAATTGGTTGAGAAATGATAGAGAATTGGTTCAGAAATGGCAGAGAAATAATTGAGATTCTCAACCTTTTGGTTGAGAAATCCTTGAGAATGATTGACAAATGATTGAGAATTGGTTGAGATTCTCAACTAGGTTAAAAATCTTAACCTAGTGGTTGAGAATAGGTTGAGAAATGATTTTCACCCATTTCTTAACCTATTGTTAACCATTTTTTAACCTATTCTCAACCATTTGTGATGGAGAGGCAGAGAGTTTGTTAGAGAGACAATGAAAGAAGAAAAGTGTTTTAGCGAGAGAATGAATGTGACATAAAAGGTGGGCGGGGTTGTAATTCCAACTTTTCTACAAGGGCATTTTTGTCCAAAAAAAGTCATTTTTACAAGATTCTAAGAATTTGGTCATTTTCAATGTTGACCTCTCCAATGGATAATTTTTTATTCGAACCCCAAAACATATTTAATAACATATGCTTATTTTTGGGACATTGATTTGCTTTAAGAATAAAATTTAGACAATGTATTTTGACGTTAAAAGTTATCATACCTTGGATTAGGGCGGCCAGGCACTCTTGCTCCACCACTCTTAGCCCCACCACTCTTGCTCTCACCTTCTCACCGACATACAGACAAAGATTAGTTGTGTTAACACAAAAACCCAAAATAATTTAACAGTGACAAGAAAGCGGAATCTATAACAATAAAAATTCAATAAGTTTTTCTAGTAATTTGACCTACTGTTGTTAGACATTTTTTATCTGTACATTACTGAAAACTTGTTAACTTGTGTTAATTTGGTTAAAAGAAAAAGGTATATTTAATTAACTAGCTTTAAATTTTGTATGAATGAAATTAAGACAAATGTATAGTGCCCTGCACGTTGCCTGGCAATGGCTCAGGAAAGTTAGCTTCCAAGCCCTCAGGAAAGTTAGCTTCCAAGCCCTCAGGAAAGTTAGCTTCCAAGCCCTGTGTGTTACCTAGCAATAGCTCACGACAGTAAGCTTCCATGTCCTGCGCGACTCCGAAGCTGTTCATCTGACAAGTGTGTGTTCCTGTGTATGTGACATCAAATATAGTGGGGTCTTCATCTGATCTTTGCACTTGCTTTGTAGCCAAACAGTTCTGTGCATGACTGTTTGCACAACTATAATAGCCCCTGCAAATTATAAAACAATATAATCAGAATCAGAATTCTGAACAGTGAAAGGTAAAGTATTGATATATATATATATATATCCTGCCTTCAAAATTCCAACAATTCTACAAACTTGTTAGTGTGTTAAAAAATTGGCTCACCTTGGATATTTGGCTCCCGGGATGTCTTTCTGTCCATATTTTATCCAACTAAAGCCGTCATCAAGGGAGCTAAAGCTGCCATCAAGCGAGCTTAATATCACCTTAGTTGTCCACCTAGGGAGTGGTTTTCTGCGCCAACCGAATTCCAAGAACAAAAATTTAGTATTTAGACCATAATTTTACGTCCAACATACAAGAAAACAATAATTACTTGAGATTATATAAAGTATTGAGAAATCGATGAGAATTGGTTGAGAAATGATAGAGAATTGGTTCAGAAATGGAAGAGAAATAGTTGAGATTCTCAACCTTTTGGTTGAGAAATCCTTGAGAATGATTGACAAATGATTGAGAATTGGTTGAGATCCTCAACTAGGTTAAGAATCTCAACCTATTCTCAATCATTTTTTAACCATTTTTTAACCTATTCTCAACCTATTTTTAACCATTTTTTAACCTATTCTCAATCATTTGTGATGGAGAGACAGAAAGTTTGTTAGAGAGACAATGAAAGAAGAAAAGTGTTTTAGTGGGAGAATGAACGTGACATAAAAGGTGGGTGGGGTTGTAATTCCAACTTTTCTATAAGGGCATTTTTGTCCAAAAAGAGTCATTTTTGCAAGATTCTAAAAAATTGGTCATTGTCAATGTTGACCTCTCCAATAGATAATTTTTTATTCGAACCCCAAAACATGTTTAATAACGTATGCTTATTTTTGGGACATTGATTTGCTTTAAGAATAAAATTTAGACAATGTATTTTGACGTTAAAAGTTATCATACCTTGGATCAGGGCAGCTAGGCACCTCTTTCTGGCCATACATTCCCCACATAGATCCATCATCGAGTGCACCATCAACCTCTGATTCAATTTTGATTATTTCTTTCTTAGCCCCACCACTCATGCTCTCACCTTCTCACCCACAACCAGACAAAGATTAGTTTTGTGAACACAAAACCCTAGAATAATTTAACAGTGACAAGAAAGCGGAATATATAACAATAAAAATTCAATGAGTTTTTCAAATCCTTCTCACCCACCACCAGACAAAGATTAGTTGTGTTAACACAAAAGCCTACTATAATTTAACAGTGACAAGAAAGCGGAATCTATAACAAAAAAAATGCAATAAGTTTTTCTAGTAATTTGACTTACTGTTGTTAGACATTTTTTATCTGTACATTACTGAAAATTTGTTAACTTGTGTTAATTTGGTTAAAAGAAAAGGGTAAATTTAATTAACTAGTGTTAAATTGTGTATGGATGAAATTAAGACAAATGAATAGTGGGTTTCGGGTGTAAATAACTAATATAAAAACTAGTTTAAAATTCTGAATGATGGAATGAAAAAGACTAGATTGAATACAAAGCAGAAATCAACTCTGTCATCCGCTGCTTTGAGAAGACAAATTTTGCACATTTCATCTTGAAAATAAAGCTTTTGTGTACCATTTTGAGTGCTTAAACAAACATCCAACGGTTTGAAATGAGTGAACTAAGCAACAAAATTAAATATATGCAGCTTACCAAGCAGTCTTGTTGAAGGTACTACTTTCCGCAGACTTCCAAAGTGCATGCTCTGTGCTCCACTTTCACTTTCCTCAACCGTACTTAAAAGATGGGGTGGGATAGGGGTACTGGCAAACAATTGGTCTGAAGAGGCAGTGACTGAAGAGGCAGAGGTAGCAGTAGAAATATCGCTGAATGCACCACCACCGCCAGATAATGCTTGCTTTTTTTTGAGATAAAGACGGTATTTCTGCAAATGACTGTCAACGTCTTCTATAGTGAGACCATCAACACTCATAAGTTGCAGTATAGTCTTGGGGACAACATCCTTGATGCCTAAGTGAGAAACAATGTCAACAAATTTCTTATGTAGCTCTAGAGACCAAACGACCCTGGTCTCTTGAGACTTCTTTCAGGTTCATCACAGGCAGCACCAGACTTAACCGAGCTTGTGGGATTGTATCTATGGACTAGCGGTTGAAGCGCCTTGTCTCCTTTAGGGCTCCATGAGCCTTTGTTTAGAGCCATGGCTTTTCTTTTAAGAGCTGCACAAATACAATCTTTTAGTTATAATCACTGAATTAAGAACCTCTTCTATACTGATGATTTTTGTGGTAGAATTCTTATCCTTTTATAAGTGAGTTTTTTAGGATATTATTTGAAATGACGAAATTATATGTATCAACATTGAATAGTTGGCTTACCTGACGGTTCTGAAGGTACATCTACTTCCTGCAAACTTGTAATTTCCATGCTATCTTCTTCATTTTCACTTTTACAATTCTCATCCTGGTTGAAAAGACATGGTGGAAGATTAATTTGAAGCTTTGGGCAATCAGTTATGGTGCTTTTTTTGAGCTCTGGAAAGGGCAAAACGCTCCAATATATGCTCCTCAAATTTGGTAGTTTTGACAGCCTAAGAATTTCCAGGTTTGAGAAAGGGGTTGAATTTCCTATCAACTCTGGACATTTACTCAATTTCCCAACTTTGATTATCTCTTCCAACACAGAGCATTCTGATATTTGAAGACGCTTGAGATTTGGAGCGAGAATCAGGCATGTCAAGTCCCGTAAATTTGGGCAACTGTCTATGAGAACTTGTTGAAGGAAGTTAAAACTACGGGGAGATTTTCGTATGGCTTGTGATTCTCCAAAAAAATCAACCTCCAGCTCCTCCAGACATTCACATTCTGAAATCTGCAATATGTTGAGGTGCGTCAGATGTGTCAATGAAACTATGATGGACTTCGGATGGCGTAGCAGTTGAAGACAAAGAGATTGAGTGCAACTTTGTAATCCATAGGAGCTCAACAACTTTTGTAGAGCATGTGAATTTCTCAAGGTAATGCTCAACATGCTTAATTTTTCAAGCAAAGCAATTCCTCTAGTCATAAGTTGAGCATCATTACAAGCAACACTATCTTCATCTGATCGATTATTCAGTACACCGCACCCCCACAATCTCAATACATGTAATATCGAAAACTTAGATATCAACCCTCGTGGAATTGTATGGAGTCCAAATGTATGCTCTAAGTTCAAACATTTAAGCTTTCTCAAAACCCCTAATTGACTTGGTAAACTTTTAATACCCGTCCATGATAAATCAAGATGTTGTAGTGAAACCAGCTTTGAAATATTTGAAGGTAATTCTTGTAGAAGAATATTATTTGATAAATTTAAAACTTTAAGACAAGACATATATGAAAAAAAGTCATGACCGATAGTCTTGAGGAGATTCAGATTAAGAAACAAAGTTTCGAGATGAGGATATGGGGGAGCACCTTTTAGATCCGTAATACTATTGTCAACCACTGACATCCTTTTCAGGTTTTTCCAATGTTCAATCTCTGGTAATTCAGTCAAACCAGCCCTAGTACAAACAATGAAAATTTTCCTCCCCTTCTCAATTTCACTTATTATCCACATACTCATATCATGAATCCAATTGTGCATTCTCACATAATCGTCATCCTCCTCTTCTTCTAATAAACATGCACTAAGAAGAACATTAATTATGTAGTATCCTTGACTTTGTGCTCCAAGCCTATCATCTAAAAATCCCTCCCCTATCCAACAATCTATCAAATCCCTTTTACAAATCCTACAATTTCTTGGAATTAAACAACAATACAAGAAACATGTTTTAATCATATCGTTTTGCAAATTATCATAACTCAACTTCAAAGGATAATAAATATCCGTTTTAAGTTGACTCATCCGAACCTGAAATTGACGACCTCAATCTTCTTAAGACTTCAAGAACATCTCTCCATTCTTGAGGTGTTTGTTTGCCGTCCATGGCTCGAGCAAGACGGACAAGTGCAAGTGGCAGACCGTAACACTCTTTGGAGATATCCATAGCAAGGTCGAGAACTTCAGGATGACCATCATGAAGAGTCGCATCTCCAATCAGCGTGTGAAACAATTTCCATGCTTCTTCTGCTGCTAAACACTTCACTTTAAACTTCCTGTCAGCGTCCATGAGGCAACAAATTTCAAGAGAACGAGTTGTGAAAACAATTTTCGATAAATTTGTCGAGTCCGGAAGAGGAACACCCAATTTAGTTAGATCAACTCTCTCCCATAGGCCATCCATTAGCAACACAAACTTATTATCCTTCAAAATCTTGAAAATATCTGAAGCTTTGTCTTTTACACTCTTTTTTCTCCATGCCTTGTCAGACAAGCCTATCCTTATCCCGATCTGTTCTTGAATTTTCTCAAGTCGCAGGTCTTTAGAAACTGACACCCAAATCACAACACCATATTTGTTCTGCAAATCAAGAAGAAGCTTGTTGTAGATTTGCTTTAATAGGGTAGTTTTGCCTACACCCCCCATCCCATATATCCCAACAATCCCCACCTCTCCTCTTCCTCCTCCTTCTTCATATTCATCTTCATCATCATCATTGTTGTTGTCGTCGTCGTCTTCATCTTCTCCATCATCATCATCATCATCATCTTCTTCTTCTTCTTCTTCTTCTTGAAGTTGAAGACATTTACATACTTCATCAAATAATGATTCCATGCCCACAATTTTCAACTCGTCTCCTACATCTTCTGGTACCATTTCAGCATTAGCCATTTCAAGATCTCTTACATCTTTTGGATTAGTTACAAGTGGCACCTCATCAGCCACCAAGAAAGCAGCTCCTTCTTCAATCAAATTCATCACAAGCTTGCAGCTTATCAGCCACCATATCTTCCAACTCACCATAGCTTGATGACATGTTGTTGAAAGCTCCGGAACAAAAGCCTCCAGGATACAACTTGTCAATCTCTTCCGAGGCTTGTTGTATCAGCTCACCAACTTCAGTTTCCAGAGCTTGCACCCCTGAAAGCCATAGTTGCACTTCATTTGTTGGCAGCATCTGCTGTTGATCTTGTTCAGCAATATTAATTCTCCTCATCACATTGTTTCTTGCTTCCACCAAATTCTCCAATTCACTCTTCAAAGCATCCACATCATCAGCATATGAGTCACAACTAGCCATAAGTTTGTGTAAGAGGAAGATCCGAAGGTATCTGAAAAGAGTTAGGATTTTGTTTTCGGTTTTTTTTTTAAAGAAAAAGAGTTAGGATTCTGATATAGAAGAAAAGAAAAGAAAAGAATAATTTATATTTTAATTAATTCAAAGGATCAGCGTGGAACAAGATTACCGATGTTTAAGTGTTTAAGAGTGGACCTACGAGGCTTTCACATATGGAACATTCAATTCTTGTTAGTTTTTGTTGATTTTATTCAAGCTTTAACTATAATAATTTATGACTGGAAAATCTTAGTAAGTGGCCAGGGTACATGTTAGCATATTAAAAAATAAAAACAAAAAATTAAAATTAAAAAAGAATACAAATAGCTAGTGAATAAATTCAGGAAAAAAGAAGAAAATGAAAAATGAATTAATGAATTTACTCATTGACGCTCATTTTTTAATTTCCAATGGATACGGGTTAAAATTGAATTGAGAAGTTCCCTAAGGACATGCTATATATTGAAAATGGGGAAAAAAAATATGAATAACAATTATTCAATTCAATAGGTTTTTTTTTTTTTTTTTTTTCATTTTCTGAATAAATCCCTTAATTGAAAATGTACCTTTAATGCACTAGCATAATGGTTAGGGCAAGTGGGCAACCATTCTGGACTTTTTAGAATTAGACAATGTTGCCACATAAATGCATACTACTTAATGTAACAGTGGCAATTAAGGCGTTAGACAAGCATAAGTCAGTCCATCAATTTGCTCGTTAATGAAGGATGACATGAATTGTGAGTTATAACCACATAGTAGATGCTAACTGTCAACATGTCTGAAGTTGAGTATCCACTAGATGCTTTATACATTATCCGAATATAGTCTCACAGTACTCATTCAATATATAATATTAGTACATATTTTTTTCTATTTTGAAATAGAGCGAATTGCATGATACTCTTGAGAAAAGAGCTTAAACAAATGGATGTAATAAAATGTATACAGGATTGGATCACGGTAAAAATAAATTTCACACTAATATTCGTTAAATAAATAAATTCAAATTAATCGATCCTATGATCATATACAGATTGATGTTAATATTGAGTACATTATGAATTTCTATTTTTTGGATCATTTTATTTATTTATATGAGTGAAACTGTTATAGAATTACAGTCAATAAATTATACATTTTGAAAATATAATTTAATAAATTGCTAGAAACAATCTATATAATAGTGAAATCTATTTCTTCTTATGAGAAATAGATACGTTCTTTAAATATTGATTTGGATCTTGAATAATAAAAACATGGGACTTTCTGTTTACGAATGAATAAAAAGATAAACTAAATATAATATCATTTAGTTGGCTTTGCATAAAAACTTTTCTGTCTATATATCCCTCCTTGTTCTATTTCTTCCAACTTTATCTTTTCCTAAATTTTACACTGTCAAAAAAAATAAAAAAGAAAAAGAATGAAAGAATGAAAGAGGTACGTAGAACAAAGAAAAGGAAATGGGTGCCAAATGGGGTAGTTCCGCTGATTGTGGTTGGGCACCTTAAGGGTTGGCGCTTAAGTCAACAGAAGAACATTTTATACTCTTTAAACTTCAATAAACTTATTGGTTTTGTGAATATGTAATCTATAATTTCATATTGTTGGTAACAACAATATGTAATAGAAACCATATAGAGCAAAATGATTATGATTCATTACTCATATTTTAACTATATATTCAATAAGACTTTTTTATTTATTAAACCATATTTTAATACAATGAATGATATTAAGATAATATGTTATACATTCCAAATTAGAACATCTTATAAAATCCTTGATCCAATGATTTTTAGTTTCTGTTCTTTTACGTTTATTCTAATGGTTTTGACAACATCTAAATAATTAATTGGAGATGATCTTTTGTTCAATTTCCTATTCGTGAACAAGAAACCAAGAAACAAGATTATAACATTTAAATTTTTTAACATGGGAGAGCGTAAACCTCATATACAAAACAATAAAGGTTCATTTCCTAAGCAATAAAGTTGGTTATGCAAAAATTTCATGGCCCAAGAAACAACAAACGGTGAAAACGGTGCCAGGCATACCGCAAAAACAAGGCATAATTAACGGTGCTAGGCATACCACAAAAAATGTGAATAACATTAGATATTTGAATTTGAACCTAATTCAGCCTCTTAATTAAGGAGAACTGTAGATGCCAGTCAGCCTATAAATAAATTTAGCTGTTGGATAAGATTCTTATCAAAGGTATTTATAAGATTTTTTTATTTTTATTTGATTTTTTTATTTTGAATTCTTTAATCCTTAAAATAAAATCTAATGATTTAATGATCACTAATCGTCTTGTGAGTACGCAATAAAATATATTAGAAGCAAAGATTTTTAATTAGACATAAACTAAAAATGTTCACAAAGTAAATATCGAAGAAGACATCCTAATTAAACATTTATATATATCTATTAATAATCCATTTAATTTTGTTGAACTTTGCACTGATTGGACGAGTAGAGCAAGTTAAAATAGATAGATTTGTTGGTTTTAGGCAATAAATGGCGGGAATCAACGTCACTGTGTCTCTTTCACGTGGGCCTCACGATAAATGTTTATCGATGCTGACATCCCAATAGATTTCCTTTCCACTCTCCTCTTGATTGCATCAATAATGGCCGTTGGATTGCAATCATTGTGATTCAAATCTAACGTAAAGTGTAGTGATACGAGGGTACGTCGGTCTAAATTATTTTCTGCAAGAATTTTATATACTATCACTATCTTGCTTCACTTTTGATATAGGATCAATGTCTTTACTGTAGTCTTATCTCAAAAGAAGAAAGAAGAGTTTGTGACTTCAGTATTTTTGGTTAAAAGTTTGACAGAGAATTTCTAGATATAATGAGAGTTTTAGAAATAATCAAAGTATCAAATAGTGGTCCTATGTGGTCCATTGCGGAACATTCTTTCGATTAAACAATGATTCTAAGTTTAAGTAGTTGCATCGGTTGAAGAATTTTTAAAAAAAAATCTATTCAAATAGTGATGAGGTGCAACTTAAAAAAAAAATCAAATCAAATCAAATAGTGACGAGGTGCAATTTTTAGAGTTTTGAAATGATTTTAGGTGCATTCATATGGGTTTATTAAAGAGGGTTAAAAAAGGACAATATTTGTATATGGCTCTTCATTAGCTAGGTAGCACGTGGAGTTAAATGTGATTATGAAATGATACAAAGCTTGTCTCACTTCATACTCATAACTTAGAAATATATTAATTAATTAGACTAAAACTAAGCACAATTTCATATTCTAAACTTATATTTAAATGATAAAATTATTTAAAGATTATCAAATAATGAGAGAAAAATATTTTGTGCTTCTAGCTAGAGAAGTATAATTTGATATATGTGGTTTTAATAATAATAATAATAATAAATTGGATGAATTAATTGAATTTTAATCATATATTTTATATTTAAAAAATTATTAGAACATAAATTTAATGGGATGGAGCCTGTGCACCCCCACAGCCCCTCCATCGGTAAATAGTTAATTATAGAGATAATCCCAAATAATTCTATATAAAATAGGTTTTTTTAAAATAAATAAATATATAATTAATATAAAATTATATTATATTAATTATAATTTAATCAATATAATACAATTTCTCTTATTACCACGTAAATAATTTCTCTTAGATAATACATCAAAAAATATGTCAAGTTTATTCATTTTATCTTTCATTGAGTTTAGTTTATTTGACACCAAATTGATGACTCAACATTTGGTTTGCTCTCTTGGATGAGGTTCATATTATTTATGACTATTGCATTATTACTAAATTCAGGCAAGCAATTAGAGTCAGCATTTAATTTCTTATTGATAAAATGCAATCTGTTTGTCTTTTCATTGTAGATCATGACAGGTAGAATTTTTAGCTACACAGGCTTAATTGCTTGATATAAGTATGCGTCTCAAGTCAAGCAAAGTGAAGACTAACACTATCACTAATGGCCCTTTAATTTCTTTTCGTTTTCCAGTATCTTATCATTATTTACTTCATCAAATTAAAATTATTTTGAGCCCTTAGAACATATTTGGTATGCATACATGACTTGATCATCTCTTATCACATCAAACTATATTCAGCTAGACTATATTGTCCATTTTATTTCCTGTCAATGCGTATTTTGTCGTGTGCATAATTACAATTATTTTTGCTCTATGCTTCTATTCTTACTTCTATGAGGTTTTTTGAGAAATTTGAACTCAATTTTTTTTTTTTGCAATTAACTCAAATATTATCATGTAGATAAGTACTACATGATGATGAAAATTAAGGTTCAAAAAATCGTATTTTGAAAGTGTTATATGCAGGAGCACAAATATGCAGTTAGGAACTTGAGTATTGGAGATATAATTCGCTGGTGTTAGACATAATTTCATATCTCTTTTTTTCTCTTTTGAAAAAAGACATAAATTCATATCAATTCTAACATTTGCTAGCATTAATGGAAATAAAAATTCATTTGATTTTTGATTGATTATGAACCATCTATATTTTTTGTCAAGACCTTGACAAAAGAGTTTTGAAGTGCACAAACTTCGTTCAATTTCTTGAGTAATTTATATACCTCAAGTCAAGCAAAGACTAACACTATCAATCGTGGTCCTTAGGTATACACTTGTCTTTCTCTTCTTTCTACATTTATTCACTATTTTCAACCCTTGGAACATTATACTTTCCCACCAAACAAAGAGCACTTTCGAAGTGGATGTTTAATTTCTTGAATAATTTATACGTCTCAATTGAAGCAAAGAATAATACTACCATTAATTAGTGGTCCTTATGTATTTGTTCTTATCTTTTTTCATTTAATCAATCATTTTCCACCCTTAGAACAAGTTTGGCATAGACGGACTTATGTGTGTTTAATTTGAACACATCAAATTTTATTTATTTTGTTTTTTGTAATACCACTTGTGGCATAATAATTTTGACATATCATCTGTGCTATAACCACTCTAATTTAGTTGTTATTAGGCCGAATGAAAGTTTTCTATCACTAGATCACATTAAACTGTGCATCAAATCTTGTAAATGTATGTAATTGTAATTCTATACACTTATATTACGCTGTAAATAAATATATATATATATAATCTAAGAATATCATGATTAATTGCAAACATCTCAATCATATATACTATGTCATATGCTCTTGAAATTCTACGGAACTAATCTTAATATTGAATTTTTAATTAAGTATTGTTGGTGATAGATATATGCCACTATATCTCAAGAATTGAATTCCTAACAGTTTGATAAAGATATATATTACAGACTATAAAAGTTTCTACAAGAATTGTTCATTGGTGTAGACTTTACCGGTCTTCTATAATTTTGTGCTGCATTATCATTAATAATGAATTATAAAGTCATTTCATTTGGATTGCTATTTTTCAAAATTTGAGTAAAATTTTAAGTAGCATAGCATTACTCAAAAAAATAATATGAACAATTGATTAATGAAAAGTAAATTGACTTTATATATATATATATATATATATATAAAACTTTGGAGAAAGGATATAAACTTGATACCTTAGTTTTGGTGAGAGGTGTTCTTATCACATGTGAACAGTGATGAACCCACAAATCTATGTGAGATATATGCAGAACTTTTGTATAATATTTTTAATATCAAGAAACTAAGTTATATAAATTCTCTTTGCAATATTTACTTCAATTGCTAGAAAGATATTATATGAAATAAAAATAGTTAAAATACATAACCAATAAGAGATATGTAGTTTTATCTAGTGTAAGATTGTAATCAAAATTTCTTAAAAATAAGATTCTTAATACAAATATAAAAATAAAAGCATATCAACTATGAGTTAATTGTCCACTAGCTCACTTCTTTTTAGTGAGAGGAGTTCGTATTTCATATTACTTAAAAAAAAAAAAAAAAAAAAAACTTAATTTAGGGATATGTCTCTATTATGAAAAGAGTTGTTATTCAGATTGCAAATATCTCTTTTATTATGAAAGTTAATAATCAAACTACACTTATAGTCTTTTTCCTAATAAATATGTATGTGGATTTATAACAAAGTAACTTAAAATAAACATTAAAGATATAAACAATTACAACTCATCTAAGTTTTTTTATTCGTGGATTTTATTATATAAAATAGTTTATATAAAAGAAAAATAATTCACACTAATTATCATGAGTAAATCAAAACGTATTAAGATTAAATAATATTATATGTTTTATTCTCAATGGTTAGTTTAAACATGATATAATTTGCAATAATAAAAATAATTCGAAATGAGTATAACCATTTGCAAAGTCAAATGTTTTAAATTTGAAGATTGGTTTGTAATAATGGGGAAAAAATTAGAAAAAATCAACATTTTTGATGGGGGAAAGGATTAAACCGTAATGGGAAAAATGAGAAAAAGCAACATGTTTTAATGAGGAAAGGGATTGAACCACGATGGGTATGTTAAAAAAAAAAAAAAAAAAGTTAAAAAAAAAAGTCTTATGCCATTAACACCTTTCCATGCTTGTGAGAGTATGTTGTGTTGTGTTTATATACTTATACATCTAAGACAAAAAAAATGACAAAAAGCAACATGTTTTGATGAGGAAAGAGATTATGTTGTGTTGTGTTTATGTATTTATATATCTAAGACTCAAAAAGTAAGAAAAAGCAACTTGTATTGATGGGGAAAGAGATTACACTGTGGTGGTATAGAAAGAAAGAAAGGCAAACCTCATACCATTAGCAATTTTTCTATGTTTGTGACAACACACAACATTTTATTTATATATATTTAAATATTTAATAACTAATATCGTAAAATTAATCAATTTTCAAAAAATTATAGGAGCGGGACGTGCCCTATCTGGGGCCTAAGCTAGGTCTACCCTTGCATGACATTGCTTACAACGACGTAAACAATTTTTTTTACATACATATAAAAAAAAATATTCTTAGTTTTTTTTCATTTTAATCTCATTTTATCTTCGATTGAGAAGTTATTTTTACACCAATTTGATGACTTGTACATTTGGTTAGCTCTCTTGGATGAGGTTTGTATTATTTATGACTATTGCATTATTGCTTAATTCAGGCAAGCAATTACTGTCAACAATTAAATTCTTCTTATTATTTTTTGATAGACTTAATTTTTTATTGATAACTATGCAATTCGTTTGTCTTTTCATTATAGATCATGACAAGTAGAATTTTTAGCCACACAGGCTTAATTGCTGGCGATAAGTATGCGACTCAAGTCCAGAAAAGTGAAGACTAACACTATCAGTAATGGCCCTTCAATTTCTTTTCATTTTCAAGTATGTTATCACTATCAAATTAAAATTATTTTAAGCCCTTAGAATATATTTGGTACTCATCTATACATGACTTTGGTCGTATTTCATCACATCAAACTATATTCAACTAGACTATATTGCCCACTTTATTTTCTGTCAGCGTATATTTTGTTGTGTGTATAATTACATTTATTTTTGCTCTACGCTTCTATCCTTACTTTTGTGAGTTTTTTTCAGAAATCTGAACTCAAAATTATTTTTGCAATTAGCTCTAATATTATCATGCAGGTAAATACTAAATGATGATGAGAATTAAGCTCAACAAATTGTATTTTGAAAGCGTTAAAAGCAGGAGTACAAGTACGCGGTTAGGAACTTGAGTATTAGAGATATAATTTGCTGGTGTCAGACATAATTTCATATCAATTCTAATATTTGCTAGCATTAATGGAAATAAGAAAATCATTTGATTTCTGATTGATTATGAGCCATTTATATATTTTATCAAGACCTTGACAGAAGAGTTTTGAAGTGCATACAAACTTTGTTTAATTTCTTGAGTAATTTATACTCCTCAAGTCAAGCAAAGACTAACACTATCATTAATGGCCCTTAAGTAAACATTTGTCTTTCTCTTCCTTCTACATCAAGTCATTATTTTCAACTCTGAAACAGGTTAATTTCTTGAGTAATTTATACTTCTCACTTGAAGACTAATATTATCATTAATTAGTGGTCCTTATTTATTTGTTATCTTCCTTTTTCATTTAATCAAATTTTCAACCCTTAGAACAAGTTTGGTCTGGACGGACATATTTGTGTGTAATTTGATCACATCAAATTTTATTTATTTATTTATTTTTACATATTCTTTTGAATATTAATACATCTCAGTTTTTTTCAACTTAAATTTTAATTTATTCTTCTGACCTCACAAAATCAAAATTTTGGGGTTTATATTGTATTACTGAGGATAACAGAAGTCAGATACACATGCAAATAATGAAAGTGAAAGCGAAGAGAAACGTGAAGACTGAGGTATTGCTAGTTGGCTTCGCCCGGAAATTAAGGGTACTTTGACAGGCTGATAGATCGAGTCAATTTGAGAAAAATATTGCTCTTGACTTTTCTTGTCTTGTCGGGGTCCAAGCAACACTTTCATTCCAAGTTTTATAACATCTTTAGCGATACATTTTGTGATAGGTAGACTTTTCAAACAAAACAGAAGTTCCAGCTTCTGAGATTCAATGACAGGCTTCACTTGACACACTGTCCGCACTATAACCACTCAAATTTTAATTATTATCAAAATGAATGAGATTTCTCTATCACTAGATTATTTGAGCAGTACATCAAATTTTATTGTAATTCTATACACTTGTGTTGCACTGTAACTATAAATAAATATATATATAAACTAAGAATGTCCTGATTAACTGCTAACATCTCAATCATATATAATATAATATGTCATATAATGCTCTTGAAATTCTGTTGAACTAATCTTAAATTGAATTCTTAATCAAGTATTTGTTGGTGATAGATATACGCCATTTTATCTCAAGAATTGAGTTGCTAACACGTTAAGGCCCATCTAGCGGATCCAGAAATTCTTAAGAAGAATTGACACTTATACAAAATAATAACAATAATAATGAAAAATTAAAAACATTGCCAAGATAATTTTTTGGAAAAATAAAAATTAGATAACGTGATGGTGATATTCGGATAAAATAAAACAAATAATACGCTTAATTTAGATGAATTAAGTATTCTAACACTCAAAAAATTCAAACTCATGTATTAAGAATATTCAAATTACAAAGCAAAATATAGACAATATTGCATAATATGTTAATAATAAGAAACTAACTATTTCTATTTAAGATATAAATGATGAAATTATTTAAAGATTATCAAATAATGAGAGAAAAATATTTTGTGCTTCTAGAGAAGTATAATTTGATATATGTGGTTTTAATAATAATAATAATAATAATAAAAATTGGATGAATTAATTGAATTTTAATCATATATTTTATATTTTCAAAAATTATTAAAACATAAATTTAATGGGTGGGGCTTGTGCACCCCCAAAGCCCCTTCATTGGTAAATAGTTAATTATAAAGATAATCCCAAAAAAATCTATATAAAATAGATTTTTTAAAATAAATAAATATATAATTAATATAAAATTAAACTAGAGAGGCAACTTCTAAGTTTTTCATTAATTCGGGGTGTCATGGCCCCTGTGAACCCTCCTTTACCTCTGTTTTTGGCACACACCCACACCCACATGTAAATACAGCCAAAATAAAAGTCCATAAAAATTATTTTATTAGGCATTATATATATACACACAAAAGAAAAGTTATAATTGTTATTAAAATATAAAAGAAAACCTAGGGGTGCCAATAGTACTACTCCCTCCATAGTATCCCTAGCAATGCACAAGTTTATATTGAAGTAAAATTTTTAGTTCAAATGAGAATTCTCATCTATCCAGCTAATAATCCTTGTGCTTTGGGCTGGATGAGTTGACATGTAATACTTGCATTTACTGACCGGTTTAAATTTGGGCCCAATTGATAGTGCAATTTGAATATTGGGCTGTGTCCCTTATAATCCTGAATGAGTGTTGATATTTCCAACCCTCTAAAACTATTTATACAGCTCTTTAATATGTTCACCCGATTTCATTAAGTGAATAATAGTTTCAATTTTTAAATGCAATTTACTTTTAAAATAAATTTGGAATGTAATTAAATAACCCTAAATCAATCAACCTATTAACATGTTTTTCTTCACCACTCATTGCAAGCAAAATTTGTTCATTAGCAATCCAGGCTGCTAGAAAATATGTTAGGTTATGCATGGTGTACACATATTATTAATTAAAATTCTTATACAATTTTTAATTAAATTTTTTTTTCTTTAGATCTGAAAGGCTCTTGGTTGGTTTATCATTGGATTTCTTGACTTCTCAAATTAAATAAATGATTTATGCTTCGTTTTTCACAAATACTTATGTTCTAAATTTCATGATTGTATTATTGAATATCTGTTTGAATTTCCTTTCATTGCAAATCAATGATGGAAGAAAACTTCTCTTATTAAAGATTTAATTGTAGTTGAAAAAAAAATTATCATTATTTATGGTATGTGTTCCATCATTATTTATGGTATGTTTTCCTTAAAAATACTGTATTATTCATATATGTTTACATTTGTTTTTTTTCAAGTCAATAATTGAGAAAAAAAAAATTACTTATAGTTGGTAAAAGGGGAATTTATCATTATTTATGGCATGTTTTCTAAAAAAAAAATTAATATGCTTAAAATTAATTATGATAAAGGATATATACTTGGTATTTCAAAGGCCTGTAAGATTAAAAAATTAATTTTTAACTTTTTAATATGGGTGTAGAAAACAAATGGGTGTTGAAAAAACTTTTTGGATGGCTCTAAATTAAACAGAAATGATTGTTTCAGCTGAAAAAGGCAGAGAAAAATAATTGACTATTCAAGCAAATGGAAATAGGTTTAAAGGTAAGGTAACACGTGTTAACCAAAAAAAAAAATGAAAACAAAAAAAACAAAAGGGAGGTAACACACAAAAAATAAGTATTGTACAGAGTATATCTCTTTTTAGCATCATATAGTAGAATACCTCCCAAGAGAATGACACGTATGATTTGTACTAAATTACATGTCTTTTTCATGATATATATTTGCAATATTTTCTGGTATTTTGATTTGTGGCTCAAGGACTTCAACATTTCTGGGGCCAACTGTGAAGCCCCATTACAAATTTCAGAGCTATAAATCATTCCATAGCATTTCACCCTCAACATGATTGACGAAATCCTCGTAATGGCATCCGTGAGAATAGTACATTTTGTGGACTTGGCCAAGACCTCATTTAATTTCTTCATATGAAATTATGAAACCACACACACCAGCAGTATATACTATACAAAGGCCAAATTAAGTCAATTAAACTCTAAGTTTTGATTCATTTTGGCTAGCTTTTCCAATTTCATATTGTTTGTGACAAAAGTTAGCTCAGCAATGAGTTCAAATGAGAGAATGCAATGCATGTGAATATAATGACGACACTACTAATTAGGAGACAAAGCTATGAAATCACCAGAAGAAACACAACATAACACAAGATGGTACCACAAGAATATGGATCCAAACATTGGTGTGGAACATATAAACTGTGTACGTTCCACCAAAGGCAGACCTACCTTCGGCCCAATTGGGGCACATGTCCCTCTTAATTTTTATTGAAAATTGATTAAGTTTATAATATTAGTTATTAAATATTTAAATATTTAAATAAATTGTTATATATAAATGTAAAGTGAATTAGTCCTCTAGAATGAAAGTAAGTTTATTGATGGCACGGAGTTTCTATTTTATGTGTTAGCGTGCGGGTTCAATTCTATCCCCTACCAAAACTGCAATCTTTTTTCATTTTTAATTTTAGAACTTTTAAAACATAATGTAGAGTGATTTGGTGGAGGTTCAAACCCTGGTTCAAATAACCATGTCACAATAGCTCTAACCAAGCAAACTAATCTTAGAATTTGTGATAGCGCACGTGGTGGATAATAATACACATTAGTCTCTTTTAAGTTTTTTTTTTATTCATTTTTGGTTTTCAAACATATGCAAAGCACACCATTAATTATATGCAAAGGCCAAATAATTACAGAATAATTTATATTAATCTCCTTTAAGTTTTGATTCATTTTGGTGTTTCAAACATACGATACCTACACTTGACTTCATATTAATTAATTAATTATTATTTACTTTGAATGTTTCTAAGCTCTTTTTTGAAAATCATCATTTTAATTTAACTTCTTTAATTTTGTCAATATGTAACTAATAGCTTGATATTGATTGGATAGTTTTTTTTTTTTTTTTGCCAGTTCTATAATAAAAAATCATTAAAGATATGTTAGAATTTGGAAAGTTAGGTCAGACCTTAGTTTCTACTTTAAAGATTACAAAAAAATTCCTTTACTAATTTGTATCAGAATTTTAAAGACATCCCACTATCACCGACACAGTATAATTGTAAATTACTTACAAAGACCTCGAGTATACATTATATGATAAAAGTAAACTCTTTATGCACGTTGAACCAAAATAATTTGATGCAGGGTTTGTTTTAGATTTCCTAGTCTCTTTAATTAGAACATGATTAATGAGAGGTTAGCTTCTAGAATGTAATCATATTAAATTCTAATATTTAATTGGCATCAATGAAGACATTGCAACATACGTGGTGTTACTTTTATTTTTTCATAAATGAAACCACACCAACCCATTATCATAACAAAGGCCAAAATTTTATGAAACAATATGTGAATTTTAGAGTGATAGAAGTCAACTAAAAAAGTAATAAATGCATGTGAAGTGTGAACTTAATGATGTAAGTAATCGAAATTCAATAAATTGAGTACTCATGTTTAATTTCATTGATCAAATCATGACTTTCTTCCAATTTCGTATTGTATGTGACAAAAGCTAGCTAAGTATTCAATGAGTCCAAATGAGAGAATGCAGTGCAGGTGAGCATAATGATGACACCACTACTTAGGAGACAAGCTACGACATCACCAAAAATAACACAATATAACACGAGATAGTACCACAAGAACGTGGATCCAAACATTGGTGTGGAACATATGGTGTACATTCCACGAAACAATCTGTTTACAGTGTAGTCAGCATTTTAAGTAACCATGATGGAAAAAACCATTGCGATCTGTATGTTTGATTTTTTTCGTAAATCTTCCCATAGTTTTTGACTTAAGATATAACTCTTCACCATTAGTGTGCAACACATTTTATACTTTAATCAATTTGTTCTCCATGTAACTCGAAAAATTAACTGATGCAACTCAAATGGTCTTCTTATTTCAAAACTAAAATAAAACAAAATCATCCTATTTAAGATTTTTCTTGTGAAAGTCAATACCAAATTAATCAAAGATTTGTTGAGACCTATTAAAATCAAATACTACTTATGCAGGCCAAAAATTTACTTAGATAAGATCTACCAAGATATAACACTATTTTTACAGCTCAAAAATGCACTTATAGGAGACAACGAATGATGAAAGTATTGATATCAATGGAAATATCAGTATGAGAATTTGATGAAAATATTGAGAAAAATTACGATATTGATGAAAATTGATATAAAATTTATGAAAAGCATGGACACTTAGCTAAAAATATAAAATTTTTAATGAGACTTTACAGAATTTTAAAAGAATCAACACTCTAACAAAAGAAAAAAAAAACATTTCTATTTGAAAAACATATAATTTCTAACAACTATATGTTATAAATATGAATATAATGCACATAAGAGTTATTTAAAAATTAAAAACATTATATGAAAACTTCATTTCCATTTGTTTGCATTATAGATTTCATTGAAATTTTAATACTAAAATTAAGACTTGAGTGATTCAAACATAGTGTGGCTATCATCTTGATTTAAATAATATTAATACTATGACGTAAAATTTCAGTAGTTTCAATTTAATCATGAACATGCCTGGTATAATCTTGTTGATTTCCTCCTAGTATATGTCCGTATATTTAAAATTGTATGGAAGGATAATTGGAGATCTCAAAACCTCTATAGGCATCATCACCAGTGCTTTAAAAACTTTCAACATTACACTTTAGGGTTAAAAATTATTAATTAGATTTTATTTGAAAAGATTATATATATATATATACACACACACACAAGCACTGAGAGAGGGAGAACAACAAAACACGACCACCATAATCTTGTTTGAAAAAGAATATGATAATCATTTAAAAAAAATGATAATATAAGATTTTTATTTAAAAACAACAAAAAAAGAAGTATAGCGTGATTTTATAAATTATAAATTGTTATATGATTTGTTTAAAATTCATTAACATTAACCAAATAAACAATAAAATGGGTGCACATAATTTGTTTAATTAAGAAAACAAAAATGTCGATAAAAATGTTAGGGAATACCATAAATTTCTTATTTTTATTTAAGACAAATTACCCACACAAGTTCGGTGAAAATTGAACCTCCAACACCTCAATGAATGAGGAGATATTCAATCACCTATGTTAAGAAGCGACGAACCCTTATTTAAGATATGTTAAGTCTGTATGGGCCAATCTTTTAACAAATTTGCAAAGACAAATAATTGTAAAAGAGTAAGATGATAAATTGGAGTTAAGGATTAGAATTTCTATTTTCGAAAATGTTTCTTCTGGCCATGCATATATCTAGTGCAAATGATCCTATACGATATTCGAATAATAGGGGTAGCAAAGCGGCCGGGCTGGGCTAACCCAGTCCAAAATTTTAAGGCCCAACTGATTTTGGCCTTGCACCTGGGTTCAGGTACATTATTATGCCGATAAGGCCATGCCGCATTTGAAATTCTTAACAAACCTCATTTGAAATTGTAAACTGAATGTTGTGCCCAATGTAGAAATCCATATTTTAAGGGACTGTGTGCCAGACTTTAAACAGGCCCAATCGGACTTCACTATTGAATGAAGATTTTCAATTGTCGGGTTCTAAAAAATTTGAATGACACTGGGCTCCTAATCCATAAGAGAATTCTAGCTAGCAACCCCACCGTACATACACCTGGCTATATGACAGAGCAATATATACAGGGAGGCAAAAATGGCTATTAAGCCATGTATTTGGTACCCAACCCCACCTCGATTGTGGGAGCTAACGAATTTATTGCCACTTTACTTCCTTCCGAGGTTCACAAGTCCAAGTATTAACTGACTCTCCACAAGTAAAACGTTTTGTCTTTATTTAAGAAATTGTTTTCCCCTTGGCTTATTGGTCTTGTGACACAAAAATTAGACAAAGCATTGTTAGATCAATTGTATACTCACGGGGTGATACAGGAGAAATTAAATTACAACTGACACAAAATGCTTCCATCCCACCGAGTAGTGCAACACATGTAATCGTGTTAGATTAATAAATTTAGAAATTAACCATTGTACAATATCATGTATTTACGGTTGAAGTTGGGGTACGATTCTATTTTTTGTTCAAGCTTTAGAAAGAATAATAAAGTTTTAATTTAATTATTGGATTGATTAACTGTGACATATTATTAAAGAATCTAACTGTAAACATCGTAATACTCCATCAATTTTATCATTACAGCTGATAAAAATATACAAATCCAAACATTAAAATACAAAGACTAACAAAATTTTCTGAAAGCAAAATAAAATTTGTGTCCTAGTCGATCCAAGAAGCAGCAATACATATATCTCCATCTTCGGTTGATGAGTAAAGGGCCAATCAAACTCTAGAAACCCATCACAAATCCAAGAGCCATGCTTACATAGAACCACAGTCCACTTCTTGTCCACGCACCATTCTCGTGGCCTAGGCCTTAGAACGGTAGCAACGGTACAATTTCAATGAAGATCCACTGAGTTTATTGCCAATAAATGAGGATGCATTAAAGCTTTGCAATTGAGTGCTTAAAGGAATTTTCCTAGTCAAGTTGTTATTGGACAAATTTAGTAGATCCGAAAATGTCAAACTTGTCATGCTTTGTGAGATTTTATATGAGAGCCAATTTGTAGATAAACCCATAGATTCTATTTCCCTCATTCTATTTCTCTCATAGAAATTCTTCGGGTCAAAGGATTATGTGATAAATTCAATGACTTTAGTGCATGAAGTCTTGTCATCTCAACTGAAATTTCTCCAGAAAAATTACTTTTAGAAAGGTCTATGCTTCTCACCAATTCAGAAAACCTTTCTCTCATCCATGTTGGAATATTTTCAGAAAATTCATTTTCACCAACATCTAGTGCTAGCAACTCTGTACAATTTTAGAGTGATGACGGTATTACTCCAAAAAAAATTATTATGTCGAAGGTGCAAAAATTGAAGGTTACTTAAATTTCCTATGGAAAAGGAAGATTACTAGTGAATTTGTTGTTACTTAGTTCCAACAATGACAAATATTTCCAATTCATCCAACAACCACTTAATTCTCCAGATAAAAAATTAAATCCAAGTTTAAGAATTTGTGTTACCCTTGTTGCATTTATCTTGTGACACAGAAATTGGGAAATGAATCCTAACAAAGCATTGTTGGATAGATCAAGTGTATCGACAATGCGGGATATGAGAGGTAATGGACCTGAAAAATTATTTGAATTCAAGAGAAAGAAGACTAGCAGCACTAGTTAAATTTGGAATCTCTCTTTAAATTTGGTTGTGAGAAAGATTTAAGTAGAGTAATTGAGAGAAAAATTTCTAAAACCAAGTAGGAATGCTATCAACAATTCTCAAACTAGATATATCCACCTAATGTACCTTTTGTTGTGAACAAAACCATGATGGAAATATCTAGGATTTGTAATTGAGTCCATGCTATCAAAAGAGTTCCATTCAATTTATTATAGGAAATATCTAGGATTAATTTGTAATGAAGAAAATGTTGCTAAAGAAGATGGAGCATGACCAACGGTAGAATTGAGACTAATATCAAGAACATCTAAATTTTTAGCCTGTCCAATTTGAGTTATGATTGCTATGCCGTCATTCGTAAGTCATGACATCTTTATGATAATTTAGGTTAGTGACAACTCACTTATCAATTTATTTGGGTTAATTTTCGATAATTTTATATTCTTTTTTTAGAATGAATCAAATTTTTTAATATGTGGCGTTACTATATTATTATATATCAAAATAAGTAAAATGCATTGTAAAGATTTAGCATCATACAATAGAATACCTCCCAAGAGAAGGATATATACATAGGTTTTGTGTTCTTAATCCAATTAGAATTCTTTTCTTTTTATTAATTTTGAACTACTTTGTTCTAATTTGATTTGCTGTTACTAGTACTTCACAGCTTTTTTGGGTCAATTATCAAGCCCTTATACAAATTTAAAAGCTATAAATCATTATATCAATATGACCAATTTCCTCTTTGTAAATGACATCAATGAAAGTATTAATATGTGGTGGATTCAACCAAAGGGACCTTGTTTTTATCTCTTCATATGCAACATAGAAAACCACACTAACACACCATTATATGGTAATTAAAGGCCAAATTTATATGAAGTATTTCAAAGACTTATAATTGCTATAAGCCCTACTGATTGTAAATCGGCAATAAAATGATTGACTCTTAAGTCAATTAAAGAAAAATTAAATTTAGTCCCCATTCAAGTTTTGATTTATAGATATTGTTGTAATATATAAGTCTCAAGATACACCTATATTCAACCTCAAAAAAAAAAAAAAAGAAAAGAAAAAAAAAAGACCTCTATTCTCTACACTAAATTTGTTAGAAATTTCTTGGATCATCACTTGAATCAATCAATCAAATATTCCAAAGACTTATAATTGTTACAGACCTCACTAATTGTAGATCAGCAATAAAAGGATTGACTCTTAAGTCAATTAAAGAAAAATAAAGTTTAGTTTTCATTCAAGTTTTGATTCATAGATATTGTTGTAATGTATAGGTCCCAAAATAAACCTCTATTCTCTGCACAAAATTTGTTGAAAATATCCTAGATCATGACTTTATCAATCAATCAATCAAATATTCCAAAGATTTTTAATTGCTATAGGCTCCGTTGATTGTAGACCGACAATAAAATAATTGACTTTTAAGTTAATTAAAGAAAAATAAAGTTTAGTCTCCATTCAAGTTTTGATTCATAGATATTGTTGTAATATATAGGTTCCAAAATAGACCTCTATTCAACCTCTAAGAAAAACAAAATACCCCTATTCTTTGTACAAAATTGCTGAAAATCTCTTGGATCATCACTTTAATCAAACAATCAGATATTCCAAAGACTTATAATTGCTATAGGACCCATTGATTGTAGACCGGCAATAAAAGGCTTGACTCTTAAGCTAATTAAAGAAAAATAAAGTTTAGTCTTTATTCAAGCTTGGATTCATAAATATTGTTGTAATATACACGTCCCAAAATAGACATCTATTTTCTATACAAAATTTGCTAAAAATTTCCTAGATCATCACTTTAATCAATCAATCAAATACTTCAAAGACTTATAATTGCTATACGCTCCACTGATTGTAGACCGACAATAAAAGGATTGAATTTTAAGTTAATTAAAGAAAATCGAAGTTTAGTCTCCATTCAACTTTCGATTAATAGATATTGCTGCAATATATAGGTCTCAAAATAAACCTCCATTCTTTGCACAAAATTTGTTGAAAATTTTCTAGATGATCACTTTAATCAATCAACCAAATATTCCAAAGACTTACAATTATTATAGGTCCCCACTGATTTTAGAGCGGCAATAAAAAGATAAACTATTAAGTCAATTAAAGAAAAATAAATTTTAGTCTCCCTCAAGTTTTGATTCAATGTGGTTTTTTAAATACATAGTATATGTACATTGATATTATGGATTAGATTCATAATACTTACTCTAAACTTTTTTCATCTCTCTTTTTCTATACTAAAAAAGATAGCATTTCAGAAAAATTATCGAAGACTTGTTGCACAGTGCAACGGTATCAAAGAGATTATAGATAAAAGCTTGTAAGAAATTCCTTTGCTCATTGCTTTGCCGTCAAGTTCAAAGACACACGTCAATAACCTTATCAATATATGGAGTAGTCGTAATTGATTTCTCAATCATGGATATTGAGTTTTGGTTTCTAAATTAATATTGGAGGAAATTTCCTACATCTTTACTTTACAATCTAAGACTTCTAAGGCAAATTGGTGCTATAATAGGTTCCACAATAAACTCCATTTTATATAACCGGCAATAGCGTACATCAATTGATATGCCTAAAATACAAGGAATTTAAACTAGTATTATACCATCAGATATCAACGATCTCAATATTTTTGGAATTATTATAAGTCGTCTTTTTCATACAAGGTTTTATAATTTCTACCTCGTGCAATATATCATTTATCTACAAAAATGATTAATTAAAATAAATTTACATATTTATATTAATTTTACCATTAGAGCTTTTTAACTTTAAAAAATTAGGACGAAAGAATCAAATTAATATATTGTATTTGAATTAAATAAGAGACAGAATTTGTTTTAGGAGAAATAATGCAATAGATGAATTTGATTAGTTCGTCCTAACTTTTTAAAGTTAGGAGACACTGATGGTAAAAGTTCTATATATATGAGGGTTTTTATAATTAGGTATACCTGATTTTAAAAAGTAAGACCAACCAATCAAATTCATCCATTGCATTTGAAATAAATAGAAGAGAGAATTTATTTTAGGAGAGAGAATGTAATGGATGATTTTGATTGATTGGTCATTACTTTTAAAATCAGGTATATCTAATTACAAAAGCTCTATATATATGTCTGTGTGTGTGTGTGTGAAAATGAAGGAAAATAGCACTCATTTTACCTCTTCTTTTGTCATTGTCACTAAGTTTTAATATCACTTAAAAGTGAAAAGTGTCTATTTTACTCTTAATGCATAGGGACAAATCATGGTTTGTCATTGGCTTCGAAAGGCATGTGTGTGCGACTTTGTGTACACAATTTTATTTATTTATTTATTTTTTAACTTTATGTAATATAGCATTCATTTAAAAGAAAGTTTATAACAATGTTGTAAGATTAAGTGAATTTAATTACAGTTGCTCTCCACTCCAAGTATATATACATTATCCCCAATATGTATACAAGCTAGATCCAAGAACATCAGGTCCTCCATTTTTCTTGCTTCTTGAATTCGTTGGCTGATAAATGTATTAGTTTGAGGCCACCATTTCTTTACAAGAATCAAACCATTCACTTATTTCCAGAATATTAATCAAGAAGTACTAAATTTAAAACTGAGACCACACCAATGCTAAATGGGTACAGTTTTGATGGAAATATATGGGCTCGCTAACCAAGTGAGTTAATAGAAGTAATATAACGTATGTAGTGCAGCGTGGACCAAAACAAGTATAGTTTTGATGGAAATATATGGGCCTACTAATCAATTGAGTTAATACTTAATAGGGAACAATCAGTTGGATATATATATATATATATAGTACTTTTATAATAAAGTAAAGTAATGATCAACCAATTAAATTCATCAATTACATTTTCTTTCCTCAGTACAAATTATCTATTTTATTTAATTTAAATGTAATAGATAAATTTGATTGTTTGATCCTTACTTTTTAAAATCAAGTATATCTGATTATAAAAGCACTATATATATATATATATATATTTATGTATATCCAAGCCTAATGCAAATTGGTAATGTACATGTGTGCCATGCTAAGATAATTGTTTTTTTAAATAACTGGAAAATAGTTCTCCCATTGGATAATATATTTTTTCGTTACTAAATTAATTTTAAGATAATAAATAGACATGTTCAACTTATTTTTACTTTTATTATGATTATTATATATCAAAACAAGTTCAAATCCCTAGTAAACAAATTTTTCTATACTATTTGGGGTTTTATTTTATTTTACATTTTAATGGTTGAAAATTTGTTGGGCTTGGGCTTTGAGTTGTCTGGGCCATAGATACAATGCCACAAAACCCAATTTAAGTGGCACTAGTCCACACTAGAACTGCTTTGTTCCACAATTGCTACGTTTTAACTTAATTTTCGTAACCGAAACATTACTTGAACCAGAGAGAAAAATCACAAGGAGTCAGAATATGCAGTATTGGACCAAAGAGATAGATAAAATCTGATTTCCATTTATATCTGGTCAACTTTAGTCAGCCATGTTTGATGATTTACATGTTTAATGGAGAGTCAAAATGATGTCCATCAATTTCCAAAACAAAATTGCTTAAAATAATTGATTGTAAAGAAGTAAGATGAAAAAGTCGTACTGGTAAAACATCATGAAAATTTGGAGTTAAGGATGAGAATAACCGTTTTAAAAAGTGCTTCTCGTAGCCATATGCATATGTCAAGTGTAAATGATCTTATACAATGTTTGAGTAATAGACGTTTTGCTCTAGCTAGAAAATTTAAATACATATGAGATTAGATATGGATTTAACTTTTTCCAACCCCTCAAAAAAAAAAAAAAAAAAAAAATATATAATATATATATTATCAATTATAATAAAAGTAAATTACTTCTCAATCCTCATCTTTTCATCAATCACTAGATATATAAATAGCCATTTCAATTATAACCAAATTAAATAAAAATATAGATGTTAAATGATATATATACTCTTAAATTGATGAATTGGACAACTAATTTACAATTCTATGAGGATACAAATGTGATTTTCTTTTCAAAAGAATATCAAGGGGATCTATAATTCTAGCAATATTCACCATTCTCATCACACTTTACACACACACATATATATATATATATATATATATAACTATTACCATTAATTTGAGATTTGGAGAACTTGAACTCATAACCTTAAAGTGTATGAAAGGTTTATGATTAAATCAATCTCATCTTCTTGATTCTAAATATTTTTTACTATAAACTTGTTTCTGTATATCAAGTAAATGATTAAATGAATCAGAACTGATTGTTTTAGCGGATAAGGGCAGAGAAAAATAGTTGACTATTCAAGCTAATGGAAACAGTTTCAAAAGGTAAGGGAACACAATGAAAAGAGTACTGTACAAAGTATATCTCATTTAGCATTATGCAGTAGAATACCTCCCGCTTAATTTAGGATATATAAATTTCGTTTTGTCCTTATGTTTTAACTTTATCTACTCTTTTAACTATGAATCCATTGATGATTTGCATGGTCTCTCGGATTTTGGAAATACTATCACTTTAAAACAATAAGCTAACGAATAGTACACAACATGACCTCTTTAAAACAGCGTTTAAATATAATTTACAAGCAAAAGTTTAATAAATTAAGGAAATGATCATAAAACTATAAAAATTTATATACAATATCACAAAAAACTCGTATTATAAGTATAAATATAATTCGGATTAACAACTTAAAAAAAAAAAACTTAAATAGATAATTTATATTTATTATTTCAATAAATCAATACATAATATCGACTCAAAAAAATAATTATTATTTTATATTCATTTTTTAATTATTAATATGTGTTCTAAGGGTTATATAGGCAAGCTTTATTAAACTTCATACTACTTTTAATTTATTTATTTTTAAGATGATATACAATTGTGAACAATCATGGTTTCTTTTATCTTTCATTCTTAAGTGTTTAAATAAATAAAAGGGATATTATCAAAAACCTCCTGAAAAGTAAAGTAATCAGGAATATCCTCCAGTTTTTTCTTATTAGGTGAACCGTCTTCTATCAGTTAAAAAAAACTGATTGATGTTAAAGTTGAAGGGTATAATAGTAATTGGATGAACAATTTTATTTGTTTTAATAAATTAAATAAAAAATTTGAAAATACTAAATAATTAAATAAAAATTTAATTCATCATATCTCTACTGTCCATCCTAATATAGACGATAGAGATTAATTTAAAAAAAATAAATAAATAAATACAAATTAAAAAATTAAAATATAAATCGATTAAATTAAAACATAATTTTCTTTTCCATCTTCATCTCTTTCTTCTCCATCTCTTTCTTCTTCCATCTTTTTCTTCATCCACTGTCGACACCCAAAACCTAACACCCCTTCTTCTTCCTCCAATCGCCAACACCTAACAACCCTTTCCTTTTTATCCATCGCCAATGCCTAACACCAAACACCCCTTCTTCGTCCATATTTGACACCAAGCACATGGAAAAATAGTCTTTACTGTCAAGGAGACCCGGGTATCCTTGGCGATCAAGAGAACTGGTCTCCTTGACAGTGAAAACCGTATCTGGTCTCCATTGCCAAGGAGACCAATTATGGTCTGCATCTCATGGAGATTAGTTTTGGTCTCCACACGATAGAGACCATTAGGTCTCCTTTGCTAAAGACTCTTAGTCTCCAACAAAGGAGACCCAATGCTCTCCATTTTTTCAATTTTTTTTTTTATTTTTGGTATTTTTTTTTCAATTTTTTCAAATGGTTGATGATTATTGTGGCTTTTCTAGCGTTCCAATCGAAACCCAGATGATGTTGAAGTTTTTTATGTTGTTGATGTTGTGGGTTGATATTGCTGATGTTGATGATAATGGTAGGTTGAATGTTGTTGACGATGATGGTGGGTTGAATGTTGTTAATGTTTTGATGATAATGGTGGTTGATGAGTTTTCTTTTTTTTTTTTTTTTTTTCATGCAATAAGCTAATTTGGTTGTAATGTATTGCTGGAAAGATCTATGGTTTTTTTTTTATTTGGGTTTCTAGATTTGACTTTGATTTCATTTTTTATTTTGGTTTTTTTGGGATTCAAACTTTTTCTGGGTTTTTTATTTAGGTTTTTTTTGGGTTTTAAACTTTTTCTTTTGTTCATTAGCTTTTTTTTTAATGTTATTTTTTATTTAATATTATTATTAATCAATAAGTTAAAGGGTATTTTAGGCATTACATAAGTTTAAAGGGTATGATAGACGTTTTACATAATCTTGATAAGAATATTTTGATCATTTCATGATTTTGGATGAAAATTATTAACTTTTTGGATGAAAAGTTAATGACAGGAGGCAATTCGCCTAATAAAAAAAATGGAGAGTCATTCACCATTATTTTACTTTCAAGGGGTTTTTCATAATATCCCATAAATAAATGCACTCAACTGATATTTTAGGGGGTAAAGTAAATAATAATATGGAAAAAATAATTAAAATCTTGTTAGAAATTAAAAAAGATAAAGTGAAGGGAACAAAAAGAAGACATTTAAAAAGAGATAAAGGAGAGACATGACATAGACGAAGTCTTGGTAATTAAAGGTGGAAGCAAATGTGATTGAGATATTTGAGAAATGGGTGGGTGGAGAGTTGTGAGTTTGTGACTAGTCGAAGAGAATGTGCATTTATTTTTCATTAAATCCAAACTGAGGCCTTAGCCCTTTGAAAACTAGCGAAGCTATTTTGAGGCAAGCATTCAAAAGTGATATGGTACCATTTTTGGTAATCTATATACCCTCCTTTGTCTTATTTTTCTTATCCTATTGTGCTTTCTCTTCCAGTACTTCCTTTGTAATCTACCTCTCATTTCATATCTTCCTTTTTCTTTTGTCTTTTGTGAATTGTTCAAGATACTCATCTACCTAATTTAATATTTGTGCCAACTTCAATTTCATTGCAATTAATTGTTGATAGTATAGATGTAAGGCTCGAATCCAAATGATTTAGAAGATTAATTGAAAACTCAATTTATTATCATTAATTTGGTTCAGGTTTAAGTTTTATAAGTAAAGAGATATATGGATAAATATCCACTTGGTGGACATGTTAAATGAAACCAATCAAATTAGAAGTGAAATGAGAAAAACCATAATAAAAAGTGGGGTGTAAAATGCTAAAAAGGTAAGTCAAAGATTGGAATAAAATTTGGTGGCCGACAAAAGAAAGTGATAGCAGCATTTTTTTGAATGAGAAAAGCCAAGTGTTAAGCTCTAAGCTTGAATAAGCAATTCAAAAAATAAAAAGAATGTCACCAAATCTCTAAGCCAAGGGTTTTTTCTAGATCACCAAATCTCTTTCATAGGTTGCCTTCGGTAGCCACACAGTTTTCAAATGAGTATTTGATACATCTAAAGTGAACAGAAGACTAACATTATCCCCAATATGTATACTAGCACATGTTTGCTTTAAGAATATTACTTCCACTATTCTAAATGTCATGGAATAGTATAGGTGGTAATGTCGGGAAAACAAAAAAAAAAAAAAGAAAAATGAGAGAAAGAATAGTATAGGCGGTGGCACGGCCAAAAAGACCCTGTTCATATTTTTTCATGTAAAACAAGTGAAACCATACCAACACATTATGTTTATTCAACGGAAAAAAAAAAAAACAAATGTCTGTGGACGTTGCACCAAAATTTCCTTCATCATGACTTTATACCAAAATTTCCAAAATATTTCATTGCTATAATGTAAAGGTCTCAAAATAGATGTTTGTTCTCTGTACAAAAATTGCAAGAAGTTTCTTGGATCATCACTTTAATCAAATAATCAAATATTCCAAAGACTTATAATTGTTATAGGTCATAGGGCAGAAATAAAATGATTGACTCTTAAGTCAATTAAAGAAAAATAAATTTTAATCTCCTTCAAATTTTGATTTTTATATATGTAACATACATACCTTGATGTTATTGATTAGATTCATGATACTTAGTCAGAACATTTTTTTGTCCCTCTTTTTATACACTAAAAAAAAGGCCTTTAGAAAAATTATCAAGACTTGTTGCACAGTGCAAGGGTATCAAAGAGATTACATATAAAAAGCTTGCTAAGAAATTCCTTTGCTCATTACTTTGCATCAAGAATTCAAAGACAAATATGATCAACCTTATCAATAAATGACGTACTCGTAATTGATTTCTCAACCGTGGACATTGACAGCCTTATTGTTTTTATTATTCATAACATGCGTAACGATTTTTTGTTTCCAAATTTGTATTGGAGGAAATTTCCTAGATCTTTACTTTACAATCTAAACTTTTAAGACAAATTGGTGCTATAATAGGCCCATAATGAACTCCATTTTATATAACTAGCAATGGCGTGTATCAATTGATATGGCTAAAATAGAGGGAATTTGATATTTGTTTTCCATCGATGTATTTATTACGGATCATATTCATGCACCATTTGTTGTTTGGTAATATTTTTATGCACAATTCGAGATGTTAACAGTGGTTCAGTGAATGTATATCAGGAAGACAAGGGTAAATCTGTTACTAGCTATCACTCCATTGATTTGATCATTGATGCTTATATGAAAAAATACAAGCAAAGCAAAAGGCAAGAAAGCAAATTTACAAAAGAGGAGAGGCTGAGATTGAGACAAAGCAGAATTCCATTCCTTTAAGGCATTTACAAGACTCTTAGGGACTCGTACGTGTAAATTTATAATACAATACTTATTGTTTAATATAATGAATGATGAAAAATTTTCAGGCAGAGTCTTTGATTCTCCAAGGTTTATAAGCATCACAGAGGCCGTGATGGACCGAAATCTTGAAGACACTGACATATGGAGCCGCATTCACATTGTTTACAGTCTTTCAAAGGATCTTGGGCTACCAGGATTCCGTGTTGGAATGATCTACTCCAACAATGAAGCAGTCGTTTCTGCGGCCACTAAAATGTCAAGCTTTGGACTTATTTCCTCTCAAACACAGTTCCACAGGGAAGTACATGAAAGAGAAGACTGAAGAAGAGAAAGGAAATGCTCGTTTCAGGCCTCAATAGCAATGCGAGTTTGTTTTGCTGGGTGGACATGAGACACCTTTTAGTGTCCAACACGTTCGAAGTAGAAAAGGAGCTATGGAAGAAGATCATTTTCGAAGTGGGGTTGAATTATCTCTCCAGGCTCTTCTTGCCATTGCACTCAACCAGGTTGGTTCAAAGTCGTCTGGATCGCCAACATGAGTGAAGAAACTTCACAAGTCTCAATGCCTCGCATCAAGGCCTTTGTAGAATCCATGACCCCTGGCTACCCAGGAAATGTAATGTACCTTATCTCTGCACCTGCCACTGACTAGGATCTAGCAAGCTTCTTGACTGTTTTCCTCATCTGGGTATGAAGAAAAATTAGAAACAGAGTCCATTAGTCTATATAGAATACCAAAAAACAATCAAACCGAACTAAACAAAGTCCAAATCAACCTTGTTGGACATAAAAGCTTCATCTGGGTCATCAACTATTGGTGAGGCAGGCTCTCATTGACTCAACCCATGCATTGATTCTGGCTCATCCATTGATTTCCAGGTTCTTCAACAGGTTCTTCGTGGAAAGCGAAACGGAGCCACCAGCAGGTGGCACCGGAGGTTTTTGGGTAGTTTTTGTGAGAAAAGAGTGAAGAAACAGATGCCCTTTTTTTTTTTTTTTTTTTTTTCTTCTTGTTAGAAAGCTTGAAACTTGAAAGAGTAGACAAAGTCTCAAAAGAGCCCGAGTGCGTGTGTGGGAGAGAGACAGAGCCCGAGTGGTCGTATTTATAGTTGAGATAAGTTACTGGAAGGTAAGGTTAATATTAAGGTTAAGAAAAATTTCCAATTCGAAAGACATTACTACTATAGTCACAAAACTCAAACAGCAGATATTCGAAAACACAAAACTAATTAGACAACACAAATCCACACAACTTAACACTAAAACAACAGCATTCTTTCAACACTCGAAATGCAAAATTCATTTCATAATAACATCAATAGTCTAAAGTCGAACAGTCACGAATGGCAAGTCCAAACAGCAGATATTCGATAAAAAAAACGAACTAGTCTGGACAACACAAAGCCAAACAATAACTTCACACTAAAACAACAGTATTCATAACTCCTATAGCAAATAGGCGTGAATAGCAAGTCTAAACAGCAGATATTCCAAAATACAAACTGACTGGACAAACACGAAGCCAAACAACAACTTAATACAAAAGCGGCAGCATTCAACATGCGAAACGCTAGATTTCATTTCGCATCAATAGTGTAAGTCAAAATTCGAGACTCCTACGCTCGATCAGCCTCCAAACAGTAGATATTTAAAAACGCATATCAACGAAGTCAAACTAAGTCAACCAGCATGCATATATTTACTTCAAAACAACGTATAGATCTAAAAAAGTCACAAAATGAATCCGAATCCAACACAAAACATGAATATTTCAACAAACATAAACAGATCTAGAAATAAAGAAAATCTAAAAATCAGTTCCGATAAATTTCAACAATAAATCACAACCAAAAACAATCAATTACCCAGAAACAATCAAAGCACACCCTTCAATATAATTAAAAAATCTCAGTATAAACAAAATACCCAGAAACAAAATTACAACCAAACTTGAGAGTTGAAAGTTCTTAGCGTACCAGAGAAACCCCAGATCAAAAATACAAACGTCGATGTACTGGTGGGGAGAAAGACGGAGATGTTCTGGTGCCGATGCACCTGAGAAACCCCAGATCAAAAAACAAAAATCAAAGCAAAACAGAGAAGTGAGACAGATGGTGAACGGCGGTGATGGAGAGAGAGAGAGAGAGTTGAGAGAGCAAATGTGATGAAGGCTGAGGCTCAGGTTTTCTCAGAGGGTACTTGAAAGAGCGGGTCTGATGTTGATGATGTTGATGATGGGGGTATTTAAAGAGGTTGGTAGATCCAATTCGGATCACCTGTTGACCGGGACTTCTCTGTTGTTAATGGAGTAGACGGCCCTGATATATAGGTGGTGAAAACCGAAATATGTAGGATTAGATCGACCTATCACGTTGTTAATAAGTTGGTGGGTGAGTGATTTCAAAAACAAAAAGTTAGTGGGCGAGTTAGTGACATGTGACTCACCAGTGTACATTTACAGGAACTGCTCTATTCTGATATAGGTTGCTGTAATAGGAGAAAAGTTTCGGTCTATGGTGCAAATATCTTCGTCATGATAAGTAGACGTGGATTATTAATTATTCGAAGAGACTCATGCAATTAATCCTGTATCATGTTCTCAAATGATATTTTTGTAATTAGATTTTTTTTATTTTTTTTTGACAGAAGGTGTCTATATGCAACCAAAAATATGTGACATTCTTACAACCCACAGGTGTTTGACACACCTTTGAAAGTTCAGAGCTTTACACAAAGATGTTGCATCCCAGCAACCTTCTTTTTCACTCACTAAGGCTTGGAAAGCTAGGTGACGGGCCAAGCAATTCTGAGAGCCTGAAATTGCCTGACATTTTTCCACCCCTACTTCCCCTATACAAGTCTTTTATGTCACTAATCTCCGTTCCTTCTTCAGAGAGCCATGCGTTTTTGCATGATTGAGGACTGTAACAAGCTTTGACAGCTTCTACCTGTACTATCTTGATCTTCATTGCTATATTCTTCGCAAAATTCAGACCATATCTAACTGCTAATAAATCTGACATAGCTGGAGAAAAGCTCCCTCTCATTTGCTATACTTTTGTAATTAGTTTTAAAATCTACAAAAGTTTTCAAAACTTTTGAGGAGAGGCATGTGACCCTGCTGGTCCGCCTCTGAGCCAAAGAAGATAGATATAAGCCACAAAGAGAAGTTTGATAACAAACAGCTGCATGCTTATTATAGGAACTTCAGGTTCTCATAAAGACAATCTATGGCTAGTGCGGCGTTTTCCTTTTTTAAATTGTTAGTGTACATGTAGGTGTTGAAGTCTTGAAGATCTGATGAAGTCAAGGAAAATTGAATTCTTTTATATTTATATTTATTTATTTTTAATTCAAATACTGTTTTTTTTTTTTTGTTTAAAAAAAAAGTAAAATCTCATCTGATTATCACTTAGTTAGCTAGTTTATTATCTTATCATTTTAGTTTATATAGTTTTCACTATCTTTTTATTATCAGCTTTTTTAGTCGTTAAATTTCTGTTGAAAGTAAGATTGTGTTGACATCTGTTTAATTAAATGAGAGTAAAAAACAAAATAGTGTTTTGTAAATCAATAATGTTACACTTTTTAAAATATTTTTTCAAATTTTTTATCTAAATAATGTGCAAAATTATTTATAATATTTATAAAATAGTTATGCATAAATTTATTACATAATTTAAATAATAAAATTGGATAGTTACCCAATAGGGTAAATTGCACAAACCTCCCTGAGGTTTGATGAAATTACACAAAAATGACGATGTTTGGGTAACCTACACTAACCTCCCTTGAGGTTCCAAAAACTCAACACAAACCTCCCCTGCCGTTGTCGGCCACGGTTAAATTCGCACAGTCAACGGTCAAATATACAAAAAGACTAAAATATCCCTCAAGTCATATTTAAATTCAAACTTTTTTTATTTTTTAATTTAATTAAATAATTAAATAAGTTTTTTTTTTTTTAAAAAAAAACCCTAGTCTCCATGGGAGACCAGATCTTGGTCTCCCATGGAGACCAAAAGGTCTCTCCAGCGATGGAGAGACGTCTCCATCGCTGGAGACGTGCTTGGAGACAGTGGTCTCCGGCGATGAAGACCACTGGTCTCTTGGTCTCTACTCTAGGCAATGGAGATTAAGAGACCAGTGGTTTCCATTGTCGGAGACCACTGGTCTCCAGATTTGGTCTCCCTCGAGGGAGACCTGGAGACTAGTCATAGAGGCCGATGGAGACCACTGGTCTTCAGGTCTCCCTCGCGGGAGACCAGTGGTCTCCATCGTCGGAGACCACTGGTCTCCAGGCACGTCTCCAGCATCTCTATTGTTGGAGACGCGCTTGGAGACCAGTAGTCTTCGGCGATGGAGACTACTGGTCTCCGTTGACCTCCATCGTTAGAGATGCGCCTGGAGACCAGTGGTCTCCGGCGATGGAGACCACTGGTCTCTCGGCCTCCATGGCGATGGAGGCCGATAGAGACCACTAGTCTCCAGGTCTCCCTCACGGGAGACCAGATCTGGTCTCCAAAGGGTATTTTTTTTTTTTTTTTTTTTTTTTAAAATTTCGTGAACTTTTAAGTTTTTTATTTGAGTGATATTTGGTTTGATGATGATGAATGATTTTGATGATGTTGGTTTGAAAAAAATGATGGAGATGATGATTTTGATGAAAATAAGAGATGGATGATAAAAATGATGAAATGGAGAAGAGGAAGATGATGATGGAGAGGTAGAAGATGAATATTCTTTTTTAGGGTATAAAATTATATTATTATTTTATTAATTAAAAATATTTTTTTTTAAATTTTTTTGTTTATTTATTAATTAAATTAATATATATTAATTTAAAATATTTATAACGTGTGTATTGACCATTTTACCCTCGGCAATTTTGACTTGACATAAGTTGATTAATGGTTGACTAATGGCGCGGAGGAGGGGGGGGGGGGGAGGGGGGGGGGGGTGTGTGGGTGGTGGTGTTTCTGTTGAGTTTTTTGAATCTCAAGGGAGGTCAGTATAGGTTATCCAAACATCATCATTTTTATGCAATTTTGTCAAACTTCAGAGGAGGTTTGTGCAATTCGCCCTACCCAATATTACGAGGAAT
This sequence comes from Nephelium lappaceum, assembly GCA_021234005.1. Lineage (NCBI taxonomy): Eukaryota > Viridiplantae > Streptophyta > Magnoliopsida > Sapindales > Sapindaceae > Nephelium > Nephelium lappaceum. The sequence goes on from CM037996.1 coordinate 26,650,140, forward strand.
TAATAGCTGCTGCCTGTTACTTATAATACTATTTATTTATACGGTTCACTCTCTTTCATGCTCTCAAATTGCTTGTCATCTTTCATGTAGGACATTGGTCCTCTCTTTTCTTTTTAATATTGGCCACTCACGTCATTCTCAATTTTTGTCTTTTTCGCTTTCACCTTACTAACTTTGCTTGATTTTTGTGTGATGACATGTGCTCCTTGCGCATGGCAGCCAATCATCCCTTTCCGATTCCGTTTGGCACATGGAATTAGATTAGATTAGGATGAATTAGATTGAATTGAAATGAAATAGACTGGATTGAATTAAAATATATTGGATTAAAAAATTATTGTTCTATATTTTATAGAATTTAAGATTAGATTAAAATTATATTATAGTATGTTTGGTGTAGGTTAAAATTAGATTGAAACAAAATTAATTTAAATACCATATTATGTTTAAGGACCTAAATGAGAATTAAATCAAATATTGAATTTTCAAAATTTTATGAAAATGCAATAATATATTGGTCACAATGATAGTCTAGCGAGTCGACGCAGGGCAACACATCACATGTTGGTGTCTCTATATGATCCGGATTCAGAGCAACATGTTTTTCTCCTAGTAGGATTATTGTAGAAAGCGAGGAAAGCGATAATCTAGTAGAGAGAATTGGTGATAGGTTGTGAATATCGTGGACTCTTGGACTCGATGACAGAGCTAGTTAGTGTGAATTTTTGAAAGTGGAGTTGCAAAATTAAGTGAAGCTGAGAGGAAAAATGAGGAAGAGAATGTGGCTGTGGTGGTGCTTCCATTTTTGGACTGTTAAATATCAAGTAGGAATAAGAATTTTTTTATAAAATATTGTATTTTTGCAAAAATATTTAGTCATTGAATCAATTACATAAGATAAATTAATCAGTTTCAGTTAAATTAAACGATCCAGATATATTAGATAGAAATTGAGATAAATTATTATGGTTTATAAAAATATATTTTATTAATCAGAAACCTTGATGTTCACACATACGCCAGTGGCCTGCCAAAATCAACCCATTTGGTTGATTCCTAGTAGTGGCCTTGAAACCTTTCACGTGCTGGAGCCTGGAGGTGATGGAGGAACTGGAGTGCACGAACACCAGCCATATACGCAGGTGGGAGTGGGATTGGGAAGAGGACTACAATTGAATGCACAGTCTGAGTCTCGTTCGCATTGGTCTCCCCTTGCTAGCGCGTGTTGTCTTGTTCCCTTTCCTACCAAGATCAATGTCACGCATATGAATATTTTCATTTGAAATATATATGCTTTATAGGATAAGATATTCACTTGTAACATTATCGTTTTATAATTATTTTCTTCGAAGTTTTATTTTTAAGAACAAAACAAGATTATTTTATGTAACATATCACTTTGGGTTGGTTGTCATTTTAAGATTAACGTAAAAAAATTTGTACATCATAGTTCAAATTAGAAAAGAGAAAAATGAAGAGAGGTTGATCATACCAGGAGCAATGAGGAGCATAAGAACTACCAAGCAAATTAATTTGAGGGATTGTTTCTCCATTTGTTTTTTAAGTATATGGTTATGAAAGAAAAAAAGTTGCTGTTTTATGTCCATGAAAGAAATAGAAGAGGGTATATATATAGGGTTTTTTATCAATAACATCCTTAGATAATTAATGAAATTTATGAAGTTCATAACTTTTTAAATATATAGATTTATTGGATTATATATAAATCTAAATTAAATACGTGTATCCATTAATAACAGTTTTTAAATTGATTATAAGAGTTGTCATTGAAGAATATTATCCAACCATATAGTAAGATAGTCAAACCTATATATAGAACTAGCCAAAAGAATTCTTATAGCCAATCACTTCCTATATTGATTTTATGAGATTTGTTATGACTTTTTCTTTTTCCATAAAAATCAATTTAAAATTCATCCAAATCCATCAATTAATGAAATTTATGAAGTCAATAACTTTCTAAATACATATAAATTTTATTGGATTCCACACAAATATGAATTGGATTCACATTGATTTTAATAGATTTTATATAAATCTGGATTAAATATACCTAAATTTCAATGAAAACCATTCAAAGGCGGATTGAATATATCTAAACTTTTAAAATGTTTTGAATTTCAATAAATTTCAAATTGAATATAACAATGGAAACAAGGGTAAAACTTGTTAGATTTGGTTTTCTTATATGGTAAATAATCAAGAAAAAAAATTGAAGATTGATTAATGTTTTAATAATAATTCTTAATGATATGATAATACAATTTTGATTTATAAGAAATTTTTTGAATGTAATTTTATTAAAAAATTATTTGAATAATTTTGATGAGATTTTTTTTAAAGGCCGAGATAGGTCTAGTTTTATCTGCAAAATTTATTCAAGCTACCTCACGAGAAACAACCAAAAAAAAAAAAAAATTATTTTAGTCCCTAAGGTATGATAAATTATTAGGTTTTGAAATTCTTTTGGAAACAACTATTTTCATATCTAAATTTTCTAAAATTTTTTAAGAAAATTCAAACCATTAGTTAATTGATAATTAACGGAGATAAATAATTTGGGTTGGAAGGATAAGATGGTTTTTTCATGAGAATTTTAGATTGTGACACGTAGATGACTAGGATTTTAAACGTTCAGAGCTTTACACAAAGATGTTGCATTCCAGCAACCTTGTTTTTTACTCACTAAGGCTTGGAAAGCTAGGTAACGGGCCAAGCAATTCTGAGAGCCTGAAATTGCCTGACATTTTTGTACCCCTACTTCGGTATACAACTCTTTTATGTCACTAATCACCGTTCCTTCTTCGGAGAGCCATGCTTTTGCATGATTAAGAACTGTAACAAGCTTGACAGCTTCTACCTGTACTATCTTGATCTGCATTGCTATATTCTTCGCAAAATTCATACCATATCGAACTGCTAATAAATCTGACATAGCTGGAGAAAAGCTCCCTCTCATTTGCTATATTTTTGTAATTAGTTTTAAAATCTACAAAAGTTTTAAAAACTTTTGAGAAGAGGCATGTGACCCTGCTGGTCAGCCTCTGAGCTAAAGAAGATGGATATAGCCACAAAGAGAAGTTTGATAACAAACAGCTGCATGCTTATTGTAGGAACTTCAGTTCTCGTAAAGACAATCTATGGCTAGTGCGGGATTTTCCTTTTTTAAATTATTAGCGTACATGTAGGTGTTGAAGTCTTCAAGATCTCATAAAGCCAAGGAAAATTGATTTTTTTTTTAGTTTTTCCATTCAAATACTGGTTTTCTTTTCTTTTCTTTTCTTTTTTCTTTTTTTTTTTTCTTTTTTTTTTTATTTTATAAAATAATAATAAAATCTCATCTGATTATCACTTAGCTAGCTAGTTTATTATCTTATCATTTTAGTTTATATAGTTTTCACTATCTTTTTATCGTTGGCTTTTTCAGCTGTTATATTTCTGTTGTAAGTAAGATTGTATTGATATCTGTTTAACTGAATGAAAGTAAAGAACCAAATTATGTTTTATAAATCAATAATGTTACACTTTTCATTTTTTTTTTCAAATTTTTTATTCAAATAATATACAAAATGATTTGTAATATCTACTTAGTAATTATATATAAATTTATTATATCATTTAAATAATAAAATTGGATAGTTTCCCAATATTATGAGGAATCAATAGCGGCTGCCTCTTGCTTATAATACTTTTTATTTACAAGGCTCACTCTCTTTCATGCTCTCAAATTGCTTGTCATCTTTCATGTAGGACATTTGTCCTCTCTTTTCTTTTTAATATTGGCCACTCATGTCATTCTCAATTTTTGTCTTTGTTGCTCTCACCTTACTAACTTTGCTTGATTTTTGTGTGATGACTTGTGCTTCTTGTACATGCCAGCCACTCATCTCTTTGAAGCTACGTTGGACATGCGGGATTAAATTAAATTGGAATGGAATTGATTAGATTAGATTGAAATGCATTGGATTAGAAAATTATTATCCTATGTTTGATAGAATTTGAGATTTGATTAAAATTATACTATAATATGTTTGGTGTAGATTGGAATTGGATTGCAATAAAATTAATTTAAATACCATATTATGTTACAAAAATGGGATAAACACCCATTTTAAGGACCCAAATGAGATTTGAATCAAATATTTAATTTTCAAAATTTTATGAAAATGCAATAACAATATTGGTCACAAGCATAGTCTTGCGAGTTGACTCAGGGCAACACATGTTGGTGTCTCTATATGATTCGGATTATTAGTTGGATTATTGTAGCAAGTAAGGAAAACAATAATCTTGTTGAGAGAATTGGAGATAGGTTGTGAATATCGTGGACTCTTGGACACAATGTCAGAGCTAGTTAGTGTAAGTTTTTGAAAGTGGAGTTGCAAAATTAAGTGAAGGTGAGAGTAAAAATGAGGAAGACAATGTGGCTGTGGTGGTGCTTCAATTTTTGGACTATTAAATATCAAATAAGTAGGAATAAGAAATTTTTTTATAAAATATTCTTTTTTGCAAAAATATTTAGTCTTGAATCAATTCCATAAGATAAATTAGTCAGTTTCAATTAAATTAAATGATCCAGATATGTTAGTGTAAACCCTCGATTTATATATTTATGGTTTCCCTAGTAATAGTCCTTAAATAATGATTTGAGACCCTAAATGATCAAAAAAAGTGTTTAAGGTTATAGAGAATCTTTAGAGATTGATTGAACCCGATTGGAGAATAAATGGAATGGAAAAATGGTAAATAACATTAAGTATTTATTAAGTGTGTGATAAAAGACTAAATTGAAAATAAGTTTTAATATTTGGCGTCAAATCAGAATTTAGTTAAAGTTGATGGACGAAAACCAAATTTTTAGGGACGTGATTGTCATTTTTAAAAAAGTTAGAGAATAAAGTGTGAAACTTGGTCTCCATTTACACAAACTCTAGCCATTTCAAACACCAAATATGACAAACACAGAAACCAAAGAAGAGAAACAAAGAGAGACCGAGATTGAGCGAGAGAAGAAATGGGGGGTTCAGCCAAGTTGGAGACAAGAGGATCAAGTGATTTTCCATAATTTTCAAGCCTCCCATCAAGCCTTCAAGCCACCCAAACTAGAAAATCAAGCTAGAGTCATGAACAAGAAGCAAAAATAAGTGAAACCAAAGAGAGACAAGGGGTGGTTCGGCCATGTGAGAGAGAGGAGAGATCAAGCGATTCCACCCCATTTTCGAGCTTTCAAGCAAGTCCTTAAGATCACCTAAACTAGAAGAATGAATTAGAACAATGAACCAAGAAGAAAAGAGGTGAGTTTTCCCATTTTTGAAATTGTATGGTGGTTGGAATGTTGATGATTTTGTTGGTTTGTGATGTGGGTTTTTATGTGTGATGAGAGGTGAGCATTTAGTGACCATAAGCAAGGGTAGATCATGTAGAGCCATGTAAGTTTGACATGCTAGGGTTATGTTGATGAAACTCTAAGATTGAGTTAAATTTGGTTTTCATTGAAATGTGTTGTAAACAAAGTGTTTGATGAATGTTTGAAAGAATTAGTATGAAAAATTTGAGTGAAAAAAGCTTAGTGTATATTAGGCCATGAAAGGCCATAGTGAGGGGTATGTAATGCTAATGAAATTTGATGGTTTTAAGCATGATTCCATATGCTAGAAAAATCTATGACAAATGTATACAAGTGTTAGGAAACAATATGGAAAACTTTCCAAAGTTTGGTCTAAATGAAGGGCATTTTTGGTTTTGATGAAATGCCATTCTTTATATGCATTCTAATGACAAAAATGAGTGTTATTAAGCATATTTGAGTTAGTGATGAAAAAAATCGAGTTTAGAAACTAAAAGTGTAAAAGTTACCTTGAAAAAGTGGTGAAAAAGTGAGGTTTTTCCTAGGTTTCGCCACCCAATAGTTGAGATTTTTTAGAAACGTTTTATGGGTGACCTAAGTACGAGTTAAGGAGATGAACGGAATAAGAATTGAGGAAAGAAAATCAATGGAGAGAGTTGTGAACAGTGTTAAGCCAAAGGGGGGTGCAAAAATGTAACTTTTTGTTTTGAGCTCCAGAAAATTGTTTCGGATATATAGAGATGTTTCCAAGTGAAAATAAATAAGATTTATGGAAAGAAATCAGAATTTTAGAGCTTCGGTTAAGTAGAAATCAAGTAGAGAAGTTTTTTAGTGAAAAGTGCACTTTTATGGGTTAATTGAGTTAGAAGCTTTTTAAAGAGTTTTATGAAGTTAAATGTTGTATATTTTAAGCGAGAATATGATATGTAGGTGAGGAGGAAGCAAGCGGAGCGCGGCAAGGCCCTTAAAGAGCCTTGAACCAAGTTTACAATCTAGGTGAATGCTATACTTTATGTTTTCAAAGTGTTTGTAATTGTTTTGTATAATTTATTTTGTATTGATAGACTTTAAGATAAGTTTTAATGAGATTTGAGCCTAAAAGCTCTATTTATAAGTTTTAAAAGTTGAGACATTTTAGGCTTTTGCCCTTAGCAATGATATTTTAGTGCATATTGCACTCATAAATAAGTTTTAGTGCTTATTGCACTCAGAAATGAGATTTGGTGTTTAATACGCCCAGAAAAGAGAATTGTGTTTTTTGCACTTAGAAAGATAAAGCAAAAGAGAGTTTCAAAGGTCATTAGTATACCCTCAGATTATATTTTTAAGTTTTAGACCCGGCCGGTATATCCCACATTAGTATGACAAAGTCCTGAGGGGAATCGTCATTAATTTGGGGGGAAATCGAGTCTGTCGTGTCGCCTCTACTTGTGTGAGATATTAGCTTGTGCTATGGTTAGTGATGCAGAATTCTGCACGTAGTCGTGAGATGTCTCAGATTGTGTCATGATTGGTTTCAGTTCAAAATCGTCACGTGACATTGCCACTACAACTGGCGTAGCTAGTCGTCGTGTGATCACAGCTTTTAAGGGTACAAATGGTGCTTTTAGAAAGTATACCAAGTGCTTGAGATATTAAAAGTAAACAAAAAGTATTTTTGAGTTTTATTTCAAGTAATGGAAGTATTTAGAATTTTATATGCTTTGAAAGTTACAAGCTTTTTATGAAGTTTATACGGATATGAGTTTGATAAATTATCTGTGAATGCTTTGCATTTAAATAAGGTTTATATTTGAGTATTTTGAGAGATAGAAAGTTATTTTCAAATGTTTTAAGGAGGTATTTTAGAAGCCAAATACCTTAGTTGAAAAAGTATAATAATCACTTACTGAGCTTTCAAAGCTCACAGTTTTCCTGTTTTTATTATAAAAACCTTCTCAGGTATTGGCCACCCACGAACGTAACTGAAGTTAGAAGCTTTCTAGGGTTAGCTGGATATTACAGGAAATTTGTAGAAGGATTTTCAAAGATTACTGCTCCTTTATTGAGGTTGACCAAAAAGGAAGAAAAGTTTGTATGGTCAGAGACGTGCCAATGTAGTTTTGATGAGTTTAAGTATAGATTGACCTTGACACCTATACTTACACTCCCGTCAGGGAGCGATAGATTTACAGTTGATTGCGATGTCTCCAAATAGGGATTAGGTTATGTGCTGATGCAGAATGAGAGAGTGATTGCTTATGCATCACAACAATTGAGGAAGCATGAGCAGAATTATCCCACACATGACCTAGAGTTAGCAGCAGTGGTGTTTGCTTCAAGGATATAGAGGCTTTATCTCTATGGAGTCCCCTATAGGATCTTCATGCATCACAAGAGCTTGCAGTACCTGTTTACTCAAAACGAGCTTAATATGAGGCAGAGACAATGGATTGAGCTCATTAAAGATTATGACTACACCATAGAGTACCACCCTAGCAAGGCGAATGTAATAGCGGATGCTCTCAACAGGAAGCCTACTGGTTCATTAGCCCAGCTGAAAGCATAGTACCTCCCGATGCTTGTAGAGTTGTAATCCATGGGTGTTAAACTAGAGATGATGGACTTAGGAGCCCTGTTAACCACATTTTAGGTTCGTCCAGTTCTGGTGGATCAGGTTAGAGAGCTCCAGACCCAGGATCCATATCTGATGAAGATTAGAGGGGAGATAGAGGCTGGGTAGTAGAGTACATTCTTAATTACAGATGATGGGACATTAGTTATGGGACAGAGATTGTGTGTGCCAGATGTGGGATATTTAAAGAAAGAGATTAAGGAAGAGGTATACTCATCAGCTTATGCCATACATCCAGGGAGCACGAAGATATATCGGACTCTGAGAGATCACTATTAGTGGAGAGGAATGAAGAAAAAGATATCAAAGTTCGTTTCTAGATGCTTGACCTGCCAGCAGATTAAAGCAGAGCACTAGAAATGGGTAGGTTTACTACAGCCCTACCGATCCTTGAGTTGATATGGGAGAGGATTACTATGGATTTTGTGGTAGGGCTATGGAGGACGCAGCGCAGATATGATTCTATGTGGGTGATTGTTGATCGATTGATGAAGTCCACTTACTTTTTAGGGATTAAGAATACATACTCCCTAGAGAGACTAGCTCAGTTGTATTTAGATGAGATAATGAGGCTGCATGGTGCACCGATGTCCATCGTATCAGACAGAGATCCTCCATTCACGTCTAGATTCTAGCCTAAGCTATAGGAACCTTTAGGCGCCAAATTACCATATTACATTTCAGTACGCCATTTCACCCACAAACAGACGGTCAATCTAAGAGGACTATCCGAACCCTTGAGGATATGTTGAGAGCTTGTGTTATGGAATTCAGGAGGAGTTGGGATACTCACCTACCACTAATAGAGTTTGCCTACAACAACAGCTACCAGTTGAGTATAGGGATGACACCTTTTCAAGCATTGTATGGAAGGAAGTACAGGACCCCAGTTTGTTAGGATGAGGTAGGTGAGAGGGGATTGATTGGCCTAGAGATTGTTCAGATTACCACAGAGAAGATAAATGTGATCAAAGAAAGGCTGAAGGTAGCTAGTGATAGACAGAAGAGCTATGCAGACAATTGAAAGAGAGATTTGGAATTTCAAGTGGGTGACAGAGTGTTCCTGTGGATCTCACCATGGAAAGGAGTGCTCAGATTTGGAAAGCGAGGCAAGCTGAGTCCGCTGTACATAGGACCATACGAGTTCATGGAGCGGATTGGAGAGGTGGCATATCATCTGAAGTTGCCGCCAGAGTTAGCAAATATCCACGACATATTCCATGTTTCTATGTTACGAAAGTATGTAGAGGATCCTTCACATATCCTTAGAGAGTAGCTAGTGCAACTAAAAAAGAATCTAACCTATGAAGAGTAGCTCGCGGAGATCGTAGATCGTAGAGAGCAGGTGTTGCATCGCAGAGTGATAACATTGGTCAAAGTCTTGTGGAGGAATCATGGATCAAAGGAAGCTACATGGGAGGATGAGGAGCAGATGCGTGCATAATATCTGCATCTCTTTGAGTTAGGTATGTAATTTAATTTTGAGGATGAAATTTTTTAAGGATTAGAGAAATTGTAAACCCTCTATTTTTAATTTTACAGATTTCCCAGTAATAGTCCATAGGTAACGATTTGAGACCCTAAATAGTCAACGAAAGTGCCTAACGTTGTAGAGAACCCTTAGAAATCGATTTAAACCCGATTGGAGATTAAACAGAAGGGTAAAATGGTAAATGAAATCGAGCAATTATTTAATGTGACAAGGGACTAAATTGAAGATAAGATTTAATAATTATGGTCAAACTAGAATTAAGCTAAAAGCTAAGGGATGAGAACGAAATTTTGTTATGACGTGACCAGTATTATTAAAGTTGTTTATGGAGGAAAACATGAACACAAAAGTGGATTGAAGCACAAAATCAAAATAGAAGATAATCATGCACAGACCAAAACGCGAAGAAGAAGAAAAAGAAGAAGAAGGAGAAGAAGAAGAAGGACGGCCGTGCAGCTGTTCCAACCACCTAAAAATCGACGCAAACCTAACTTAATCCAACCGCTAACTCACCAAAATAGAGCAGAAACGAAGACAAGGCAGAACCGCGTGAAGAGGAAGAGAGAAGAAGGGAGATCGAGCTAGGGAGAGAGAGATTGCATGAGGGAGGAGAGGAAGAAGAAAACCTAACTAATACATGCCATTCCTAGCTTGAAATCGACACCAAACCAGACCGCAAACGTGACCGAATAGCCACTAAAGTAGAGACGATAGATCGAGGAAGAAGAAGGGAAATCTTACCAAGAAAGAGAAAGGCTGTGCGAAGGAGAGAAAGAGAAAGGTAGAGCTACCTGCACCCACCAAAACCCAGCCATTTTCACACCTAAACCAATCCAAAACAACCCCAAACCAGTCCAAAACGAAAAGGAAAAAGGTGAACTCATGAAAAAAGAAAAAAAATGGGGAAGTTGTTCAAGTTTTCGAAATTTTTATTGTTGATGTTTTGTTGGTGATTTAACTTGGTTTTGATATAGGTTTTGTTATGATTTGTTTGTTGGTTGTTTGAGATTAATAATGAGCTAAAAACCAAGAAAAATGGCAAGAATTTAAAGAGAAAATCAAATGCTCGATGTACTAGTTTGAAGGGTGATTTTGTAAATTGACCTATATTGCGTTCGTGGATGGTTTTGATAACCCTAATGAGTTTAATTAGGTGTGTTGAGGCTATTAGAAGTGAAAGATTAAATTTAGGAATCAAAACCAAAAAAATGTCCAAAATTAGTAGCGAAAACAATGCGTTTTTACGCAGAAAACATTTACACGATGGCCGTTTGCTTCTGTATCGACACTTGGACCGACTAGAAGTCGAGTTGGGAAGGGGTTCGGAGCAAAAATGGAACAAAGAAAAGCCCCGAGTAGGGTCGTGAATAGTGTTCGACCTAAAGGAATCAAAATCGGACAATTTTTGTTTCAGGTCTCAAAACGCGATTTCGTTAGTGCCAAAACATCCCTAGGTGATAATAAATAGGTTCTAGAAGAAGAAAACGGAGTTCGAAACCTAGAATCAATAAAGAAATCAAAAAGGGAGGTATACGCGTAAAAAGGGTCACTTGGGGGAAATTGTGTAATTTTAGTTATTTCGAGTTTCTAGAAATTGACACGAACGTAAATTTACTATACATGTGTTGTGTAGGTGACGAGGATGCACGAGAATCGAGGTGAGAAGAGTAGGGGCTCTGTACATGTTAGTTGCAGTTTTTAGTTTGTGAGTGAATTTTATTTTTAAAGTTTTTAAACGTATTTCAAATTGTTGAGCTTGATTAAATAAATTATTAGCTCACTTGAAATTATTTTAAATGCGTTGACATAAGCATGAATTACAGCTTGAATGAGAATTTTGATTTATATGCATATATGTGGCTGTTAAAATGAAAAATATTGAATAGTATTTCAGAAACCAAGTTCGCAAGTTTGAATTAAGAAAAGTATTAAATAGCATTTTCAAAACCATTAGTATACCCTTAGAAATTTTCAGAAAAGATTAGACCCAATCGGTCTATCCCACATCAGTTGGCACAGTCTTGGGGAGGGCTGAGTCACTAATCTGGGGGGGCAAAGTGGCATAGTCTGTTAGTTGAGTCGCCATTGTTGATGTGGGGTAGTGTTTTGCGTGTTGTGGTTTTGGGAAATTCCACATATAGCCGCGAGATGTCTCAGAGCTGTCACGGTTGGTCCTCTACGTTGGAACATTCCTCGTACAAAGGTCACGTGACCCCAGAGTTAGGGATACTATGGTATTTTTGAAAGATATCGAGAAATAGCTTTGAAAGAAAAGTAAATTTGAAAAGAAAAAAAAATTTATGATTTTGTTCAAGCTATTTATAATTTTAAGTTATGAGTTTTTGAAATTAATGCATGTTTGTGCATTTATAAATTCTTATGTTTATATTAAGCTTGAGAAATCAAGATTTGAAATGTTTAAAGAAATAAAGAATTGTTTTCAAATGTTTTCCGAGGAAGATGTTTAGAAATCAAATTTTTAAAGAATAGATAAATTATCACTCACTAAGCTTCTAGCTCAATATTTTTTCTGTTTTTATACAAAAACCTCATCTGGTACTTTTAGCAGGTAGGCAAGCAGTGATATTACCTCTAGCGGGCGAGACAGCGCGACATGACGCCATTTTGAGCAATTTATTCTTGCATCTGTTATATTTACATGTAAACCCCTTTTTAAATTATATAAGTAATTTGTAATTTGAATTTAGTTGTTCGTAATTGTGTTTAAATTGTTTTGAATTAAATGTGGTTTACGACTTGAGTTTTGAATTTTATTAAGTAGATTTGAAAATAAAATGCATGTTTGAGGCTTACAGGCAATCAGAAGTTGGGTTGGTGCTGAAAACTAGTCGATGTGTTGAATTTTTGTAAACAAGTTTTTCTGGAATGTCGAAAATACAGTCGTTATATTGTCAAAATTTTGTTAGAAAATGAGTTTAAAAATCTAAAAAATTCCTACGCCTTTTTAGTTTTTAAAGAAAACCAACCCAACAATATTTTAGAAAGTATTTGAACGTTTAGGGTTCACTCCATGGGTTTCGCTTAACCCGACAAGTCCGGTCTGGGAGGGATCCGTTGAGATGCCCGGTGTGACCTACTGGATTAGAGGTAGAGGCATTCGGATTGGATCGCGTCAGAATGCTTATTCCTAAACCCATCAACTCTCACAATTTTGGTTGGGAATGAGCATTCTTATGAGAAGAGGATTTGAGAGAGTTTGAGATTGGGTTTGGAATCCCACACATTGCTTTCTAAATATGAGATTTGAGAGTTTGAGATATTTTGAATCTCAAACCCACCTCAAATCTTATGTTCCAAACATAACCAAAGAGTCTTGTAGTGGTGGCTGGTTTGGATCTCTTATTACTCAAAAAGGCTGGCCAAGATTTGGAGCTAAACTATTAAACTATAACAAACTAAACTATTAGCGTGTTACTAACAAGTAGCCATTATATTATAGTTGTATAACTCTCACATCATCTAAATTAATGAGGAAGTAAATTGGAATCCTGTTTAAAACCCTAAATTTTTATGTATATTAAATACTTAAAAATTTACGTTTTTGAATATGGAAACAGCATAATATGTGAGAAAGCTCAATAATTATTTGGTGCATCTTACTAGCTTCTTCGACAATTATGCATCATTGTAGTCTCCAGCTGTCGAGTCAATATTTTATGTTTCTTTTGTTCAATATTTTTCTCTTTTTCTTATTAGTTGATGGTATATATGTTCGTGGCAAGTAAAAAAGCAACGACCATCTATCCAAATCCGGCAAATTATAAAGAATTTTCGCCAAACAGACCAAGTCGGTGGTCAAACCATAAAAAATAAAGTATTTAAATTTGATTTAAACTTAAAATTATAATTTAAATATTTAATTATTTATTTACTCTCATCCAAAATTATTTGGGTTGCTACACATTTTTATACTCGAGTTCCACACATTTTTAATTCTTGAATTAAAAGTAAATTATTATATATATGTATATATATAAATACTATAGGGTAATCATTATTATACATATATTTGACTTCATGTCGAATTCGAGTATACCCATTTTGAAATGGAAAAAAGTTTAATGATTGAAGTTGAGGAGAATGGGTTTTTAAGCTGGGGGATATGGTGCAACGCCCAATCAGAGAGTCCAAATTTAAGTGGGCCTTAAGTGAGCCCAAGAAAAACCTGGTGAAATGGACAAGTGAGCCGAGTGTCCTACTCGGTAGACAATTCAAAAGCCTAGAAGAGCATCAAATTGATTATTGAAATAGTCAAAAGACAAATGGGCGGCGGAATGAGTAGAAGATAGTGGAATAATGTTTTTTTAAAGAAAAACATGGACATGTGGCATGTACAAACTTAGTAAGCAATTGAAACAATAAAAGGCATTAGACCAAAAGAAAAGCAAAACAACAGAACGTGATTAGTGGCAAGGAGACAGGTGTCATGTATATAAGTTTAATAAGCTATGAAAGACACAGGCATGAAGCGGTTGTGATTGTTGTGTATATATAGATTTAAGAAGCACGACAACCACATAGCAATTGAAACCCACACAACAGAACAAAAGAAAGACAGAGGACCGTGAGCCCAAATCAGTAAGGCGAAAAAGAGATAAAGAAAAAATAATAATAATTGGAGTTGATTTTTGGGTTGATATGGTGTGCAATAAATTCAGTTTCAGGTTCAATTTTCTAGTCTAATTTTTATAAGTTCTAAATAGGTTCTTGTGTTATTTTAGGTGGGAAAAAGCCTAAGGAAAACACGGGTGCTATTGGTTCAAAATAAAGCTTAAAATTTAATTCGTGAGTAGATTGTGTTATTTAAATTGAATTAATTGTTTATAGTTACCTATATTTCAGATTTTGTTAATTATGAATTATTACAAATGAATTATTTGTTAGTTAATTAATTTCTTGAATTGTTTATTTTAATTAAATTGATTTGTTTTAAATTATTTGAATTTCAACTTTTATCTATTGAATTATTATTAGAAGGAGATGATTTAATTAGTCCATTGATTTTATTGATTATTAATCATGAATTATGATTTGATTATAGAATATTTTTTATATTATGAGAAAAAGGAGTAATTGAGAATTATATTTATATTCCAAATAGCATTATATAAATTTGTGTATAAAAATTATTTGAGTAACGAAACCAATGAAATGAGATTTTAGGAACACTATGATTGTATCATTCCTTTAACGATCATAAGGCAACACGTGTGTAAGTCCTAAAGAGTCGCTCAATATGTGTATGATAGATATTTGAGAGTCATTAAGTTGCTCAACACATCTATGATAGATGTTTGTGAAGCATTAAATTGCTCAACTTGTATATGATAGATGTCTAAAAGTCATTGAGTCATTCAACATATGTATGACAGATGTTTCCCCCCCTCTACATATGTGTTGAGTATCTCCACCACTTATAACAAATTTCTCTAGGTACTAGATTGGTGTAGATTAAGTTTTTATTTTAAATAGAAATGATTCATACAGATATTTATAGTTTATCGTGATATGAGAGGTGATTTTAGTATTACATTAGGGTATGATTGAATATGGATCATTGAGATTTTATTTCTATTACAATCTTTATGTTGTGTTAACTATTATTGAAAAGAGTTAATTTATTTAGTTTTTGAAAGTTATATTCACTTACTAAATGTTAACGCTCTCCCTTTTATATTCTTAGGTAACCGTCATATCTCAAAAGAAATATCCAAACAAAAAGAGGTGGGCCACTCGATCACATGATGCCAACAAAGGATATTTTGATATTGTATATTTTGTATATTATGTTGCATCTAGGTTTATGTGTGTATACTTATCACTTTAATATTATAAAATATTTGATTTATAGTCAATTTTGCTTATGTTTTGGCTTCTAGGTTCGAAAATGATAACAGCCTATTTTATAGTTATATTCCTTTATGAAACCAAGTTTGTTTTATATGTTTACATGATATTGCTCATATTTGAAATATCATTTGAAAAAAGGGACCTGAGCGCCTAAGTAGTTGAGATTTGAAATGTTTTAGCAGCGTTTATTTTGTTTTTTATAAGGCAGAATTATTGGATTAATGGTAGTTATATTGCCAAATTTTTTAATAAACTAGATTTTCAAATGAATTCTATCAAAAAGTTTAGCATTATATATAGATTCTTAACTTATCACAGAATCTTCTCGCATTTAAGATAGGAATCAAAGAGGGTCTTGTCATATGGGATTTATTTGAGAATATAATTATATGTGTAAATATATATATATATATATAGTATTCCATGGTTGTTTAAAAAAAAAGGAAAAAAAGAAAAAAAAGAATCTTTGTGGCCTAATTGACTCAGCGTTATCCTAATTACTCCAAAACATTTGTATTTCTTATTAATGCAAAGGATCAGTGTGGAAAAAGAATATCGGTGTTTAAGGTTGTGTTTACTTCAATTGCAGGAATCAAAATGAAAATAGGATTGGCTTGAAATCGGAATAATGTATCGGAATCAAAATAAGTTGTTTACTTTAATTGTAGGAATCGAAATCGGAATCAGCAATATTTTCATTGAATTGTTTACTTTACTTTGAAATCAAAATGAATTAATTACAGGTTATAAAAACGCCCTTTATTAAAATTATGACACCATAGGCATTTTTTTTTTTTTTTTGTAAAAAAAATCTAACCATTGAGATTTTGCAAATTGCAAAAATAGCATTATGCATCCTTTTGTAAAATTTTGGTTAAGATGTAATGTCAACTTTTTGCCATGTAACTTATTATAATAGGCTAAAAAAAAAAAAATTCTTAACAATATTATTATAAACATATTATGTATCTATATTATTTATCAAATCATGATTTTTTTTTTAATATAAAATGTTGCTTAAATTTGCTTTGCTTTTCTAAAGTACTTTTTTTTTTTAATAAGGGTATAAAATAGTTGTTTTTCCTTTTTTTTTTTTTTTGGAAAAATGTAATAAAATAGTTTTTTTTTTTAATAAGGGTATAAAAGTCATTTTAATTTGAAAGAGGGAATGTGATTGAGATTCTCAAGTGAGGTAAGGGCAATGAGATTCTCATTCCATAACCCCAAATCCATGTGAGACCCATATTTTTATTTCCATTACAAAATAATTTTTAGAGAAATAAATATCATCAATTATTCTCATTCCTCATTCCCATTTTTCAATTCATGAAATAAATACACCCTTGTGGACCTACGAGGCTGCCACATATGAAACATTCAATTCTTGGTAGTTTTTGTTGATTTTATTCAAGCTTTAACTATAACAATTTATTTATTGGTAATCTTACTATGTGACCTTGGTCCAATTTAGCACATTAAAAATTAGAAAAAAAAAAATATGATTAGCTAGTGAATAAATTTAGGAAAAAAGAAGAAAAAGAAAGATAAATGAATGAATTTACTCATGGATAGACAATTCCTAATTTCCAATGGATGCGGGTTAACATTGAATTGAGAAGTTTTTTAAGGACATATGCTAATATATAAAAAACGGGGGGAAAAAGAAAGAATAACGAATGAATAAGTTCATTCAATTCAATAGTTTTTTTTTTTTTCATTTTCTGAAATTTATTCATTAACTATATAATTTTATTTTTTATTTAATTTCTAATATGTTAACCCATGCCCTTAATTGAAAATGTATCTTTAATGTGCTATCATAATGGTTAGAGCAACCATTATTGGCTTTTTAGGATTAGATAGTGTTGCCACATAATGCTACTTAATGTAATAGGTCGTGGTTGAGATGTTATGCAAGCATAATTCTTTCCATCAATTTGCTCATTCATAAAGGATGACATGAATTGTGAGTTATAACCACAGAGTAGCTGCCAACTGTTAACATGTTTGAAGTTGAGTACCCATTAGATGCTATATATATGCATGACCCCAATATAGTCTCATAGTACTCTTCATTCAATATATAACATTAGTACATATTTTTTACCTTTTGAAATATAGTGAATTGCACGATATACCTGAGGTAATGCCTTAAGCAGATAGATATAATAGAAATTATATAGGATTAGACCACGATAAAAATAAATTTCTTATTAATATCCGTTAAAAAAAGAAATTCATATTAATCGACCAGATGATTATATATGGAATAATCTTAATCATGAGTATATTTTGAATTCCTATTTTTTTCAGTCATATCTTTTGATTTACATGGGTAAGATTGTTACAATATTATGATCAATAAGTTTCGTACTTTGGAAGTATGATTTAATAAGTGATTAGAAATATTTTATACAATAGTGAAATTCACTTCTTCTTACGAGAAGTAGATGCATTACTTACGTGTTGATTCGAGTCTCGAATAATAATAGCACTCGACTTTCTATTTATGAGTAAATGGAAAGATGAACTAAATATAATACCGTTTAGTCCGATAACAAAAGGATGAATTTATCACTCATTTAAATCACAAAAATTATTTATACTACTAAAATTACATTAAATATTTTTTATGATTTTCCTTTTAAATAATCAAACAGTTCATGAAAAAGTCATATCCCACCTTATTGCAAGTTCAATCGTTAATAAATTAATAAAAAATATAAAAAATATAAATTTATAAAACATATATAAAATATTTATTAGTTTACAAGACTAAACTTAATAAGTTTAAATGCAATAATCAAGATGAATATTCAAATTATAGAATAAAATATAAACACTACTGCCCAAAATGTTAGTAATGAGAAATTAAATATTTCTACTTAAGATAGAAATGATGAAATTATTTAAATATTATCAAATAATGAGAGAAAAATATTTTATGTTTCTAAAAAAGTATAATTTGATATCTACCGTTTTAAAAATAACAATAAAAATAATAAAAAATTAGACGAATTAATTGAATTTTATCATATAATTCATATTTTTTGAAAAAATACATAATTAAAACATAAATTTAATGGGATGTAGCCTTTGCACCCCACAGCCCCTTCATTGGTAAATAGTTAATTATTGAGATAATTCCAAAAAATTCTATATAAAATAAATTTTTTGAAACAAGTAAATATATATAATTAATATAAAATTAAATTAGAGAGGAGACTTATAAGTTTTTCATTGATTGGTCATGGCCTCCATGAACCCTCCTTTACCTCCGCTTCTAGCACACATACAGACCCACATGCAAATACACCTAAAATAAAGCTCCATAAAAGTTATTTTGATAGGCGTTATATACATTTTTTTTATTCAAAAGAAAAGTTATAATTGTTATTAAAATATCAAAGAAAACCTAGGGGTGCCAATAGTGCTACTGCCTCCATAATATCCCTAGTAATGCACAAGTTTATATTGAACTAAAAATTTTAGTTCAAATGAGAATTCTCATCTATCTAGCTAACAATCCTTTATAACATAAAACAATTCATAGAAAACTATATTGAATTGAGAAGAAAAAAAAAATGTATATTCATACAACATTGTTGGGAAAAAAAAAAGAATAAATAAAATCAAGCACATACTATTTTTATTTTGATAAGTTATATTATTAAATTTATCATACCTATAGAGAGATATGAAGAAGACAATAAGCAAAAAAAGGTTGTAGAGAATAACAAGCAAAAGAGAACAATAGAAAAAGAGATATATATTGGCAATTCTTTTTATTAAAATTAGTAGTAGATCTTTTTCTAAAACCATATAAATTTCTTTTTTATTAATTAGGAAAGAGAACTTGATTTCTAGATAGAAAAAGAGAACTTGATTCTTAGAATAAGAGAAGGAATCAAATTCCCTTTCCAACAGGAACTTGATTCCCAAATTAGGTGTGTAGTTCTTGTAATTTATTTCTCATAAATTTTAAAATATATAAGAATTGACAAATTAGAAATTAAGGTCACTTTTATTTTCTAGATTCCCAATTAGTAAATATACAAGTATTTCAAAAGCTTATATAAAATCCATGGGAAAAAAAATACAAGTAATCTTAACATAGCTAATTAATTAAGTCTATCGATATTTCTCAAGTTGGTATAGTCTTATTTTTATGTGGCAGTCGTGTTATTAGAATGTGATATGCTTGTGATAGTTCTTTTGTCTTATTAGTTGGGATGAAAATATTAAGATAGTAATAAATATAATATTGCCCCTTTTATTTATAATTATAACATTTCATCTGATGGGTGTGTTGAATCATTGTTTAATACAGTTGATATTCAATTTTGATTACATTAATTGATTGGGATAATTTATCTTGAATTTAATATTGATTATATATGTAAAGAAAAAAGAAAAAAACAATATTTAATTATTTGTAGTATTATTCATGTAAAATATTGATGTTTAAACACAATAAACAAGCCAATCAATGATCTAAACATTGGGCTCAACCCTAGCAGTACTTGAAAATTTTGCTGGTGGTGGTGGAATAACGCATGTACACCAACCTTGAATGCACTTAGGTAGGAATGGTAGAGGAAGACAGATGTATTGGCATTCCAAGTCGTTTTTGCATCGCTTGTCATAAAATCTTGCTTCTCCTATTTGCATGCATGCTGATACCAATATATTCAAAATATTAATGTCATACATTTTAGATCGATATTTATCCAACATAATAATTTGATTAGATATAACTGTTTCCATTGTAGGATTAATTTTAAAATGCAAACAACAAATTTTTGAGCTAACGTATGATTTTGCTTTCATTGTAAAATTTTAAATTGACATAAACAAATTTGTAGAACGTAAATCAAATAAGAAAATAAAATAAAAGTAAAATATAATGAAGAGAGGTTGGCATTACCAATAGCAATGATGAGTAGAACTGCCAAGCACATTTTGAGAGATTTTTTCTCCATATTTTGTTTTTAGTTTATGGTTATGAAAGAGAAGAGTTGTGTCTTGGTAATGTTGGAAAAATGGGATAAATACCTATTTAAAGGACTCAAATGAGAATTGAATTAAATATTTAATTTTTAAAATGTAACTGCTAGATTGCTATGTTTAGCACGCAAGATTAGAATGAAATAGATAGACTAGATTAAAATAGAATGGATTGAATTGGATTGTAATGTATTGGAATAGATTGGATTGGAAAATTATTATCTCATATTAGCTAGAATTTGGGATTGGATTAAAATTATACCGTATTATGTTTGGTGTAGGTTGACATTGAATTGAAATAAAATTAATTTAAATACCATATTATGTTGGAAAAATGGGACAAACAACCATTTTAAGGACCCAAATGAGAATTGAATTAAATATTTAATTTTCAAAATGTAACCATTGGATTGCTTTGCTTGGCACACGGGATTGGAATAGAATAGATTGGATTGGAAAATTACTCCCTCATATTTGGTAGAACTTGGGATTAGATTAAAATTATACCATTTTATGTTGGGTGTAGATTGAGATTGAATTGGAATAAAATTAATTTACATAGCATACTATGTTGGCAAAATGGGATAAACAACCATTTTAAGGACCCAAATGAGAATTGAATTAAATATTTAATTTTCAAAAAGTAACTGTTGGATATGTTTGGCACGCGGGATTAGAATGTAATGGATTGGATTAAATTGGATTGAAAAATTACTGTCCCAAGTTTGGTAGAACTTTAGATTTGATTAAAATTATACTATATTATGTTTGGTGTAGGTCGAGATTGGATTGAAATTAAATTAATTTAAATATTTTATAATATATATAAAATACTTAAAATTAATTTTTAAAAAAATTATTTAGAAAATTTGAGCAAAAAAAATGGAGCTGGAATGTGTAAACTCTCTATTTTTAATTTTACGGATTTCCCAGTAATAGTCTCTAGGTAACGATTTGAGACCCTAAATGGTCAATGGAAATACCTAAAGTTGTAAAGAACCCTTAGAGATCGATTTAAACCCGATTGGAGATTAAATGAAAGGGTAAAATGGTAAATGAAATCGAGTAATTATTTAATGTGGCAAGAGACTAAATTGAAGATAAGATTTAATAATGGTGGTCAAACTAGAATTATGCTAAAAGCTAAGGGATGAGAATGAAATTTTCTCAGGACGTGACCAACATTATTAAACTTGTTTGTGGAGGAAAACATGAACACAAAAGTGGATTGAAGCACAAAATCAAAACAGAAGACAGTTACGCACAAACTAAATCACGAAGAAGAAGAAGAAGAATGAGAAGAAGAAAGTCAGTCGTGTAGCTATTTTGACCACCTGAAAACTGACGTAAACCCAGCTCAATCCAGCCACTAACTCGCCAAAACGGAGCAGAAATGAAAACAAGGTAAAACTGCGCAAAAAAGGAAGAGAGAAGAAGGGATATTGAGCTAGAGAGAGAGAGATCACGTAAGGGAGGAGAGGAAGAAGAAAACCCAGCTGATCCATGCCATTCCTAGCTTGAAACCGACACCAAACCAGACCTCAAACGCAATTGAACAGCCACCAAAATAGAGACGATAGATCAGGGAAAAAGAAGGGAAATCCAGCCGAGAAAGAGAAAGGCTGCATGAAGGAGAAGAAAAGGAAGGTCGAGCTACCTTCACCCACCAAAACCCAACCATTTTCACACCCAAACCAGTCCAAAACAGCCCCAAACCAATCCAAAATGAAGAGGAAGAAGTTGAACTAGTGAAGAAAGAAAAAAAGGGGGTAAGTTGTTCAAGTTTTGGAAATTATTATTGTTGATGTTTTGTTGGTGATTTAAGTTGGTTTTGATGTGGGTTTTGTTATGATTTATTTGTCGGTTGCTTGAGATTAATAATGAGCTAAAAACCAATAAAAATTGATGGGACCCACCCCACCTTTTCCTTTATGGGGCCTAGGTGCCTGCCTAGCATCCCATAGAATCCCTCTGAATTCTATTCCATTACATCCAACAGAGAATTTGAGGAGCAAAGCCTAGAACTAAAAATCATCAGAATTTATATAACCTTAAAATTAATTAAAATTTATTTTCTATAGTTTAAAATTTCTTTAAAAATTTCAGCAAAGTTTCCTCTGTTTTTCGGGATTACTAAAGTTTACAGAATCAACCTGTAATTCAAAATTTACACTTCTAAAGTTTCACACATTTTCTCAACTTCCAATTGGACCTCATGTCCATTTCAATGACAATCTCTAGCCATAATTTCTAAGAAAATAAAGTCAAATTAGTTTAATATCAACTTTAAAAATAAAAATTTGTTTACAATCCAGAATTTTAAAATCAAAATAATAATTTACATTCAAAAGATATTTACAACCAAAATAAAGTTCATATATTGTTTTGTGCATTGCTACTTATACAATCACAGAAATTTTATTTCTTCAGCCACTTTCATTCGGATGGAGGGGAGCGTGGATCCTGTCGATTGGAACCTGCACCTGGGGAGGTTTTTAACAAAAATTTATAAAATGTGAGATACGAAAGCTCAATGAGTGCTAGGTTTACTAACTTAAATTATTTTCTAAAAGGATAACCTTCCTAAAAAATTTATAAAAATTTCTAGTTCTTACAGTTTCCAGAAATGTAACTACAAAGTCGATATTAACAGAATTCAGATTCAAAATAATAAAATTCAGAATTAGCAGATAAAAATTTATCTTAAAAGAAAATGGTAATCAATTTCAGAAATTTTCATAAAATTTCATATATAACAGAATTTTAAAACAGTTTCAGATATAACAGAATTTCATATAATTTCAAAATCACCAATGGATATCCAGAAGCATATAGATAATGGTCACATGTACTAAGCGGGACGAACCACTATCCCCAGCACTAGTGATAGCCATCAGTGCTTCATACCCAGCGTCCTTCACACTTTCTAGCATATACAGAAGACATCCCATTAACGCGCTGCAGATTAAATCCATAGTGCAAACGCGAAGTGAAATAATATCCTTCGCGTATATTTGGCGACACGACTCGACTGACAGATCTCAATTCCCCTCAGAGTTAGTGACATCACATCCCAAGTTAGTGATGCCTCCCCAGAGTTAGTGACATCACCCTGCTACCCACATAAACTTTATCTGCTATTAGTAAATCACCTGTGGGCAGTGATACTAAAATTTTACAATTGGAGGGTTCCTGGCTTGTTTTAACTCTAGTAGCAAAACCCACTAACATAAAAGAGTGTGTAGCCCCTTGGTCAATCAACACATAAGTAGTAAAATCAAATAGATAAATGATACCTTTGACCACATATGGGGCTGCATCTGCATCCTACTGTGTAACAACATAAACTCTGGCTTGGGTACGGGGTCTGCCAAGCTGTCCTCTGGGTGGGTCTCCCTTACTGAATCCACCATTAATCTGCTCAAGGCCTGTTGCTACTGGCCTAGTCTAGGGATCTCTCCTCTCTGGTCCACGATCCCTATTGGTCTGTCCTGGTCCTGGTGTGGTAGTCCTGCCCTCTGGTCTATTTGATGCAACTACACTGGAGCAATCCTTCATAAAGTGCCCATACTGACCACATCTATAACACTAAGTGCTATCCATGAAACACTCACTTGGGTAATTTCTGCCACATTTCGAGCAGGCAAGTCGTGTCCTTCAACTATCTTTGGTACTATCAAACCCAACTGATTACTTTACTGAACTCTGGATACTTTGGACCCCTTGACTCTACCTCCTGCTCCCTGACCAAGAAGATTTCCCTCCACTTTTGGTAGTCGTACTGGATCCTCTCTGGTGGGTCCCTGTCCAACTGTGCTTTTGGCTAAATTTCCTCGGTTGGGGAATGGTCATCATTCTCCTCTCAACTTTGGTAGCTGCCTCTGCTAACTCCCTATACCGTGTATGCATAGAAGATGCCACATAAGTCTTGATTCTTGGATTGAAACCTGTTATGAATTTGTTTATCTTCTATTCTTCATCATCTAGGATAGTTGGAACACGGCAACCTAACTCTAAAAACCTCTTCTCATAATCTGCTACTAAGAGGTTACCCTATTCTAGCTTGAAGAACTCCTCAATCTTATTTTGTTTGTAGCTGCTACGGTAAAACTTCTCTAAAAACTCTCTCCTAAAAACGACCCATGCTACCCCATCTGTATATCTCCTTTGAAGTGCATTCCACCAATCTTTTGCCCTATCTTTCAGCAGGAAGGTTGAATATGTGACCATCTGGTCCTCTATGCAACCTATCATCTAAAAAATCTCTTCATTGGTCTCCAACCATGACAATGTACGCTCTGGCTCTCCTATGCCATCATACGGTCTTGCGTCCAATTTTTGTGAGCGCTCTATAGATGCCCTCGACTCATGGGGCTAATGTAGGGCTACTGCTAACACCTGGACTATCTGTTCCAAGTTCACCTGTGCACCACCTAGCCTTTCAGATTGTCGTTTTGCTTAGGCCTGATTTTCTAGCACATTAACTGACTCATCAACGTGTGCCTCCTTATGTGTGGGTGCCTCTACTGCTGCCCTCTTTGTTCTTGGGCAACCATGATGATGCATGTTTCTGAAAAAATCAATTATGAATGAGTGGTCATAAAATGCATGAAAACAACTTTAAAACTTTCTAAAATCTTTCTCAAAACTTTATAAAACTCGGGCTCTTATACCACTCCGACACGACCCAATCTGGATATCTCTAAACTCTTATTCGGAAGGGTCTCACCGAGCACCCCAACAAATCCCTCATAAACTCTACTTGGCGGGCTAAGAGAAATTCATTGAGCGAACCCTTAAAACTTTCACTTTAAACTCTTTTACTCAACTTTCTTTTCAAAATCAGTTGGGTTGGTTTTGTTTTAAAAACTAAAATCTGATTTCAATTTAAAATTCGAATCATTTTTCAAACCTAAAATCCGACAGCATAACAACTACATTTTTGATATTTCCAAAACGTGTAAAAGGAAATTTACACTTCTAACTATTTTCTCAAATACCTACCAACTTCTTTAGCTACAAACATGTATTTTAAATCACATTTCCATTTCGTCAAAATGAAAAGTAAGAATTTTGAAAGCAATCCATTTACAAAATTACACAATGGTTTAAAACTAAACTTTATGAACCACTCATTTGCAATTCAAAAGAATAGATTTACAACCATTTTTTTTAAACTACAAAATATGCAAAATATGGATTATACGGAAGCATTGTCGTGTCACGCCCACCTATTCTTCCGAAAGAACTCTTTCTTCCAATCACCTACGCCAACACCTGAGGAGGTTTTTATAATAAAAACAGGAAAACAGTGAGTGCATGTAATTCTTTTTCAACTAAGGTATTTAATTTCCAAAATACATTCTTAAAACATTTGAAATGTAAATTTCTATTGCTTCAAGTATAAATCTCATGTTAAAGGCAAAGCATTCATAGATAATTTATCAAACTCATATGCATATAAACTTCATAGAAAGCTTGTAACTTTCAAAGCATACAAAATTCTAAACACTTTCATTACTTGAAATAAAACTCAAAAGTACTTTTTGTTTACTTTTAATATCTCAAGCACTTGGTATACTTTCTAAAAGCACCATTCGTACCTCTAAAAGCTCTAACCACACGGCAACTAGCTATGCCGCTCGTAGTGGTAATGTCACGTGATGATTTTGAACTGACACCAACCGTGACACAATCTTAGACATCTCACGACTATGTGAAATTCTGCGTCGCTAACCATGGGCAAGATAATATCCCAGACAAGTAGAGGCAACACGACAAACTCGATTTCCCCCCAAGTTAGTGACGCATCCCTCTAAGACTTTATCATACTAATGTGGGATATACCGGGCGAGTCTAAAACTAAAACTGGAATCTGAGGGTATATTCATGGTCTTTGAAAACTCTTTTAGCTTTACTTTATAGTGCAATAAGCACAAAATCTTTTCTCTGGGTGCATAAAGCACCAAAATTTTATTTCTGAGTGCAATAAGCACAAAACTCATTTTCTAAGTGCAATAAGCACAAAGATATCTTACTAAGTGCTATAAGTACAAAGTATCTCAACTTTTAAAGGTTTTAAGCTAAAGATTCATTTCGAAATCTGAAGCTAATGCAATGGAAACTTTCTTATAACTTTTCAAGAAATCAACAAACTTCACAATTTAATTACAAACACTTTGAAAACATAAAGTGTAGTACTCACTTAGATTGCAAACTTGGTTCAAGGCTCTTCAATGGCTTTGCCGTGCCCCGCTTGGTTCCTCCTCACTTACATATCACATTCTCGCTTAGAATACACAACATTTAACTTCTCAAAACTCATTAAATAACTTCTAACTCAAATAACTCATTAAAAGGCACTTTTCACTAAAAAGCTTCTCTATTTAGTTTCTACTTAACCAAAGCTCTGAAGTTCTAATTTCTTTCCATCAATCTAATTTATTTTCACCTAGGAACATCTCCACATACCTGAAATAATTTTCTGGAGCTCGAAATGAAAAATCACATTTTTGCACCC
Source organism: Nephelium lappaceum (assembly GCA_021234005.1). Classification (NCBI taxonomy): domain Eukaryota; kingdom Viridiplantae; phylum Streptophyta; class Magnoliopsida; order Sapindales; family Sapindaceae; genus Nephelium; species Nephelium lappaceum. The sequence continues at coordinate 26,677,012 of CM037996.1, forward strand.
CCTTTGGCCGAACATTGTTTCACAGCCCTCCCCATTGCTTTTCTTTCCTCAATTCTTGTTTTATTCATCTCTCTAACTCGTACTTAGATCACTCGTAAAGCGGTTCTGAAAAATTCTAACTATCAGGTGGTGAAACTTAGGAAAAACCCCACTTTTTCATCACTTTTTTAAGGAAATTTTTATACTTTTGGTTTCTAAACTCAATTCTCTATTCTTTAGTGTTATACACTCTCACATATACTCATTCAATGCTTTTTAACTCATAGATAAAGTGGTATTGCTTGATAACCACATATACCCTTCATTTAAACTAAAATTTGGGAAGGTTTTCTAATTAAATTTCTAACACTTCCATAGGTTTATCATAGCTTTTTTTAGCATTAATTCAACATGGAATCATGTTTAAAACCATCAAATAGCATTGACATTACATACCCCTCTCTATGGCCTTACATGGCCTAACACAAACCAAACTCAATTCATTTAACTTTTTCATGTGAAATCACTTAAACATTTCATCAAACACTATGTCTACAACCTATTTCAATTAAAACCAAACTCAAATCAAACTTAGGGTTTCTCCAACACAATCCTAACATTTCAAACTAAAATGGCTTTACATGATTTACCCTTGTTTATGGTCAATAAATACTCAACTCACATCATCCATAAAAACCCACATCAAAACTCAACAAAATCATCAACGTAAACATAAAATGAACAAGCTCAAAAGTTGATGAACTCACCTCTTTTCACTTTGGTTTCTTGCTCTAACTTGGTTCTCTAACTTAGGTGAGCTTAAAGACTAGATTGGAAGCTCGAAAATGGCTTGGAGTTACTTGAGCTCTCCTCCCTCAAGCTTGGCCGAACCACCCCTTGTCTCTATTTGGTTTCACGTTTTGCTTCTTGTTTCTTGACTCCACACTTGATCTCTTAGCTTAGGGTGGCTTGGAAATCTTGATTTGGAGGCTTGAGAATCACTTGATCCCTTGTCTTCCTTCTTGGCAGAATTAACTCTCTTTTCCTCGCGCTCTCTCTTGGCCTCTCTCTCGTTCTCTCCTTTTGTCATGGTTTCTGCATTTTGTTGCCACAAAATGGCTTTATTTTGTGTTAAATGAGAAGAAATTTCCCATTATAAACTCTAACTTTTTCAAAAATGACGGTCACATCTATGAAAATTTGGTTTTCGTCCCTCAACTTTAGCTTAATTCTAACTTGATCCCAAATATAAAACTTATTTTCAATTTAGTCACTCATCACTTTTAATAATTACTTAATGTCATTTACCATTTTACCCTTCTAATTATTCTCTAATTGGGTTCAATCAATCTCTAAATATTCTCTACAACCTTAGATACTTTTATTAATCATTTAAGATCTCAAATTATTACTTAGAGACTATTATTGGGGAAACTATAAATAGAAAATCGAGGGTTTACATTAGGGGTGTAGTTGGAGATGACTGATTCTAGGACATTATTTGCCACTTTTCATGTGCGCCCTATTTTGGTTGATAAAATCCAAGAGTTATAGCCTCAAGATCCGCATTTGATGGAATTGAAGAATAAGATTGGAGCTAACCCATCGACAAACTTCTCACTGAGGGATGGTGGGACATTAGTGATGGGTAAAATGTTATGTGTTCCGAATGTAGTTGATTTGAAGAAAGAGATTATCCAAGAAGCCCATTTATCAGCCTATGCAATGCATCCGGGAAGCACTAAAATGTACCATATCCTAAAAGAACACTACTGGTGGAAATAGATGAAAAGAGACATTATAAAGTTTGTCTCCAAATACCTCACCTGTCAAAAGGTAAAAGCTGAACATCAAAAATCAACAGGGTTACTACAACCACTCTATGTACTTGAATGAGAATGGGAGAAGATTATTATGAATTTTGTGGTAAGACTTCCGCGCAGCCAGAGTGGCCATGATGCGATCTGGGTAATTATTAATAGATTGACGAAGTCTGCCAATTTCTTACCTATTAAGAACAATTATTCTTTGAAAAGATTGACCCGGTTGTACATTGATGAGATAGTGAGGCTACATGGTACACCCGTTTCCATAGTATCTAACAAAGATCCCAAATTCACTTCCTGATTCTGGCCCAATCTTTAGAGAGCTTTAGACACTAAATTGAATTTCAGTACAACGTTCCATCCACAGATAGATGGTCAATCGGAGCGCACCATTAAGACTTCAGAGGATATGCTTAGAGCTTGTGTTATTAAATTCAAGGGAAGCTAGGATACTCACTTACCATTGATAGAGTTTGCTTATAATAATAGCTATCAGTCTAGCATTAGTATGACACCGTATGGGAGAAAATGCAGGACACCAGTGTGTTGGGATAAGATAGGTGAGAGGAAACTAATAGGTCCCGAGCTCGTCCAGATTACCTGAGAGAAGATCAAAACCGTCAAGGACAGACTAAAAATAGCCAATGACAGATAGAAAAGCTATGCAGACACTGAAAGAAGAGACTTGAAATTTCAAGTAGGCGACAGAGTGTTCCTTAGAGTGTCGCCATGGAAAGGGGTGTTACAATTTGGTAAACGTGGAAAACTAAGTCCATGATTTATTGGGCCATATGAGATTATAGAGAAAGTTGGGGACAGGGCCTATCGATTGAACTCGCCATCATCATTAGCCAATATACATGATGTATTCCATGTTTCCATGCTCCACAAGTACATAACAAATCCTTCATATGTATTAAGAGAGAAACCAATGGAATTAAGAGAGAATCTAACTTATAAAGACTGCCTATACGAATTTTAGACAAAAAGAATAGGTTCTGTACAACAAGGTCATTCCATTGGATAAAGTTCTATGGAGGAATCATGTAGTGAGGGAAGCAACATGGGAGCATGAGCAACAGATGAGACGACAATACCCCCACCTATTTTGAACAGGTATGTGTTATAAGTTTTATATGTTATCTAAATTTCAAGGATAAAATTTTAATAAAGAGGGGGGGTGGAATTGTAAGGCCCTAAACTTTCATTTTATGATTAACAATGAATTTACAGATGAATAGTAATATTTTCAGGTGAATAGTATCTTCAGATGAATAGTGAAATTTTGAAACAGACCCCGAAAAATCGAAAAATTTTTAGAATGGTTAGTAGGACCCAATAAAACTGAAACGGAGTAAAAATGAGTCCGTTTGGGTAGTTTCTGAATGTTCCCAAAGTTACCCGATGAAAACGCCCTTACGGACAGGATTGTGAATACTGTTGACCTAAACTCCATTTGAATTTTTTTTAAAGCCATAGATTGAACCTTAAGATATCTAATTAGAGTATTGTAAAGTCAATTTGATGAATGGGCGATCATAGAATTAATTTGGAATTTATTTCAAAATGAATTGTATTAATTTTTAACGTTAAGAGTATAAATGAGATTTTACAATATTCAACCCATTCTAAAAGTACAATCCATGTGATTATTGATGGACCAATGGTGGATTAACACCTAATAGTCATCTTTTGATTAAATTTGTGGTTGAGATTAATTAGAATTGATTAAAGATAATTGAATGGATAATTATGAGTGATTATGGACCAATTGGATTAAAACAACTCACGAAGGACTTAAAAGGGGCAAGATGAGATTGTGAAGGAGCTATAAAAGGGGGTGTTGACTGGCCAAATGAAAGAAAGGAAACCAGTATTCGAGCAAACAAGAGAGAAGCGAAAAAAAAAAAAAAAAAAAAGTGAGGGGTGTGTGCAGCTGTGGAAGAGACCAAGTGAGCTGCTGATTTGGGGTGAATTCTCCCAAGCTTTTCATCCTCTTAACTCCAAGAATCATCAAGGAAAACAAGGTAAGTTAGTTGGTTGAATTTATAGTTAAATTGATAGAGTTTTTGATGAGTTTTTATGGGTTTTGTTGAAGATGGTGGTTGATGGATGAGTTGATGTTGTTTATGAGTTATTTGAAGGTTGTTTATCATGATTTTAAGTTTAGAATTGAATTATAATGTGATATGAGTTTGGTTAGATTTTTTTAGTGTGTTGAAGGTTAGGGCTTGAATGGATGATGATGATAATTGATGGGTTTAATTGATTTTAGTTTATTGAATGTTCGATGAGTTGAATTAGTAGTAATTTGTGTGATTTAATTGAAGAAAAATGAAATGAATGATTGTGTGTGTGTGGAGGTAGTGGATGGCAAGAATGGGTGCCTAGTGTGGGTGTTGGATTTTAATGTGTTTAAGGGTTTTGGCTGATGAATTTGTTGGTATGGGAATAATTGATGTAAGGAGTCTTATTTAAATGGATGAATTGGTATAAAATTTAATTTTTGTTAGGTTGAAGGGCACTTTGAATTTTAATTGAATTCATGTGATACCATAAGGTATTAAAGTGTTTGAATGTGTATGATGCTGCATAAACACCAATGGAATGGAAAGAAATGGAAATTAGAAAGTGTTGGATGAATTAGTAATGGAATTGGTTTTTATGTAATTGAAGTTTAGTTAAGGAAATGTGAATTTATTTTAATTATGGAATAGATATGTTATTGATGGATTTTTGGGCTTGAAATGGTGAATTATAGGTGACCAAATTGAAGTCCAAAAGTCAAGAAAAAGGGGAGGATTGGTTAGCCACCATGTGATCAAAAAAAGGTGAGTGCAAATCATACTTTAAAAATTTTATGTTTAAGATTGTTTGAGTATGAAATAATTTTATTTATTTTATGTGGGTTATGAAAATAAATAATTGATTTCGATCTCTCATTTGAGTTTAAATGTGTTATGGTTTATGCATAAAAGAGCGAATTATATGTCATTCGAAATGAAATATAGTTATTATGAGAAATTGAAATAAATAAATTTATTTATGAGTGGCATAAAGAAATTATTGAATTTTTCAAACCCAATGGATTACACTATCTATTATAGAATTGATGGTATCTGAAAATATATATCTATTTAGATCCAATCGGAATACCCTTGCCTGTATGGCAAGTCTTGGGATGGGTTGTCAATAACTTTGGGGGGAATTGAGTCTGTCAGTCAAGTCGCATCGCCAAACATATGCAAAGAGGTATTATTTCACTTCGCACTTGCACTATGGATTTAATCCACATCACGTTAGTGGGATGTCTTCTATATATGCCAAAAAGTGTGAAGAACACTCGGCATGAAGCACTAATGGCTGTCAATAGTGCTAGGGATAGTAGGTCATCCCGCTCAATACGTTTGACCATTATTTGTATGCTTCTAGAAATTCATTGGTGGTTTTGAAATTATATGAAATTCTGTTATATCTGAAACTGTTTTGTAAACACACCCTTGTGGACTTAAGAAGCTGCCACCTATGAAACATTCAATTCTTGGTAGTTTTTGTTGATTTTATTCAAGCTTTAACTATAACAATTTATTTACGGGTAATCTTACTAAGTGGCCATGGCCCAGGTTAGCACATTAAAAATTAGAAAAAATAATATGATTAGCCAATAAATAAATTCAGGAAAAAAGAAGAAAAAGAAAGATAAATGAATAAATTTACTCATGGACAGACATTTCCTAATTTCCAATCAATGCGGGTTAACATTGAATTGAGAAGTTCCTTAAGGACATATGCTAGTATATCAAAAATGGGGAAAACTATGAATAACGAATGAATAAATTCATTTAGTTCAATAGTTTTTTTTTTTTTTCATTTTTAGAAATTTATTCATTAACTATATAAACTTATTTTTTATTTAATTTCTAATATGTTAACCCATACCGTTAATTGAAAATGTATCTTTAATGTGCTATCATAATGGTTAGAGCAACCATTATTGAGTTTTTAGGATTAGACAGTGTTGCCATATAATGATACTTAATGTAATAGGTCTTAGTCGAGATGCTATGCAAGCATAAAGCTTTCCATCAATTTGCTCATTAATGAAGGATGACATGAGTTGTGAGTTATAAACACAGAGTAGCTACCAACTGTCAACATGTCTAAAGTTGAGTACCTACTAGATGCTTTATAGATGCATTATCCCAATACAATCTCAAAGTACTCTTCATTCAATATATAATACTAGTAAAGATTTTTAACCTTTTGAAATAGAGTGAATTGCATGATACACCTAAGGTAATGCCTTAAGCACATAGATATAATAGAAATTATATAGGACTAGACTACGATAAAAATGAATTTCTTATTAATATCCGTTAAACAAAGAAATTCATATTAATCGACCAGATGATCATATATGAATTGATCTTAATCATGAGTGTATTTTGGATTCCTATTTTTTTCGATCATATCTTTTTATTTACATGGGTAAGACTGTTATAGAATTACGATCAATAACCCTCGTACTTTGAAAATATGATTTAATAAGTGATTGGAAACATTTTACATAATAGTGAAATTCATTTTTTCTTGTGAAAAGTAGATGCATCCCTTAAGTATTAATTCAGGTTTTGAATAATAATAACATTCGACTTTCTGTTTATGAGTAAACAGAAAGTTAAACTAAATTGTCTGATAACAAAAGGACAAATTCATCACTCATTTAAATCACGAAAATTATTTATACTACTAAAATTACATTAAATATTTTCTATGATTTTCCTTTTAAATAATCAAACAGATCATGAAAAAGTCATATCCCACCTTATTGCAAGTTCAATCATTAATAAACTAATAAAAAATATAAAAAATATAAATTTATAAAACATATATAAATATTTATTAATTTACAAGACTAAACTTAATAAGTTTAGATGCAATAATCAAGATAAATATTCAAATTGTAGAATAAAATATAAACAATATTGCCCAATATGTTAATAATGAGAAATTAAATATTTCTATCTAAGATAGAAATGATAAAATTATTTAAATATTACCAAATAATGAGAGAAAAATATTTTATGTTTCTAAAAAAGCATAATTTGACATCTGTTGTTTCAAAAATAATAATAAATGGGACGAATTAATTGAATTTTAATCATATATTTTATTTTAAACAAAAAACATAATTAAAACAAAAATTTAATGGGATGTAGCCTGTGCACCCCCACAGCCTCTCCATTGGTAAATAGTTAATTATAGAGATAATCCCAAAAAATTCTATATAAAATAGATTTTTTGAAACAAGTAAATATATATAATTAATATAAAATTAAATTAGAGAGGAGACTTATAAGTTTTTCATTGATTGGGGGGTCATGGCCTCTATGAACCCTCATTTACCTCCGCTTCCAACACATATCTGGACCCATGCAAATACACCCAAAATAAAACTCCATAAAAGTTATTTTGATAGGCATTATACACTTTTTTTTTTTTTTATTGAGTAGAAAAGTTATAATTGTTATTAAAATATAAAATAAAACCTGGTGGTGCCAATAGTGCTGCTCCCTCCATAATATCCCTAATAATGCACAAGTTCATATTGAACTAAAAATTTTAGTTCAAATGAGAACTCTCATCTACCTGGCTAACAATCCTTTATAACATAAAACAATTCATAGAAAACTATATTGAATTGAGAAGAGAATGAAAAAAAAAAAAGTATATTCATACAACAATGTTGAAAAAGAAAAGAATAAATAAAATCAAGCACATACAATTTTTAATTTTATAAGTTATATTATTAAATTTATCATACTTATAGGGAGATATGAAGAAGACAATGAGTAGAAAAAGGTTGCAAAGTATAAGCCAAAGAGAACAATAGAAAAAGAGATATATATATATATATATATTTTCAATTCATTTTATTAAAATTAGTTGTAGATCTTTTTTTGAACCCATATGAATTTCTCTTTTGTTAATTAGAAAAGTGAACTTGATTCCTAGAGAGGAAAAGAGAACTTGATTCTTAGAATGAGAGGGGAAATCAAGTTCCCTTTCCACTAGGAACTTGATTCCCAAATTGGGTGTGGAGTTCATGTAATTTATTTCTCATAAATTTTAAAATACATAGGAATGCACAAATCAGAAATTAGGTTCACTTTCATTTTCTAGATTCCTAATTAGTAAATATGCAAGTAGTTCAAAAGCTTATATAAAATCCATGGGAAAAAAATACAAGTAATCTTAACATAGCCAATTAATTAAGTCTGCTAATATTTTTCTAGTTGGCATAGTCTTACTGTTATGTGGCGGCTGTGTTATTAGAATGTGATATGCTTGTGATAGTTCTTTCGTCTTATCAATTGGGATGAAAATATTAAGATAATAATAAATATAATATTACCCCTTTTATTTATAATTATTACATTTTCTCTGATGGTGTGTTGAATCATTGTTTAAGATAGTTGATATTCAATTTTGATTACATTAATTGATTGGGATAATTTATCTTGAATTTAATATTGATTATATATATAAAGAAAAAAAGGAAAAGCAATTTTTATTATTTGTAGTATTATTCATATAAAATATTGATGTTTAAACACAATAAACAAGCCAATCAATGATCTAAACATTGGGCTCAACCCTAGCAGTTCTTGAAAATTTTGCTGGTCGTGGTGGAACAATGCATGCACACCTACCGTTAATGCACTTGGGTCGGAAGGGTAGAGGAACACACAGTTTTTTGCATTCCGAGTCCCCTTTACATCGGTTGTCATAGGATCTTGCTTCTCCTATTTGCATGCATACTGATACCAATATATTCATAATATTAATGTCAAACATTTCAGATCGATATTCATCCAACACAATAATTGATTGGATATAACTGTTTTCATTGTAGAATTAATTTTAAAATGCAAACAACAGATTTTTGAGGTAACGTATAATTTTGCTTTCGTTGTAAAATTTAAAATTGACATAAACAAATTTGTAGAACATAAATCAAATAAGAAAATAAAATAAAAGTAAAATATAAAATAGCGAAGAGAGTTAGGAATTACCAAGAGCAATGATGAGTAGAACTGCCAAACACATTTTGAGAGATTTTTTCTCCATAATTTGTTTTTAGTTTATGGTTACAAAAGAGAAGAGTTGTTTCTTGGTAATGTTGGAAAAATGGGAAAAATACCTATTTTAAGGACCCAAATGAGAATTGAATTCAATATTTAATTTTTAAAATGTAGCCGCTGGATTGCTACATTTGGCATGCGAGATTGAAATGAAATAGATTGGATTAGATTAGATTGAAATGGAATGAAATAAATTGGATTGCATTGCATTGCATTGGAAAATTATTGTTTCATATTTGGTAGAATTTGAGATTGAATTAATTAAATTTATACCATATTATGTTTGGTGTAGGTTGGGATTGGATTGAAATAAAATTAATTTAAATACCATATTATGTTGGAAAAATGCCATAAATTTTATGGATCCAAATGAGAATTGAATTAAAAATTTAATTTTCAAAATGTAACCATTGGATACATTTAGCACACAATATTGGAATGAAATGTATCAGATTGGAAATTTACTATCTCATGTTTGATAGAATTTGATATTGGAATAAAATTATACCATATTATGTTTTGGTATGGGTTAAGATTGAATTTGAATAAAATTAATGTAAATATTTTAGAATATATATAAAATACTTAAAATTAATTTTGAAAAAATTGTTCAGAAAATTTGGGGAAAAAAATGGAGATGGAATGCTAATTCCCAAACCTATCATGTCAAGACCCAATCCGAATCTTACCTTACTTACATCCGGAAGGCCCTGTTGGCATCCCAATGGAATTCTCCAAAACCCTACTGATTGGGCTAAAGAAAATCCGTGGAGCGAACCCTTAAAATCTTTTCTTACTTGTAAAACTAGAATGAGTTGGGTTTTTTTTTTCTTTTTTTTTTCCAATGGAAAATTCGATAGCATATCGGCTGTGTTTTCAATATTTCTAAAATACTTGCAAGGTAACATACACTCCCATATACTTTCATTTATCCAACCTAACTTCTTCCATAATCATATATTTCGATCACAAATCCATTTCGTTAAAAATAAAAAACATGAAATCATAATTAATTTAGTTGCAATTTCATACAATGTTTTGAAAACTAAAATTTTCATATCTTAAATGAATCTAGACCACTGATTTAATATTAAACATATATTTACATATGATTTTCTTCACGTACAAAATATGAAAAATGTATTTATCCAGAAGTAATGTGGTGTCCTTGCCACCTATTCTTCTGGAGGGGTCATTTTTATCTCGGTCACCCACTTCTATACCTGAGAAGATTTTTAACATAAAAACAAAAACTATGAGTTAGGGAAGCCCAGTGAGTACTTATATTTCTTTTTAACTTAAAATGTTTTAGTTTTTAAAATACCTCCTTAAAAACTTTTCAAAATACATTTATATTTCTTAAAAGTTCTCATAGGTTTCAAAGCGTACTTAAAACTTCTCATAGATTTTGTGAGTGCAAAATCTATAAAATGTATATATGCATAAAATTTCGCATAAAGCTTATAAAACCATAAAACTCATATGAGTATCAAAAGACATATAAAACTTATAAATTGAAAAGCAATTTGAACTCATATATGCATAATGCTTTATAAAAACTTATAATTAATAAGCATATAAATGAATTCCTCTTCCTTAGACTCCTCAAACTTAAATACTCAGTTTAAAAGCATATATAAATAACCTTAAAGCTCATATACACATAAAACTTCATATAGCTTACAACTTAAAATGAAAACATAACCTTTACTCAGTTTACATGCACACATATAAAAACTATAAACTCATTAGTGCATAAAATCCATACCATACTTATAAATTGAATAATATTTTAAACTCATAAATACATAAAGCTATATGCTAAAACTTATAAAGTTTGTAGATTCATAAAATTTCATACAAGGCATATTTATTTCAATGCGAAATATACATAGAAAATTTACAAAACTTATATTTGCATAATTTCGTATAAAACTTTTAAATCGAAAAACATACAGAATGTTAAATACTTAAAAATCACTTATAGTAAAATCTAAAAATACTTTTCTTTGTTTTTGATATTTCAAATGCGTACTTTACTTTCTAAAAACACCATTCGTACCCTATAATACTTACAACCACATGATAGCTATGATAACGCTAACCGACGTGAAGTCATGTGGCGCTTTTAACAGACATCAATTGTGACACTTATTCACTTACAAAGACATCTCACAATTACGTGTGAAATGTTACTTCGCTAATCATAACACGAGATAATATTCCACAAAAGTATAGGCGACACGACAGACTCAATTTTCCCCCAAGTTAGTGATGTATCACCCCATAGAACTGTCATACTAATATGAGATATACCAGTCGAGTCTAAAACTTAAACTTATAAGGGTGGGTATACTTATAGCCTTTGAAATCTTATATAAATTTATTTTATTTTACTTACTTAGTGCAAAAGCACAAAATATCATTTTGAACTTATTCATACATAAAGTAAAGCCTCATATATACATAAACCTCATATGGAACTTAAATTTTGATAAGTGTATAAAATGACTAATAAAGCTTCATATAAAACATATATATATATATATATCAATGCAAAATATACATAAAGAATTCATAAAAACTTCATATTTGCATAAGTCTCATATAAAACATATAAATTGCAAAGCTTATAAAATACTAAACACTTAAAATCACCTATAGTGAAATCTAAAAATGTTTTTCTTTGCATAACATAAAACATAACTTCATTTATAAAAAGGGGTTTAAACTAAAACTTAAATTTGATTTACGTGTGAAATGTTACTTCGCTAATCATAACACGAGATAATATTCCACAAAAGTATAGGCGACACGACAGACTCAATTTTCCCCCAAGTTAGTGATGTATCACCCCATAGAACTGTCATACTAATATGAGATATACCAGTCGAGTCTAAAACTTAAACTTATAAGGGTGGGTATACTTATAGCCTTTGAAATCTTATATAAATTTATTTTATTTTACTTACTTAGTGCAAAAGCACAAAATATCATTTTGAACTTATTCATACATAAAGTAAAGCCTCATATATACATAAACCTCATATGGAACTTAAATTTTGATAAGTGTATAAAATAACTAATAAAGCTTCATATAAAACATATATATATATATATATATATCAATGCAAAATATACATAAAGAATTCATAAAAACTTCATATTTGCATAAGTCTCATATAAAACATATAAATTGCAAAGCTTATAAAATACTAAACACTTAAAATCACCTATAGTGAAATCTAAAAATGTTTTTCTTTGCATAACATAAAACATAACTTCATTTATAAAAAGGGGTTTAAACTAAAACTTAAATTTCATTTACGTGTGAAATGTTACTTCGCTAATCATAACACAAGATAATATTCCACAAAAGTATAGGCGACACGACAGACTCAATTTTCCCCCAAGTTAGTGATGTATCACCCCATAGAACTGTCATACTAATATGAGATATACCAGTCGAGTCTAAAACTTAAACTTATAAGGGTGGGTATACTTATAGCCTTTGAAATCTTATATAAATTTATTTTATTTTACTTACTTAGTGCAAAAGCACAAAATATCATTTTGAACTTATTCATACATAAAGTAAAGCCTCATATATACATAAACCTCATATGGAACTTAAATTTTGATAAGTGTATAAAATAACTAATAAAGCTTCATATAAAACATATATATATATATATATATATATCAATGCAAAATATACATAAAGAATTCATAAAAACTTCATATTTGCATAAGTCTCATATAAAACATATAAATTGCAAAGCTTATAAAATACTAAACACTTAAAATCACCTATAGTGAAATCTAAAAATGTTTTTCTTTGCATAACATAAAACATAACTTCATTTATAAAAAGGGGTTTAAACTAAAACTTAAATTTCATTTACGTGTGAAATGTTACTTCGCTAATCATAACACGAGATAATATTCCACAAAAGTATAGGCGACACGACAGACTCAATTTTCCCCCAAGTTAGTGATGTATCACCCCATAGAACTGTCATACTAATATGAGATATACCAGTCGAGTCTAAAACTTAAACTTATAAGGGTGGGTATACTTATAGCCTTTGAAATCTTATATAAATTTATTTTATTTTACTTACTTAGTGCAAAAGCACAAAATATCATTTTGAACTTATTCATACATAAAGTAAAGCCTCATATATACATAAACCTCATATGGAACTTAAATTTTGATAAGTGTATAAAATAACTAATAAAGCTTCATATAAAACATATATATATATATATATCAATGCAAAATATACATAAAGAATTCATAAAAACTTCATATTTGCATAAGTCTCATATAAAACATATAAATTGCAAAGCTTATAAAATACTAAACACTTAAAATCACCTATAGTGAAATCTAAAAATGTTTTTCTTTGCATAACATAAAACATAACTTCATTTATAAAAAGGGGTTTAAACTAAAACTTAAATTTCATTTCATATAAAAATCATACTTATGAATTCATAAATACTTAATTTTTTCATACAAAACATAATAACAATAAAATGCTTATTTCTCATTTTAAAATGACAAATATACTATAAAAGATTTACTATCTTAAAAACGAACACCACTTTTCATTTAAAATATCATATAAATCAAAAAGCTCACAATATTTCTCTTATAGCATTTCCATTACTCAAAAACTTTATAAATCAATCATAAGCAATTCAAAACAATGTATAGTACTCACCTTAATTTCAAGTTTCGTTAAGTGGGCTCTTATGGCCTTCTTTGGTTCCGCTTACTTCCTCTTCACCTACACATTACATATTCGCTTAGAATACACTAATTTCAACTTCACAAAACATATCACATAACCTACAACTCAAATTACCCTATTGAAAACCATTTTGCCTACAAACTTCCCTTCTCATTTTCAACTTAACCGAAGCTTTAAAATTCCATTTTCTTTGCATGAACTTTACTTATATACACTTAGGAACATCCCCATATGCTCGAAATAATTTTTTGGAGCTCGAAAGGGAAATCAATATTTTTGCACCCCCCTTAGGGCGAATACTGTTCACAGCCTATCCTAGGGCTACTCTTCACTTCATTTTTGTTCCATTCATCTCCCTAACTCGTACTTAGGTCACCCGTGAAGTGGTTTTGAAAAATTCCAACTATAGGGTGGCGAAACCTTGGAAAACCCCACTTTTTCACCACTTTTTCAAGGCAATTTTCACATTTTTCATTCTAAATCTTAATTCTCTTTTCCTTAATGCCATACATACTCAAACATACTCATTTAATGCATTAAAACATATACATGAAGTGGTATTGCATAATATTCATCAATGCCCTTCATATGGGCTATACTAGGCAAATTGTCTAAATGAGTTTCTATCATTTTCATTAACTTATCATAGGTTTCTTTGGCATGAATTCAACATGGAATCATGCTTAAAACATTAGAATTCCATTGGATTCATACATCCCTCACTATGGCCTTTTATGCCATAACATACATCAAATTCATTTCATTCAAATTTTTTATTTTATTTCTTTCAAGCATTTCATCAAACACTTAGTAAGCAACTTATTTCATTCAAACAATCTCCATTCAAACTTTATGGTTTCTCCCACCAAAACCTAGCTTGTCAAACCTAATGATTTCCATATGGTTTACACTTACTTCAAGTCCCTTAAAACTTAATTTCAATCATACATAAAAATCCATATAAAAAAATCCAACCAAATCATCACACAAACATCATCAACAACCACTATAAACATGATAAAAATGGCATAACTAACCTTTGTTTGTTTGGTTTCTTGCTTCCAACTTGTTCTTCTAGCTTAGGTGAGCTTAAATTCTTGGTTGTAAGGTTGAAAATGCATGACAATCACTTAATTCTCCTTTGGTTCCTTTCATGGACGAATTCTCTCTTCTCTCCCTCTTACTCTCGGTTTTCTTCTCTTTTTAGCGTGAAATGGCTTAATTTTGTGCCAAGTCAATGTATATATATTTTATCTTTTCCAAAATAACCATTATGTCCTAGAAAAATTTGGTTTTCATCCCTCAATTTCTCTTAATTCCATTTTGACCCTAAATAGGAAAACTTGTTTCATTTTTGTCCCTTATCACACTTAACAATTCACTTAAAGCCATTTACAAATCAATCCCTTATATTTACTTATTTATTCTCCAATTGAGTTCCATCAATTTCTTAAAAATTTTCTACATCCATATACACTTTCATTGATCAATTGGGATCTCAAATCATCGCTTAGGGACTAGTATTAGGGAAAACCATAAAATGGAATCATGGGCACATCAAATCTCACCATTTTCGTTGGGACCGAGCATTCCCATGAGATGAGGATTTGAGAGAGCTTGAGATTGGGTTTAGAATCTCATCCATTGCTCTCCATACATGGGATTTGAGAGTTTGAGATATTTTGAATCTCAAACCCACCTCAAATCTCATGTTCCAAATATAATCAAGGCTACGTTTGGCACAAGGGATTGGAATGAAATAGATTGGATGGGATTGAAATGAATTGGGATCAACTAGATTTGATTAGAATGGATTGAAATAGATTGAATTGGATTGCATTGGAAAATTACTGTCTCATATTTAGTAGAACCTAAGACTGGATTAAAATTATGTCATATTATGTTTGGTGTAAGTTGGGATTGAATTGGAATAAAATTAATTTAAATACAATATTATGTTGGAAAAATGAGATAAACAACCATTTTAAGGACCTAAATGAGAATTGAATTAAATATTTAATTTTCAAAATACAACCGTTGAATACGTTTGGCACGTGGGATTGGAATGGAATGGATTGAATTGGATTGAATTGAAAAATTATTGTCCCATGTTCGGTAGAACTTGAGATTAGATTAAAATTATACTATATTATGTTTGGTGTAGATTGGGTTTGGATTAAAATAAAATTAATTTAAATACTTTATAATATATATAAAATACCTTAACTTAATTTTTAAAAAATTCTTTAGAAAATTTGGGGAAAAAAAATGGAGATGGAATGCTCCTTCTCAAATCCATCAAATCTAGGGGTGGCAATCCGGGTTGACGGGTCGGATTAGATATGACACGAACACAACACGATAATTTTTTATATGACACGAACACGACACGATAAATAAACGGGTTAAACTCATTCGACACGAACACGGCACGATAATAAACTGGTTAACACGAAAACAATACGATTAACCCGTTTAATTACGGGTCGTTTAACTGACCCGTTTAATTAACCTATTAAATTGACCCCTTTAATTGACCCATTTATAAATTTAATCATATCTAATACATTTAAATTTTAATTTACATCTAATAAAAAATCACATTAAAATACTAAAATACAATCCAAAACCTAAAAATATAATCATCCATCCTAAACTTCAACCTTCCAATCAAGCTTAACAACACCAACTATGGCTTTTGGAAGGCATAAGTCATAGCAGTAATTCATGCTTTTGGCCTTGATCATCTCATATCAACTAGTAAATCACCTCCAAAAAAATTCATCAACAACACACAAATTGGTGATTTTGCTTCAATAGAGCCTCAAATTAGTGAGGAATACATCACATGGGAGAGAGTTGATCAACTTCTTTTCTGTTGGCTCTTCTCTACTTTGAGCGAGTTAGTTCTTCGTCAAGTGACTCATTGCATGAGTATTTTGGAAGCTTGGACTACACTTGAGAAGCTATTTGCAAAGCAATCCACAACTAGGATCTTGCAGCTTCGACAACAATTGTAGACCTTCAAGACAAGTACTCTTTTTATCTCTGACTTTGTGATGAAACTAGGACAAATCATTGATGAAATGGTTATCGTGGGATAACCTATCACAGACAACAAACTTATCTTGCACATACTCAATGGTGTTAGCCATGAATATGATCCAATAGTGGTCTTGATCACTTCACAGAAAAACACAATGTCAGTTCAAGATGCTCAATATCAACTGATGTTGCACGAGCAAAGGATAGAGCAATCGAATGGAGTCTTAAAGCTTGATCTGAGTTCTTCATCAGTCAATTATGCTTCAAGTGCTAGTGAGAAGAGGTTTCAGCAAAACAATCAACAAACTTCTGGAGGTAGAGGTAATGGTGGTAGTCGTCGTAGGAACAAAGGTGGAAGATATGGTAGAGGTCAACAGAAAGTTGTTTGTTAGGTTTATGGAAGAATAGGCCACATGGCACTCCAATATTACCATCGATTTGATATTTCTTATCACCCTCAAAGGTAGAATCAGTCATACAACAATGTGTCCAACTTAATGCCAATCCAAGCAAATCTACATCAAAACTCAGAAACCATTGCAACATCAAGCACAATTGTTGATCTAGCTTGGTATATTGACTCTAAAGCAACAAATCATATCGCACCTGATCTGAACAACTTGACCAGTCATTGAAGCTACAATGGGTCTGACAAAGTGGCTGTGGGAAATAGTGAGTATCTAAAGATTTCAATGTAGGAGACACACAAATCCAATCTCACACTTAGCCTCCTAGGTCCTTAGTCTTGAAAAATGTTTTGCATGTCCCTTAAATAAAAAAGAATCTACTCAGCATTTCGAAGTTCACAAAGTATAATAATTCATTTGCTAAAACATATGATAATTCTTGTGTTTTTAAGGACAAGATTTCAGGAAGACCTTTGCTCAAAAGCAAGCTTGATGATGGTCTCTATCAACTGCAGCTCAAGAAATCACAATAAAAAAGGTTTTGCAATCTTTCCTCTGTTTCAGATTACTCTAAGCAAAGTAGAACAAGTGTTGATAATTGTTTAGTAAATAAAACAAATGACTCTTGTAGTATAAATAAGAAAGAGTTGACTGTTATGTCTGCTAGTCAAGTGCATTTCAAGATTTGGCATGCAAAATTAGGCCATCCATCTTGTAAGGTGTTCAAACAAGCTATAAAGAAACTTCATTTTGATTGTAAGGTTCTTGAATCAGATTTTTGTGATTCTTGCTAGCTTAGAAAGGTTCATCAACTATCATTGTCAAGGCTACAAATCACAGCTAAACAACCTTTGGAAATAGTGTATTCGGATTTGTGGGGACCCTTTCTATTTCGATCCACAAAAGGTTATAGGTATTACAATATATTTATGGATATCTTTATTAGATTTATTTGGTTCTATCCACTTAAATTAAAGTCTGATGCACTCTCAACTTTCTTGAGTTTCAAAAGACATGTTGAACTTCAATTAGATCACAAAATCAAGTGTTTACACACTGATATTGATGGTGAATTAAAGCATTCTTGCCTGCCTTGAAAGAAGCTAGTATTCAACTAAGGTTTTCTTGCCCATATACCCATAAGCAAAATGGTGTTCCAGAAAGGAAACACAGACACTTGGTTGAGATGGGTTTGACACTATTAGCTCATGCATCAATGCCATTGAATTTTTTGGGTTGAATCCTTCTCCACTGCAGCCTTTCTCATCAATAATCTTCCTTCTAGTGTGTTAAACTTTGTATCTCCTTTCGAGAAATTATATCACAAGCAGCCTAACTACCATTTTCTCAAGAATTTTGTTTGTAGTTGCTTTCCATATCTCAAGTGTTACTCAACCAACAAACTAAATTTTCATTCAACTAAGTGTATATTTTCTCTGATACAGTCCAATGCACCAAGGTTAAAAGTGTCTACACAGCTCAAGAAAGGTGTACATCTCTAAGAATGAAATGGAGTTCTTTACCTTCAACTATTTCCACCAAAGTCTCAAATTCTGACAGTTTAAGACTGTAAGTTTACCTCATAGCTTTCTTGCAAACAATCCTTATATCAGTAGAACTAATGTTGATTCATTAGTCTCACACACACAACTTACATCCTCTCCTAACCTTACAATTAATGCTCTTACAATACCTCTTTCAATTCCCATATTACCTCATTCAACCCTGACCAACCAACCAACCTCAACTAATATTCACCCTATGCTGACTAGGTCCAAAGCGGCACTTTCCTCACATTCATCTACTGTTGTAGTAAACAAATCCCCACATGCTCTGTTTGCTATTTTAGAACCCACAACAGTAAAGGCTATTAGGATAAAAGGTGGTTTACTATAATGACAGAAGAGTTTGAAGCCCTCCAACGAAATAACACCTAGACACTTGTCCCTTGTACTGCTGACATGAATCTAGTAGGGTACAAAAGGTCTTTTGCACCAAATTTAATCAAGATGGTTCAATCTCAAAGTTGAAAGTCAGGCTTGTTGCCAAGGGTTTTCATCAAACCTCTGGCTTAAACTACTTTGACACATATAGCCCTGTTGTCAAAGTCTCCACCATTCGAGTAATCTTCACTTTAGTCGTGTCAAATGGATGGCCAATCCATCAAATCGATATCAACAATGCATTTCTAAATGGTGAACTCACTGAGGTGGTGTACATGTTCGAGCCAAAAGGATTTACTGATCCTTATCAACCACAACATGTGTGTAGGCTGAACAAAGCTTTTTATGGCCTCAAATAGGCCCCAAGAGCTTGGTTCACCAAGCTAAAAACTGCTCTCTTTGCTTAGGGATTCAAAAAATCCACCTCTTATGTCTCTTTGTTTTTCAAGATTGATCATGATTGCGCCATCTACTTACTAGTATATGTTAATGATATGCTCATCACTGGACCTAACTCTACACAGATTCAACATGTCATCACTTACTTCAACACTCAATTTGCTCTCAAAGTTCTTGGACCAGTCAACTACTTTCTTGGTTTTGAAGTTCATAAGAACTCTTCTGGTCTTTATTTATCTCAATCAAAATACACCACAAATCTCCTTGCCAAAACTGGCATTCTTGATTTCAAACCAACATCTTGTCCTACAACTGCAGGTGTTAAACTCTCCAAAGACTTTGGCATTCCTTTTGCTGATGCTTCCTTATATCGTATCACCATTGGTGCCCTCAAATATCTAACACATACAAGGCCAGATATATCCTACATTGTCAACAAACTCAACCAATTTTTGGTTACCTATACTACTATCCATTGGTTAGCTTGTAAAGGGGTTCTGAGATACTTAAAGGGTATCATTGACTATGGTTTGAGCTTTACTCATGCATCTCTCACCCTAGAAGCTTTTAGCAATGTGGATTGGGCCAGCTCTCTTGATGATCACCGCTCCACTACAAGTCTATGTGCCTTTCTTGGTGGAAATCTTCTTACCTAGTCATTAAGGAAACAGACAGTGGTTGCTCGATCAAGCATCGAAGCTAAATATCGAGCTTTAGCTCACACCATTACAAAGGTTCTTTGACTCAAGTCCTTGTTATCTGAACTTGGTCTCTCCTTTCCTTATTGTCCTGTCATTTGGTGTGACAATACAGGTACCCAATCCTTGGCTCAAAATCCAATGTTCCACGCTTGCATAAAAAATATTGACATTGAAACTCATTTTATTCATGAAAAAGTCGAATCTAATGAAGTATCAATTCAATATGTACCAACGTAATATCAAACTGCAGACATTTTGACAAAAGGATTGTCTCACGATATATTCCTCTTTCTCAGGTCCAAACTGAAGCTAGTTTCTTCACCTTAGTTCAGTTTGAGGGGGCATGAAGAGTAATGTATTCCTGCAGCCTCTAAGGTTACTTCTACAACACAAAATCAGGAACCTAGGCATGTGACAACTTCTGTAGTTTTTCTGAATCAATCCAAGGCTTCTACAAATGCTCTGCAGCTAAGGGTTGAAGGCGCGGGTCTGCTTGTACATTAAGCAAGCCAATGTTAGTTGGAAACTAGGCAAGCTAAGTCTTCAAACTTGGCTCATTAGTTAGTTACAAATAATCAAGTTTTTAACAGAAATCTTGCCAGGTGGCAAGCTCATAATGTGACTATAAAAGGATGGTTAACACATGTATTTTGCATGACAAGAAAATCAATGAAAATCAGTTTTTTTTTTTTTTTCTCTTGTAAATTTTCTCTTCGATTCTTTATCTTCAAGGTTCCTAGAACCTTCTCAATAAGAACCTTCTTTTTTATTGTTTAAAGATACTTAAATCAAACAAGTAAACAAAAAAAATATATATTTGATATACTACATGCGATCAGGCTGAATGGATGCTAACCACGTTGCACAATTTTAATGTTACTTTGATCAGACAAGTAAGAAAATATTTTTTACACATGAATAATACTAAACATCACAAATGATATGGCTTTAATTTGTTAATTTCATTCACCCCTGTTTCAGCTTTATTTGTAGCTTTAGCAGTCCATGAAAACTAGTAATTATTGTCATTATTATCATTGCAATGACTAAGCCCAAATATATATGATATAAATGAAGCTTAAATTCGAAACTTCCTGCCTAAGCCCAAATATTCGATTAGCACATGCTTTGGCGAAGAAGCTAGTTTTTGATGAGGCTCTGAAATTGGAAGTTACAAATTGAAGCTATATGATGTAGACCTTCATGTTGTTGCATATAATGTTTACTTGTACAGATAATCGACCGTCCTCTCCATTTTTCATATACCTTTTGTAAGAGAAAAACTTCAATCAAGTAGAAGCACCATTAATTTCATTTAGACGCCCATCTAACGAAAGTCTACCATGTATAAATTTAAATTCAAAATATGTTCATTTATCAATGTAATTAATGATAAATTTTCACAAAAGGATGATTAGATAAATATGATAGATTTGTTGTGAATTGGTTTTCTCTATTATATGACGAATCTAGTTCATATTTCAACAGATAAATTTTCACAAAAGGACGATTAGATAAAGAGTAATGTTAGGTTGTCCAAAAATTTTGCTCAAATCCATGTTCAAATGATGTGGCATATAAGTTATCAAAATATTATAAATCATGAAATAATATGATGATTAATAGGATTTTAATAACTCATATGTCATATTATTTGGATATAGATTTGGACAAATTTTTTGCGTAACATAGCATTACTCTTAGATAAATATGATAGATTTTTGTATAAGTTTTCTCTATGATATGATGAATCTGGTTCACATTTCGAATTTCGTATGACTAGAAAATAAAACAAAAGGAGCAAATTAACTAGTGCATATTCAGTCATCTACATATATGCATAAAATTGCATGTTTGATTTGATGGTAACCATGACACTAGTCATAGACTTTGATAGTGTTTGAAATTTTAGGATTGTATTTGTTATATTGATCAGTAATCATAATTTGTCTTCAGGAAGAAAAATTATTGGAGTCACTAAAGGGCCCCAAGTACACCAAATGACAACATGATATGTTGGTTTCCAGCTCTAGGAAATAAGAACACACCAAACAAAGACATTTTGTTTAATAAGTATTAATTACTACATTTGATTGATAGTAAAACACACGAAACATCAAATTAAGGTCCAAACATCAGAAATCTAGAAACATTTTCGTACAAAATTAATGCATCTGTTCCCCAAACAACGATCTAAAAAATGACAATACATGCACCTCCATCTTCTGTTGACAAATAAAGGACCTATTAAACCCCAAAAGCCCACCACAAATCCAAGTACCATGCTGACATAGAACCAATAGTCGACTTCATCTTCATCGTCATCTTGTCTTTCTCCATTATCTTGATCAGGTGTTGGAATTGTCTTCGTACAAATCTCAGGAAGAGGAGGTCCACAAAGTTCATTACCCATAAAGCAAGATGCATTAAAGCCTTGTAATTGAGTACTTGAAGGAATTTTCCCAACCAACTTGTTATAGGATAAGTTCAAGTAACTCAAAAATGTCAAATTTGAAATACTCTGTGGAATTTCACCTGAAAGTTGATTAGTTGAGAAATCAATTGACTCCAATGCTCTCATAGCACCAACACTCATAGGAATTCTTCCAGTAAAAGAATTTTGTGACAAATTAATCGATTGCAATGATCCAAGATTCATCACTTCCATCGGAATCTCTCCTGATAGATTATTGTGAGAGAGGTCTATATATCTCAGCAAATTAAGAGTCATGCCATACTCAACTGTTTTCCCTTTCATAACAACAAGTGTATCCTCTAGAAAATTTCTCCCAAAATAACGAAATGACTCTGGATAGTAGAAGGAGACTATATATTGTATGTAGTTGCTGCCAGAATAGCTCATTGAAACCATAGCACTCAAGTTATTTACACATTTTGGTATAAATCCAGAAAGATTGTTATCAGCAAGATCTAGGATTTGTAAAGAAGCAAGATGGCAAAGTTCTTTGGGTAAAAGACCGGAAAACTTGTTCGAATGAAGGTTGAGAATCTCCATTCTTGAAAATCTTTCTCCAATCCATGATGGAATATCTCCAGAAAACTCATTTTCACTAATGTCAAGTGTTAACAAACTCGTACAATTTTTAAGTGACAAATGCATTGTTCCTGAGAAATTGTTTCTATGAAGATGCAATGACTGGAGATAAGCTAATGCTCCCAAGGAAGTTGGAAGGTTACCAACAAATTTATTGTTTCCAAGATTCAGGAGAACCAAATATGGCAAATTCATCCAACAATCAGGCAATTCTCCTGATAAAAAGTTGTTTCTCAAGTTGAGAATTTGAACTGTCTTTGACTCATTCATCCCACAAGACAAAAATTGAGAAATAGATCCAGAAAAGTTATTGTCAGATAGATCAAGTGCACTTAAACTAATGGATGTAAGAGGCAATGGACCAAACAAATTATTTGAACTCAAGTCAAGTAACTCAAGTTGAGGAGCTACCTCAAGTAAATTTGGAACCTTCCCATGGATTTGATTTTGGGAGAGATTTAAATATATAACTTGGGGAAATGATTTCCAAAAAACACTCGGAACATTATCAAAGATTCCTGAATTGGATATATCTAAGTAAACTAAAGACTTTTGATATTGAAGCCAAGATGGAAATAGACGACCTAAATGACAAGATCTCAATCCTAAATATGCAAGTTGAAATGGAGGAACCCAATTAGGACTGACTTTCAATGTTAGTGAGTTTTCACATACATAAAGCAACACTAATTTTGTGAGATTTTCAAAATGAATTTCAGAAAGAGATCCATTCAATTTATTAAAAGAAAGATCTAAGTATCTCAAAGAAGAAAGTTTTCCTAGAGATGATGGAATAGGACCCCAAATCGAATTGTCACACAAATCAAGAGCGTGTAGATTCCTCAATTGCCCAAGTTCATCAGTCAAATGACCAAATATTTTATTCCTACCCAAGCCCAGTGATTCTAGCCCATCTAAAACACATCCTGAAAAGATACTTAAAATTTCAGATATGTCTTGAATTAATTTGATATCAAACAAAATTAAGGTCCTTAAGTTGCAAAGATTTCCAAATGAACTCGGAATTCTCCCTTCTATGTGGTTAATTGAAAGATCAAGCCAGTTGATAGAAGTTAGGTTTCCTACAGCATCTGAAATCATACCCTGCAAACTATTGTTGTACACACAAAAATATTCAAGACGGTTAAATTTATACAACCAGTTGGGTATTGAAGAACTTAAATTGTTATAAGATAACTCAATATGTCTAAGAGAAGTCAAGTTCTGAAGTCCATCAGGAATTGGACCTTGAAAATTGTTACAACATAGACTAAGATAAACCAAACTTTTTAGACCAAAAATGGAACTAGGAATCACAGAGTTGTCAAATTGGTTATTGGAAAGATCAAGAATGGAGAGAGATGAAAAATTTACAATGGATGGTGGAGAAAAGTGATGGAGTTGACAAGTAGACAGTTTTAGCACTTTTAAGAAAGGGAGTGTGTTTGTCACAAGCATCAAGTCGGAAGTTTTGCTGAGATTCACTCCACTCAAATCAATGTACTTCAATGAAGAAAGACCAGATAACCATTGAAAATTCTCAACAAATACCGTGCCCGGATAAGAACGGAGGTCAAGAGACTGTAGATAAGACAGATTTCCAAATTGGTAGGGAATCATCCCACCAAATCCGGCTAGACTAAGATTAAGATATCTTAAATTGTGCATAGATCTAAAAAATTTAGGAATCTGAAATCCTCCAAAGTAATTACCACTTAAGTCCAAGTAGTTCAAATGCTTCAAAACAAGCAAAGAGGGATTTATCTTACCAGCCAACATCGACTTCATATGAGAAAAAGCTGCCAGATCATCAAAAGGGTTTCGGAGGCTGAGTTTAAGGACATGGCCTGTGAAGTTGTCACAGACAACACCAGCCCATGTACAACAATTTCCATCAGCACTGCTATTCCAAGAGACAAGCCTGTTCTGAGGATCTATAAGATCATGCTTGAACGTGAGAAGTGCTTCTCTCTCACTAGCGATGCAACCAACATAAGCATTTGCATTGCAAAAGCTTATGCTGATGGCTCCTATGGCAAGTAGCTCAAGTAAAATAAAGGTAAGAAATCTCATTTTGGGTTTCAAAACTTATACGTGAAAAGGGAAATGAGCATGAGAACGTTATGGTGGCATGCCATTTATAATGTGTTTATTATTACTTTTTAAATATATTTTAATTATTTTGAGGACACCGTGGCCCCGCCAATGCTCCCTAAGTTTACCTCTAATTATGATATGGTTTTCTTCTATTTTGAAATACCATATTAATCGTGAGATATTGTTAGATTAAATGAATCATCTATAATATCAAATAGATTGTGTGGTGGTATTTACACGGGTTTTTACATTATATTTATCAAGCAACACTAAATATTAACCACTTATATTATTTAATGTTGTCAGTACATACGTGAAGAATTGAATATTCAATTATTAGAAATATGTGTTATTTTAATACTAAACTTTCACTTTCAGCATTGTAACAGTAGTAACTAACAAGAAAAACAAAAATAATATATGAGAATGGCTTAATCTTTAAAAATCAATGTATTTATACAAAATATACAAAATATATCAAAATAAAATAAAAAATCAATACAGTTAATACATGAGAATAAATCAGAAATTAATATAATCAAAATATATTGCTAAGATAGTGTGACAGCAGTGTTGTTGGCAGTCTTGAAAGATCTGGTTCCTAAATTGACGGAGGGGATATCTTGCCTAAACAAGTTACTGTATGCTTTGTCCTTTTCGTACACATTGTCTTAATTTGCTTTGTCAGAGATTTCAAACCACCCAGATAGTGGCCCCCAAACCCAATTAGAGCTCTTGTTTTTAGCGTTAAAGTTTCAGGAAATTTCTTTGATTATTCCTTTGCATCAGAAAT
Source organism: Nephelium lappaceum (assembly GCA_021234005.1). Lineage (NCBI taxonomy): Eukaryota > Viridiplantae > Streptophyta > Magnoliopsida > Sapindales > Sapindaceae > Nephelium > Nephelium lappaceum. Next base: position 26,703,162 of record CM037996.1, read on the forward strand.
TTCAAAGCATGTGCAACTGTGATGTCGATTAGTACTCAAAATTCTAAAAGTCCAAATTTCAAAGTTCATCTCTTTCAAATATATTTCATCATATATACATCATGCTTACATGTAAACTATGAATATTAATCAAAAGCCTGTAACCTCACATCCTCCTGGATTAATTGCAAATTTGCTTTGAAAGTTGTAGATTCTTGTAAGTTTATGAAATTGATCTCATTATTGGACATATATAAGGCATATTCTATGATATATCTAGGATATCGATACAGTTGACAACTATAAATAATTAATTATATTTTAAAATTATGAATTGCATTTTATTATATCTGATTATAATTAAATGAATCAGATTATATTTACAATAATCAACCATATTTAATTGTAATCAGACGCGTTTAGTTCTAATCGGATATAATAATATATAATCAATAATTTTATGATGAAATCAATCGGTTTAGGTGTATTGATACTCAAGTATATTGTAGACGATCTATTTATATATATTAATTTCTATTTTTAAAAATATAATAGTTTATTTTTTAAATGTATATATATAATAACATTTTATACCTTTTATAAAATACTCGTTTTGTATAGAATATTTGTATTTTATAGAATTTAAGAGCTAAATATAACGACAACACATGCATGCATTGTCTAAGGACCAGCTGAGTCACCCCTTTTCCAATTAAGTGACATGTCTGCATCTCTTCACGGGAACCAATTTTTATGCAAGTTGACGTTGTTGACGATACTATGAATCTAATTAAGTGACATCTGCTTAAAAAAATAATATGAGTAATGAGCTAACTTGTAGGGAAGGGAACTTCGATACATACGTCTGAAGTGATTGCAAGCTCCAAGTCAAAGGTGTGTGGAAAAACAAAGCTCCAAGTCAAGGGAAGACTACCACTATCATTGTCTTCCTAGTTAATTGCCTAGTCTGTGATCAGTGTCTTTCTGGTTGTTGTATGTTTACCTCATCATTATACTAAATTAATTATCAACATATATAACTTTAATTTTATTATTATTTTTGGTTAAAAGAAAACCAGCCTTACTGAAAGGAAAAGCAATACTGAGAAAATAAAGATGAAAAGTAAAGATAAGAACGAAAAGGGAAAAGGGGATTGCCAAAATTAATGAGTCAAAACATTGAATGAAAAAATGAAACTAGAGTATAGTTTTCATTTTAAGTTCTCACAGAAAAAAATAATCGTGTCTGGATATTGTAAAAATACCCGATCAGATCCAAATTGGTAGGGCCTCAATTTGTTTGGGACGTGTTTGAAATTAGGTTTGGGATCTGATTTAGGTCAAAGTATTTGACTTAATTTTATATCAGGTTGGATTTTGGTCAAACATTTGTCCCGATTTGATCCTGTTAACCCGTTTTATTATATTTTATTACACTTATATTATTTTTAATGGTATTATTATTATAGTTTATTTTTAAGTATTTTGCATTATTATTATATTATGAAACTTTGTTATGTATTAATTACTATTTTGGTGTATGTAATGAAACTTTGTTACATGATAGTTATTTATCTGGTGTTTGTTGTACTCAATGAATTTTTATTTTCGATGAGCTTTATATTAATATTATTTTGACAAGATGTTAAATTGAAATAAAGATTGAGTTATTTTAAGTTTTACTATTTATTTATTGTTTGCATATTAACCTTTAATATATATTTTGTGACATGTTAAAAATTGAATTAGGTCAAAATGGCTTGGGGCTTGGAGCACCCTATAAAAAAAATTGGGTCGGGTTTGGATGCAGACCGAATAGGAGTAATGACCTATCTTGTGGGGATATGTCTAAAGTGATTTACAAGTTCTAAGTCAAAGGAAGACTACCAGTATCATTTTTGTCCTAATTAATTGACTAGTCTCTATATGATCAATGTCTTTCTAGTATTTTGTTGTTTACCTTAGAAACTAAATTATTTTTTAACATTTATAAGTTTTAATTGTATTATTAATATATTATTTTTGGTTAAAAGAAAACAACCCTTACTAAAAGGAAAATTAATATTGAGAAAATAAAGATGAAAAGTAAAGAGAAAAACTTATGACTAATTTCTAGGTATGTACCGAGTTCACACGACACACATACGAGAAACTCCTGCAAGTATACATGATTTACAAGAAATACAATGATGAGTAAGATATCGCTCCAATGAGGATTGAGCCAATTTGTCAAGTATTAAAATTATTTTAAAATTAACATATTCAAACTACCAGAAATGAGAAATGAAGTTACGAATACTAAACTAAAATAAAGAATAAAAGTAATGGGATAGAAGCTCTAGGATTGCAATTTCACCTTACTAATTCACCCAACCTAATCATCTACCATTTTCACTCTATCTCCATCTAATCCTCAATCAAGTAATGCCTAATTTACTCACACGCCTCTTCCGATAGTCTAATGGACATGGTCAAACTCACATAACCAACTATATTCCTATATGGATCAACAGAGTTGAGTTCATTAAGTTTAAATTACTCAATAACGATTATACAAGTAACACAAGTATATTCCTATCTCATGCTACTTATGTCACTTTAATTGAAGTCTAAACACATACATTCCTTTTGCAAGTTCAATATGGTTACAAAATCTCTTAATTAGTGATCAATGAACTTCGAAGTATTAAGTACAATTAAAGTAAAATATTATAATGGAGAAATCAAGCTTCAATGACAAATGATAAGTTAAGCTACATAGTTTGGTTATATTGTAATGCCAACAAATTAGTTCATAAATATAAGGGGAAAATCAACCATACAATGCATTATCAACATATTTAAAAAATAAACACAAATAAAAGAAAGAAAGTAAAGCTTATGGGGTTGGTGTGAAACTTGCTCCTTTCTAAGAGTGTCTCTCCTTCCTTCTTAAGATGGAACTTCCTTCCTAGTTCTTCTCTTTGTTGGATGGTGTAAAGATGAAATGATTTTGCTCCCTTAGCTTGAAAATGATGGAACTTTGTTGTTGAAACCTTAGGGGCTGCTCCCTCCTTCCAAAAGCTTTCACTTGCAACCTTTAGTGACCTATTTATAGTTCTCAAACAGCTAGGGCATGAATTGGAGGGTGAAAAGTCCAAATTGCCCTCATTGAAGTTCTCTTGCACGTTGTTGAATGAGCTGCCAGTGTGTGGCACTTCTTCATGCGTTTGTTGGTGTGCAAACGTGTAGCTTTGCATGTTGGTGAGTGATGAAGAGGCTGTGCGGGCTGGTTTGAAGGCTTTTTGGTGAATAAGCGCATAGCCTTGCGCGTTGGTTGCTGAAGTTAAGTGAGTGGCGCGCTGTCATGGGGGCTTCCTGATGGATGAGAATGCAGGTAGTTGCGCTAAGCTATGCAGGTGCTGCTGCAGTGCGAGGTAGGATGGAGGCTGGCAGCATGTGAAGAGGCGCACTAACTTGATTTGTATGGCAGGTGCGCGCTTGGTTGCACACTATGTGACAGGCAAGTGCGCGCAACAGCTCACTGTGGGCAGTGAGTGAAGCGTCCTCGTGCACTGGTTTGGCTTGGGGCGTGCTAGCAGGCAAGCTTTGGATAGTGGCTAGTGCTTAGCGGTGCGCTAGGATGGCTGAGAGCATGTGAGCAAGCGTGCTTTAGCTGAGCTTGAAACTAGACTTGATGATGCTCTAATTAGATTTATCGCATCAACTTGGTTCGATTATTCTAATTTCATTGATTACGCCAATTTGATCATAATACCTGAAACATGCTCATAACCACACTAAAAAAAACCAACATTTACTTAAAAATCAAGCAAAAGACTCAAATTTAGAGGCTAAAGTCAAGTATTGAAATAGTGTGATCATAAACAAAAAGGGAAAAGGGGATTGCAGAAAATAAACAGTCAAAACACTATTTCAATACTTGACTTTAGCCTAATTTTCTTTCTAATTTCTCTCGAAAAAATAGTTATGTCATATCTTTCTTTCCATATATTTGTAAGAAAGACTGAAAGAGCAGTGTATAATTATCTAACATTTACTTACAAAAGAAAAAAGGAGAAAGTGATGTTGAGCAAGCACACAAATTGCATGTACATCACGTTTCTTCTTCAATCACACACAAATAAATTCCCTTGATTTATTGAACTACATAATTTGATCATTCTATACGACACAGTTCCAAACATGTAATATTGAAAATCTAGAAACATTTGTTTACAACACGTACATATTTGTCCCCAACATGATCCAAGAAATGATAATCTAAATCTCCATTTTCTATTGACAAACAAAGCACCTATCACTATCCAGAAGCTTCCCACAAACCCAAGTGTCATGCTTACAAAGAACGGCCAGTTCACTTCTTCATGACCATCACCACCAACTTTTACTTCTCCATTATAATCATCAGTGCAATTCTTAGGAAGTGGAGATCCACAAAGGTCATTGCCAACAAAACAAGATGCATTGAAGCTCTGGAGTTGAGTGCTTAAAGGAATCTTCCCACTTAAGTTATTATGGGACATATTCAAATTATTCAGTTACGACAAGCTTGAAAGACTTAGTAGGATTTCACCAGAAAGCTTATTAATAGAGAAATCAATACACTCTAATGATCTCATAGCATCAAAACTCATGGGAGTTCTTCCACTAAGAGAGTTGTGTGACAAATTCAATGATTTCAAGGCACCAAGATATGTCACTTCCGTAGGAATCTCTCCTGAAAAGTTATTGCTGGACAGGTCTATACTTCTTACCAAATTAAGAATGGTGTTATATTCAACCTCTTGCCCTTTCATCACAAGTAATTGATTCTCAAAAAATGTCGTTGGAGAAACAATCAGGTCGGATGTATCATTCAGACTAATCAGATACTCTATATTGTTGTCCATAGAGTACCTTCTTGTAGACATAGCACTGAAGTTATTGACACATCTTGGGATGCTTCCAAAGAGGTTATTATGAGAAAGATATAAGATTTGTAGAGAACGTAGAGAGCAGATTTCCATTCGTAAAATGCCATTGAACTTATTCGAGCTAAAGTTGAGAATCATCATCTCTGAAAATCTTTCTCCGATCCACATTGCAACATCACCAATAAATTCATTTTCACTCGTATTAAGTGTTACAAAATTCAAACAGTTTTTATGTGTCACCGGTATGGCCCCAGAGAAGCTGTTTTTACAAAGATGTAAAGACTGAAGGGAAATCAATGCTCCCATGGAGGTTGGAAGGTTACCAGTGAACTTATTGTTAGTCAAATCTAAGAACAACGAGTTTGACCAATTCATCCAACAGTCTGGTAATTCTCCCGATAACATATTGCATGTGAGTTTCAAAATTTTTGTTCTCCTTACCATTACATAAAAAAGGGGACATGGATCCTAACAAACTATTGTTAGAAACATCGAATGCTAACACATCAAAAGATATAAGAGGTAATAGACCTGATAAATAATTGGAACTCAAATCTAGTGACTCTAGTTGAGTAGCTTTAGTTAGGTTGGGAATCTATCCATAAATTTGATTGCGAGAGAAATTTAAATAAATAATTTGAGAAAGAGATCCCCAAAACCAACTAGGGATAGTATCTGAAATTCGTGAGTTAGACAAGTCCAAATAAGCTCAATGCTTTTGAGAATGAAGAATAACGGAAATTAAGGCCCTAAATGAGAAGATCTTAAATCTAATACTTCAAGTTGAAAATGGGGAACCCAATCATCATCACCTTCCAAAGTTAGTGAATTACCGAATACAAGGAAGAAAACAGGTTTTGTGAGACTGGCAAGATGAGTATGAAAAAGAGTTCCATTCAAATTATTGTTGGAAAAATCTAAAAATCTTAAAGAGGAAAGTCCACCTAAAGATGATGGAATAGGACCAACAATAGAGTTATAACTTATACGAAGAGTGCAAATTCTTAATTTGCATCAGATGATTAGTTAAATGACTAGAAAGTTGACTATTCATCAAATCTAAAGACTGTAGTGCATCTGAAACACATCCTGCAAAAATGTTTAAAATTTCTGATATCTCTTGATTCAACTCAATGTCCGACAAAATTAAAGATTAATCTCAAATAACAAAGTCCTCTAAATGATGTTCGAATTCTCCCTTTCATTCTATTAAGAGAGAGATCAAGTCTGTTGATAGAAGTCAAGTTTCCTAAAATAGTTGAAATAGTGCCTTGCAAAATATTGGACCCAAGAGAGAGAGACTCAAGACTGCTTAATTCGTACAACCATTCCGGTATGGAAGAAATCGAAAAAATTAGCAGATAAGACAAGATGTATAAGAGAAGTAAGGTTTTCAAGCTGATCAGGGATTTGACCTTGAAAATCATTAGAACCAAAATCAATTATGACAATGGATGAAAAGTTTGAAGCAGGTAGTGGAGGAAATTGGTGAATTTGACATGCATTCTGACAATTTTAACACTGCTAAAGAAGGGAATGAAACAGCCAATCAGAGGCTTTGTTGCTTCTTGTAGCACCACTATACTGAAGGATTCCAATGAAAAAAGGACAGATACCGAGAAAAAATTTGTGTCTAACTCGTAGAAAAAGTTTTGATCCACATCAAAATATCGAAGATTAGAAAGATTTCCCATGTGGTATGGAATTATTCCGACAAATCCTGCTTGATGGAGATTAAGGTATCTTAAATTCTCTATAGAACCCAGAAATTCAAGAATTTGACTTGCTTCAAAATCATTACCACTTAAGTCCAAGTAACTCAAATGTTTAATGTAATATCAAGCAAGGAAGGGTTTATCTCACTGAATAACTTCTCTCGTACGCTTCATATTCAGCAAGCATCGATAAGGGTGACTTATCCAGCAATGAAGTGAAATCCTTCCATTCTAGATGAGCATTTCCAAGATGAAGCTTCATGACATGGCCAGTCAAGTTGTTGCACACAACACCAGCCCATTTACAACAATCTCTATCTCCAATACTTCAAGAAGCAAGCCTGTTGGAGGGATCTTCGAGGTCTTGCTTGAAATTTAGAAGTGCTTTTCTCTCAATTTCAATGCAACCCGCATAAGTACTTCCATTACAGAAGCTAATAGTAATGATTGCTATGGAAAATAACTCAAGTAAAAGAAGGGCAACGACAATACTCATGTTGGGTGTTTTTTCCATGAAAAAACCGTACCATTACCTTGTTACTTATAATATATGCACACTGACCTCTGGTTTCTACATAAAAATTGTTTGAAATTTGCTTGATTATCACTTTGCATAAAAAATTTCCAAGAAATTTAATTGCTATAGGTGCCATTAGAGGTCCCATGCACTACAACTGGCAATGAATTGAGTAAATGATACGACAAACCTCTCCATCCACCAGAATAAATATTTCTCACTAGAATAATATAAAATAGACCAAATTTTATTAAAATGTCAACGGAGGATTGTATTCATACATTAATTCTTGACACAAAAGGCTGCACATCCCTTATAATCATTAAATCATCAAAAATTTCAAAGGGCTTATTATACTTTAATTTTTTTTTAAAAAATCAATTTTGTAAAGTTCCAACTCACATGTAGTTAAAGAATTAAATTCCTTAACTATAATTTAACTGAGAAATCAAGATATAAAAGCAATTAGTTTTGCAGAGTCTGCTATTAAACAATTTGAGAGTCCACCAATTTTTTTTTTAAACCATTAAATTGAATGACATGAATTAACTATCTTGAATATGTATATTTTCTTTCATTTTATGCTTATTCAACTATAGGTAACCATACATTATTTGAAAAATAAAAAACAAAAAAGATTAATTAGGAATGCTATATACTATTCCAGAATTAGATATATCTAGATAAGATAACATTTTTTGTGAATGAAACTAATAAATTTCCATTAATAACTTTCAAAAGTAGAAGAAGGTGTTGCACCCAGATTAAAGTAAAAATGCATGATGCCTTTTAAAAGTTTCTGGAAATATTATTGATTGATGAATCACATACAACATCAGAAGTTATTATTTATAATTCAATAAAATAAAAGCTTGGGCTTGTCGGATTCGGGCTTCATCCTAGTTTGAGATTCTACATATAGGTTGAAGCCCGTATGTTGAATACATACAGTAAAGGGTCGGACTAGATTGGTCCAACCGCTCCCGGACTGGACTCGAATTGGACGAGTCTGATCCGACCGTGTTGACATCTTTAGGTATTGCTCTAGAAAAATTATTCTATATAAGGTGAAATGATAGGAAGGCATTAAGTTTTCCATTGAATTTAAAAAAAAAAAAAAAAAAGGGACGAAAAGACTGCGTACTGTTGTATAATCAGTGGATGACCACCATAGTATTTAATTATCAAACTCCATAAGCCCACCACAAATCCAAGAGCCATGCTTACATAGAACCAGTCCATTTCATGTCCACCATTCTCTTGGTTAGGTGTTAGAACGGTAGCAACAGTACAGTTCTCCAGTGGAGATCCATAGTTCATTGCCAGTAAACAAGGATGCATTAAAGCTTTGCAATTGAGTGCCTAAAGGAATTCTCCGACTCAACTTGTTATCGGACAAATTTAGCAAAGTCAAAAATGTCAAACTTGTGATGCTTTGTGGGATTTTACCAGATGGTCAGTTTGCAGATAAATCCATAGATTCCATTTCTCTCTATCACCAATCGTTTCGAGAATTCTTCCGATCAAAGAATTGTGTGATAAATTCAATGGCCTTAATGCATAAAGTCTTTTCACCTCCTGTTAGAGTTATGCAGTCGCAGCTGGCAGCTGATCAAGCTGATATGCAGTCGCAGCTGGTAGCTGATCAAGCTGACGCCAACGCTGCTACTGAAGTTCAGCAAACTGAAGTTATGCAGTTGCAGCTGGGAGCTGATCAAGCTGAAGATAAAGCTGCTACTGAACATCAAGTTGATGAAAGCTTTTGGAGGGAAAATTGGTTGGGTAGTTATAATGTCTCCAATGATTATTTGACAGGTGGACTAAGCTGTTATTGTAAAGGTTGAGGTGTATATATAGCCTTCTGTTCACAAAGAATGTGTGGAGATATCATTTTGTATTACTCATCAAAAGTGAATAAAAATTCTCAGTAAAGTTTTTTTGATAAGTGTGATTGTTTTCTTGATTTTCTTGCTAGCAAAGCAAATCTTATATGGTATCAGAGCCTGCAACACCATGTCTTTTGCTTCAAATTCAAGAACAGAGAACCTAATGTCAATGTCCATCAATAAAGGATCAAGGCTTCTTTCTCCGATGAAGCTTGAACTCACTGTTAAGTTGGACCATAACAACTATCTGTTATGGCGTCAACAAATCCAGGCAGCCATCAAAGGTAATCGTCTTTCTCACTTCATTGATACATCAATCTCGCCTCCAAATCGTCTAAATGATGATAATACAATCAATGAAGAGTTTCTTGATTGGGAGCAGCAAGATCAGATTCTTTTATGCTGGATTTTGTCGTCTATAAGTCAGGAAATATTACCTGAGCTTGTTGGCTGTTCAACGGCCTATGAAGCCTGGAAGAGTATTGAACAATTGTTCACATCTCGTTCAAAGGCTAATCTGATGCAATTAAAGCTTCAGCTACAAACTTTGAAGAAGGGTGGTTCCTCAATGAGTGAGTATCTTACAAAGAAGAAAAGCATAATAGATGCTCTCTCATTCACAGGTTATGTCATGAGTGAAGATGATAAGATCATGACAATCTTTAGTGGTCTTGGACCAGAATATGATTCATTTGTTATTCCTATTACTTCAATGGCTCAAAGCTATTCTATGCATGAGATTACTGCTTTATTGCTCACACATGAGGCAAGAATTGAGCAGCACACTCAACTTGAGAATATGAGTGTGAATCTTACAACAAATAAAAGGGAAATAGTGGCTACAACAATCAAGGCAGAGGCTCTGCAGGTGGTCAAGGTTTTAACAATCAAAGCTATGCAAGGAATGACAATCGAGGAGGTTTTAATAGTGGCAGAAGAGGTCGAGGAAGAGGCAGGTACAACAATAACACCAGACCCCCTTGTCAGATATGTCATAGAATGGGACATGGTGCACTTAAGTGCTACTACGGATTTGATCAATCTGTTCAAGCACCAAACAATACTCAACAGATTGGTGGCACTACTCAACATTTTGGAGGAATGAATGGTGGAAGCAATGCTCAAATGACTGCCATGATTGCAGGACCTGAAACTGTTGGTGACTCAATGTGGTATCCGGATAGTGGTGCGACAGATCATTGCACTCCTGATGGCAGTAATCTTCAGCAGAGAATAGACTATCAAGGCAAGGAGAAGATTTATGTTGGCAATGGACAAGGTTTGAAAATTGCTTCAACTGGATTTAATTCTTTTATGCTAGATAAACATGCATTTGTGCTAAAGAACATTTTACATATTCCACAAATCACTAAAAATCTATTAAGTTTCTAGATTTGTAAGAGATAACAAAGTTTTTATTGAGTTTCACTCTGATTTTTGTCTTGTGAAGGACCAACTTTCGAAGAAGGTTCTTCTTCAAGGGGTTCTTAAAAATGGACTCTATGTCTTTGATCTACCTCTTCAAGTCTCAAAAGCTTCAAGCTCTGCAAATACTTCTCAATCATGTAAACTAAATAGTAGCAACTTCAATAAGTCTAGTAGAGACAAGTTTGCTTTTCATAATTCATTTTCTTCAAGTCATTGCTATCCGATAGAATTTGATTGTAAAGACTCTAGACATGATGTTTCCTTATGGCATTTGAGATTGGGACACCCATCTTCCGTTGTTGTGAAACAAATTATGAATAAATGTCATTTTCATTTTCCAAAAGAGTGCAACTTCTTTTGTCATGCTTGCAAAATGAGCAAATCTCATAAACAGCCATTCAGTTTGTCAAAAACAATTTATAAGCAACCTTTAGAGCTTATAGTTGCTGATGTATGGGGACTAGCTCCTGTGTTGTCCTCAAACGGCTACAAATACTATGTTAGTTTTGTTGATGTCTTTTCAAGATACACTTGGTTATTTCCTATTCAATCCAAGAGTGAAGTTTCCAATGTTTTTGTTCAATTTAAGACTCAAATAGAACTTTGTGTCTCTCATAAAATCAAGATTTTGCAAAGTGATAATGGAAAAGAATTCTTAGCACTTGCATCATATCTAGCTAAATGTGGTATTCAATTTAGACATAGTTGTCCCTACACTTATGAACAAAATGGAATAGTTGAGAGAAAACACAGACATGTTGTGGAAACTGGATTGAGTTTGTTAGCACAAGCCTCCATGCCTATTAAGTATTGGGATCATGCTTTTGAAACTGCAGTTTATCTGATAAATAGGATGCCATCATCTGTTATTAATGGAAAAGCTCCTATCACATGGTTGTTTCATGTTGAACCAGATTATAAAGATCTTAAGGTTTTTGGTTGTTTAGTCTATCCTTATTTGAGACCCTTCAATAAGTACAAATTGCAGTTCAGAAGCAGACCTTGCACTTTTATTGGTTATAGTACTCAACATAAGGGTTATAAGTGCCTTAATGCTTATGGGAAGGTGTATGTAGTGAGACATGGAGAGTTTAATGAAAGGTTCTTTCCTTTTGCTAAAAATACTTCTAGCAGTGAGTCTAGATCAGTTGATGCTCCCATCTCATTACTACCTCCAACTATACCATCCATCAACAAAGCACAATCACCTTCTCCTTGTCTAGTTACTAATCCTATTGTCATCCAAGATCAGACTACTACTTCATTACCACCATCAATCTCTCATTCATCAAACACAACACCATCTTCACCAAATGACACTCAACCTCTTCAACAACAAAGTAATATCCATCCTATGATTACTAGATCCAAGGCTGGCATCTACAAACCAAAAGCTTGGGTTACCTATTTTGATGAAACAGAACCTACAATAGTGAAGCAAGCATTAGCTCATCCAAAATGGTTTCAGGCTATGAGTGAGAAATTTTCAACCTTACAACAAAACAACACTTGGACACTGGTTTCTCCTCCTCCAGAAAGAAAGATAATAGGCTGCAAATGGGTGTTTCGGATTAAAAGAAATCCAGATGGTTCCTTATTGAAGTACAAAGCAAGACTTGTGGCTAAAGAGTTTCATCAAGTTGAATGATTTGATTTTTCAGAAACCTTTAGTCCTGTTATTAAACCTTCTACTGTCAAAGTTGTACTCTCTATTGCTGTCAACAAAGGGTGGTCTTTAAGACAATTAGATGTGAATAATGCATTCCTTAATGGAAGCATTACTGAAGATGTCTATATGATGCAACCTCCAGGCTTTGAAGATCGTAATGATTCAGCATTAGTTTGCAAGCTCCACAAATCCTTATATGGTTTAAAACAGGCACCAAGGGCCTGGTTTGATAAATTCAAAGAAGCTCTTGTTCATTTAGGTTTTGTTTCCTCCAAGGCTGACTCATCTTTCTTTTGCAAATTTACTGCTCAACTTACTATCTATATTCTGGTTTATGTTGATGATATCATCATCACTGGCAGCAGTTCTTCAGCTATTGATGTCTTGGTTAGTCATCTTCATCAATGTTTTGCATTAAAAGATCTTGGTGAGCTTCGTTATTTCTTAGGCATTGAAGTGTCTCATATTGCCAATGGTCTTCATTTGTCACAAAACAAGTACATTTCAGATTTGTTAAGCAGAGCTAATATGGTTGAAGCTAAACCATTTCCATCTCCAATGGTTACTAGTACAGGAAGTCAACTCTCTGCTTACAGAGGAGATCCTCTTCCAAATGCCAAGGAGTATAGATCCATAGTAGGAGCTCTACAGTATGTGACAATTACTAGACCTGACATTGCATATTCTGTCAATAGAGTCTGTCAATTCATGCAGCAGCCACTAGATGAGCATTGGAAGGCTGTCAAACGCATACTCAGATATCTTAAGGGCACTTCTACTTATGGTTTAACTGTCACGAAGGCTCATACTTCTTCAACAGCCTTCAACATTGTCGGATATTCAGATGCTGATTGGGCATCTAATCCTGATGACAGGCGTTCCACTTCAGGTTATTGTGTGTTTTTTGGACCAATTTAGTTACTTGGAGTGCTAAGAAGCAACATACCATTTCCAGGTCCTCTACAGAAGCTGAATACAGAAGTTTAGCCTCTCTTGTAGCTGAGATAACTTGGTTGCAGTCCTTGTTGTCTGAATTACAGGTATCCTCTTCTCGTTTGCCTGTGCTCTGGTGTGATAATCAGAGTACAATTGCCATGGCTCATAATCCAGTTCTTCATGCTCGAACTAAACACGTTGAACTTGATTTTTATTTTGTCCGAGACAAAGTTGTTCAACAACAACTACTGATTAATCATGTTCCTACTATTGATCAAGTAGCAGACATTTTCACCAAGGCTTTATCCACTAACAGGTTTCAGACTCTACGAACCAAACTCACTGTGCAACCTTCCCCATTGAGTTTGAGGGGGCATGTTAGAGTTATGCAGTCGCAGCTGGCAGCTGATCAAGCTGATATGCAGTCGCAGCTGGTAGCTGATCAAGCTGACGCCAACGCTGCTACTGAAGTTCAGCAAACTGAAGTTATGCAGTTGCAGCTAGGAGCTGATCAAGCTGAAGATAAAGCTGCTACTGAACATCAAGCTGATGAAAGCTTTTGGAGGGAAAATTGGTTGGGTAGTTATAATGTCTCCAATGATTATTTGACACCTGGACTAAGCTGTTATTGTAAAGGTTGAGGTGTATATATAGCCTTCTGTTCACAAAGAATGTGTGGAGATATCATTTTGTATTACTCATCAAAAGTGAATAAAAATTCTCAGTAAAGTTTTCTTGATAAGTGTGATTGTTTTCTTGATTTTCTTGCTAGCAAAGCAAATCTTATACCTCCACTGGAATTTCTCCTGAAAATTTATTTTTTGAAAGGCATTTCACCAAATTAAGAATGGAGCTATATAGGGCAGTTTTCCCTGTCGTCACGAGTAATACATCCTCAATGAATAATTAATTTACATTGGATTGAAATTGCATATTGTTGTCTTAAGAATAATTCATTGCCACCGTAGCACTAAAATTATTGATACATTCTGGAATAGATCCAGAGAAATTATTGTAAAAGGTCTAAAATTTGTAGGGAAGAAAGATAGCAAAATTCAATAGGTAAGAGGCCATGGAACTTGTTTGCGTGAGGGCTGAGAATCACCAATTCAGAATAGCTTTCTCCCATCCATGTTGGAATATTTCCGGAAAACACATTTTCACCAATATCTAGTGCTAGTAACCCATGTTAGTGCTTGCATTACAGAAGCTAATATTGATGATTGCTACTGCTGGTAACTAAAGGAAAAGAAGGAAAACAAATCCATTCATAATTTCTTACGTTGCTTTAAAACAACTCTTAAACAGAAACGATAGACACTGAATGTGCATGAGAATCATTATAAGTTACTTTGTCTTTGTGGCAGAAAAAATGAAAAGGATTCATTCATGCCTAATGTGTTCAAACGAAAAGGAAAAGAAAGAAAAGCTAACAATGCTTAACGAGTTGTATTTGATTTGATTTTTTCTTTTTTTAAACATATATTATTTGTTTCTTGATAAAGGAATTTCAATATATTTTTCTGGGGATGTTTCACATTTTAATGTTGGAAAAACTACTGGACCATAGAGTGGGATTGAATATTAGTATATCACTTACAACTATATAAGAGGTTTTTATATCAAATACACATTCAATAACTCATAAATCATAATGATCGTAATTCATGACTTGTACCTTAACTATCTATTCAATTTCTTAGTTTTATAAAATGAATGATATTAACATAACATATTATTCATTCCATAATGGAACATCTTATAAAATCATTGTTCTAATGATTTTTTTTTTTTTAACTTTTAATCTGATTATATTTAGAACATCCAAATAGTTAATTGAAGGATGGTCTTTGATGAACAAGAAACAAGATTAGAAAAAAAAAAACACATTAAATTTTTTAACATTGGAGAGCATAGGTGTCATATACAGAAACAATACAGGTTCATTTCCTGACCAATCGATTTGGTTATCACAAAAATTTCATGGCCCAAGAAATAACAAACTGAAAACAGTGCTCTAGACATACCGCAAAAACAGGGGTTTAACAGAGGATGAAGTGAACAACCCTCTTCTGTATCGAAAACCAAAAACAAGGAAATATTTGTTGTGCTCAATTCTGCAACCTATCTATATAGACTTATTCATCCTCAAAGGTACAACAATATCTATCGATATTGAGATAAACACATGTATATAGATTAATATTTCTCTCATTTTGAGATGACTTATCAATGTAATTCATCACATATGATGATGATGATCATTATAATCAATAAAAATAAAATTTGTCAAACAAGACGGTCCAAATGTTCGCAATTGTGTTAGCCATCATGATTAATTACTTTTAACTTTTTTCCCTTTATTTTGCATTTGTATTAGGTAAATAAATAAGTTCTGTACCATTGGATCAATGAAATTTTGAAATTCTCAACTTATTTGTTAGTGAAAGCCTACCGTGTGGGACCTTTAGCAAATTAGCAATAAAATATCATTGAAAATTTTAAACCATTATGTAAAGCAACGTATAGCAAAATCTCCTACTAGTTTCATGCAAAGAAAACTAAGATCAAGCTAATCTTTGTATATCTGATTCACATTTTATAACATACGGCTACTGTGGTCTTTTGGAAATTAATAGAAATGCATAATATTTGATAGTTATTCATTTTTGTTAGTGTGATAGGAGCTGATGAGGAAAGAAAAGCAATAGTGGCAAGCTTTTGTTTATACTAGTAAAAATATATGTCTAAAAAATATATCTACTTAAAAAAGTTGTACCAAATGGAGGCTTAGTCATCGCGAGCACAAAACAATAATATATTTTGTTATTTATTTTTAAAATTATAAAACAAACTATAATAACGAATATATATATATATGTATATATATAAGTCTAGTTCTCTTACCTTTTTTCTTTACAACAACTTCCATTCCGCAGTCACAAAGTTTTGAAGGTTCTGGTCGAACCCGCACTCCACCCAAACCTATAAAAATTCAACAAAAATTTTGTTTGTTATCCAAGAATCATTAGATCCACACACACCAAAGACCTCAACTTCAATAATGAGTAGAAAATTATAAAAAGCCAAAAAAAATCACTTGATCAAAATGAAAAAAATAAAAAATAAAACAAAAAATAAATTTAATTATTCATAGCCAACTTACCCATCGTAACGAATTTAACATCTTAAAACAGCAATCTAACATATTCATATATTTTCTAAGAGATTTTATTGTCAAGAAAGTTCAAAGACTACCCATCAAAACAATTCCCATCAAGTGAAAAAAGAAATACCCATCAAAGACATAAACTATCCTTTAGAAAAGCAACAAAAACAATAGTTTAGAAAAGTTAAAGCAGAGCATTGAAGATTTGTTAGATAAAATACCTCTAAAATCTGAAAAATCTCTTACTCCAAGTGTTGTGTAGAGGAATCACCACAATCTTTTGTACCACGAAAATTGCTAAATGTTAAGACATTAGCATAATTAGCATAAGTACCAAGATCATAAGTGAAGCAACAGAAATTTCCCATAGTTGTCTACATTCCACACAGAAAATGCCATAAAACAAGCATGCAATTTCAACACAAACACCCATTACAAAATCCAATCAAGCACTATTAGACAAAGATACAGTTGAAAGTTGAAAAGAGAAATAAGCTGAAAGCTGCAAACAAACCTGATAGTTGAGAGTTGAGAGGAGGATCGGTGAACATTGCTCACTATGACATTAACTATATACTAGCTGAGAGTTGAGGGTTTCACCATACACTAGTTTAATTTCATTTGGTTCTCTCAGAATTCAATAACACTTGTGTTAAGTTAGTGTACAGCACTCGTGTGAACTCAAGGGGACCAACGCAATAACACTTGATAAGCATGGAGTAACAATTATTCCAAAAGTTCCTTTATTCTCCCAAAGCAACAACCGTGCTGACCGGCTGGTTATTGTTATTGATATCTAATTCTATTCTTGTCTTTAAGCTTCTAGAGGGTATTGAATAGTTTGTTTACAATTACACTCAACTACTTAATACTAGTCTCTGTCACCTAGCATCATCAAGTAACAATCTACTTTTTGTCTTTACCCACCAGTCAAGCTTAAAACAAAGAGATCAGATATGAATTTAATTTTTCCAACCCGAAAAATTTGAAAAAAAAAATATAAAATAAAATTATTAGATAATCTCACATTCGTTGAAAATCTGAGTAATATATATATTTTTTTTTATAGCCAAAATCAATAATTTAACCCAAAAAAAAAATGAATTAAAGAGAAACAAGAAAGGTGGACCCGTAGGGGTATAATGATCACTTTCCATTTTAGGTAAAACCCACCCAACATCATCTTTGTCAAAGAGATTAGATATGGATTTAACTTTTTCCACCCCTCAAAATTTTTTAAAAAAAAAAATTGAAGAACAAAATAAACATTTTTTTTACAGCCAAAATCAACAATTTAACAAAGAAAATCAATACATGAATTAAAAAGAAACAAGAAAGGTAGACCCAGTAGGGTTATAATGATCACTTTCCATTTTAGGAAAAACCCACCCAACTAGTTGTCTTTTGTTAGAGAGTGAGTAATTTTGCTTCTTTATAAATTAAATCCAAAGGTAATTAACCCCACTTTTCTTTTTGTTTTTCTCATTCAAAACTTCTCTTTTATATTGCTTTATAAGCAGCGAGAGTTTTTCTTTCCATGTAATCTTATGTATTCGATATTCAAAAAATTTATTTTTATTTTGTTAAGTTCTAACTTAAATTTGATTTACACAGTTATTAGAAACTTATAATTATTAACAACATGAAGTGATATAAAAATTAGAAATGATCAAGTTGGAGATGACTGCATTTGTTTATGTTAGGTTTGATGGCAACCAAAGGAGAGTTTCAGTGAAGCTATAGATGAGAAATAAAGAAAAAAAGCAAAAACAAAAACAAAAAAGAAGATAAAGAAAAAAAGCAAAAACAAAAACAAAAAAAGAAGAATTGAGGTTACTATCAAGCATTTAATGGAGGGGTTGATGGCAACAAACATATGATATGAAAAGAAAATCAAAAAGGAAAATTAAAAATCAGTATCAAACATTTAATGGAGAGATTCATGACAACAGGCATGTGATATCAGAAGAAAATAAAAATTATGTGCAAGAGATATGGTTGTCTCCAGGACCCAGCAGACCCAAAAAAGAAAGCAAAAACTAAACAAAAAAAGAAATTAAAAAAAAAAAATCAACATTCCTTCTTGTATTAGTTGTTTGGTTTCACTTTCAGAAAATCTATGTTAAAGATATGAATCTATAATGTAAGTACTAAAGTACTTCGTGATGTCAATAAATTTAAGATCCAAAGCCAAAACATTTAATAGGATTTTTTATTCTATTTGTTGGGTTTTCTTTGTAACTTTCTTTTTAAAATAGCTTGTAAAGAGCTCCACTTTGTGCATACATATAGTACTATTTATGTGATTAAATCATACATGATATAATAATTAAACAGAATTATTATCATGATTGATAATTTTTTTTTAAATATATATATATATATGTATATAGAAACTACACACAAATTAAAGCATCTCATTGAAGTTTTTTTTTTTTTTTTTAAAGTCATTGAAGTTATTAATTGTATTTACTTTTAAAAAGTCTATCTTAAATATAAATGAAAAAGGAGTTTATACCTCTTCTAGTAGCAGGACCAGTCTATAAGAAAAAGGTTTTCGAACAAAAATTTTGACGATTCCACACTGTCACTTAATGCACGGAAGTGTATTGCATCGATGAGTTAATGGCTGAAATTGCCAAATTCATAGGTCATCAATGTTTGAAGGTGATATTCGATTTTTTCTTGTAAAACAAGTGAAACCATACCAACACATCATTATATTCATTCAACGGAAAAGAAACAAATGCATGTGAAGTGTGAATATAATGATTTTATTGAACATAATTTAATATGTGGAGTACTCATATTTGATTTATGTGTCATGGACTCAATTACCTCTGGTTTCTGCATAAAGTAGCTGGAAGTATCCTTGATCCACCATGACTTTCCACCAAAATTTCCTAGGCATTTCATTGCTATCGTAGCTCCCCCAATAGACCACATGTTTTCATTGTGTTTCAAGACATTTCATTGCTGTAACAGACCCTACCATATAACCGAAAAAAAAAACGAAACAACTGCATGTGGAGTGCAAACGTTACACCAAAATTTCCTTCATCATGACTTTACACCAAAATTTCCAAAATATTTCATTGCTATAATGTAAAGGTCCCAAAATAAACCTTTGTTCTCTGCACAAAAGTTACAGGAAATTTTTTGGGTCACACTTTAATCAAAACAATCAAATATTCCAAAGATTTACAATTGCTATAGGTCATAGACCAGCAATAAAAGGATTGACTCTTAAGTCAATTAAAGAAAAATAAATTTTAGTCTCCTTCAAATTTTGATTCATTTTGGTTTTTTATATATGTAACATACATACCTTGATATTGTCAATCAGATTCATGATACTTAAATGTAAATATTTTTTATCCCTCTTTTTATATACTAAAAAAAGTAAAGAAAAAAGGCCTTTAAAAAAATTATCAAGACTTGTTGTACGCTGCAAGGGTATCAAAGAGATTATAATATAAAAAGCTTGTAAGAAATTCCTTTGCTTATTACTTGGCATCAAGAATTCAAAGACTAATAAGCTTGTATAACGGCACTAAACAATGCAGACAAAATGTGAAGTTGCCCAAATTGATCGCGTCAACACGGTATTGAAAACACTGCTCTCAAACAACTAGAGACATCTTTTGTTTTGCCATTTCCCTGTCAACACCATCATTTTCTGTCCCAGCACTTCTCGCTATTACACTCTGTATCAACCAATCTCATCTCTTAATTTTTTTTCACTTCCATTTTTTCACTATATATGTTTACTTTGTCAATTTATTACTGTGTAGGTGCACTTGTGTGCTTTAGCTGAATGTCTTCCACCTGTTTTAGACAGATTGCTCCAAGGGATATCCAATAAACAGAGGCCATCCCTAACAAAATGTTTGATATCAGTTTTCTATCGATGTATCTTTTACGGATCATATTCATGCAACATTTGTTCAGTGAATGCATATAAAGAAGACGAGGGTAAATCTGTTACCATCACTTTATTGATTTGATCATTGATGCTTAAATGAAAAAATACAAGCAAAGCAAAAAGCAAGAAAGCAAATTTATAAAAGAAAGAGAGGCTGAGATTGAGACAATGCATTGAAAGAGATGATTAGCTGCCATGTAAAAGAGGCACGCATCATCACACAAAATTAAAATCAAGCAAAGTTAGTTAGGTGAAAGCAAAAATGACAAAATTTGAGAGGTTTAGTTAATCTTACCCAATCATTAATTTTACTCATCAATTGGAGTCTTTAAATTGACTTTAATAATCATCTTTACAAGTAATCCAATGGCTCTAATTCATGAGTAAGGTTAGTGATTAGATAAACAAAAGATAGCAACTACTGATTCGGCAAAGTAAACATAGGGTAATAGAGGACGAGTTCAATAGAACAAAAGAAAAAAAGAAAAGAGACAATACGGGTGAGGCCGAAATAGAAGAAAAAAATATATATCTAGGATGTTTGAATGGAATATTTGAGTGCTTAAACTATCCAAATAAATAATTTTATTTCAATGAGATTTGGAATCCAAAAAATTAGTTAATTTTTTATAAGTTCTAAATTAAGTTTAATGTGATTTTAGAATAGATCCAGGATTATAAGAAATCATATGGAAATCCGTTTTAAATCCAAATTTAAGCAAATGAATTCTATGAGTGGATAGTCTCAATTTTAAATTGATTTATTTAATTATAATTATTCAACTTTTCTTATTTATGGGAAATGAATGATTTATTATTTTAGGTAATATTTTATATTACGAATTATGTCTTATGATTTAAATGAGAATTCACTACAAATTCGTGTGTGTATATATATATATATATGTATGCATCAGAAATTTCAATCAAAATTTATGTTTTCGGCTTGAATTTATTATAAGAAATGTTTAGAATATTTTTAGTAATATTGTCTTATGTTTAAAGAAAGAATATTTATTTATGTTTTTGATAAAAGTATTTATTCAAAATTATATGTATATTTCAAAAAGAGAATTAGGTATATTTGCATATGAAAATTGTTTTAGATTTTTGTATGAAAATAAAAATGTTTTTGGAACATCAACATTGTACTCTCCCCTTTAACTGTCAATTGTCAAACAAACTACACGTGTAAATCCTACTAGCCACCTTTATATATATATATATATATATATATTAATTATAATAAGAACGTTTTAACTTTAAAAAGTTCTAACGAACCAATCAAATTCATCCATTGTATTATCTTTCTTAAAATAAATTCTCTCTCTCATTTAATTTAAATAGAATAGATGGATTTGATTGATTCGTCCTAACTTTTTAAAGTCAAGACATTCTGATTATAAAAACAATATATATATATATATATATATATATATAAGTGGTGGGGTGGCTTTCTTTTAACCACTTTATAGTTTTGTGAGTTTGGATTTACACTACCGTAATATTCCAACAACTCAAACGTGTAAAAGAATATATTTTATGTAAATAATTTAATATATTAATAACAAAAAAGATAAAGAACTCACCAAGAGACCGTAGAGAGACTCTAGTAAAAATTCAAGTTTTTTGTTCCATTCAATTCAGGGCCGTATTTCGAAAACCTATATTTTATACATTCAAATAAATTAGACTGAAAATGAGACATGTGTCATCATATCCACAAGTAAAACTAAATTACTTATTTTCAAAAAAAAAAAAAAAAAAAAACTAAATTATTAATAGAGTAAATTACAATTTAACCTACTAATTTGAAAGTAATTACAATCGGAGTTAAAGTTTGCTATTAATTACAATTTAGCCTATTACCGTTAGAAAATTCCATTAGAGTTAACCATTGATAGGTAAAAAAATTAAAATGTCCTCACATTTTAATTATTTTTCAAAAAAATTAAAAAATAATTAAAGGTTTCATTTAATTAGAAAAAAAATTAAAAAAATAAATAAATTTCCAGATTGGATCTCTACCATCCATCTAATGAGATGGATGGTCTAGATCTACAGATTGGATCTCCATAACCCACAAAAAAATTTTAAAAAAAAATTGAAAAAAAAACCTTCAACTTTGCCAATCCAATTCTTCTTCTTCTTTCCCATCCAGAAAATCATTAACAAATCAATAAATCATCATCAACATTATCAATAACAAATCTATCAGTAATAGGCTAAATTGTAATTGATAGTAAACTTTGACTCCGCTTGTATTTATTTTCAAATCAGTAAGTTAAATTGTAATTTGTTCTTTTCAAAAATCTAATTTTGAAAACAAGCAACTAAACATATTTTCCTCAATTTTCTATTTTTAAAAATAAAAATGAAACCAAAAAAATCCTAATCCTTATACTAGTGCATTCTATCTAGACTGTATTATGTATATGAGGACTTTTTTTTTCTCATTTTATTTTACTACTGATGATCTTTATACAATATTTAACATATGGTAATTGAATTCTGAGCCATTATTATCATTACAAGATGTGGGACATTTCCAAAATGATTATAGGCAATCAAATATGCCACTTATTGATTTAGACATAAGATATGTAGGTTTTCTTATGGAAGTTGCTTTCACCAATGTTGACATGTACAAGTTTGAAGTAATTAATGATTATTGTAATTTTATTAAATGACTTGCGAAAATTAAAAGCATTAAAAATAAAAAATAAAATAAACTAAAATTCACAAATTTATAACTTTTAACTTCTCATTAACTATATTCTTTTGTAGTACAATAAAATAAATTTTCTAAAGTTTTACAATGATCTTAGCATGTTCTTTATTAGTTAGTACAATAAATCAAACATTTCAACTTGTTTTTACACCTAGTAACACGTCAATTAACAAATGAATGTAGATTAATGATGATTTGTTTCATTTAACATATGTTATATTCATTGAGTTTTTTTTCTTTCTTTTTTTTGGGGGGGGAGGGGGGGAATTTGATAGTGGATTGAACTACTATCGAAATCAGCTGAGATATGACTTTAAAATATTATTCAAATCTCTACTCTCAAAAAACAAAAAAGAACTACCCATATTATTCGATAGTGTTACTTTTAGTAATTTATATATCTAGTATATGTTTGATTTCTTTATCTATAAAATTTCACAGTAATATAAATCTACTCAAATTTGTAATTAAAGATCTATGAAGATTAAACACTATATATGACTAGAAGTTTATAGGTTAGAACTCTCATAATATGAAAAGAAAACTTTTCTTACATGTTGACAAATATATATGATGAAACTTGAATATTTATCATGAATGTGAAGGAGAAGTGCAGTGACCTTTTAAACAATGAGTGAATATTCACTATATATTAAATTTCACACAATAGGAATATGTAGTTAAAATTTGTTATCTACTTTATTCTATATTCAGATAATTGCTAGTAAATTTTGTATGCAGTGTATTTGAATAATATTAATAAATAATTTATGTCATAACGTCGCAATTTAGATAATATGAAATTCTATAAATAGCAATAAAAAAACTAATGTTATCATAAGAATTTTTTATAAATATTAAGAGACGATTAAGTTTCTAATAAAGTATTGGGAAAGTATTAAAATAAATAAATAAATAACAAAAAAAAGTCGGAAAAAAAAAAATCTTGTGAAATTTGAAAACAATATTATACTATTATAAAAGAACAGATCGACTGCATACAAACAGAATATTTGCACACATAAATTCCACAATAATACCACGGACGAGAAAATGAACTTGCCCAAACCAGCACTTGAAGAAATCACGGGTGGACCTCAATGAGAGACCTTAGACCTAGTACATGTTTTATCTTAAAGTGGGTTAATCCAGCCTCTAAGAAGAGCTTTTCCCATTCTTTGACGCTTCTCTCTTTGGCGTTGTTGAACATCCCCATCATCAGCATATCACAACACAGCTGTGTCTCCATTGTCTCTTTTTCTTCTTTCTGGTTTTCAATTGCCATGTCTATGATTATCACTTTCCCTCCCTTCTCTCTGCTGGGTATTACTTCTTTGCACCTCTTTAATATCTTCACACTCTCCTCATCTCCCCAATCATGTATAATCCACTGCGATTTTATCATGTTTATAAATGTTGTCGGTAACCGTTAGACCCAAAATTGTAAATTGTTAGAAATAACCTAAAAATTGATATAAACTCTTTAATAAATGTTAAATACGCCGAGACAAAAATTTGTAACCTAAATGTAGAAGGATATACATATAAAGGCATGAGAATTCATGTTTTACCAGATGTTGTAGTTGGATTTGGTGTTGAAATGGTAAATAATAGTAATATTTTATAAAAACGAAAATGGGATGAAATTTCTTAGACCTTGAGTAAGACTGCATCAGCAGAAGGAATAGCCTCGAACATATTCCCTCCAAGAAACTCCAAGTTCTCAGTTCCTTGCAACTTACAACCACATGTGGGAGATCAAAGACAGTGCATTTTATGTGTGGAAAAGCTGAGAGAATGGCCTTGGCCATAGGTCCTGTGCCACCACTCACATCAACAAGGGACTCCAATCCCTTGAACACATGTTTACAGTCTTTCATCACAACACTTGCTATCAACTGAGAGTCAGTGCTCATTGCATCATAAAATACATTCTTGGGCTCAGGTTGCTGAGCTATACAATCCCAAATGGTTTTCCCATTTGCAGTCTCAAACAGTGTGGGATCATCATTTTGGAACAAGCGCTCATGAAATGAAAAGGAGCACTTGTAAGAGGGTCAAGAATGAGATGCACAAACGGAGCTGCCATCAAAGGCTTATCTTTAAGGAGGAGTTTGGAAGCTGGCGTAAGAATATACTCTTCGTCTTGCTCATTTTTGCTAGTTCTCTGTAGAGCAAAGAAGCCAGCGTGAACTAGAATTCGCACAAAGCGTTGAAAGGAATCAGCTTTGTGTGGGAGGATATTGAGGGCAGTGACTAGCTGGGAAAGAGTCATGGGTTGGCCATGACTGTGGATGAAATCTGGTATGCCTAGTTGAACTACACATTTTAGTGCCATGGAGTTCATAAAGTTGCTTGCGTTCTCTCCATTAACCATATTCATTTTTAGGTGATTTTGAAATTTGATATGTCCTGGAACTACTGATATATCTCTCTATATAGTGGTTGATTTGGGGAGAAAATGAGATTGTTTAAATCATTTTTCTCGTCTTTCATATGCTGTTAATTACAAGTTCAGTCAATAGTGATTTTGTTAATTATCAAAGAGTATGAGATTAATAATACTTATTTATTTATTGATACGAAGTGAATCACAACCATTGTGTGGGGTTCAAATCTATTTTAATAGAAATCATAACCCGTGTAGGGTGTCAATTTAACAACTCAATGAGACTACGAATAATTAGAAGAGACAAGATCATGTTTCCACTTTTTTGTGGTAGATGATGAAAATTTTCCTAATAATTAGAGTTTCCGAGATTGTCTGAAGATCCCTTTGATAATTATAGTAACTTGCTTTTGATATGGCTTACTGTTAAAAGACTCCTTGCCCAGTTGTTTGCTCCCCAGGAGTTCTGTAATTGTATTAAAGTATCATTACTCTCCCTTTATGCAAAAAAAAAAAAAAAAAAACCAAACAATAAATGACTGATATGATAGTCTCATCCTTGTCAGCCGCCGTTTCATATTGGATACACTCTAACTTTTAGATTCAAGGATGTCATGTGAATCTTTCCAATGATTAAAAGCTATTAAACTGCATAAAACAGTGTTAATAAAGCGCTTGCAATATATAATAATGCAATAGGTGATTAAGATATATAACTACTTACAAAACCCTGTACTGCTCTATGAGCTCTCTAATTTAACCACAGTAGGTGCAATTAGCAGCATTATTGCTGGGTCAATCGTATCTATGCAATAACAAGCACATCGGTAATAAGGATAGTTGTGAGTTGCAATAGACAAACACACACACATATATATGTGTGTGTGTGTGTGAAATCAGTGGTAATTAACATAAAATTTCACAGAATTAACGCCTTTTTATTTCATTAAATTTCCCATTTCCATATATTAGAAAATCCCTTAATGTATAGAGACTAGACAGACGTACAAATAAGACAAATTGAAGCCACACGGCCCACACCATTATTTTCTTTCACCACACCAGCAGACACTACAGAAACCAGAAATTATAGCAACCAGAAGCTTACTAGTTAAGGATAAACCTCAATGAGAGACCTTAAACCTAAAATGGGTGTTATTTTATAGTTACTGAAACCAGCCTCAAGAAAAAGCTGAGACCATTCTTTCTTGTCGCGCTCTTTGCCTGTGACCAACACCATCATCAGCATGTCAAAGAAGAGCTGTGTTTCAATGGTCTCTTCATGATCTCCTTTTTTGCTCTTCATTATCATATCTACTATAATCACTTTCCCAGTCTTGCCGTTGCTCGTGATTGCTTCCTTACATTTCTTTAGAATCTTCAGGCATTCTTCATCCTTCCAATCATGCAAAATCCACTGTTTATATTGGCCACCAATATGATTAGTTGAAGATTTTGTAAACTTGTTATTTGAAGTAAATATGTAAAATAAGATCAAGTTTTTTATCTGTTAATTCTACGTTTAGGAAAATTAATAGTCTTTGCTTCATTAGTGGAACTAATTAATGGGGACCGGAGCTCTCTAACCACAAAATTCTAGGTAATGAGAAATTCTATAAAATTTTATGAAAAGAATAAATATTATTCTTTTAAAATATAAGAGGAAATCATTTTCCAAAAATAATAATAATAATAATAAGTGGAAGTGTTAATATATGCTTTTAAATTTCATAAAGAGTTCATTTAGTCTAACAATAAACTAAGTTCCAATCTTTCTCATCGTAAGTTGGGTAAAAAAAAAAAATACTTATTCACATTTTTGAAAAATACAATTTATTGATATAGAAATTACTTCGAAAAATACCTTTGAAAATCGAAAGCTTTTGGGATTAAGAATTTTTTGATGTGTTGTTTTACTGAATCATGATCATTAATTCTTTTCTCAATCGTAAAAATTATTTTACATTATTTAATAAATAAATTTTAATATGAAAATTGATTTATATATAAATATGTCATTTGACATTAATTCATTTCGTCAATTCATATTAACAAATTAGTATACCTTTAGTAAAATTGCATCTGCAGGAGGAATAGCCTCGAACATGTCCCCTCCAACGTACTTGAGATTGCCCTCGTCTTTGAGCTCCGCAACCACATGTGGAAGATCAAAAACGGTGCACTCCAAGTCAGTAAACGCTTTCGAAATGGCCTTGGCCACAGTTCCAGTCCCACCTCCAACGTCCACCAACGACGTCAACCCCTCAAACACATCCTTACACTTATTGACCACCACGCTTGTCACTAACCGGGCATCACTGGCCATAGCTTCATTGAAGAAATGGTTCAGCTTTGGCTCATGCCCTGCGTACTCCCAAAACGTCATCCCATGAGCCATCTCAAACGGCGTTGGATTGTCGTTTTGGAACCAGGTACTAACAAAGTCCCACGGTTTTATCAATATAGGATCGAGCATGGCTAGTAAAAAAGGTGTTACACTTACAGGGTTGTCCTTGAGGAGGATCTTTGAAGAGTTGGTGAGAGTATATCCTTCTTCTTCTTCTTCTTCTTCTTGGTCTTTTTCGGTGACCTTTTCCATAGCGAAGAAGCCTGAGTGAACCAGAATGCGCATCAGACGGTAGACACAATGGGTTTTGGAAGGATGGATTGGGAGAGCGGAGACTAGTTTGGTCAGAGTCATGGGGTTGGAGTGTTTGTGGATGATATCTGGGATGCCTAATTGGACTGCGCATTTTAGTGAACCGGAGTTGATGAAGTTAAAAATGTGGTTCCATGCATGGGCTTGAGCTTGAAGTAGCTCAATATCATGGTCTTCATTCCCTAAGTTATCCATCTTCTTAGGCTATATGAATCTGGACTTCTTTCTTTTTTTCTTGAAAGAAAAATCTAGACTTCTTTCTTTATTGCTATGAACTTGATGAATCGTTGGTTGTTATATATAAAGAATTTCGGTCCTCTCCAGATCTCATCTTTTAATCTCATGAGTCAAAATACATAGATATTATAATGAATGAATAATTGAGATGTAATTATTTTTTATAGTTATATTTTCAACAAGCAATTGCATCTTAAAAAAGATTAAGAAAAAATTTAGATCAGGAGAGGATCTGGTTCACACATGGTAGATGGTAGACAAAAACACGTGACACACGGGGATTAAATACTTGGACACGTGACACACGTAGAATTAAATACTAGGGCCTAGCGTTTTAGTCAAGGCTCTCACTAAATTTGTCAGTTTTCAATATTTTTATTGTTCATATCCATAAGTATCCTCTGAGAATCAAACACTTCTTCATTATTATTATTATTATTTTCTTAAAAAAAGACCCACGTTCTGTCTACCTCTGCCCCTTCTCTAGTTGTTCTCCATTTCCGAGCATCATCTCTAACTCGACTATATCGGATCTCTTCCCAGAACTCCTATTCTCTCTCTCTCTCTTCATCTCTCCAACCCTTTTCGTCATTGAATTTGCTCCATGGAAGAGCGATGTGCTCCTCTACAGACCTTCAGCGAGAAGCAAAAGTCACGCTAGCAGTACTCCTCCAACAAAAAGCAGTCCACTGTCAATCTAGTTTTTTTTTTTTTTTTTGAAAAAAGAGAAGAAAAATCTAGGTTTTTTAATGATATGTAGGTAATTTTCAAGTAGATTACAGATAGTCTTGTTTTAGAAATAATAAAAATAATAAAATTATTGTTAATGGACAAAAATAGTAACTGTACTAAATTAAAAATCACTTTTTATTTTTGGCCATAAAAATGCTTACATGCAGATATTATAAAATTTTTTTATCTTTTAATAAATTATTTATGAGAAGAGTTAGCTTTCTATATGTACCTATCGAGATTGAAATAAGAAGTGAACATTTGAGGGAATAAAAAAACACCAGAGACGAAAGAGAATCCTATGTAGGGTATTGGATTGTTATTAGTATATAATACGTGGACATGCATGCATGCCTTTTAAGTGGAAAGTTATATTGAAGAAAGTAGTGATGATTCCCAGTCTTTTTTAAGGCTGATTGGTACTTTAAATTTGATGACACGTTATTGAGTAATTGATTTAGCAAGAATTATTTTTTTCAGCATATGCATGAAGCTTGGTGTAAAGGTTCTGGATGGACATACAATTAACATGGTCAATATATTTTAGTGAATCAATTAAATTATTGATATAGAAGTTTTAATTTGAAGAGAAGATTCCAACGAATCTATCCCTTCAAAAATTTCAATAAAGATTGAAATCATTTTCAAGTCACAATTAGAAGGTAAGAGGGGTCAGGATCTTACAATAGTTCAGTTTGAAAAAATTAATAACTCTATATTTGTGGCTCAAGAGACATTAGTAGTTTAATTAGAAAAATATCTCCTGAGGAAGATTCATTTCAACAACTCTGAGAATGATTGGGTTTTAAATAAATTATGGATGCTTGAAAATTTGCGTCTTACTTTACTTTAAATAATACATGTTAGTGATTGCTTCTATTCATTTCAATTTATTTAAGATTAATAACATATATGATATAATATTGATAGTTGTCTCAAAACCTTATAAGACGTTTTCCAAATTTCCTTAATCGATCAGATCTGGCTATCTTTTCATCCAAACTCATGTTTCATATCACTTATTCCTAACAACTTTTTCATGGTCATGTACCCCCTTCAAAAAATTCTCTCTAGACTAATAATATATATATATATATATATATTTATACACACACGATTGTTAATTTTTATATTTTCCACTAGCAATACCATCTGAACATGCATTTCTTTTCATTCGAGACAATCTTTTAGAACACAAATATATAAGGGTTATTATTATTTTATCTCCTGGAATTAAAAATAATATCAAATTATCCTTAATATTGAAAATAATAGCTAAAACGGTCCAACTGTTAAATAGCATAGTAAATTCGTCAATAAACTAACGGATCCGTTAATTTTGAGAGTATAATCATTAATGTATTTACATATCTGAATTGGAGATAGTTGGGTTAAATCAAAGAATTAAATAAAATTAAACAAAAAAATAAAGCAAAAGCAAACGTCAGACACCTTCTCCCACCGGTCCATCACATAATTTTTTTTTGGAGGAAAGTCCATCACCATATTTACTCTCTCTCTCTCTCTACCATTATTCTCTGTTTTTGTCATCTCACCCAACAACCATCAGCATTCAACTTTATCACCACCCACCCATCATCAAAACCTAATCAAGGACATAATCAAGATTTCATACCAAGGTGGGATAGAAGAAATTTTTGTAATAAACTCCAACGGTATAAAAATATTTTATAAATTAAAAAATATATATTTGTATACCTAATTAGAGGAGATATAATAAATTTTCTTCCTTGAAATTCATATTTTAAATAAATATATTAACAACAATAAAAGTAAAAAGGTTGAACCAAAATATTTAAATAATTTTAATTTATCAAATATGAATTATAGTTAATATTATGACATCAACAATTTTTCTTAAACATAAAAAAATCTACATTTTGATAATCATAATTCATAATTATTACCACATTTCAAATTAAAAGGTATATTAGGATAAACACTAAAGAAATTAAATTTAAATAATATATTATGTAACTTATGACAAAAAGAAGATAAAATATGGAAAACTTAAAATAAATTTCACATTTAATGGATGAAATAAAGTTATTATGTATATAATGTTAAATAGAAATATAATATAAATAAGAAAATAAAGATATGTACTTTTTTATATCATAAAAATTAATAAATGAATATATATTTTTAAAATAATGTTAGAGTATCTTCAGTTCAAGTTGATTTAGCGGAATTGTTTTTAGCTTTATGAAGCCGATGCAAGCTAACTGAGCTGAACCATTTTAAGCTTCATGACTTGAGACTTCTTCAGGTTGATATAGGCTAATACAAGCTGATTTAGTTTAATAGTTTTCAACTTCATGAGTTTGAGCTGAAGATACTCTAACAAACAAATATAACATAAAAAAAATTTAAGGGGGCTAAGGTAGGCTTGAGCCTACCTTAGCGTCAAGCCTACCTTAGCCGCACTTCCTTGAACCTAACCCTCCTCCTCTCCATCGCTTCCCTCAACTTCTCCCCCATCATGACCCTCCTCTCCTCCCTCGTCTGCCTGTCTCGGTTGTATATTCGATAGATCATACCATACATGCATCTTATGTTGTATAATGTCATGAGTACATTTGATAGAATCAACATATAATATGATTCTTCAAACAAATCAGATAAGATGTAAATAAAATAGATTCGTGTCAAAAGATTGTGCGAACCGATGTCACAAGCTTGGATCATGCATATTTATATCTTTTAGGTCATACAATCTAAACAATTGTCTAGTAAGAAAAAGTTAATTAAGACTGATCAGCGAATAAGATTTCATTGCACGTGATAAATGTTAGTCGATGTTCAAGTTATTGTCATTAGATATTTTACACTGATTATTGTGTACTACTCAGACGCTATTTAAAATTGGATAATCATATTCTTGACATCTTTGTAATTACCTCATTAAGCAAAAGGTTATTCCCAATTTGTATTTTATTGCGCACGATTGTGATGTCGGCCCCTCTAAAAATTATTACAAAATGGGCACATTTAAATTGGCAAATCACTGTTTTCGAATCCTATGCACCATATATTTAACTTGATATAAACATTTCTTATATATATATATTTTTTATAATTTATAAAGTAGATCTATTCAAACTCGTCAAGGACTTGGGCTTATGATGACTTCAACACTGGATTATATATAAGGATTTACGTCCTGCACAAAACCAACCTGGGTATAATATATATCTGGTCAAAAAGTCACTAAAAGACGGTGGTCACATGTATTCATTCAATGACTCATTATAAAGATAGGGAAAGAGTTCGTACTTTTTATTTTTGTTTTTATTTTCTTTTTTATTTATTTATTTTTTTCGAAGAAACTATTCTCATAATTAACTATAAATTAATAATCAGTTTTTTAAATAAAAAAAAAAGAAGAATCAATTAATAATATAATTTCTCTAATTTTCACTAAACATATTTTAGAGTTTATATCAGTAGTTTTCTCCCTTTATTATCAATTATATAATTTCTTTAATTTCCACTAAGTATATTTTAAAGTATATATGGGTTGTTTTTCTTTTTATGATGAAAGTAGTTTTATTTCATTTATGTGAATAGATATTCGACCCGCGTAATTAGTGTTCACTCTTGACAAATATTGATAAGTCTTGATAATTTCTTTATTCATTCAAAATAAGCTTTAAAAAATAAATAAATAACGATACAATTTCTCTGTATATAACAGCTAAACCTATTGTATATTTTTATGAGTAAGAGTAGATTGTTCGAAAGTTGTTTTCTAAATTCATGTTCAGATGATTTGACAAATATCAACATCATGTATATCATGAAATTTCATGATATATGGTGGTGATAATTCATATATCAAATTATTTGGACAATATATTTGGATAATCTAGAATTACTCTTTTATTAAATTTCTTCCACCCAACACTATATGATGGAAGCCTCTCACCATAATCCTAGATAGGTTTCATGTGAGGCTATTCTCTTTAAGCTACTTCCGTTTATGGAAGGGAGGCTCATATGGATTTGACTTTAATTAGGTCCTTCCAAATCAAATAGGTTTTTATTTATAAAAAATAAATAAATAACATCGAATGAAATAAAGGTTTATCAAATCCTGTTGAGATCAAAGATGCGATATCTACTCTTATGAATGAGAGAAAACTACTCCTATAATAAGGAAAAAATATATATATCCATACAAGTTATATTATGGGCATCATAAAGATTAAACTCCTAACTTTTTAAAGGATGGGAGGCATATAACCACTTGTACTAAAAAATGATATGTAAATTTAGGTTTGATTACCCTACCGGTTGAGTAAGATTTTTTATCAATAACAACCCATGAATTGATTGTAAAGATTGTTATTGAAGAATATTTAAGAATTGTTATTGATGGATAATCTTACTCAACGAGTAAGGTAACCAAATCCTATAAATCTATCATGAATTTGGTTTAATCTAAAGTCTCCTCGCATATTTGGAAATTTAAAATCCTTTTGTAATACTCTTCGATGTTATCATATAATAATGGTTCACCAACATCGAGAAGATATTTGTACACTAGAGAGAGAGAGAGATGTACAAACCACTTAGTTTTAATCTAAAGTCTCCTTGCATATGTGGGAATTTAAAATCTTTTTATAAAATATCTAATGGCCTTTAATTACTTTTGTATTGTTACTAAAAGGCCTCATTTGACAGGTTTGGATTAGATTATTTTGATAAGATTAGATTAAATTAGATAAATTAATATGTGATGTGTCTGGTATTGTATAAGATTAAATTAAAAATAGTAATGTCCATTGTTTGATCCATTATGGGATTGGACAAAAAATAATTATATATTATATTATTTTTATAAAATAAAATTAAAAATTTTTTAATATTATTAAAAAATTGTAAAATCTAACTCTTTGAAATTAATTTTAAAATAATATTTTATTTTATAAAATATGTTATTTTAAAATATTTTAATAAAGTATATAAATAATATTAAAAATAAATTTAATGTTTAATATAATTAATGTAAGAAAGAAAATAGAAAAAAAGAAAAAGAAAGAAGAAAAAAAAAAAAAGAAAAGAAACAATGTGCCATGTTGGTAGATTAAATATATCCCACCAACATGAGATAAAATGGTTGCATGAGATTGGAGAAATCCAATCCATGCAACTACTAACACAAGATTGGATTGGAATTTTTCCAATCTCAATCCAATCTCTTATAACAAATAAGGCCAAATTATATAGTATCACAATTCACAACTCTCAACAAGGAGGTGTAGTATTTTACCAAATTTATTAATGATGTGTTTACTTGATAGACTAAGGAACAAGAATGGAAAATGAGATTGATTGTTAGTGTTTACTTATTCTAAAATCAATCCATAATGAGAATGAAATTGTAGATCCACACGAATTTAGAAATGTGAAATGGGAATCTCATTCCCTACTTCATTTAAGAATTTCATTCTTATTTATATAAGTTAAAAAGTTCTTTATACCCCTTACATATTAAAAATATATATATTTCTTTATTACATCAATTCCATCTTCGTAGGTTTCTTATAGTAGACTACTACATTTACAAAAGAAGAGCAAGTTTAGGTAACATTTTGTATCAATAATAATAATAATATAACGATTTGATATACAATATAGATATGCAATATGCTTAGAATAATATTGTTAAGAAAGCTTTTTTCTTAGCTTATTATAATTGGTTACATGAAAAAAGATGACACTACATCTTAAACATAATTTTGCAAAAAAAAATATACAAAGCTTCTTTTGAAATTGGTAAAATCTCAATGGTTACTTATTTATTATTACAAAAAACAAAAAAAAAAAACTAATGGAGTACATAATTTTAATCAATGACATTTTTGTAACTTATAATTAATTCATTCGATTCCAAAACAAAGTAAACGTCTCAATGGGAATAATGTTGATTTCGATTCCGATTCTTACAATTGAAGTAAATAACTTATTTTTTTCTAATATATCATGTTGATTCTAAATCATTCCAATTACGTGCAAGTAAACATCATAAGTGGTTTTTTTTTTTTTTTTGGGTGGGGGGTGGGGGAGGGAGGGGGGGGGAGGGGATTGGTAAAAACCAATACTCTTATTAATGGGTGATAACTAACTTGTGGTCAATACCCTATACCATTCTCCATTACTATTTGTTTTTATAAAAAATTATAATATCCTCGAAATAATCCTTTAAATTGATGGGATTTAGGATAAATCCAATGTCAGGACATTAGCATAACTACCGAGATCATAAGTGAAGCAACTGAAATTGGCAATAGATGTCTACCTTCCACAAAGAAAATGCCACAAACCAAGCATGCAATCTCAACACAAACACCTATTAACAAAATCCAATCAAGCGCTATTAGACAAAGATACAATTGAAAGTTGCAAAGAGAAACAAGCTGAAGGTTGCAAACAAACCTGATAGTTGAGAGTTGAGAGGAGGATCGGTGAACACTGCTCACTATAACATTGACTACATACTAGCTGAGAGTTGAGAGTTTCACTATACACTAGTTTAATTCCATTTGGCTCCCTCAAAATTCAATAACACTTGTGTGAAGTCAGTGTATAAGCACTTGTGTGAACTCAAGGGGACCACCATAATAACACTTGATAAGCATGGAGTAACAATTATTCCAAAAGTTCCTTTATTCTCTCAAAGCAACAACCGTGTTGACCGATTGTTTATTGTTATTGATATCTAATTCCATTCTTGTCTTTGAGCGTCTAGGGGTATTGAATAGTTTGGTTATATTGTTTACAATTACACTCAACTACTCAATGTTAGTCTCTGTCACGCCTAGCATCATCAAGTCACAATCTACTGTATGTCTTTACGCACCCCTCAATCTAAAAACAAAGAGATTAGATATGAATTTAATTTTTCCAACCCAAAAATTTTTTTAAAAAAATGTAAAACAAAATTGTTAGATAGTCTCACGTTTTGTTGAAAATGTAAGTAATAAATTTTGTTTTTTTTTAAAGCCAAAATCAACAGTTTAATAAAAAAAAAAAAACATGAATTAAATAGAAACAAGAGAGGCAGACCCGATAGGGTTATAATGATCACTTTCCATTTTAGATAAACCCACCCAACATCATCTCTGTCAAAGAGATTAGATATGGATTTAACTTTTTCCAACCCCTCAAAATTAAAAAAAAAAAAAAAAAAATGAAGAACAAAATAAACATTTTTTTACAGCCAAAATCACCAATTTAACAAAGAAAATAAACATGAATTAAAGAGAAACAAGAAAGGTAGAGCCAGTGGGGTTATAATGATCACTTTCCATTTCAGGTAAAACCCACCCATCTACTCGTCATTTGTTAGAGAGTGAGTAATTTTGCTTCTTTATAAATTAAATCCAAAGGTAATTAAGCCCAGTTTTCTTTTTCTTTTTCTCACTCAAAACTTCTCTTTTATATTGCTTCATAAGCAGCGATAGTTTTTCTTTACGTGTAATATGATGTGTTCGATATACGAAGAATTTATTTTTACTATGTTAAGTCCCAACTTAAATTTGATTTACATGGTTATTAGTAACTTATAATTGTTAACAACATGAAGTGATATAAAAATTAGAAATGATCAAATTGGAGATGACTGCATTTGTTTATGTTAGTTTTGATGGCAATCAAAGGAGAGTTTTAGTGAAGCTATAAATGGAAATAAAGGAAAAAAAAAAAAACAAAAACAAAAACAAAAAGAAGAATTGAAGTCACTGTGAAGTATTTAATGGAAGAATTGTTGGCAACAAGCATGTGATATGAGAAGAAAATTGAAAACAAGAATTAGAAGTCATTATCAAGCATCTAATGGAGGGGTTGATGGCAACAAACATATGATATGAGAAGAAAATAAAAAATTCTACGCAAGAGAAATGGTTGCCTCCAGGACCCAGTAGACCCAGAAGAGAAAGCGAAAAATAAAGAAAAAGAAAATATAAAAAGATAAATTACAAAAAAAATAATAATAACAGTCCTTCTTGTAGTTGTTTGGTTTCACTTTCAGAAAATCTAAGATAAAGATATGAATCTATGATTTAAGTGCTAAAGTACTTCATGATGTCAATAAATTTAAGATCCAAAGCCAGAACATTTAATAGGTTTTTTATTTGTTGGGTTTTCTTTATAACTTTCTTTTTAAAATTGCTTGTAAATAGCTCCACTTTATGCATACATACAGCACTATTTATGTGATTAAATCATATATGATATAATAATTATACAGAATTATTATCATGATTGATAACTTTTTTAATATATATATATAGTATATATAGAAACTACGTACAAATTAAAGCATCTCATTGAAGTTATTAATCGTATTTACTTTCTAAAAATCTATCTTAAATATAAATGAAAAAGGAGTTTACCTCTTCTAGTAGAAGGACCAGTCTATAAAAAAAATTTCGAACACAAATTATGATGATTCCACACTGTCACTTAATGCACGGAAGTGTATTTCATCAATAAGTTAATGGCTGTAATTTGCCATATTAATATGTCATCATTTTTTGAAGGTAATATTCGATTTTTTCAAGTAAAACAAGTGAAAGCATGCCAACACATCATATTTTCATTCAACGGAAAGAGACGAATACATGCTAAGTGTGAATATAATGATTTTATTAAACATAATTTAATATATGGACAACTCATGTTCGATACTTTGATTTATTGCCATGGACTCAATTACCTCTGGTTTCTGCTTAAAGTAGCTGGAAATATCCTTGATCCACCATGACTTTCCACCAAAATTTCCCAGGCACTTCATTGCTATCGTAGCTCCCACAGTAGACCACATGTTTTGATAGCAATGATGTTTTCAAGACATTTCATTGCCGTAACAGACCCAACCACATACCCAAAAAAAACCGAAACAAATGCATGTGGAGTGCAAACGTTACGCCAAAATTTCCTTCATCGTGACTTTACACCAAATTTTTCAAAATATTTCATTGCTATGATGTAAACGTTCCAAATAGACGTTTGTTCTCTATACAAAGTTGCAGAAAATTTCCTGGATCATCACTTTAATCAAATAATCAAATATTCTAAAGACTTATAATTGCTATAGGTCGTAGACCAACAATAAAGGATTGACTCTTAAGTCAATTAAAGAAAAATAAATTTTATTCTTTCAAATTTTGATTCATTTTGATTTTTATATATGTAACATACATACCTTGATAGTATCGATTAAATTTAAGATACTTAGTCTAAACATTTTTTATCCCTGTTATGGTAATTAATGATAGGAAGCAATTTGAGGGCAAAAAGTATTTCCTTGTTATGGTTTTCAGGGGTTTTGTTCCGCAATGTTGATGTATTATGCAAATGCAAATATAGATCGATCATACCTGTATTTGCGGTATGCCAAGCACTATTTTCACCGTTTGTTGGGCCACAGATTTTTACATAACCATATATATATATATATTATATTATAGCAATACTTGTGAATCAAAACTTGAATGGAGTTTGAACTTCATTTTTCTTTAATTGGCATAAGTATCAATCCTTAGAATGCCGGTCTATAATTATGGGGCTTATAGCAATTATAAATCTTTGAAATATTTGATTGATTGATTAAAGTGATCATCTAGAAAATTTCCAACAGCTTTTATGCGGAAAATAAAGGTCTATTTTGGGACCCATATATTGTAGCAATATCAATGAATCAAAACTTGAATGAGACAAAACTTTATTTTTCATTAGTTGACTTAAGAGTCAATCTTTTTATTACCGATCTAC
The DNA here is from genome assembly GCA_021234005.1 of Nephelium lappaceum. NCBI lineage: Eukaryota > Viridiplantae > Streptophyta > Magnoliopsida > Sapindales > Sapindaceae > Nephelium > Nephelium lappaceum. Next base: position 26,741,851 of record CM037996.1, read on the forward strand.
AATCAGTGAGGCCTATAGTAATTATAAGTCTTTGGAATATTTGATCGATTGATTAAAGTGATGATTCATAAAAATTTCCTTGTTATAAAGTAAAGGTTCCAAAATAGACGTTTGTTCTCTACACAAAAGTCGCAGAGGAATTTCCTGGATCATTTTAATCAAACAATAAAATATTTTAAAGATTTATAATTGCTATAAGTCGTAGACCAACAATAAAAGGATTGACTCTTAAGTCAATTAAAGAAAAATAAATTTTATTCTCTTTCAAATTTGATTCATTTTGATTTTTTATATATGTAACATACATACCTGATAGTATCGATTAAATTTAAGATACTTAGTCTAAACATTTTTTATCCCTGTTATGGTAATTAATGATAGGAAGCAATTTGAGGGCAAAAAGTATTTCCTTGTTATGGTTTTCAGGGGTTTTGTTCCGCAATGTTGATGTTTATGCAAATGCAAATATAGATCGATCATACCTGTATTTGCGGTATGCCAAGCACTATTTTCACCGTTGTTGGGCCACAGATTTTTACATAACCATATATATATATATATTATAGCAATACTTGTGAATCAAAACTTGAATGGAGTTTGAACTTCATTTTTCTTAATTGGCATAAGTATCAATCCTTAGAATGCCGGTCTATAATTAGGGGCTTATAGCAATTATAATCTTTGAAATATTTGATTGATTGATTAAAGTGATCATCTAGAAAATTTCCAACAGCTTTTATGCGGAAAATAAAGGTCTATTTGGGACCCATATATTGTAGCAATATAATGAATCAAAACTTGAATGGAGACAAACTTTATTTTTCATTAGTTGACTTAAGAGTCAATCTTTTTATTACCGATCTACCAGTGAGCCTATAGTAATTATAAGTCTTTGGAATATTTGATCGATTGATTAAAGTGAGATTCATAAAAATTTCCTTGTTATAAAGTAAAGGTTCCAAAATAGACGTTTGTTCTCTACACAAAAGTCGCAGGAAATTTCCTGATCATCATTTTAATCAAACAATAAAATATTTTAAAGATTTATAATTGCTATAAGTCGTAGACCAACAATAAAAGGATTAACTCTTAAGTCAATTAAAGAAAATAAATTTTATTCTCTTTCAAATTTTGATTCATTTGATTTTATATATGTAACATACATACCTGATAGTATCGATTAAATTTAAGATACTTAGTCTAAACATTTTTATCCCTGTTATGGTAATTAATGATAGGAAGCAATTTGAGGGCAAAAAGTATTTCCTTGTTATGGTTTTCAGGGGTTTTGTTCTGCAATGTTGATGTATTATGCAAATGCAATATAGATCGATCATACCTGTATTCGCAGTATGCCAAGCACTATTTTCACCGTTTGTTGGGCCACAATTTTACATAACCATATATATATATATATATATTATAGCAATACTTGTGAATCAAAACTTGAATGGAGTTTGAACTTCATTTTTCTTTAATTGGCATAAGTATCAATCCTTAGAATGCCGGTCTAATAATGGGGCTTATAGCAATTATAAATCTTTGAAATATTTGATTGATTGATTAAAGTGATCATCTAGAAAATTTCCAACAGCTTTTATGCGGAAAATAAAGGTCTATTTTGGGACCCATATATTGTAGCAATATCAATGAATCAAAACTTGAATGAAGGCAAAACTTTATTTCATTAGTTTACTTAAGAGTCAATCTTTTATTACCGATCTACAATCAGTGAGACCTCTAGTAATTATAAGTCTTTGGATATTGATCGATTGATTAAAGTGATGATTCATAAAAATTCCTTGTTATAAAGTAAAGGTTCCAAATAGACGTTTGTTCTCTACACAAAAGTCGCAGGAAATTTCCTGGATCATCATTTATCAAACAATAAAATATTTTAAAGATTATAATTGCTATAAGTCGTAGACCAACAATAAAAGGATTGACTCTTAAGTCAATAAGAAAAATAAATTTTATTTCTTTCAAATTTGTCATTTTGATTTTTTATATGTACACTACACCTTGATAGTATCAATAAATTTAAGATACTTAGTCTAAACTTTTTTATCCTTGTTATGGTAATTAATGATAGGAGCAATTGAGGGCAAAAAGTATTTCCTTGTTATGGTTTTCAGGGGTTTGTCCGCAATGTTGATGTATTATGCAAATGCAAATATAGATCGTCATACCTTATTTGCGGCATGCCAAGCACTATTTTCACCGTTTGTTGGGCCACAGAAATTTACATAACCATATATATCTATATATATATATTATAGCAATACTTGTGAATCAAAACTTGAATGGAGTTTGAACTTCATTTTTCTTTATTGGATAAGTATCAATCCTTAGAATGCGGTCTATAATTAAGGGGCTTATAGCAATTATAATCTTTGATATATTGATTGATTGATTAAAGTGATCATCTAGAAAATTTCCAACGCTTTTATACGGAAAATAAGGTCTATTTTGGGACCCATATATTGTAGCAATATCAATGAATCAAAAACTTGAATGGAGACAAAACTTTATTTT